>CM056577.1:87107218-88307218 GCA_029721435.1 Gymnothorax reevesii | reverse complement strand
AAATGAACAAATTCTATAATTGGATCATTATTGTGGTTATTAATATGTTTCAGCTGGCAGTAATAATTTTAACCCTGACTGATGAAGCGTGTCGCTACTCATTTCTTAAAAAATCTCAGCAGAAGACACATGCCCTGATGGTGGAGAAGATGTTACAGTATTTCAGAAATAATAAAATAATAAAAAAATAAAAATAATACATACAAAGCTATATGTCTTAAGCATGGTACATACATAAAGATAATCTGGCTGACTTTGCCCCGATTTTCCCCCTCCCGACCAACGACGACAATCTGAAGATTATCTTATGTTTTATAAGATTATCCGATAAGATTATCCTGTGGTCTGCGGTGCGTTAAGAGTGAATTTGTCCCGACAATCGGGTCCGAAACGGGTCGGGCCCAACGATCATAAATATTAAACTTGTTCAATACTTACGATCAAACATCTTCACGTGTGTGGGGAAAGCGGACGACTCCCGAATCATGACTCCGTGAATTGTGACGGGAAACGGAATGTAGCCAATCAAGAAGCGAGCTGACCACCATCATTCCCTCTTCTCGTGTGTCCTCTTCCATGTTGCGTCTTGTGTTTGTTGTTGCTATGTTTCTTTTTCTTCGTTTTTGTTAGATAATGTTTGATTACGCAAGATTTCTGTCTTGGAGGATTAGTTTCTGGTGGAACCGAAACATTATGTGTGTGGTGTGCTGTGTTGAGATTATCGGAGCACACCACACACAGTACGATCAAAACTGTTCAGTGCCTTATTTTTTATCTTCATGTATGGGGTCTATAGCAGATGAAAAATCTCTTCAGATTAAAAAAATCCTGATGTGTGTACCCCGCCTTAATGATTAATTGCAATGCAGATTATTGGAGGCCTATTTGCTCAGTAAATGAATTAAATTAATTTTCCGATTCTTCCTTTGAAACAGGTTGATTGTTCACCTGCTTTACAGTAATGTCACAGGCCACACACAGTTATATTTCACAGAAGCAAACTTATAACACGCGGACCTGATTCGGCAAAACCACATTTTTAGAAACGTTTGCGCATATCAAATCGATCAGACGTGGATGGAGAAAAAATATGCGGTTTCATGAGCTGCAGGAATTCAGAGGCTTCACAAGTCATTGATGTTTTATGTTATCATTAATCTGGATAGGAAAATGCTAGATAATTTTTGCAATGAACAATGATTCAAGCTGATGGGAAATGGATACTGATTGATCCTCCTGCTCCTTGCTCAGCATGAAGAAATGGTTTGCCAGTTGCACTAGAGCAGTGGTGGGCAATTCTGTTCCTGGAGGGCCGGTGTGTATGCAGGTTTTTATTTCTATCAATTACCCTGATTAATTGAGTTAATTGATTGCATGCACAAATATAGATTTTCGCAATGATTCGATCAAAGGAAAATGTTTAATGAAGGGAGACAAGAACAGTCGTTGGTGGTCATTCATGATAATTTAAAGAAATGCACTTGAAACGTCAGATTTCATTAATGGTTTGGCTAATTTGAAGGCCAGAAGTTGGTGTGAAAACCAAGGACAGTCGCAGATACTGCCCTCGCTGCTGACCTCTGGCATAGCTCAATGTGGATGAAAAAAGTGCAAA
This sequence comes from Gymnothorax reevesii, assembly GCA_029721435.1. Taxonomy (NCBI): domain Eukaryota; kingdom Metazoa; phylum Chordata; class Actinopteri; order Anguilliformes; family Muraenidae; genus Gymnothorax; species Gymnothorax reevesii. The sequence continues at coordinate 88,305,603 of CM056577.1, read as the reverse complement.
CTTATGAGGTTAATGTGTTTTTTCAATGGTTGAGTATAAGTTTTAAAACGTGAGAAAATTAATTGTATTTTCAGATGTGGTTCAGTGTGCTTTCACATTAGAGAAAACTCAAATGTCACCTTACAAATCTCTGAATTTCAGCACTCAAGTTGCAAATTACGTAGTATTTTCAGTTGCAAATACAAGTAGGCTCTCACAATTAAGTGTGAAATTCAGTTGTTCAGCACCTTAATAATTCTTAATCCATGCACAAAATACGTTTATGTTTTCCACGGGTTCAATTACGTCTATTTACAGAAATTAAAATTGAGAGATTATGTTTCAGGTATCAAGGCCTAAAACTGGCTGGCGACTTCTCTCATTCCAGTTAAGTGAGCAGTACTGCCTTCCCGGTGTTTGTTTGGTCCGTTGCCTCGAGCCTTCGTTTCTCAGCAACCGTATGCGGACGAGGGGAGCGAACATCAGAAATCACCATTATAATTATTCTTTATCTTATTTTCACCTTGTTGTTGTTGTTATTATTATTATTAGCCAATTAACAAACCATTTCCGCGTAAGTGGGAAATGGAAATATCTTCGCTGACCAAAACGAAACCAATCTCAACACTGTCTGTTTTTAGTTATATTCCATCCAGAAGGACCGATCCGAACGAGCTGAAATACTTCAATTGCGACTCCAAGGTAAAGCGTCAAGTCCTTATGTAGCGCTGTAAGTTATGACTAATGGACTTCAAATCCTTCGTAGGAACAAAACACTACTACTACTACTACTAATTATAGTAATAATAATGATAATAATCATCATAATAATAATAAACACATGCTCAGCTTTTGAGATTATCAACGTTTTGGCCATTGAATCAACATTGGGCATCACTTATTTTGATTCAGGAAGTAACGTTAATACCATTTTTCGAATGTTCAGGCTCGGGAGATATTTTCGTATGATTGCATTCACCGGCGATCAGAGGGCTATGATAATAAACTGCACAGAGATGACAGAGAACACGCAAATGCCAGAGGACTGGAAATCCACAAAGAGGTAGCTACAATATTTTAGTCATTAACCTCTCTGCGCCTTAATGAGTGAAATTATTCACTTCATGTCCTTAAAACTAAATACTCACTGTCTGCTCCATGATATGACACAACATATATCAACTTTTGTCTTTTATGGCTTACACAAGCAGATGATGCATTAAGTTTATCCATCTATGTATTTTTTTGCAGACATGCATGAATTTACAACTTTTTAAATGTAAATATTTCTAAATTTTCTTGATTACCCCCCAATTTTCAATTTTCTTGATTACTTTAAGCATGGTCTAGTCCCAGTCCTCAAAAGCCGCATCTTTGAGGTTGAGGTTTAGAGGCCCTCCAGGGTTGCATGATATGTAAACTATTCTCACTTTCACAGCATATAAATCAGCTGTATACTGGAAATTATGAGTCAGATTTGAACCTATCATGCTGCATAATGGACTATCACGTGCGGATTAATTTACAATCTGTCGCTTGAGGCATCTGGATAAGCTTTCTTACTGTATCAACCTAGTCATCGAACCATAAAGATTTGGCCTCTGTCAAGTCGCTTTGGTCTCATTACTCCCCACAAAACTATTATGAGAAGTGACTACGCTCTGTTTGCAGACATTGACATGCTCCGTTTTACAAGATAATCAATGTTATGTGTATGTACAGTAAGTGTATGTGAGTCAATGATGTGACATTGTCTGAGTAAACTACTTTGGTATAAAATAATTTTAAATGATTCATAACAAGCATAATTTTATTCAATAAAACCTGTTTAATTTGAACATATTTCCAGTTTATCATAAAAATTAGATATATTTTATGTTTTGCCATCTCAAACCCTCAAAATATCAGGGGCCGCAACCCTCTGAGCAAGTTGACACTATGTGAAATGTATTAAATGTGTAATTTAAAATATTAATTAATATATTTATATGGGGGCTTGCATTTATATTGAAAACTTTTCAAATAAACAAAGTTTGATAGTTTAATTGTTCTTAAATTGTTTGGAAAACCAAAATACCCAACCTTACAATAAAAGTCCATAAGTTACTTTTTATGCCCAGCTCAACTGGAAAATAGTAATGTTTTAGGCAGAGTAGACACTCTCAGGTATACTCACTTAAAAATTCACTTAGAAAAAAAAAGAGGGAAGTGACCCCTGTGTGTGTGTATGTGTATATATGACTGACACCCTTGACAAACTATATTGACGATAACAGTAACAGCAAACCTCTTTTTCAGGAGCTGTCCAGACCCATTGCAGTTTTGTCATCTTCAGAATACGGGAGGCATCCACCACTACTGGGCTACCAGCCAGATCGGCAGTTTGGCCGTGTTGCACTCGTACGCTCTGAATTCTTCAGGAAAAATGGCATAACACAAAGCATTGCTGAGGGGTATGGATCGGTCTCTCCAGCCTGAGTCTGGTGTAGGAAGTACACAATCATGCACACAAGCTGGTATGTGTTTGCACAAACATTCATTAAAATGATTACGTAGAGCTATATTTGTGTTTTATGACTTGCAGTTCATAGTAGTGCTTGACAAATAAAGGTGAGCTTGTGAATTTCATACTTGCAGTGTTCTCAGCTCATTTCCTTAAACCCTAATTGGAATACGTCTCTGAGCGCTTTTCCCTTTCATGCTGATTTGTTTCTCAGTGTATTTATTGCTTTGTTTTGCCTACAGCGACCCTCCAGAATACTGATTTTTGATCTGCTTAACATAGCTTGAAGCAGCGTTTTAGTTTGGTGGTTATTATGGTCCTTATAATTGCAGAATGACAAAAAAACAAACAAACTGAGAAACAAATGTATGATAGGGGTTTTTTTTTTTTTGTCATTCTGCTTTTCCATTTGTAATGTGAATGAAAGATGTATTTAGGACCATAATGCTTTTAATTTATTTTGTTTATGTTGACTGTATTGTTGGTTGGTGGATATGCCGTGGAATTTCCCCAAAGGGCATCATTTGTCTTTAGGCAAGAAAGTGGGCTACTGTATGTTAAAAAATAAGTCATGGAATATATCCATTGATTTATATCCTTCTCATATTTTATTCCAGTACTAGGTTATCAAGTATGCAATCATACCATTGAGTTAACCAAAAGAATATAATTTCACATTCTTAATGGCAATACCTGATATCTGTAGCTTACCATCTATTTGACAGTTAAGAATTTTATATCTCAATAAGACGAGGAATGCCATATGTACAAACTTTTTATGAATAGGCTTTACAAAACAATGTAATTAAAACATCAAAACATGGTTTGTGTGTTTTTTTTTTTAAACAAAATTGCCAAAACTGCTTCTGATGTACCCCAATACCTTCAGCACACAACCCTGTTTGTGAGATGGAGACACGGTACCACTTGCACTGTAAATAATTAAATCGAAGATTTTCATCATCTACCGAGAAGGCGGAGCTATTTACAGGATGCTCACTGCGGCTTGGATGCGTATTGGAGGGGCAGCCTGGCCGCATTCAAGCCCATTGGCCAGCTGCAGTCTGTTTTTTGTGTACAGTGCTCAGGGCATTACATTCCCTTGGGAGAGAGACCTGGTCATCTCTGCATGCACAAAGAATGTCTTCAGCTCTCCCTTTCCCTTAACATTGATTATTCCTCTGCAGGAGCACATGTAGCCCAGGGTCTGAAGAATCCAACTGGTCTCCTCTGTGACCTGCAAGTGATACAAATATACATATTCAATCCTGTCCGTAAGACCTCTCTCTCAAGCCGCGGTCTCCAGCCCCGTTCCTGTGGAGCTACCATCATGCAGGTTTTTGCTCCACCCCAAATTCAGCACTCCTGATTCGGCTAATTAGCTGCTCATCAAGGTCACTAACTGGCAAATTAGCGATGCTTTGCTTTGGTTGGAGTGAAATCCTTCAGGATGGTAGCTCTCCAGGAACATGGTTGGAGACCCTTGCTCTACAGTCTTCCACCCACTGTAAAGGTTTCTCCGTGGAGTGTACTGCAGTAGATGAAGGCCTGAAACCAGGTTACGCCTGGAAATGTACCAACACCCCAAAAACAGTGCAAATGTAAAATAGAACTACAGCTTTCAATGTAATACCCCAGAAATATAATTCCATTTGCCACCTTGCATGCAAACAGTTAATTGCAGTATGCATTAATTTATTCAACAAAAAGGTTAAGGACCACTGTATTTTAACCCAGGAATGTGAAATGTACAAACTGAACATGAACCCCAGATGTTGTTTATGTCATTAGTTTTCATCTAAGATAGATTCTGCATCAAAACTTTTGATCAGATATCTCCATTACCCCAAAATAAGGTATACATGGAGAGGACGAGAATCCCGCCAAGGTCTGACCAATAAATCAAAATGTCATATTATGTTGAAAGTCATTTCAAAATCTTGTGTTCTCACCACAGCTTCACAGAATCTTGGTTAGCTCAGAACAAGAGAAAATAATAGTAGAAAGATTCAGTGGTCCTTAACTTTTTATGTAGCTTATAGATACAATGACCGTAAGCATTTGGGCTCTGAACAGTGACCTACTGCGCTTGTGATGAAGAGTGTAAGGATTTGCTGAATAACCCCCTCACCCTGCCAAGGAAATATTCAGAGCCTGAGGAAGGATGCTTGGGGGGAGAAGGGATGTTCACTAGTAACTAGCAAAAAATGATGCAGCCCCAGCAGGCAACGGTCACTAGCAGCAAAGAGTGGTGCAGTACAACACCAGGCAAGGCAGTTTGCAGCAGGGCTTGAATTCATTCAGCAATTTCACTCTAAAGTTTTTTAATTGAGTAATTATGATTGATCACAAATATCATTATAAAAGTGAGACGATAATGTTTTCCCCAATTATTGTTTTTTATGCCCGCCTTTAAACCTGTCTGTTGTAAAATTTTGAACAAATCTGGATTAATTATGGTTGGGATTAAGACTATTTAAGGCATGTAATAATCTGATATTCAGTATCAATATTGGCCAATACTGAACAAAAACACTGGATTAGGTATCCTAAAGAAACACTGGTGAATCTATGCTGAACTAATAGTTTTCTCTTTGAGCCTGAGCAGTTGGTCTAAAATTCGGTTCCCTTGGACCACTGTGCATGCCGGTTTTTGCCCAACAACAATGGCAGTCCCAGAATTTTGAACACGCATTGAATTTTTATAAACTAAGCGCCAGTACAGTGGGATTACTTTAACTCTTGAATCACATTCCTTCAGAATAGCCAAGGATGCCTAGAAAAATACCCCCTCCATGGGCATATAGGAGTGCTTCTTGGATTATTTTTCAAAGAGGAAATTTTAAAATGCATGGAACTGCATACAAAAAGTATTTACAATATACTTAGTATATTGTAATATACAATATTTTCTATAATAAATTAAATTAAAGACTGAGGTCAATCAGATCTTAATTGGAATGTACAACTAGGCATCAATCCTAACCAACTGGAAGATTATGAGAAATCAAATGACAACACAAATGATAACAAGGCCCACTTGCATTGTGTTGCAGTGTTGTAGTGTATAGAAAATAGAGCGAATTATCGTGTATCTAACAATGTCATTCACCTAGTTACTTGTGAGGTTGTTGGGTAGTTGGCCAATTAAGGGCGTCTTCCCACTCAGCTTATTTCTTTGGAAAAAATAAGTGACCTTCAGCGCCTTTCGAGTGCCGCTGCATCAAGTTGGTCAATTTTGTGACCAGGACAAATCGGTAGGTGACTAGCCAGTTATCGAATAAATGCTAGACTTGCAATCGCCAGAAAAATCCACAGATTGACCAATCTGCTCCCAAATGCACATTTCTATGTGTATCTTGCAGCACTGTTTATCACTAATGAAATATAACTGCTATATGAAATGGCAATCACAAGCTGTTCAATGGGAACATTTTGGTGGGACTTTTATACTGGTGACTGCTTAGGTTCAGGGAGTACATAGGGGAGGTACATCCACACCTGCTGTACTCATCCTGATTGCTCAACTGCCAGAATGGTGCTTGGTATAAAACTGCTTTTCTGAAAAGTTAAAGAAAATTCAGCTGAAAACGATGTTGGATGCTGCATTTTAAAAGTACAAAAAAAAAAAATCTGCTTTTAACCTCATTCATTGGCTACCTCTTTTTGTGATTGTTTACCTATAATGCAATAAGAACGATATACAATTGGGAATTGTTGTTGCATTGAAAACCACATTTGGGTGCAGTGATAACTGCACACTTAAAGGAAACTTTCACTCTTAAAGTAAATATCACTTAAAATGCTCTTAATATTCTGAAAAGAAGATGTTTTGCACAAAAAAGTGTTCTTCTGATACGGCTGATATCCTGAGAGCTGAGCAACCAAGTTAAGTCACAAGCCCAGACTGCTTTGCACGCCAATCAAGATGGCGGCCCTCGGGAAGTTCAAACCAGCGTGAGGGATTTTTTTGTAGGCTAAAAAAATATATATATTTGGGTGAGAATACTTTTTTTGGGAAATATCTTCTTTTCAGTATATTAAGAGCATTTTAAGCGATATTTAAGAGTGGAGGTTTCCTTGAACATAAAAATAATTATTTTTGTAATAATATATAATAAAAATTAAAAATAAATCAGAAACCAAGTACCAACTATTTATTTCATGTAATATTGCATCATATAAATGAAAATGACTAAACATAAACAATAATAAAAAGAAAAATAATGTCTTTTTGAAAGAAAAGGTCACTATCTAGTGTTGCTACCCTTTGCTTTGATTACAGCGTTCATCTTTCAGGCCTTGTGTTCAAATGTTTTTTCATTTCTTCACTTGCGAAACCATCCCGTATGGTTTGAAGTACATTCCAAAGACATTCTTTCGATGTTACAATAGATTTGTTTGTCTTGGTATCAAGCAAATCCCAGATTCTCAATTAGATTAAGGTCTGGACTTTTATGCCAAGTCATAACTTTTGTCACCAGATGACTCTTTCTGACTGAGATAATTCTTGCATTTCTAAGAAGTATGTTAAGGGTCATTATCTTGTTGAAAATAATATCCCCGACCTATCAGTCTCTTTCCAGATGGCAATGCGTGCCTCACAAGCATGCGGTGATACTTCTTTTGATCCGTTGATTGTTATGAGATCACCATCTCCTTTCGAGTTGACTGAACCCCAGACCATAATATTACCACCTCTATGTTTTACTGAAAGGGTTAAACAGTCATTTTTGAAACGTTCTCTCACTCGACGGCACACAGAAATTCTGCGTTTGGATTATAAAATGTTTAATTTTGACTCATCAGTCCAAAGGACTTGGTCCCAGTTCGTTTATGTCCAATCCTTGAATATCTTGGCGAACTCACTTCTTTTTATGAAGTTTCCAGCTCTCAGAAGTGGTTTTTTTTGGCAGCAGACCAATTTCACATAAGTGAATGGAAATAGTAGATTTCAATACTTTCATTGTTTCACTTCTGTATTAATGTCATCACCGTGTCATGCTGTCAACCGCCGATTTTTAAAAAAACTTGTGGTACACAAATAATGAACATCAGAGGCACTTAACTTCCGTTTTGCACCTCTATCTGTAAAGAAGTAGTTAGCGGGGGGGTGGGGGCACCAGATGCAGGAACAAATAGTGTTTATTAAAAACACACAAAACACTAAAGGAGAAAGGTTGGCAAACAAGCCAAAAATAGAACACCATGCACATGCACAGCACAAATGGGAGAAAACTAAGGTACACTGCCCAAGGCAGAGGGAAACAGAAGTACACACTCCAAGAGTATGGAAGCATATAATAACAAAATTAAAATGAAAATGCAATGTCAGAAATGCATTTCCCTTTTCAAGATACAAGCGCATTATTTGTATCATAATGAAAATGCAAATGTAATCCTCCTCTTTGCATTTTCATTTTCAAGTCAATGTATGCAATTTTCATAACAAATGGAAAATTTAAATATATTCCTCATTTGCATTTGCATTTTTGAGAAGTGCCCTGCAATTTCACGCACAAAACGAAAACGCTAATTGTATAAAGCAAATACATTCTCTTGAATGCTTTTTTGTTTTCGAGAAGAACATGTGTTATTTGGCCGCGCACCACCTTCTACTTCCCAACCTAGCTGACGCACCACCACGCCCAACACATAAAAGGGCACCGTCTATTTATAGTCTCATTGAGGGCATCAAGTTTAATACAACAAAATATAAGAACACACACCTGTTCATTAGTGAATGTGCAATAATAGGCCAATTGTGCTGTCACATTTGAAAGGTGAGGAGAATAATATGAAAATAAAAAGTATGGTCGCTGAGCGAGCCCACAATTAACCGGCCAACAGACTACCGATCAAAAAAAGGCAGTCTTTTTATAGCCTCATTGAGTGCATCAAGTTTAATACAAAAATAATAAAAGAGAAATAAAAGAGTGAATTTTAATTTAAATAAGAGTTTTGAATTGAAAGCCTACAGATGATTTTCTTGAATTTTTCTAATGTGTGACACTGCCACATAAATTTTAAGTGTTCTCTTATTCTTTGAATTATATTTAAGTTAACAAAATATGGTTGTAATTGCATTTTACGAGTTTCCCGTTATTCTTACTCGAACTAATGTATGAAGCTCTATTGCTCTCTAATGACGTCTTTTATCTTCATTTTTGCTTCATCATTGCGGGGTACTTTTTTGCGGCTTATTTGGGACTCACTTGGTGGACTGACACTTTATATGTCACGGACGGATTTTTTTCCCTTTGCTTCACTTGCTACTGCTACCTCGCGGTTCTGCGCTTGTGCAACCCTAAAATCTCGGGCTGTTTCCTCGCTCATTTCTTAAGTATCTTCAAAAATCATGAAAATGATGCATTTTCAGTGCGCATTTTGACCTGTAAGCGTACATATATTTGCATGCACATGCTGGGTTTGCCAGAAAATGCAGAAATTAGATGATAATGGTGTATATGGGCATAGCTGTATCTTTGAACAAATTTATCCAACTCGTTATAAAATCTGCTTTTGTTATGATAAGCTAACAAATAACAAAGTTACTACTGTAAACTGATTCATATTGCAATATCAAGTCGAAAACAAAGACTTTACGATCGCTTTGCATTAAGGTAGCATTTTTTGACAAGGGAGCAAAATTTAGCAATACCGGCGTTGCCACATTGACTGTGGAAAATGCATATGCACGCTAGAACTGTCTGAAGGTGCGCGTTTTGGGGACTGAAACAATGTTTTGAGCGATCCGAATTGATCTGTTTCAGCTGTTTGTTACAAGTGAAACTCCATTTGAAATAATGCATGATTTATTCATTTTTTAATAAAATAAAACACAATAGGCCGCCATTACCCTTCTCATATCGTACGCCACCTAGAGGCAGCTTGCGCACCACAGGTGGTGCGCGCACCACAGGTTGGGAATCCCTGCTTGAAGAGATTAGCGTTTTCAACTTAGTTTTGTTAGTGATATTGCGGGGCACTTCTTGCGAATGAAAACAGTGCCTACATGGACTTGAAAATGCAAACGCAAAGTGGAGGATTACTTCAGCATTTTCCTGATGATACAAATAACGAGTGTGTCTCTCGAAAACGAAAAAGTATTTTTGAGAATGTATTCACTTTATATGATTAGCATTTTCGTTTTGTTAATGATATTTCAGGGCTCTTTTCGAAAATGCAAATGAGGAATGTATTTTAATTTTTCATTTGTTTTGAAAATTGCATACATTGACTTGAAAATGAAAGTGCAGAGAGGAGGATTACATTTCCATTTCCATTATTATACAAATAATGCGCTTGTCTCTTGAAAAAGAATATGCATTTCTGACATTGCATTTATTAAAATTTTTTAAACTATATGCTTCCATACAAGAGTGGCTAAACTAGAAAACAAAAACTTAACCTAACTAACTGACGGAAACACTGGGAGACTAAACAGGGAAACAAGAGGTGGATGCAGCAAAATACACAAGGCTTGGGAATCGCACAAAGGAAATACTCGGGAAGGCACAGGAGCTGAGATTTCACAATGTAGCTCATAGCCAATACAAAGTTCCGTCTGACGATATCTTCCCTCCTGCCCACTGATATACACACACGGGAGGAGGCGGGGACTTAGAAGGCAATCTCAGAAGGAAGCAGAAACACATGGGGTTAACAGACAAATTCACGTCAACCGGGTTAATAATAATGATTAGATTAAGGTAATCTAAACGTGACAAGTATAAAAGCACCACGAGAGAAGCAAAGGAAAGCAAAGCGCAGTTAATCAGGGAAAGCTTAGGAAGGAATTACAGCTAGAAATGCTCGCACTCGCTAATGAGTTAATAAAGGTTAATGCTATGTGACAAAATATATACAAACACTCTCAAATAAGTTCTGGTTAGTACAGGATAGTAATGATCCTATCAGAGAACGTATTCACTCAGAGTTCAGCGAGACCCAGAATTAAGCACAGGTGAAAGTACTGAATGAAATACCGCAGCCGATTCACAGTGATTGGACAACGAGACGCAGGCATGCTGAAGGCTGTCAAACAACATCACAGGAGTTTGGGCAAGAAAGATTCAATGCTCAGACGGCAGAAAAAAAGCTGAAAAATAAAGCTAGTGTAAGGCACGGGAGAAAAGGCACAAGCACAAAAATAAAAATAATAAGCACAAAGACAAAACAGCACACACGAGGCAGAACCATAACACTATCAGGCCGACCAAAGAAAACAGCCAGGCTGTAACAAAGGTTTGTCAGATCTCTGTAAACCCTGATAGTGTGGTGAACTCCGATATCTGTGGAAATCGATTTCCTAAAAAAAATTGTGTGGGCCAACTTAATTGCATTTTGTGGAAGGAACTTAAAGAAAATAAGGTATGGTTATTTTTTATGTTTTAAGTGCTGTGAACACAAGATCATTGAGTTGGCATATTCATAATGTCTCCCACCAGGAGGGAGGGGAGACATTGTTTTTTGTACGGTTTCCTGTCCACGTTCACATCTGTGTCGGTGTTCCCACTGGTTCCGGGCGGTAACTCGGAAACCGTTTCAGATATTTACATTAAATCTTACAAACTCCTTCAACATTGTATGTAGATGTGCCTTTTACCATTTTTTCTAAAATTAATTTTAAAATTTTTCTTGTTTCATGGGAAGAGTTTGGATTAAGTCTCAAAATGGGGGTATGATTCCTTTCCAGGCTGTATCTCCGAAACGAATTAAGATATTAACCTTAGACATTGCACACACTATCAATAGGCTATGTAGATGTCTCTTTTGCTATTTTTTTTCAACTTATCTTTTAAATTTTTCTTGTTTCCATGATAAAAGTTAGAACTCAGTCTCAAAATGAGGTTAGGGTTTGTTTCCGGGGAGTATCTCAGAAAACGTTTAAGATATTTTTGTACGTCAAACCTAGCGTACTCTTTCAACATTGTACGTAGATGTGCTTTTTACTATTTTTGTTAAAATTACTTTTTCAATTTTTCTTGCTTCCATGTTCCACTAACAGTCCAAACTCATGCAAATCGTTGTATTCTGTTTTTATTCACGTTTTACACAACGCCCCAACTTCGCTGGAATTGGGGTTTGTACATTCTCTTTGTTTGCATATCCCATGCATTCTCAAGATAATCTGCAAATGCAAAAACCTTGTGTTCAAAGAGCCATTAGATTCATTGCATCACATAACTGCATCAGATCCAGATTTTGATGCCTTTTGTAATTGTAAACTCAAGTCATGATATATAGTACAATAAAACATTGCAAAACTCATTCTCTTTCAGTTCGATCACTATAATTAACCCTCTGGAACCCTCTGTAGAAACCAGGCTCACGGTGCAGGGGCAAGATCCCACATCAAATTTGGACACACAGTGATCTTTGTCTTTTGGATAAGAGAGCAGAGAAAAAGTTTTATTTTTCTGAAATTATATGATCTTAGTTTTGGTTTAAAAAATATGTCCTCTGACCATTTTTTTCTGATGTTCAATGGACAAGATTTATTTAACATTTATTTTTGTATATACGGCATGCCCTATTCAAGTGGATATCTTCTCTAATTTACAGTGGGGGAGATAAGTATCGAGCGTGTCAACATTTTCCTCAGTAAAAATATTTTTCATGGGGCTACTGATGTAAAATTTTCACCAGATGTCGGTAACAACCCAAGTAATCTGTACATACAAAGAAATCAAAACAAATAAGTCCACAAATTAAGTTGTGTGTCATAAAGTGGAATGACACAGGGAAAAACACGCTTACTGAAATTTATTTAATACTGAGTACAAAAGCCTTTGTTAGTAATGACTGCTTCAAGATGCCTTCTGTATGGAGATACTAGTCACATGCATTGCTCAGGAGTGATTTTGGTCCATTCTTTCACAAACGATCTTCAAATCTTGAGGGTTCTAGGGGCCTCATCTATGAACTCTGATCCTCAGTTCTTTCCATAGATTTTTGATTAGATTCAAGTCAGGTGATTGACTGGGCTATTCTTGAACCTTTATTGTCTTTCTCTGAAACCAATTGAGAGTTTCCTTGGCTGTGTGTTTGGGATCATTGTCTTGCTGAAATGTCCACCCTCGTTTCATCTTCAGCCTACTCCTGTTCTCTGAACAAAAACATATTCCGGTTATCTAAACAACAACCTATTAAACTTAGTCAACTGAACAAATTAAGTATTAATCGTGCACATCATCCAAAAGTCTTGTCACCAGCATTCTAGCATGTCGCATGAATTCAGGTCTCACTCCGTGATCTCGTATCCCTGAACTACCTAATGCCCATGGCATCACAAGACTAGGCTACTTAGTCATTTATCTTGCAATCAAGCTTATTCATTAATTGAGCTGATAACACCCTTATAATAAGGGTTATATTCAAAAAGAGGGAGGAGGGGAATAAATATTTATTAACATTCAGACATGCTGATTTTATAATACTGTGCACATGCAAATGTTTTACTTTGCTCATCTGCTTGTCTAGATCAGGACTTGTCGTCGGCAGCTCCCTCAGAGTGGCAGTTTCATGCGTTGTGACTTCAATCTGAAACAAATACTGTACAATAAATTAGAACAATATATGATATGACAAATGGGTAGCCTACAAAATCTGCGGCAATCAAAGGTGCTCAATGATGCTCATTGTAACATTCAAAAGTTTAGAAATACATCTGTAACCAATGCCATCAGTATGTTTTGCAACAATAAGGTTGCAAAGGTCTTGAGAGAGCACTTTGCTTTTACTCATCATGAGATGCTTCTTGTCTGATACCTTGGTCATGAGAAACCTTTTTATTGGCCATCAATTAGGACTAAATCAATTTACACTGATGGGGGGCATGCTTGCTTTCTAAATACTGACAAATTTCAGCTGGTTTCTTGGCTTTCCATACCTTTTTGCACCTCCTTTTTTTCATGTGTTCAATACTTTTTCCCTCTGTCATTCCACTTCATTACTCATAACTTAATTTATGGACTTTTTTGTTATGATTTCTTTGTATTTGTGGATTACTTGGTTTGCTTCTAACATCCGGTGAACATTTCATGTCAATAGCTCCATTAGAAATGTATTTATTGAAAATTTGACTCATCCAATAATTATTTCTCCCACTGTATTTGCCCATAAACCATTTACAGTTATGTCCCATCCTAAAATTTTCTTGGCTTCTCAGATTTCTGAAAATTTTATTTGTCTGTTCCCATCGCTACCATCCTCACTTTCCATCTTATTTCATACAGTATGACAACATGGACGAGACTGAAGTTGATTATCTGAATTTCTCCCAAACAAAGAATGTATTATCGTGTAAAAACACCCCTTCATCTTCCTGTTCCCATTAGACCCCAAAACAATTTTGTTGGCATTATTGATAGGGCACATAACAAGAGTGAAAATTAAAAATGAGGAAAACTATCTGAATAATGTGTTTATTCAGCTCTGTGGGCTGGTACTCAGATAAATGAAATCACCACGGAGCAGCGGCACTTATGTTATAAGGTGTTCTGGATGAGTCAAAACATAAACAATGCTTGTTTTTGCACCAGCTTTATGTAGTGACACACCCCCGAATGTACTTACAACCCAATGTGAAATAAACAGTATTATTTTAGATCAGTAAACTACCAAACTGGGCAAAGGCTACAAACATGCTGTTTGCGATGGACGAATACCATTACTGCATATGCGTTTCTGTTTGCAAAGGCACAAAAATAGTTCTTGCGGTCTTCCACCCCCTATAATAATAAAGTAAAGATGGTTTGTTGTGAGAACTAAACAGAAAAGAGATCACCTGTATTTTCCCAAGTACCCCAGTGCTGTCCATCCTGCTGGCCACATTCACGGTGTTTCCCCAGATGTCATACTGGGGTTTCTGTGCACCAATGACTCCAGCAATAACTGGACCATGGTTGATGCCTAACAACATGGTGTAAGGAAAGAGGTGGTGTAAGGACTCAAATTCAAACTGACTTTATTTGTGTCAAAATAGAGATGTAATCATGCAGCACAAAGCAGACAAATGGACTGGTAACTGGACCCATTTCAGTTGTGTTTATTGCTAATGGCTGGTAGCCAAATTGAACATTTGCAACAAAGGCTGGCAAAGGTGGCTTCAAGGAGCACATCCTGGTTGACCTAGGATTTTCAGACTGCTCCCTCGGAGTGAGTGCAAGATAACCAGGACTTTTCTCTAATTACACGTGAAATGTAGTAGCTGCCGGACAGCTCACTTAGTTAAAGCATCGCATTGCGAAGCAGAAGTGACTATCACGGCACGGGTTCGAGACCTGGTTGTACCAACCGGCGGTGGTCAGCAGTTTTTTCAGAAGTAGCGTGCAATTGGCCAATGGGCTTCTGCGATGCAAATTGGGAAGGGTCTGCCGAGAAGGGTAATATAAGTTGCTTTGTTCGTTCCTTTGGTGCCTCCTGTTGGCCAGGCGGGCACTCGTCAGGAATATTCTAAGTTTGTTCATGTTTGGGTATCCTCCGCCCTCGTTCTGAACTTACGAGGATTCGATCAATGAGTGTATAAGAAGCTGTGGCTGACAGGCGCGTGCTTCCAAGGAGAGCGGTGGGTCTTCATTCTCCTGAGTTGGCAACAGGGGACCGCATATGCGAGGGCCTTGTACTAAGATCCCCAACTGGACATTCTAGATTTGGGTGGGATTGGAGATGCGAAATAAAAAAAATAAAAAAAAAAACCAAGTGAAATGTACTCACCGACTCGAAGTTTGAAGTCATTGAAGGAATGTTTGTTGATGACGTCAAGTTTACCCGCCAGAGCAAACGCAAACTCCACCATTGTGCCAATATGCATGTACTGTCTGTCATATTCCTAAACACAAGAACTGATGTTTATACTTTGGAAATTACATTTGCAAAGACAAAAGTTTACATAAAACCATGTCATAGATCTGTCTTGACAAAACCATAGCAGTAGGGAACTCATATTCCTTGTACATTGTTGATTCATAATACATGCATTTATTCATGTAAACAATGCAAGATTCATTTTGTATTTCTAGATAACACTGAGTCACATCATGAGGGCACTGTTGTTACCCTTCTCAGTTATTCAGGGGAATCTGCCTTTTCTTTTGTTTTGGCAGATTTGTTTTTCCAGTCACCACAACAAGCACAAGCCAAGGCATATCAAAAACTCGCTTGCTCCTCGGCAAACAAGTAAATGACTTGCATACTCAATAGCAGGCTTTCAAACATGGCCCAAGTTTAATTGTGATGTCCTTCTACATAATGAAATGGCTGCCTACTGACTGAGAACATATTCCCTTTGTTTGTTTCGTTTTCTTGATTTGCAATGCACCTCATTATTAACAATAGAAATTACGGCAGTCCATCCCTTGCGAATAAGTTTAAAAGATCATCTAACAGGAAAGGGTAGAGAGGGAAGAATTAGGTGACAAATTTGAAAACGGGTACATTCAGAATTTGAAAAGCCAATTGGATGCATAAAAATACTTCTCAATCCACACCTCCATTCCTTCACTCCTCCACTACCACTGCACTCAAGTCCACCACACTCAAACCAGGATGTTTAGTGGAGAACTAGAGGGGATCTAACAAGTGGAGGTTATGATTTAATGAGGAGTGTAGAAAAACGGGACAGCTTATTTACACTCCCATCATTGCAGTTGACATCATCAGTCAACTGATGACGCAATGTCAGGCACGGCACTACACCAGGGCTAGGGGGTGCTACAGCCCTGCCACAAAGTTATATAGCCCCAGTTTAGCCTGCTCAAGCATTTTTAAAAATCAATTAATTAATTTGTTTGTTTATTTATTTAACCCAATTATGGGCAGCGTCCCTTTTTTGGGAAAGGCAATAGTCACTGACATATTGTGGCTCTGATGCAAAGGCCCATAACTGTCATGGTTAAATTGTGTTGTAGATTGGTAGGTGGAGTTGTTGCCCTTGTCCCCTTGAAATAGGTCATGCGATCTATTTTCCCATGATCCCCTGTTTCAAAATGGCAGACATTTGAAAAAGACAAAAAAGATCAGACAGGAGAATGAAACTAGTAAAATAGCGTGAATTGTTACATTAAAAGCCTAAACTAGTGTAAAGAGTATTGAAATTTTTAATTTAAAAAGTATTGTTCAAGATAAATGATTTATTTCAAAAATATGCCTTGCAACATATCCGTCCCTTTTTAGGTTTAGGTTTGGTTTTCCACACGAAACAGTAGTAACACACACGAAAAAAATTGTCCACAGTAATCCTATATAACTGCAAACTATCATAAAAACTAAAATTAGGATAGCAATATAGATATATCTTCATAGATATAGATTTTTGAGACTGCTAGTCTGGTCTATTTCTTAAATTATTATTTTTTTTGTTTCTCAGGTAAGTACAGTTTGCTATGACATCCAAATACGTGAAATTACTGTAAGTTGAAAAATATGTACCCTGTTGTGGGCAGCGTCCCATTATTGGGACAATGCCTGGGTTGTGTAGTCTGTAGTCTGTACCGTTCCTGGGTTGTGCATCTCTATAGTCTGTACCGTGCCTGGGTTGTGCATCTCTATAATCTGTACCGTGCTTGCGTTGTGTATCTCTATAGTCTGTACCGTGCCTGGGGTGTGTATCTCTATAGTCTGTACCGTGCTTGTGTTGTGTATCTCTATAGTCTGTACCGTGCCTGGGGTGTGTATCTCTATAGTCTGTACCGTGCCTGGGTTGTGTATTTCTATAGTCTGTACCGTGCCTGGGTTGTGCATCTCTATAGTCTGTACCGTGCCTGTGTTGTGTATCTCTATAGTCTGTACCGTGCCTGTGTTGTGTATCTCTATATTCTGTACCGTGCCTGTGTTGTGTAGCTCTATATTCTGTACCGTGCCTGGGGTGTGTATCTCTATATTCTGTACCGTGCCTGTGTTGTGTATCTCTATATTCTGTACCGTGCCTGTGTTGTGTATCTCTATAGTCTGTACCGTGCCTGTGTTGTGTATCTCTATAGTCTGTACCGTGCCTGTGTTGTGTATCTCTATAGTCTGTACCGTGCCTGTGTTGTGTATCTCTGTAGTCTGTACCGTGCCTGGGTTGTGCATCTCTATAATCTGTACCGTGCTTGCGTTGTGTATCTCTATAGTCTGTACCGTGCCTGGGGTGTGTATCTCTATAGTCTGTACCGTGCTTGTGTTGTGTATCTCTATAGTCTGTACCATGCCTGGGGTGTGTATCTCTATAGTCTGTACCGTGCCTGGGTTGTGTATTTCTATAGTCTGTACCGTGCCTGGGTTGTGCATCTCTATAGTCTGTACCGTGCCTGTGTTGTGTATCTCTATAGTCTGTACCGTGCCTGTGTTGTGTATCTCTATATTCTGTACCGTGCCTGTGTTGTGTATCTCTATATTCTGTACCGTGCCTGGGGTGTGTATCTCTATATTCTGTACCGTGCCTGTGTTGTGTATCTCTATATTCTGTACCGTGCCTGTGTTGTGTATCTCTATAGTCTGTACCGTGCCTGTGTTGTGTATCTCTATAGTCTGTACCGTGCCTGTGTTGTGTATCTCTATAGTCTGTACCGTGCCTGTGTTGTGTATCTCTATAGTCTGTACCGTGCCTGTGTTGTGTATCTCTATAGTCTGTACCGTGCCTGTGTTGTGTATCTCTGTAGTCTGTACCGTGCCTGGGTTGTGCATCTCTATAATCTGTACCGTGCTTGCGTTGTGTATCTCTATAGTCTGTACCGTGCCTGGGGTGTGTATCTCTATATTCCGTACCTTGCCTCGGGTGTGTATCTCTACAGTCTGTACCGTGCCTGGGTTGTGTTTCTCTATATTCTGTACCGTGCCTGGGTTGTGTATCTCTGTAGTCTGTACCGTGCCTGAGGTGTGTATCTCTATAGTCTGTACCGTGCCTGGGTTGTGTATCTCTATATTCCGTACCTTGCCTCGGGTGTGTATCTCTATAGTCTGTACCGTGCCTGGGTTGTGTTTCTCTATATTTTGTACCTTGCATCGGGTGTGTATCTCTATAGTTTGTACCATGCTTGGGTTGTGTATCTCTATAGTCAGACTATAGTTAGTTCAGACTATACACAACTATACCATAGTTCGTACAGACTATAGTTAGGACAGACTAAAGAGATACACAACACAGGCACGGTACAGACTATAGAGATACACAACCCAGGCACGGTACAGACTATAGAGATACACAACCCAATACACAATTAACTCTTCTAAGTTTGTTTTTCTGTCCCGTCTGTTAAGAACAAGCTCCCAATCTTACTACGGTCATCATGATTAGAATCAAGTTACTCCATCCTCCTGTGGGACAGTACAGTGTTGGCAAAATTTGCACACAAACTGTCTGTGATGCCAGAGGCTACTGGCTGGCAATTGATGACTCAACTATGTCTATAACATCTGTACTGAAATGTGTCACCATAATCCAGGGTTCCATCCCCTCCTAGTTCCTGAGTAGTTCCATCCCCTTTATATTGTATAAACTGTCAATATACAACCAGTTAGATAATATACTGCTCCACACTTGAGGAGAGGAGATTGTAGTGAAGGAAAATAGGATGCATATTTAGGGTACTGGGACAGACTCCACTACTAAACTGTTAACATTTTTGAACCCACAAGGGAGTTTGGAAAAGATAGCAATCTGCCAGAAGGTCACAATTGGCCAGATTTTTAATGGTGTTGAAATGCATTCTAAGGAAATGTCAACTTCTATGAATAAATGTGCCTCAAACAGGCATAAATAATGGCGGTGATGTTCACGTCACCATCCCACTGGCATTCATTTACACATGCACATGCTTATTTACACCTGACTATAGTAAATGGCAAATTCAATCCCACAAAGCTTTGTCCTCTTCTGGCCTTTTGAACCTTGCGCCAGATTTTGTATTTTCAATATCCACTGACAGATGAGCAAAATGTTCTTATTGAACTTGTATGCCACACCTGTAGACAACAGGCTTAGACTAAGAAGAGAGGGGCACAAGATTCTCTGACACTTTCCATTGAAAAACTAAATATTGAATCTTTTTCAGCATTACTGTTTTACTGGTTTTATTTCTTGTCATTCCATTAGTCTTATTATTACCTGTGTGTACTCAGGCCCAGGGGTTGCATTCAATCCTGTAGCAGCCATGTAGGAGCTGCCAATAGTCTTGATCTTTTCAACACCACTAAACTTGGGCTTGGACAGCAACTGTCAGAGGAGCAGATGTGGGCAGAATCAGCACTGCATGGCCAAAAATGGAGCACTAGCTGAGTGTTCATGCACATTGATAACTACTTAGAAAAGTGGATTTGAACCTGTTGACCTTCAGTGAGCAATAGAAAACAAGTGAAGCATATGCAAAAGGGTACCTCATCAAAATCTGCAATAATCTCATTGAGCAGTCTCAGGCACTCCAAGCCCTCTTTGTTGACGTCCGATTCAGTGTAGAACTCCTTGAAGTCAGGAATTGAGGCAAACATGACACAGACCAGGTCATATGACTGGTGATATAAATCCTGTTGGATAACACACAAAAACTAGTTGCTGGATGGTGCCTGAAAGAACAGAAAGGAAAACGAATGACAACACAAATTCACACACACACACACACGCACACGCGCACACACACAAACAAACATAAGCATTCACAAGCAAACAAATGTGCACACACCTCATTCTTCCAGTTACGGCCTAAGAAGTGTTCAGCAACATGAGCAGGAAGTACGTTCTCTAGCAGTACACGGTTGAGGTTCTCCATGGTCTCAATTTCTTCGCACTCCTTCTTGAACTTGTTCCTCCACAGGAAGTCTAACCTACAGTAATATTCATTCTGTTACAAGAGGACACAGAGGTAAAGAGATGGTACACATCTGATAAGCAGCTGTGTGAAATACAGACAGAAGTCAAAGAACAGTTGTTAGCCCGCCCGCTCCCTCCCAACAACCTGCCATAAACACACAGCCACGCACACCCTCTCCCTCTCTACTTCAGACAAAAGGCACATAACAACTACTCCAACATACAGCAGCAAGAGGATTGTGTACATTCCACTGAAACACTCCGTGCGCGAAGTAGTAAACATAATACATCAGTTGAGGAATGTATTTGTGGAAATTAATTTACTGAACATCATTAAATTCTGGAAAATAATTTGTTTCTCATAAAATATTGAAGGTTTGATGCAAACATCTCAGATATTGTAACGAATGTTCCTGGGGAAAGTATTTCATTGAATACACTGACATGAACACAGATCTTGAGGAAAAAGACCCCATTTTCAAAATACAGCCCTCCATGAGTTGAAATGTTGTGGATGCTCTCTCTTGATACTGGGTTGGTACTTCCATTAAGTGTCACCAACTGAAAACATTAGTCATTGGTGTTATTGTCTGCATGAATAACAATGGAAGCGACCACGGATTCCATGCAAATTGCTGGTGAAAAATGTAAAATAATGGGAAAATTAACAATTGTATTGATTCAACCAGAAAAGTAAAACAGCAATAGCAGCACATCCTGTTTGTAGGCTAGCAAATAACAAAAGTGCATTGAGGCAACCGGGGCAACGGACAAGTCCACCGTCCAAGTCACACCTCCCGGAAACAGCGATTCCACTCCCCTCCTCGTAGTGTTGTAGTACACTTTACATGGTCTTGGTCTTGTCTCGGTCTTGACACTCTCTGGTCTTGGCCTTGTCATGGTCTTGGACATAACGGTCTTGAGGGGATTTCAAAATCTAGGCAAGCAGCTGGTCCTGGTACAGCCTTCTTTATATGCAGCCAATAAGAGGCATCTTTTTTAAAAACATGTTACAATGTATATTTTTCCCTGCCTCCACGATCTCCCATCCAGTCTCGACTCACAACAAATGCACAAAG
The DNA here is from genome assembly GCA_029721435.1 of Gymnothorax reevesii. Classification (NCBI taxonomy): domain Eukaryota; kingdom Metazoa; phylum Chordata; class Actinopteri; order Anguilliformes; family Muraenidae; genus Gymnothorax; species Gymnothorax reevesii. Next base: position 88,284,254 of record CM056577.1, on the reverse strand, counting down.
AAATACAAAACCCAAAACCAGTGAAGTTGGCACGTTGTGTAAATCGTAAATAACAACAGAATACAATGATTTGCAAATCCTTTTCAACCTATATTCAATTGAATAGACTGCAAAGACAAGTTACTTAATCTTCGAACAGGTAAACTTTGTAATTTTTTGCAAATATTAGCTCATTTGGAATTTGATGCCTGCAACATGTTTCAAAAAAGCTGGCACAAGTGCTAAAAGACTGAGAGAGTTGAGGAATGCTCAAATACTTATTTGGAACATCCCACATGTGAACGGGCTAATTGGGAACAGGTGGGTGCCATGATTGGGTATAAAAGCAGCTTCCCTGAAATGCTCAGTCATTCACAACAAAGGATGGGGCGAGGGTCACCACTTAGTGAACAAATGCGCAAGCTGATTGTCGAACAGTTTAAAAACAACATTCCTCAACGAGCTATTGCAAGAAATTTAGGGGTTTCATCCTCTACGGTCCGTAATATCGTCAAAAGGTTCCGAGAATCTGAAGAAATCACTGCATGTAAGCGACAAGGCCGAAAGCCAACATTGAATGCCCATGACCTTTGATCCCACAGGCGGTACTGCATGAAAAACCGACATCTGTGTGTAAAGGACATCACCACATGGGCTCAGGAACACTTCAGAAAACCACTGTCAGTAACTACAGTTCGTCACTACATCTGCAAGTGCAAGTTAAAACTCTACAATGCAAAGCAAAGGCCATTTATCAACAGCACCCAGAAATGCCGCCGGCTTCGCTGGGCCCAAGCTCATCTAAGATGAACTGATGCAAAGTGGAAAAGTGTTCTGTGGTCTGACGAGTTCACATTTCAAATTGTTTTTGGAAACTGTGGACGTCGTGTCCTCCGGACCAAAGAGGAAAAGAACCATCCGGACTGTTATAGGCGCAAAGTTCAAAAGCCAGCATCTGTGATGGTATGGGGGTGTATTAGTGCCCAAGGCATGGGCAACTTACACATATGTGAAGGCACCATTAATGCTGAAAGGTACATACAGGTTTTGCAGCAACATATGTTGCCATCCAAGCAACGTCTTTTTCATGGACGCCCCTGCTTATTTCAGCAATGCCAAGCCACATTCTGCAAGTGTTACAACAGCATGGCTCCGTAGTAAAAGAGTGCGGGCACTAGACTGGCCTGCCTGTAGTCCAGACCTGTCTCCCATTGAAAATGTGTGGCGCATTATGAAGTGTAAAATACGACAATGGAGACCCCGGACTGTTGAACAACTTAAGCTGTACATCAAGCAAGAATGGGAAAGAGTTCCACCTGAAAAGCTTCAAAAATTGGTCTCCTCAGTTCCCAAACGTTTACTGAGTGTCGTTAAAAGGAAAGGCGATATAACACAGAGGTAAAAGGGCCCCTGTGCCAACTTTTTTGCAATGTGTTGCTGCCTTTTAAATTCTAAGCTTATGATTATTTGCAAAAAAAAAATAAAAATTTTCTCAGTTTGAACATTGAACATCTTGTCTTTGCAGTGTATTACATTGAATATAAGTTGAAAAGGATGTGCAAATCATTGTATTCTGTTTTTATCTACGATTTACATAACGTGCCAACTTCACTGGTTTTGGGTTTTGTAGTCCAATGAATCAGTAAAAATGCCAGCTAATTCTTTTATTCAGGGTTACCGCTGGCACTCGTCATTTTCCTCATTGACGAATAAAATCCATCAGTGACAGAAGAAATTTTAACCAGTAGTCACACTAGCGAATGTAATTGTTTCATAACTAATATAAATTCCACACGACTGAACGTCAGTAAAGCGAGTCCGCACACCGCTGTATTTTTTTTAATCTTCAATGAACAGAGGTGGGAAAGACCAATTAGAGAGGGTTTATCAGTGGAAAATACTTCCAAATGCTGCCTCTTTCAGTCTCCGTGGGTTTGATATGTCAAATGCAGCTCGCACAGTCAGTTAGTGTGAGAAAATAATACGCGGATAACAGCAGAAGCTCAAACATCCTCTCTTGTTAAGCCAGGAGAACAAGGTGTGTAAATGTCTATACGAGTGCTAAGCTACGTGAACGTGATATTAGCAGAGCGTAAGCTATACAGCTAACATTCGGTGTGACTCCTTGGCTAGCGACACCAAACTAGCCTAGCCTCATGTTATATACTGTATAACATTTGGTAACAGAACTCACTTCCAATATAACGCTGGTTATTGTAAGATCCCTATCTACCAGACCGAATCAAAGCACGGATTTTGGCGCCTCATTTTAGTGCTTCATAACTCAGCTTTAAAATACCAGAGCTGCCTATTTCTTTTAAAAATATTTTCTCATTATTGCTGCGAAACGGGATGTTACGTTACAGGCAAAAGAAACTAGTAGGTATGCAATAGGAATTCTGTGTGGTCGTATTATTTCTGCGCTTTGTCGTCTCAAAAAAATATATGCATGAAGCTGAACTCTAATTACTTGCTAATTGTATCGTTTGATCTATCCTTTCCGTCTTTTCCAGTGGGTATGCGACCAAACTTCAGTGGCCACATGTTCACTTATCTACTGACACACCTAACAGCCCATCTTTAGAGGTCATTTATAAGGTTGATTAGTCTTCAAGATGAAGACTGATCATTCACTCGATGGGTAAAATCATCCCATTTGCAGAGCTACAACAGTGACGGCAAATATACTCAGCAACAAAAGTTTCTGTGACACCATTTATGTGTATGTTATAAATGACACGCAAAGATCTCAATGCAATCAATATGTTCATTTAACAGGAGAAACACTGACTTTTCAGTGCCAACGTCACTCAAAACGAAAAATGTCATTTTCATGCGTCATGAAGCACTTGTCTGACGTCTAACCAATTGTGACCTTCACACTTCAATACCGGGTGTGACTTCCTCGTGCCATGATGCAAGCAACGCATCTCCGGCGCATGGACCGAATCAGATGTGCCAGAAATTGCTGTGGGATGTCATTCCAAATCTGACGTAGACGTTGTCGCAATTCCTGGAGTGTAGCTGGCGGGTTATCCAACCGCCGCAAACGTCGATCCATCTCGTCCCAAAGATGCTCGATTGGGGACATGTCTGGGGATCTGGCTGGCCATGGCAGGACATTGACATGTTGTTGCATCAGATACTGCTGTACAATCCTTGCAACGTGTGGTCTGGCGTTATCATGTTGCAGCGTTATTCCGGGACCATGTTGCATCAAAAACGGTACCACCAATGGCCGTAGCACTTCATCGCGATATCTTTGACCTGTCAGATTTCCATCAATAACAAGCAAATCTGTTCTGTTTCTAGCCGTGATCCCTCCCCAAATCATGACACTACCACCTCCAAAACGATCAAATTCCTGAACACAGTTGTTGGCATAACGTTCTCCACGTCGACGGTATACACGTAAACGACCATCACATCGGTTAAGCATGAATCTTGATTCATCAGTGAACAGTACAAGATCCCACTGACGTTGGATCCACCGTCGATGTTGTTGTGCCCACTGTAGACGCAGTCGTCGGTGTTGTACTGTGAGTATTGGACGTCTTGCTGGCCGACGTGGGACAATGCCAAAATGACGGAGACGGCGACGGATTGTCTGTGCAGACAGTCGCCTCAAACCAGGTATCGTTCTTGCAGTTATGGTTGCAGGTTGGAATCGATTTCGGAGATGGGTTGTTCGAATCCAGTTGTCCTGTCTGGGAGTGGTTACTCGTGGACGGCCGCTGCGAGGACGGTCTCTGACATGTCTTGTCTGCTGATGACGCTGCCATATGTTCCAAATGGTGTTTCGGTGGACATTCAGGCGATGAGCAACTTCCCTCTGCGAGGTTCCGGATTCAATCATCCCAATGGCCCTCCACCGATCATTTTCAGACAGTCTTGGCATTTAGAGGGTAGAGTTCCTGATCCGAAATGGCTGTGTTTTCGATAAGTGATGCTTCCGTCGTTCATCAGGCGCAATGTGAACATTCCAAAAATTCTCCTCTTTTATTGCCATCCACAAGCATGATTTACGCACATTTTCACGTGCAAAGTCATTTTCTCGCATTTTCATGATTTCCATTTCAATGTTGCGTTTACGTGTACTGTTTCAGTCTGATATCACCATGTATGACAATTTCATAATTGCGTTATGAAAAATAATTAACAATATTGGTGTCACAGAAACTTTTGTTGCTGAGTATATAATAGATTAACAAAACGGAAAAACTGGAAATAAAGTCACATAAAAACAGTGCATTTATCTACAGTGCGACTCCAAGATAAGAAAATTTACGATTTCCAGAAAAACCAACCCAGGTGCAGGCATCGATTTCTCTGGGAGCTATCTGGCTGCGTATGAAGGTGATACGGACGCACTTCCAAGCAACGATGCAACTGGACAGACGCTTCAACTGCAGTGTGTACAATGGAGTTGGCTCGAGTCCTGTGCATCAGGCAAGCGCAGAAAATAAGTTATGGCTCTTTACGATCAGCCCCCGTCACATCTAGCGACCTTTCTAGCGTAAATCAGTGAAGCTCAAGGTTGGGGTGAAGAGGATTTAAACGATGCAGAGAGTAGATGTGCAGTCTTCATTGTGACCTTGCATTCCCTGATTGCCCTCGGTAAATCATACAGAAATAAACAGCTAAACTATAAGCGAAATAAAAAAGAAAAAATAGTTTCTGCTGCGTTCAGATTTAGTCAAATCGCCCTGACCGAGACTGCCGGTACCAGGGTTTGGTTCAATTACTTTTTACAGTTACAATTACAGTAATACAGTAACTTTCATAATTGTAATTTAATTTTAATTGAAATTTTTATCGAACAGTAATTGTAATTGAACATTCTGTCCAGAAAGTAATTGTAATTACGATTACAATCAGTTGTAATTGAAAAAAGTAATTGAACCCAACCCTGGCCGGTACAACAACAACATTCACCTGGCACTTGAAGAGGAAACATGCTGAGAAGTAAGCTTAGACTGGCTCTGCTCTTAAACTCTGAGAGGAAAAAAAACTCCCAAACGTCTCAAGACGAAACACAACTTGTACATACTTAATATATTATTGTAAAAATGTTGTACATGCATGCACGGTATAATCTGTTCAGGAATTGAAATTTAAGCTGTTTGCAAGCATCTGCTGACTAACCCTGGTAAACTGCAGTTAATCTTGCTAGCTCTAGCGGAGTTAACAGTCATAGGTAAGGTCAGTTATCACTAGCACTTTAATAAGTAAATTTCCTTGCGAATTCATTGGATGAAGCATATTGAAACTCAGTCATTGTATTGGGGAGCTTGTGCTGTTTTACAAATGAATGGTTTTGAAGTTTTGAGGATAGCTATGTATGCAGGGTAACTACTGAGGAGCTTATAAATGTCCTGGTGTCATGTTGAGTGTTCTGAACTTTTGTGTCTTCAGTGGCTTTATCTGAAGCCATCAGCCAGATGAAAATAGCTAAAAACGGTAGGTTTTCGACTGTTGGTGGTTGCCCCCTATTTGTCCAGTTTGTCATCATTACCGCCGATATCAATCTTGCAGAGTAAATTTAGCTAGGCAGGCTATTCAGTGGTTTCAGAAGATACCAAATTCATGCAAGAGAACTTTCCTCATAGGCTATCTGTTTTCCAGCTTTGTGAACTTGGCACCCCATATGACGAAAATCTGAATGAAACCCATTACATTTGTTTCCCCTTGGTTTGAGCAGGCAAAATGAGAATTCATCTCCTGCCGCTGCTATTCATTTTGGATGGAAAGCTTCAACGTTTAAAGTCTCCAGAATGGTGACAAAGGATTTTGGACAGTGTATCCATACCGATCCCTAACAGGAAAAAATTTAAATACCTATAAAGTCTCAATCCTCTGAAATGGCAATAATAGCAGTTTTGCAGTTGCTACACGCAATTATTTCACCCAAACACTGCTCATATTTACAGTGAAGTGAAACACTTTTTTTTGGTCTTGGTCTCGGTCTTGGTCTCATCTTGCTCTGGTCTTGGTCTCGAAATGGTCTGTCTTGGTCTTGATCTCGGTCTTGTCTTGGTCTTGCTACCCTTTGGTCTTGGTAGTGTCTTGGTCTCCGCTAAGGCGGTCTTGACTTCATCAGTACCTCCTCGTACCCCTCAGGCCGCACCATAGACAGCGCCTACCGGACGGGCCTAGGTTCAGCACCTCTAGCCTCTTCTCTGTACTGGACAGCTCCCTCCAGTTGCGGCCAGGCCAATGAGGAGGGCTCTCTAATCACATACTAAACAAGGTCACACACAATCCCCATCAACATCAGGAAAACTGGCTATATAAAGCCGGCAAGGCAGCAGACGGGGACAGGTTGGCCGGGAGAGCATGAAGAAAGTGCGCTACTAACCTAGGCTCTTTCTCTACTTTCCCTATCAGATTCCAAAGGCGAAGAGATGGAGGATCCTGAGTTTGTGCTCCCATGCGAAAGCCTCACTCTGGCCGCCACTCTACTACCTGGCAGTGGCTAATTGCCATAATTGTGTTAGTACTCAAGAGGTCTATTGTCTGTTGGTTTGCTCCTGTCAATAAATTACTGCCTAGTGGGATGGACTCTTGCCAACCCGTTTCCTGTCTCTGCCTGGTTTTCTGGTGACTAACCGCAGCATTAAGATGAGAAAAGAGCTGCCAGTGATTGGACAAATCCACTGAAGGCCTTCTATGGGTAGGATTAGCAATTTTACCACTTCTATTTCAACATAATGTCACGTGGTAGCAACAGCATGGCAACAAAGAAAAATGCCAAATGGCACCCATTACAGTGGTGTGGAGTGATGATTACACACCACCACTTTTGGTGATGCGCTGAAATACACAGCGAAGCGAAATCCATTAAAGGATTTGTATTTTTTTTTTAAAGTTTCAAAGCTGTGTTACTTTGACGAAGAGAACAATGAATTGTAAGATTGAGACCCAGATTATGATGTGACTGCTAACCCACAAGCCAAGCCAAAGAGGGTGAGACGCATGAGGTTTTTAACGAGTTCGTAGGATTACAAGATGACAGAAAAATAGCCACTCATGCTGTAAGAATGGCTATCTTTGCAAGCCAGGGGCGATAATTCATTTGTCTGACAGTGCAACACCTTTACTGGAGTTTGTTATGGCAACTTGCGATGGAGGCAAACTCATATGTAGAGTGTAATGTGAATAGAGGCCACTAGATGGCAGTATTTACCCTTTTTTTGTTAAGCCCAGACTGGAGATAGGTTTGGGCATGTTTTAGGCATGTCTGGGACAAGTCCCAGAGAAAAAATTTAAAAAAGCCAAAAAGGTGGGAGGAGTCTGTAAAAGAGTATTTCAGGAGTAAAACTGAGACAGTAAAGTACCAGGAGAAATTGCAAGGAGAAGGATACATGTTACCAGACCTGTCATTCTGTTCAAGACCTGTGAAGCTTTTAGTGGATTTTTTGCCTGTGTTAGAGCATTTTCCTCACCCAGAACATCACCAAGCAACCCACCAAAGGGACTGTAAATATTTCTGTTTTTATGTATAATCAATCTTGGTCTGTAGAGTAGAGTAGTTTGTTGTTAATTGCCTTTGTTTAATTAAACGTGCTTTAGTTTTAAAATCTTTGTCTGTCATCCTTTGCTGTCGTTAATATCATAACAAATTGGGGCCATAACAAAATGGGGGCTCATCCGGGATAGACCATTGTGTGAGTCACTTATTGAAAATCTAACATTTCAAATTGTAAAATTGTTTTTGCGAATTTTCCTATATATATATATATATATTGACAGATAGACAGCAATGGATGATTTCTTGGCATCACCAACCGTAGAGGTTTTGAAGTCTTTTAAAAAGACAGAACTACTAGAAATACTCAGACATTTAGAGCTGACAGAGGTAGAACCAGCCATGCGAAAAGCAAGACTGGCAAGAGAGATAGTTGAATATTACATTGATGAAAATGTGTTTGCACCCGGAGATCTGGAGCAGTTTCCAGCGGAAAATCCAAATATAGAAATGGAACTCAAATTAAAAATGCTAGAGATTGAAAGGGAGGAAAAAGAAAAACAAAGAGAATTTGAGCTGGAAAAATTAGCAAGAGAAGAAAAACAGAGAATTTGAGTTAGAAAAATTAGCAAGAGAAGAAAAACAAAGAGAATTTGAGTTAGAAAAATTAGCAAGAGAAGAAAAACAAAGAGAATTTGAGAGGGAGGAAAAAGAAAAAGAGAATTTGAGAGAGAGAGAGAGAGGAAAGAGCAGAAAGAGAGAGACAGAGAGATTTTGAATTTGAGAAGTTGGATAGAGAAGAAAGACTCCAAATGGAGCAACTAAAAATTAAAATAAACTAAAAATAAATTTCTGGCTAGCCAAGAGGTAAAACTGGTGCCTCCATTTTCGGAAAAGGATGTTGACAACTATTTCCAGTGTTTTGAAAAGGTAACAGGTCTGATCAAAGCGTGAAAGCTGACAGTGACAAAAGTGGTCTAGTTTGCAGTTATTGCTAGAAATCTGGTCATGTTACAACTGACTGTTGACAGGGCTTGAAGCTCAAAATATTGCCATGCCGGAAAATTGAATTACTGTGGGGGCTGCTGAATTGAGTTGCGATCTAAGTTACTTTGTGATAATAGCCTGTCCGTCATAATGTAGAAATAGGCCTACATAAAATCACAATACAACAGCTATTGACACTGCCTGACATTTGTTTAAAAAAAAAAAAAAAAACACACACTAAGGTATGAGCTTCGGCCAATGAGAGCAGTGAACTGATTAACGTTCACGTCGGCGATTTCGCCGACTACTCTGTCCTCTACCTACGGCTACTTTCCCGCAAGTTTACAAGTTTTTAGGCGAGTTTAGACGCATTTTATTTTGATAAAGGCTTTTCAGTTTGCCTATTAGCCTTCTCTTTGCCGACGTATTGAAATGTTGCTCTAAGCCACGCAGTGATTACTCGAGAATAATTTCCACATCCAATAACATTGCTCGCGTCATATGAACTCTAATAATCTACTTCCATCCTCTTCACATTATAATATCGTTGTATTTTCTGAAAATATTTGAATTTCATTCGGCAGCTGGTCAAAACATGCCGTCCTAAAAAAGAAGGGGGCATCTAACGGGCAGACATTGCTGATATCCTTTTTAAAGAAAGATGACTTCAATGTTAAAAATTGATGAGATTTAGTTCTGGTGAGAGGCTGGTCCATGGGCGCTGATAAAGTAAACGCCCGTATATTCATTTAGAATAGTTGCGTTCTACCATGTTGATTCCCCAGTGTTAGCCACTCAAAGCCACTATTCGATCATTTCATGCATTTAATTACCAGCTGTTTCGACGACAGTCTTCACGGTATTAAATCGACTCACAGTGTCCCGAAAACCTGTGTCGAAACTATGGTAAATGTATAGGCTATATTATTAATGTGTCGTGGCGGCGATTATGCTCGTGCATTTTCCCCACATACTCCGTAACCAAGCATGGATTCATTCATTTGTGAGGTCTGGGCAGTATGCCTATCGACTGGTAAATCTGTTCGTAGCTGGCATTCCTGTTCATTTCATCAAAAAAAAGTTATAATGCATTTTTCTTAATGAGGGCATTAAACGACAATTGTCTGTTGAATATCCTGAATCCTGTAGCCTACTTCGTGAGACGGTACATATTTAGGCCTAGCTGGGCGAAAGCTGTAATACACTGTTTTGCGCTAATGTTCTCAGTTTGATACCCTCAAGATGTTTTGCATTTTATATAATTTTTAACCTTTGAAGACATTTTGAATATTGAGATGCCATCTTAAAATAAATTATACTGCCAAGAAAATTCTGAAATGAGCGCTGCAATTCATGGTACATTTTTGGATTAATTAATTGTTGTATTAATGCATCCTTTCAAGATTGCGTGTAGAGTATTATGTTCGTTGTAGTGTCACCTACCGGTGATCTTTTTTCCCCATGAATTATAATTTCTAAAACATTATAGGGCTATATAGCAGTGTTGATTATTCAATTGAAAAAATAGAAACAGTTAAAATGTTACTCAGGCGATCTTTTGCTATAACCGGTTGAGCGCAATGATACAAAAAAAAAAAAACTAAAGCTCCACGCCTCTGACGGTTTACAGGCCACAGAAGATCCGTCATAAAATCTGGGGTGTTCAGGTTGAAGAAGTTAACTCATCAGCAAATACTCCCTGCCCTTTTTTTCTAACTCGAATTGTATAGCTTAAGATGATGCAAATGTTCCTGCTCTGCATTGGCAAGACGGGTGATGGCGAGTTTTGCCAAGTTTTGCCAATGTGTGCGTGCATAAAAATGGCAAAAACATGGATGGGATGCTTGGATTGTGCTGCGTCTGAGATCCATGAGGATGTATTATCCTTTCCTATACTAATATCTGTCCCCCATCTGTATGTTGAGCATGTAAGAATGCAAGACACTGAACTGCATATAATTTATATACAGTCCATGTGTGAGACCGATGACAATATCTCGCATGCGCGACTAGTGTCAGCTGGATAGACACGCATATATTCGTAATGAGCCCTGTACTCGCCTGGAAAAAAATTACGTGCCCAGCTCTGCCTCTATTGTCTAGTAACATGATATACTCACTTATAATTGGTTTAGAATTGCATCACTTGTATCTGCCTCTAAACAGCGTTAAATGTGATTGGATAAACGTTTACATATCGAAAACTCAGCTCACATTGAATAAAAAAAAAAAAATCCCGATTGGCTCGTGCTAAAAAATCTCACGCCGGAAATCCGGCAGGGTGCCGGAGAACTTCAAGCCCTGTGTTGATTCCTTAAAGCAAAGAAAGAAAAAGAAAAGGATACTAAACCAAATGCCTTTGTGAAAACAAGGTTAGAAACCCCTGTAGTAGATAATCGATCTGCTAAATTGCCTGCTTCTTGTGGGGCTAAAAAGCCTGATACTGCTGACTTTGTGAGAGAGGAATTTCTTCCATTTGTGTCAGAGGGATTTGTGGCTCTGAATGAGCATACTACTCCTGTCCCCATATATATCCTAAGGGATACCGGAGCTTCTCAGTCACTTTTGTTGATGGACTCCTTGGAGTTACGTGATGAGACGGCTTCTGGGGATTTCATACTTGTACAAGGTATTGAAGGGAAGACTGTATCTGTACCCCTGCGCTCTATATTCTTGAAGTCAGATTTAGTTACAGGACAGGTAAAGGTGGGACTTATGTCAAGTCTACCTATCAAAGGTGTTTCTCTGTTGCTAGGCAATGACCTGGCTGGGGGCAAAGTAGTTCCCCCTGTACATCTTACTTCACAGCCGAGCACTGAAGATGGCGATGAGGACCCATCTCTGTACCCTTTCTTGCGCAGTGACTCGTGCTATAGCCAAGAAGGCTCAACAAGTAGATGATGTGGTGCAGTGCAGCACATTGAATAGTCATGACTCAGGTGGTTTGCCTTATGACTCTGTTCGGCCTACTATGGTTTCTCCGTTTGAGGTCTGGAGACTTGTCTCTGTCCAGAAAGCGGTTGATTGAGGAGCAAACTAAGGATCCTGAAATTTGTGTACTAAAGAGGAGAGCCCTTCCTGATAGAGAAATAGACGCAGTTCCAGTTGGGTATTCTCTCAAGGATGGAGTGTTGATGCGGAAGTGGCGCTCTCCTGATATCCCTGCCAATGCAGATTGGGCAGTGGTTAGGAAAATTGTTGTTCCGAAGGTCTAGAGGAATGAGATCTTAACAATGACTCATAGTTTACCTTTAGGAGGTCATCTTGGTGTTAACAAGACTGTTGATAAGATCATGAAACACTTCTTCTGGCCTGGGCTTCGGAAAGACGTTTCCAACTTTTGCTAAACCTGTCACACTTGTCAGGTAGTTGGAAAACACCAGTTAGACCCACCTGTAGCTCCATTGCAGCCTATCCCAGCATTTGGGGAGCCCTTCTCTAAGGTCATTGTTGATTGTGTTAGTCCATTACCCAAGACTAGATCTGGAAATCAGTACTTGTTGACAATCATGTGTGCATCCACCAGATTCCCTGAAGCCATACCTCTACGCAACATCAAGGCAAATGCAATCTTAAAGGCTTTGATAAAGTTCTTCACGTTGTTTGGCCTTCCCAGGGAAATTCAGTCAGAACAAGGTAGCAATTTCACTTCCGGATTGTTTCAGCAGGTTGTGTATGAACTAGGTGCAAAGCAGATTCTTTCTAGTGCCTATCATCCAGAAAGTCAGGGTGCCTTGGAGCGGTTTCATTCCACTCTCAAGACAATGATGAGGACTTATTGTTATGACCATGAGAAAGACTGGGATGAAGGTGTTCATTTGCTGTTGTTTGCAGCTAGAGTAGCAGTGCAGGAGTCTACTGGATTCAGTCCATTTGAGCTAGTGTTAGGCCATGAAGTGAGAGGACCTTTGCTGTTGTTGAGTGAACAATGGCAAGAGGAAGAGCCGCACATCAGTCTGTTAGACTATGTTAGCAAGTTCAAGGACAGATTGCGTGCAGCATGTGACCTAGCCAAAGAGAACTTGAAATCAAGTCAGGGAAAAATGAAAACTTGGTATGATCATAAGGCTAGAAGCAGTGAGTTTAAACCAGGAGACAAGGTCCTTGTGTTGTTTCCCTTGCAGTCCAATCCATTGAGGGGGAGGGGGAGTTTCAAGATGGTGAACCTAGAATTAAAGCTGAAGTTCTTTCATGTAAATTGTCAAACTATGAAGTATGAATGAAGTCATTCATGAATGAAGTCTCTTGAAGTAGAACTCCAGCACTTAGAACCCTCACAGAGAGATCAGTTTGAGAGGTTGATCAAGAAATATGAGGATCTGTTTCCTGATGTTCCAAAGAGAGTTTGTATAGCCTCTCATGATGTAGATGTTGGTGATGCCAAACCAATTAAACAGCATCCAGCTGCCGGGTGGCTCACACGGTTAGAGGTGATCACCACGTCGCGAGTTCGAGCCCCGGCGTACCCACCGGCAGGGGTCTGCAGCTTTTTCAGAGAAGCGCACAATCGGCTATCGCGCTACAGGGTTTCAAATTGGGAAGGGACGGCCGGATTTGGGAATATAATATATCAGCTTTGTTCGTTGCTCCAGCGCCTCCTGTTGGCCAGATGGGCGCTCGTCAGGAAGACTCCAGGTTGGTTCATGTCCGGGTATCCTCTGCCCTAGTTCTGAACTTGCGAAGATTCAACTAATGAGTGTATAAGAATCAGTGGCAGACAGGCACGTGCTTCGGAGGAGAGCCGTGAACTGTCTCACTATCCTGAGTTGGCAGCAAGGGGTCGCATACGAGCAAGCTTTGTACATAGTTCCCCAATAGGGCATTCCAGATTCGGGTGGGATTGGAGATGCCAAATTAAAAAAAAAAACAAAACAAAAAAAACAAAAAAACAGCATCCGTACCGGATGAATCCTGAAAAGAGAAAGATTGCTGAGAAAGGGGTTGAGTACATGTTAGAACATGATATTATCAGACCCTCCAACTCTGATAGTTCACCCTGTGTACTAGTTCCAAAACCTGATGGAAGTACTAGATATTGTACAGATTATCGCAAAGTCAATGCTGTAACTAGAACTGATGTGTTTCCAATACCTAGGATAGATGATTGTATTGATAGAGTAGGGCAAGCAAAGTTTCTGACCAAGATTGATTTATTGAAGGGTTATTGGTGTATGCCTTTAACTGAGAGGCCCAAGAGCATCTCTGCTTTTGCCACACCATCTAGGTCCTACCAGTATGAAGTCCTACCCTTTGGCATGAAAAATGCCCCAGCCACGTTCCAAAGGATGATACAGTCTACAATCGCCGGATTGCCACACATGGATGCATACATCGATGACCTGATCACATGGAGTGACTCCTGGGAAGAACATCTGAAAGATGTAGAAACGTTGTTCCAGCGCCTGACCCAGGCTAACCTGACTGTTAACCAGAACAGGAGTGACTTTGGTTGTGCTACTGTCACCTATCTTGGCTACGTCATAGGCCAGGGTAAGGTGGCACCCATAAATGCTAAAGTCCAAGCCATCATGGACTTTCCAGTTCCTGACAACAAAAAAGCTTTGCGCCGCTTCCTTTGAATGAACGGGTACTACCGCAAGTTCTGCAAGAACTTTGCTGAGATTGCTCTCAGTCTCACTAACCAACTGAAGAAAGGCGTAAAGTTCACTTGGGATGATGCATGCCAGAGAGCCTTCGATCGCCTGAAGTCTCTGCTGTGTCACTTCCCCGTGCTCAAATGTCCTGACTTCAACAAACCGTTCTCCATCGCGGTCGATGCTAGCGACCAAGCTTGTGGATCTGTGCTCCTACAGAGAAGTGACTCTGATGACATTGAGCATCCCGCGGCATACTTCTCCAGGAAGTTCAATCGCCAACAAAGGAACTATTCCACAATAGAGAAGGAGCTGTTGGCTCTGGTTCTGTCTTTACAACACTTTGATGTTTATGTTTGTACAGGGCAAAAGCTAATGATTGTGTACACTGACCACAATCCGTTAATGTTTTTGAGTAAGATGAAAAACAAGAATTGGGGATTGTTGAATTGGAGTTTGATTTTACTGGAGTTTGACTTGGAAATTAAGCATGTAAAGGGTACTGACAATGTAACTGCTGATTGCTTATCCCGTGGTTGAGTATGTATATATATCACGCGTTTATTCGAGTATTGTATTACATGTATATATAGACTAGTGTCAACTTAACCATTTTGTATAGAAAAGAAAAATTTTGCCTTCATGAGTCAAAATTTTTCCCTTTTTGAATGGAGGTGTAATGTGAATAGAGGCCACTAGATGGCAACAAAAAAGCTTTGCGCCGCTTCCTTGGAATGAACGGGTACTACCGCAAGTTCTGCAAGAACTTTGCTGAGATTGCTCTCAGTCTCACTAACCAACTGAAGAAAGGCGTAAAGTTCACTTGGGATGATGCATGCCAGAGAGCCTTCGGTCGCCTGAAGTCTCTGCTGTGTCACTTCCCCGTGCTCAAATGTCCTGACTTCAACAAACCGTTCTCCATCGCGGTCGATGCTAGCGACCAAGCTTGTGGATCTGTGCTCCTACAGAGAAGTATTTACCTTTTTTTGTTATGCCCAGACTGGAGATAGGTTTGGGCATGTTTTAGGCATGTCTGGGACAAGTCCCAGAGAAAAATAAAAAAAAGCCTAAAAGGTGGGAGGGGTCTGCAAAAGAGTATATAAGGAGTAAAATTGAGACAGTAAAGTAGTAGGAGAAATTGCAAGGAGAAGGATACATGTTACCAGACCTGTCATTCTGTTCAAGACCTGTGAAGCTTTTAGTGGATTTTTGCCTGTGTTAGAGCATTTTCCTCACCCAGGACATCACCAAGCAACCCACCAAAGGGACTGTAAATATTTCTGTTTTTGTATATAATCAATCTTGGTCTGTAGAGTAGAGTAGTTTGTTGTCAGTTGCCTTTGTTTAATTAAACGCGTTTTAGTTTTTAAATTTTTGTCTGTCATCCTTTGCTGCCGTTAATGTCATAACAAATTGGGTCCATAACAAGAGGTTGGAGCAAAACTCCGTCCAGCAGTAAATGGAAGGTGGAAAAAAACTGAAAACCCAAAGCCATGTCAAGGGACATATTTGCAATGATCTGGGGATAATAATAACAACAACAAATTATGACACATTAAAATGTGTCATTTCATCGTTAACAACATACTTACCTGAGTGAACGCCTATGTGCATCTTTCAATTTACTTGCCAATTGATTTTTTACAAATGTAAAAAGGTTAATGCACGCAATGACAAATGCAATGACTTCCAATGAATGCTTAAGTTTTCATTTCATGTTTCTATCCACTACAGAGAAGTAAAAATAAAGGTTTTGCTCAACCTTGACTATCCTGTCAAGCTTTTTAGAAAACCCTCAGGTTTTAAGCAGTTGCTTTCATACAAAGCCTAAGGCTTCAGAATTCCTTTCCAGAAGGCACCTAAGGTCCTAATGGGTTAATATCATATTTTGGTAATATCAGAGGGGTAATTTCGGCTGATTGATCGGCCATTGGCTTTTTCGTGCTCCAAACTATCGTTATTATATGGGCATTTTAAATTCCACATTTCAGTTATATGTAGCTTCAGTTATAGCTATTTTTTATGATGTGGCTTAAGAAAGGAAATATCTCCTTAAACATGAAACAGACATGAGAAAAATTTAAGGCTGACAACTATTATAACTCAACTTGTGGTTGGAACAAAAACAATGAAAGCAGGGGGAACCAATGACCGACAATGGAGTAGGGAACTCTTTTTTTTTTCCTATATTCCACATTTAAATCAGTTTCTAAGGAATCTGTGAGGAGTTAATGTCCAAAAGTACATGAAAATAGGAAAATATCTCAAGTTACAGTTGACAAATTGAAAAATTCTTCATCACATTTTCAGAGACCCTACACACTTGAAATTATTTTGTGGGGGAAAACTGCCCCTTGAAGAAAAGCAATGAGACCTTGAGACATTCACTAAGTGCTGACAGCATGTGAAATATTGCTCACGTCATATGTATATGTGCTGCTAATTGGGCGAGAGGTGCAATGACTGTCACCAAATGTACTGTCCCAGACATTCACTTCATAATTTCACTGACAGGGAGTGCTGGAGCAACCTATACCATTTTCGGTTGTCGCACTTCTGTCACCTGGATCTGGGTTGAGGGACATCTAATGTCCCTTTCCATTTTACACAATCTAGCCCTGGATCATAGATTACACATGACATTTTAAAACAGAGAGAAGCTGAACTTCATGTAGGCAACCACTTGCGAAGGCGAGCGACTGGGGTCTAGTTGCACAGGTTACTGTTCCCTAGCTGAATTAAGAGATAAACCTTCATTTTTTTTCGAACACAAGGTATTTATCATAGGATAGATATCTGGAAATTTCATTTGAAACCAAGAGCTTGCGCGAGTGTTACGAGCCAAGCCCTGTTAATTTTTTTCTTAATAGTGGGTAACCTAGATTTGTGCGATGTACAGGGGGGTGGGGAGGCTGTCTGTGAGTAGTACTGATGAAGAGAACACGCGAGTTTAGTTCGCCACAGCCATGGCGAAATTTGTAGTAAAGTTAACTATCTTAATGCAGGGAAATAACAGTTCAGTAAGAAAAAAAGACCGTGTTTCTTGTTTTTAACGCTGTGTACTGTGTTCCGTTGCTGAATAAAGGTGTCGGTCGCCGCCACAGAATTGATCCGCAAAGTTGTTGGAAGACTGTTACCACAACGAGTCAGGCTAGAGTTAGCTAGCTATATCCAGAGGACTCCTTACTACGGTTCAGGGCTGAGAAGCTGGAGAGGTAACACAGGGGGCCTCATCCGGGATTAATTCTGCAACGTGCAGATGAGCCACGCCATTGTTTGGATAGAAAAATAAAAGCACAGCAGGAAAAGAGGAGAAATGGCTGTGTCTAGAGAATTTAATTTACCAAGCGAATGGTGCTCATGCTGATGTTGGATGCTATACAATCCCTGGGGAAGGGATTGGGCCCCCCAAACCCTGGGGTTAACAGGCGGCGGCAGGACTGCAAAGTCCCAAGGGCACATTAAAGATGTGCTATAGTGCAGGGGAGAGGACTGAAGGTCCCCATGTCTGGTGAAGTATGAATTGACATACTGCAATGGTACCATCTAGTTGGCGTGTTTGCCACATGTAAGGCTGTGGGCAACACGTGGTACGTGGATGACAGCCTACACCTAGCGTGAGAGATGACCTCTGTGAACATGCGAGGCTGGTGAAAAAGGTCAAGGTTTCTATACCTTATATTATATATTCTATAGGGATCAGACCGTCGGTTCCCTCCTGGGTGGCTGGTAGCCACTACGGGATCTGGGGATCAACTGGGTCACCGGCCGGCCGGTCGGGTCACAGATGGCAGTAAGACCACAGAGAGGGTGGCCGCCGCACTCGGCTCAATGTACAGTCAAGCCACCACAAGCCAGAAGCGAATGCGTTCGTAGGCGAGTGGTGCTTCTGTGATCGGTGGGCTTTGAAAAGAAGACACTGGGAAGCAGAAGGGAGAGTTCTCAACCTGGGGGAGCCTGGGCAAAGATCTCTGTGGAAAGGGATCTAGCACGGAACTGCCCCCTGGGAGAGGGAGCTTCGAAGGATCTAAGTGTTCGTGGCTAGCATGGAGCTAGCATTAGCTGCACGTAAAAAACCTATAGCACATCACTGCCGCGGTTAAACATGGATGGCTGCCCACAGCACCACCAACGTTGCCAGCTAACCCCTTTATGACACCAGCGACCCAGCGCAGGGCAGTTTATTGTGAATCTGTAGCTTCTTCTCAGCCTAGTAATTCTTTCACCTCCATGGATTACAACTGCGGCATTGATTACAACTGCGGCATTGAGATTTTCACCAATGCCCTGGCTGATGCAGAGATGGTACAAAAACTGCTGCAGCAACAGCCACGCGCACCGGTGAGAGCTTACGACATAGCCCACAGGTACAAGGCAAGCAGAAGGGCTGCCAAAACAGTCACACAGCTGATGCAGTCAGATGCTCCTACTACCACAGAGCGGAGAACCAGAGCAGCTGCAGTATGTGACGATGCTGAGAATGCTTATATGTTGCGGAGTGAGGAACCAAAGAGGGTAGCTGCAACGCACATTCACCCACCACAGAAGGCGCCAAAGTTTCACCAGCAGTGGCAGTTCCCCAAGAGAAACGACAGACAAGGGAAAAAGGACTTGGGAGAAGTTGTTTGTCATAACTGCTCAGGCATTGGCTACTTTCAGAGGAGTTGCCCTTCCCCTCGTCGCCCTAAACAACATGCAGGGAGTGTCGGACTGACCCCAACATCTGACCCCAGCACAGTGGTTGTCTGTACTAAAGGCCAGGAAGGCGAGATGTGTGTTAAAGTATTAATACATGGACTGTCAACATGTGCTTTGTTGGACTCTGGTGATGGAGGACTGTGCTGCCCATTCACCACTTCAACTCCATTTACACTGAGTTCAGACCCCCCATACAGCCGTCAGTCACACAGGTCCTTCAGGGCATTGGGCCAGGACGCCTCTCAGTCATAGGGGAGGTCAATGTTCCAGTGCACGTTAGAAGCCAGCTCACCACTGTCAACTTCATCATGGCTGACACAGCAGAGAGCACAGAGGTCATCCTGGGGCGCCCTTTCCTGCAGCAGGTGTGGGCCTATTTGGACTACGGCTGCAAGGATATAACCCTATTTTGTAAGAAAGTACCCCACTACAACGCCATCCCAGATCTACGGGTACACATGGTCAGGGTGGCACGCAGTACAGTATTGCAGCCGGGGCAGCAGTACATTGTTCCTGGCACTGCCCGTCTCCACTCTGGCGTCGGTGGAGACCTGATGTTGAGCCCCACTAAAGGTTTTATTGAAAAACATCACGTCCTGGTGGCTCGTGTCATTGTGCAGGCGCAGCAGTCTACCAAAATCCCCATAAGGGTCTTCAATTCAGGTGCAGTGCCGGTCACCTTGAGGAAGGGGGTGGTGGCTGGAATCCTTCAACCGGCAGAAGTAATGGGAGAAGCGGAGCCTCAGTTCCTCTAAGCACCAGTGGTGCCTGAACATCCACCTCTGCTTTTGTACCTTTCCACCTACAGGTCCTGTAAGCTGAAAGCTGTGCAAGCCTGACTGAGACTGACTGCCTCAGGCTGGCCAAACTGCTTCAGTCATACAGTGATGTCTTCTCTACAGGGCCCACTGACCTTGGCCGCACCACCGTTGTGCAACATGACATCGTAACTACTCCTGGGCTGCCTGTAAAGCAACCACCCCGCAGAATGGCCAGGGATAAGCAGGCTTCAGCTGACTTACAGGTACAGCAGAGCCTGGATGCAGGCAAAGCCCAGTCCAGTAACAGCAGCTGGGCTGCACTAATCATCATGGTGCATTAGAAAGATAGGAGCCCACACCTCTGTGTGGATTACAGGCCCCTTAATGAGCAAACCATTAAGGACGCCTATCTGCTGCCATGCATACAGGCCACCCTGGACACCTTGTCTACCGCCAGATACTTAAGCACACTAGACCTAACCTTGAGGTACTGGCAGGTGGAAATGACCCCCAGGGCCCGCAAAGCCGCTTCTTTCTGCATGAGGAAGGGGTTATTCGAGTGGAATGTGATGCCGTTTGGACTCTGTAATGCCCTGGCCAAGTTTCAGTGGTTCATGGATCGTATCCTGGTTGGGTTGCAGTGGGAGATGTGTTTAGTATACCTTGATGACATCATAGTCTTGGGGCGAGACATCACGCAGATGCTAGAGAGGCTAGGCCAAGGGTTCAGCAGACTACAGGAGGCCAATTTAAAGCTAAACCCGTCCAAGTGCTGCCTGTTTTGGGAGGAAGCCTCCTACTTGAGACACATCGTCTCAGCCAGAGGTGTTGCCACCAACCCCTAGAAGATTAAAAAGGTGTGTGAATGGCCCACGGCCCGCAATGTCTCAGAGGTGCGCCATTTCGTCGATCTAGCATCCTATTACCGATGTTTTGTTCGGGATTTTGCCACAGTCACCAAATCCCTTCACAAACTCGCTAAAAAGTATGCACGCTTTAACTGGACAACCAAGTGTCAGAAGACCTTAGATGAACTGAAACTCAGACTGACCTCATCGCCTGTTCTCGCCTACCCCTTCGACAACGGCAAACTCTTTCTGGACACTGACGCTAGTGACTGGGGAGTCGTTGCCATCCTATCTCAAATACAAGTGGGAGAGGAGAAGGTCCTGGCTTATGGGAGCAGAAGATTGTCCTCCACTAAACAAAACTACTGCACCACCAGATGGGACTTCCTGGCAGCAGTGGAGTTCACCTCCCACTTCAGACAGTATCTACTTGGGAGGTCATTCACCGTCCGGACTGACCACAGCAGCTTGCGCTGGTTGACCAGACTGAGAAAGCCAGGAGGACAACTCGATCGCTGGCTGGAGAGGCTGGCAGAGTATGACTTCTAGGTGCTCCACCGCCTGGGAAAACACCATCAAGACACTAATGCACTGTCGAGGAGACGTTGCCATAGGTCCTGTCCCTGCACTGTGTCAAAGCCTTGCCTCAGCACTGAAATCACAAAGGAGTTCAGTGTAACCTGACCAAAACCCAGCTGAAGAGGTCCTCATTATAACTTCCTCAGTGCCGCTTCCAGTGGGGGTAATTAGACGGGTCAACAGCAGTGAACACGCTCCAGCTACCTCTCCAGAATTATCTCCCTTGGGGGTAGCTGATATTCTGAGCATCTCCGTCAGCGAACACCCCTCGTCTCACCCAAGCGTCAAGAGAGTGAGTCATCACGAGTTGTCCTCTTCAGTGGCTGGACAAAGGAGCAGCTGAAAGCAACACAAATGACTGATCCAGACATAGCACCTGTGTGTAAGTGGATTGAGGAGGAGGGAAACTGACTAGTATGGGCTGATGTAGCACCAGGCAGCCCCGCCACTAAAACGTACAAGGCACAGTGGAAATGCTTCTATCAGAGAGATGGGATCATACTAGGGAAGTTCTACTGTGCCGAAGGAAGTGTGTTTTATCCGCAGATCCTGCTGCCACGCGTGTATCGCACTGCTGTGATGAAACATATGCATGATGGCCCAGTGGGTGGCCGTTTTGGGGTGGAGAGAACCCTTGCCCGCCTTAAGACCTGGTACTTTTGGTACAGCATGAAAGATGATGTTACCCTGTGGGGCGGTACCTGCACAAGCTGTGCTGCCAGGGCTCGCCCAAAGAAAACCCCTCAGGCGGCCATGGGCACGGTGAGAGTGGGCTCGCCTATGGAGAGGATTGCTATTGACATAATAGGCCCATTAAACGAGACTGAGAGACACAACTGTTTCAAACTGGTTCAAGACTATTTCAGAGAGTGGGCTGAAGCCTATCCCGTTCCCAATGGGCAGGCAACCACAGGGGCTGAGAAGATCGCCTCCGAGTGGGGGTGTAGGTATGGAGCCCCACACTGCCTGCACAGCGATCAGGGCACCAATTTTGAGTCAGCTGTGTTCCAGCGGATGTGTGAACTGCGAGGGATTGAAACGACGCGCACTACTCCGTTTCATCCCCAGTCTGACGGTAAGGTGGAACACCTTAATGCCACACTCCAGAAAATCCTGGCTGCCACTGCTGAACGCTGCCATTGGGATTGGGATCTGATGATTCCCTGTGCACTCATGGCGTATCGTGCAACTAGACACAGTTCCACGGGACTGTCACCCAACATGATGCTTTTCCGGAGGAAAATCACTGAGCCCATGGACCCTTTCCAACATTCCACCTCCATGACATTCCAACTCCATCACAGTATGCAGCTCAGGGAGAGATTGGAGCTCTCTCAACAGCTGGCGCGAGAGGCTCTGGGCAGGACAGCCAAGCGTGCCAAACGACAGTATGATAAAAACGTCTGCCAGGTCTAATACCAGGTCGGAGATGCAGTATGGCACCTGGTTAAGAATACCAAGAGAGTGAAAAGCAAAGTACGGAAGTTTCTGCCTTCCTACAAGGGTGCTTACTTTGTGGTTGGTGCGTTTAATGATTAGTCTACCGTGTCCAAAGAAGTCAGTGAGTCATCACGACAAACTGAAGCCTTACCACTCCAGGACCCTGCCGGACAATAGCTGGGTTCTCCAATTTGCTGACGCATGGGCACCAGTCGAGCTGCCAGCCCCAATATCAGATGAGAGCTCCGCCGATGCAGACCTTAGTCCCCTCAACCTGTGGGACACTTCGTCAGAGACAGAGGATGCTGCTGTGGGGGTCCCCCACAAACTCCGCTCTTCACCACAAGTTTCACAGAGCAGCAACCAACCTCCTGAAGGCTCCACTTGGTCTCAACTGGAGGAGGCTGGCACCCAAGACCCTGGTGGGGGGTATGTTCAGCATCCACCTTCGTCCTTCATACCTTATCAGAGGTCCCAGAGTACCCGTAGGGCCCCAGACAGGTTTAGTGACTGAGTGGTCGCTGAGCTTTGTTAAGAATGAAAGAAATGAAAGACATTGATCTGAGGTGGGGTGTAGGCAGATCGCTGCCCTCCTAAGAGAGAGAAAAAAAAGTAAACTGAATCAGGGTGTCGGCGGATTGCTGCCCTGGTCAGTGTTCAAAAAAAAACTTGGGGTTCCAGAGTTGTATTGTTTATGACTGTTTAATTGTTGCATTGCAAGTTGTGACTAAATACTGTTTTGGTTTGAAAGTACACAAATGCACAGGTCTAGTCTAAATGTTTTATTTGGTAGTGGGTAATGTAAATGCTATGGCTGCACGTTATTATCCCAGCACCCCCGTGTATGAGTAAATGGCTCCTGGGGGTAAACCAGAAAATGAAGGGTTTAACTTGTTTCCAGATGTCTAGCACCAATATTTCTCCTGCAAGGCCAAATCTTAAAGAGTGGAGTTATGCCTAGTTTGGGTACGTGGTTTGTTATTAATAAGATAACCCCATTTTCACTCTGTTTATTTTACACATTCCGCATATTTCTACGTGAAGGACATGCAGTATGCACCCATGGACATTGCCCCTCCACCTCAAATTGCCCTCTTCTGGGGAAGGACCCCCCTCAACTACTGTACAGAAAAAGGGACTTTAGTGAAATACTGTCCATAACAAAATGTTCTGTGTTTTCCTTCATTGGTGTATGAAATAGTGCTGGAGCGATTTTAAGGGTTTAATCATCATCTAGAGTGGGGGTAGTGTTACGAGCCAAGCCCTGTTTATTTATTAATTTTTTGTTGAGAGTGGGTAACCTAGATTTGTGTGATGTAAGGGGGGGTAGGGCGGCTGTCTGTGAGTAGTACTGAGCAAGAGAACATGCAAGTTTCGTTCACCACAGCCACAGTGAAATCAGTGGTAAACTTAACTATCTTAATGCAGGGAAATAACAATTCAGTAAGACGAAAAGACCGTGTTTCTTGTTTTTAACGCCGTGTAATGTGTTCCATTGCTGAATAAAGGGGTCAGTCGCCGCCACAGAATTGATCCATGAAGTTGTTGGAAGTTTTGTTACCACAACAAGCCAGGCTAGTTAGAGTTAGCTAGCTATATCCAGAGGACTCCTTACTACGGTTCAGGGCCGAGAAGCTGGAGAGGTAACGAAAGGTTTCAAATGTAAATTTCCAGGTATCTAGCATACAATAAATACTGAGTGCTCGAAAAAAAAAAAAATGTTGGTTTATCTCCATTCTACCCTGAGTCTTGTCAACACCCCTATGAAAATATTGGCATGCTAGCTATGACACACATTTTGGCTTGCTAGCTAGGAAGCTAACTAGCTCACACTCTAACTTAAGAGAACTTACGCACTACTGGTGCAACAGGCTGCTGAGCTCTAATTGCCATACTCAGCAAGTTATAGCAATTTTTGCCATTTGATCTTGACGCCCAATGTCATATTCAACTTGCCGCGAAAGTTTTGCTTACATGATTCCCTTTAGGTGCCTCATGCATCCCTAAGCTCTAAATGTCATATTAAGAAAGTTATAGCACATTTTTGCCATCTGACCTTGAGGCACAGAAAAGCCATCTTGCTTGTCAGTATCTCTTTTTAATTGTGATTTTTGTCGACGAAATGAACCAGGCTGAATTATTCAGTGTTGCTGGAGGCAAGTAATCATAAAGTAAAAAAAAGAAACACAAAAAACTGACGAGTTACAGTTGTAATAAGGCAAGATATATCATACCATAGACTTTTATCTAACCAGACCTTTCATAGTTTAAAACGCGCTTTGCCCTCCATTTCTTTTTCTGCATTTTCTTTTGAGATATTTAATTTATGCAAGAGTAAAAAAGAGTTAACGTCTCCAAAGCATTAAAAAGCAAAAATTAGAAGTAATAGAGCTGGCAGAGGTGCACAGAATAGTCGGTCAACGCAAAGCCTATGAAGCACACCATGTGCTAGCTGGTCAACCCAGATTTTTATTTTAAGCCTCTCAACTGTCCCCAAAATGACAACTCACAGCAATATAAATTGAGCAGACAGAGCCTGTGGAGAGTACCCTGCAGGTGGATCCCAAATCTGGGGCCTGGAAATGGACCTTTGGTCTCTAAGGAGATCCATCTCCCACATATATCCATCTGGAGGACTGATTGATGATACCCAGTGGCACAGCAATGCTGGATTTGAAAATGTTTTCCACTGCTGTGATGTAGCTCCTCGTCCACTCCCACAATCTCATATGAATCTTTTTTCTACCGAATTGTGTGGACCCTTTTGCATTTGCAGGGGTACATTTTTAACCTATTTCCAATTACACCTGAGGCTACTGTGTCTAAGGCAATGGATACAGCATGCTTAGGAAACAGATCTATAGTCAATATACCATAAGTGCAATTGTAATAGTGAAATAAACACTGACTGAGGCAGCATTTAGGAGTCAAGAAAATTATTATGAAATAAAAATGACTGCAGTGCTTATCTTGATGCTAATGTAGTTGGGTTTTTCATCAGACAATGAAATATGGAATGGTGATTGTATCATTTATTAACAGAAAAGAAAGAAACTGTATTATACTTTTCAAACAAACAGAGACTAATAGGCCTTTAAATCTCACAGTTCTAAAGCAATGGGGTGGATATGCATTCAACACATTTTTTTTCAGAGTGAAATCAAATCAAATTCCTACAAATTACTGGCCATTGTCCTCACCTGTCTCGCCAAAACGAGGAGAGTGATAAAAAATATGAAGAGAGACACAGAGCCCATCGTCTTCAAGTCTTTCAGAACTCCTGGCCTAGAAGAAAGAAGAGAGAGTGAGTGGAAGAGTGAGAGGAAGAGATTGAGGGAGAGAGAATAGATTTACTGAGCAATTCTGAATTGAATGAAAGGCCAAATCCCTCTGGCTGTCATGCACTTCTGAAGGCCACTTTCACTATCACAGCCAGCCAGCTCTCTCACCTCTTTCACATCACATCAGTCTGGACGCTGCAATTAAAGCACCGAAAAGTCCCCAAGGAAGACCAATACAGTGGCTCCAATAAGTATTTGTACACTACTTGAAAATTCGACTACATAACAGCTTTTGTATATTCGGCTAAATGCTTGCTATTGTGTGTAAAAGTGATTAAAATATTTGATAATCAATATGTTTTAAACAAATATTTAATGTCAAAATGGCATATTTGGTCAGAAAGGCGATTATCTGACCCGATAAGTATCTGTACAGTTCCATTAGTGAGTCACAAAACTTATAATACTCACCTAAAATTGACTCAAGATGTTTACAGGACATGGTTGACTCACTTGGTCTGATATGGTCAAGCGTGACCATACAGGACACTCCCTCTGTACACTGACTGGCCAATGGCCTGACCATGCCCATAATGTATTCCTGTGATATATGGCTAAGACAGGCAAGATACCCCTTCGAATGCGGGAGCAAATCATTCAGCTACATAAAGAAGGCCAAAGCACCAGAAAAATTGGAACTCGGCTATCGTGACGCCACACAACCGTGCAGTACATCATCAAGAAGTACAAGCAGTCTGAACGCATAGCCAATGCAGCCAGGAAAGGACGTCCCATTAAGACCAGCCAGCGCACTGACCGGTACATCTCCCTGCTGGTATAGAGGGAGAGACAGTCCTCGGCCTCCAGTCTTGCCACCAAAGTGGAGGAAGCAACTGGAAGCCATGTTTGTGCCCAGGCCATCCGTAACCGGCTCCATACTTATTGGAGCCACTATAAATCCTTATTTTTTGAAGATTAGTATGAGAGGAATATATGGTCTATAGTTGACTTGATGGACACGAATGGCAATTTGTTAACCTATGAACAATTCTGTATGAAATATACAGTGGCTCCAATAAGTATTTGTACACTACTGTACTTCATGGAGCCGGTTACGGATGGCCTAATCACTTTTAATCACTTTTACACACAATAGCAAGCATTTAACCAAATATACAAAAGCTGTTATGTTGTTGAATTTTCAAGTAGTGTACAAATACTTATTGGAGCCACTGTATGAAAGAACTTAATAAGGAACAAAGTAGATAGAACTGTTGTAAAACAGTTAATTTTGTATATCATAGATCTAAAGAAGAATACAGTAGAAACCAAACAAAGAAGCAAGGTTTTGGCTCAGAGCTCGTATTAAAGGTGAGAGGGGTTCATATCAGAAAATAACAGCTTTAGCAGACATCGAAACCTCGTCTGAGATTGAATATAATTCTGAGGCAACCTATGGTCGAGCTGTTAAAGTGCCTGATTCGGTCTTAGAAGGGTGGTGATTCTAGCCCCAGTACAGCCACACTGTAATCAAAACAGCTGTTGGGCCCTTGAGCAAAGTCCTTAACCCCACTTTTCTACCGAGGGGATTGGCTCTGTTTAGTCTAATCAACGTCGCTTTCGATTCAAGTGCCATCTAAACCACAGCGATGTTAATAACTTAAGATTCCTGATCAAACTCAATTTAGTCCAGGCCTAAGCGTAACATGTGCCCGTGAAATCTGCCCCACGTTTCTGTCGCTCAGTGACTTGAAATCTAGAATCAGCATTTCAAATGTGTCCAAATCAAACTCATCCAGGTCACCACTATTGGGGAACAGATGGAATAACGAATTTGACCTTTGGGATGCCCATCAGGGCCCACAAGCCCCAAATATGTCAGGCAACACTCTGGCAGCCTAATGAGGGCTGGCAGAACAGCAGGTGGGCTTATGCTGAAAAAACACAGAGCAGGTCCTAGAGGAGCTTGTCTGACAGAAACAACTCTACCACCACTCACCACGGCGCTAGGCTGTTAACACCCCGTCTGGATCCACAGCAAAAAAAGAAAATCAATTATATCCCAATCCTCACTTATGCGATAAAAAGACTAAAGAATTCTAGCACTTATGTCAAAACATAGGGGCATGGTTCTGACTCCAGCTCACGCCAGCAGTCTACCATTCCAACATTGGAATATTCTGGAACAGCTGAGCTTGGACAGTTCGACACGTGGGAACATGAGGCAAAAAGGGACACAGATAGCCACTCCCCTCAGGCCCGCTTTGAAGCTGAGCTGATTTTCTATTTTTGGAGCTTAATAGGTTTTTGATTTTCCGACAAATTGGAGCTTCCTCGCACCTCTGGCGGTCTCTCCATGGAATCTAAGTGCTCTTCGCGTACAGCAGCAACAGCCTCAGTGACAGCGGAGGGATTAATCACAGACTTTCATCTGGTGAAAGGGAGGACCATTTGGGGCCTGAACATAAAGAATGAAAATACTCTGCAGCATTTATTTTCATTTGTTCAGTTTTTTCCTACTCGCATTTGCTCAGAAACTGTAAAACTGAAAAGACATCCATCTGAACTGACAGAGAATTCTTACAAAGGCAAACAGAGTTGAGGGAAAGGTGTCCCAAAGGTGTCCATATATGCAGCCTTTGGCAAATGATAAAGCATGTAAGGGATTAAGGGCAAATGATACAACTGATAAGTAAAAGATTCTGCAGTATGTCAGCTATGGAAATCGGCCATATAAAGAATGATGCCACTTTGAGATTTTCCTTCTTATGCCACAGATACCATTTCTGCTTACACAGTGGATACCATGGCACAACATGACAAGGATCTCACCTGTCCAAACTCTGGCTTTTGTACAGGAACTTGCTGTACTCATCAAGCACTGGTGCATGAGTCCGGAGGATTATAGTATTGTAGCCCATCACAGCTGCCAGCATGATCACCATCTTAAGCTCATAATTAATCCTCAAGAACACAGAGCAAGAGACAAGGCCCAGAATGGAGCTGTATATAAAATACTGACAGAGACAAAGAGGGGGAGAGAGAGATTTAGAAACATTAGAAGAGGTTAGTGATGGAAAGTGACTTTGACAGGGGAGGGGATGGGATGGTGTTATTAAAAGAACCCATCTTTGTTGCATCTAAGAATATTTTATAGTCCTTTTTCCTCACGAAATGCATTCAACAGTCAATTAATGATAGAATAAATTGGTATGCATAAACAGTGCTTAAAGAATGCATTATGGCTTGTGCCTCTGGGTTAATTTCTTAAAAGGAACCTATTTGGAAGATTAAATTTAGTAGTTTTTTTTTTGTGCTTTTTCCAATGTAACATTGCAATTTCATTAGTACTGGAGGCATGATGGGATCGTGACGGCAGTATCCTGAGACACATGCGCTGTAGCAGGACAACATCAATCCCAGCCCCAGGTGGAACAAAGCAAACTGCCCCACAGCTGCGTAATTTTCCTGAGAGGAGAAATGCGTGGCTACTAGACCCTGCCTGAATTTATAATGAGTGGCTCTACAAGCTGTACCACAAGGAAGTCAAGTCATTTTGGATGCGTTTAAGTTTAGCTCTCATCAAAATATTTTTAAAAGTTCAAACGGAGTTGGGCAAAAAGGAAGCTAGGACAGAGAAGCCCAGAATAAAAATCAAAAGTATCAGTTGCATTGTATATTTTGAAATGGAAACTTTTTAAGTAATAATAATAATATTTTGTAATAATAATAATAATAATAATCATGTTTTATTTAAATAATGTCTTTCTGAAGCCCAAGGTCGCTTTACATGATACACAGAGAAGAAGCATTAAAACAAGGCAATACAAACTTAAGAACAAAAAGAATGAAAGAACAAATGAAACAAAATATACATGAAAGAACAAAAAGATCAAACATAAAATTAAGGAGGTAAAAGAAAAAATATTCATGAATAAAATCAATAATCAATAAAATTTAAAGGGACAACAAGATTAATGGTACTGTCTGAAGAGGTGGGTTTTCAGTTGTAATTTGAATACAGAGGTTGTATATTTAACACAGAGAGTCTGAGGCAATGTTAATTGTTTCCAAAAGCCAGTGATACAATTCCGTCAACAAAGCCATTTAATATGCGGGCTAATGAGTAGCTGTGCATTAAATGGTTCTAAGGCATGAGGTGCACGCAAAGAACCTGGCGAGCCATTTAATGCGCACTGACGAGTTAATTGTCCCATTGATACCATGGCCATTTTCCCAAAATATTAAATTAAACCACTCACAAATTCAAGGGTTTTGCCGTCTCAATCCAAAGTCTATGAAGGAGAAGCTCACCACTGTCATGATTGGAAAATAATTCTCTTCCCTTTTACAACTAAGCCAGCTAGTCACAGAGTAAATTACAAAAGGTTGGTTGAGGTAAGCGATGACTATGACTCCATCAATGTAACTCATTCCAAAATATTAAAATTAAGCTTGACTTTAGGTAAAAATTGTCTCAGTATGCTTGCTGTTATATGTATCGTATTCAAAAGGATAACACCTTTTATCAAGCTGATAATTCATTCTGCCTTCCGCAGTTGATAGCGAGTGAGTTTTGACAGCTATGCTCTTTCATTCTGCAATGGTTACAGATCTGATAGCGGATGAATTTAAAACAGCAATTAAACTTTAGCTTACTGGATATACACTGCTGGGACAAATAAAGTCAGCATCTGGATTTAACTAAGCAAATAGGTAAGAGCCTTCCATTGGATAATTACTGCACCGATTAATATGTTTCAGTGGGCAGTAAGTTATTTAACCCTAACGGATATGTTGAGTAGCTTCCCATTTCTTAAACAACCACGTTGGAAGACATATCCTGTGGTCGTAGAAAAGAGGCTTCAGAAGGGTCAAATTATTAGCCTGCATCAAGCAAAGAAAACAAATAAGGAGACTGCTGAAACTACTATAACTGTGTTATGAACAGCCCAAAGCATTATGAAAACCTGGAAGGATAGTGGGGAACCATCATCTTTGAGGAGGAAATGTTGTCGGAAAAAAATTTTGAATGATCGTGATCGGAGATCACGTAAATTTTTGGTGTGATCAAATCGGAAAAAAATCAACAGAAGATCTCATGGCTAGGCTTAATAGCGAAAGCAAATGCGCCTCCACATGTACAATGTGAAGAGAACTCGAGGGATTAGTACTAAACAGCGGTGCAGCCTTAAGTAAACCACGTATCAGAGAGGATGTCAGGAAAAGGGGCTACAGTTTACAAGGGAGCATAAAAAAAAGTTGTATGGTCTGATGATTTGTCTTGATGAGTTTAGATTTGCCTTGTCCCAGAGTGATGGGCGTATCAGGGTAAGAAGAGAGACAGATGAAGAGATTTACCCATCATGCCTAGTGCAAACCATACAAGCCTGTGGAGGCAGTATCACGATCTGGGGTTAATTCAGTTGGTCAAGTCTAGGTTCCGCAGTGGTATGCGGCAAAAATGGGGCCACCGGACTACCTGAATACACAGAATAACCAGGTTTTTCCATCAATGGTTTTTTCTTCCCTGATTGCATGGGCATATTCCAAGAAAACAATGCCAAGATTCATCCAGCTCAAATTGTGAAAGGGAGGTTCAGGAAGCATGAGACATCACTTTCACGCATGGATTGGCCGCCTCAGAGTTCAGACCTTAAAAGTCCCCTATTATGCTGCATGTAGTTGTTGAAAATATGTTCAATGGGTCTTTAAAGTAATGTTAAGAATTCAGTCACAAAAAAAAAAAAAAAATCACACATGCACATCCAGACCGAGTGAGACCTCTTCTCTCACCCCGTCTGTGTGGGCCTGAAACATGAGCCGTTTTGAAATGGGCAGGGAGGCTATGCTAATGAGGCACTGGTCTGTATGGCTGCCTGGTCGCTTCGATTCCGGGGGAGGGTGGAGAAATGAAAAAACAGGTAACCAAAATGGCAGATATTTCAGGATAGCTTTCCGTGGCATGTATTGCTGTGAGACCGTACGTGTTCGATCCCGAATCTGACGCCAAATGAGAGAAGGACGCAATTGAAGTATTGTTATTAATAATAATAAGTATGAACAGTTAAGTATTACTGTTATATAGACATGTTCTGTTTATTTATTAATTTATTTATTTCATACAGGAACAGTGCATATTGATGGACTTTTTATTTGTCAAAAAGAAAAGAAAAATGTAAACATGCAAGATTATTGCCAGAGGCTAATTTCCATCTTTAGTCCCTAAAGCAGGTTGGTGTCAACAATAAAAAATAAAAACAGAGCAAAATCAACAAGGAAAAAGAGATGATATAGAAAAAAATAGCATACACCACTGAGACTAGACCACAAACATAAAACATGTCAATATAACAGGATAGAGCCGAGTGCTAAGTGCAAAAATGCTAAGATGTCTATATGTTGCACATTTTTCAGTTCTCCAGTTCTTTCAGTTACATACCCACTTAGCTATCCGGAGGAAACTTTGCTAAAAGCTCCTGTTAACCATTTCCTCTAAAGATGCACCGATCCGATACGCGGATCTGATATCGGCTCCGATATTGACTAATTAACTGGATCGGATATCGGGTGAATGAGGCCGATCCAGCATTCCGATCCAGTCATTTCTTTTTCATTAATATCATACCCAGCAATAGAGTTACAGCCATCTAGTCACTTTAATTCTATGTTTGCAACATTAGTTTCGTCATCACGCAGAGCACGCACAGCAGCTAGTGATGAGCAAACACAGAGCAACATGAAGCAAGCGCCGGAGCGAGCCAAGTTAGCTATTTGGCACGGGACATTGTGCGTGCCGATATACCTCGAGGTATTCCTGCACAAGGTTTTTCGGCACTTAAAACCAGGGCAAATGAGGCTTTTTGGCACGCAAAGCTTTTCGGCACGGGACATTGTGCATGCCGATATACCTCGAAGTTTTCCAGCACAGGTTTTTCGGCACGGAACACCGGCAGCGTGAAAGCAAAGAATATAACAGAGAAGGTTATGGAGTTTGTTGATTTGGATTCGCAGCCCCTCTCTGTCGTTGATGACGAAGCAGGTCAGGTGAGCAAAAAATGCTTACATTTTATTTAAGTTAGTCACCTGTATTGATTTTCTAAAGTGTTAGGCTACTTCTGTTTATTTTGTAATTTTGAACAAGTAAATTAAACCACTTCTGTTTGTTGGGTTCAGCTAATATAGTTTATATTAGATTAGATTTTGAATATCTGTTTGCACAAAATGTTTACATGGAAGTGTTGCTTCTATTTATTTCGTGTTTTTGAACAAGTTATTTAAGCCACTTGTTAGCTGCTATATTTTATATTAGATTAGATTTTGAATTTCTGTTTGCACAAAATGTTAAATGTTACTTCTGTTTATTTTGTATTTTTGAACAAGTTAATTAAGCTATTGTTTGATTGGTTTCAGGCAGCTGCTATATTTTATATTACATTTTTAAATATTTGTTTGCAGTGCACTTTACATGGAAGTGTTATTTATTTCTTTTTGCTGCTAATGTACACTTTGTTATTTGTTAATAAATAATATAAAGTACATTTATATCTGTATTAATTTGATACCTTTTTTAACAAGGCTAAACGTTTATGTCAAGCCTGATGCCCTCGCTCACATGGCAAGGTATACGGTTCGTTCATTCAACAGTAGTATCGGATCGGTATCGGATATCGGCCGATATGCTCAGCCCAGGTATCGGTATCGGATTGGATGGGGAAAAATCTGGATCGGTGCATCTCTAATTTCCACCAAAACGGAACGCAATTAAGCTACTTTATGAGTTCAAAGCAAAAACACACAAACGGTGTATGCGTTGCTTATGTGGAGTAAGCAAATCGATAACTTCTACCGAACTTCTACCAAAAAAAATTAAAAAATCTGATTTCCGCTTTTTTTCGGCTTTTTATTTGCCAGGACAATTTTCAAAGGTGGATGACATTCCGCCAAGGTAATGCAGAGAAATCGTTTGTTATACTAGACACGTTATAGTGTTTCGCGATTGCTTTCACCGCGGTAGGATCAGAGAGCTAAACCCACACCACGGCAAAGTACCCAGCTGACCCCAGTCATGGATAAGTAAAACGATCATTTCACAGCAGCAGTAAACAAACCCAAACACGTACCCTGAGCTCCGCAAAGCCTACGCCTGGTCTGCAGCCTTATCAGCCAAAATTTGCAGACAGGCACAACACCTCTCCGGTTAGCTTAAACAGCGGCTACAGTCAGGTAACGTTATGATGAAACTACCACTTTGATGCTAACCAAAGTATCACAAGCATAGCAATTACTGAATTGAATTACTGAATTACTGCATATAAATTAATCAGGAGCATTTTTTGAGTAGCACGGAATTCAAACTAACATATGGTAGCAACCAAGCAGTCATCATGATGACAGGGACAAACGTTACCCTGCAATACATGTTTTACAGACAGGAAGTTCTGTTACCGTGAACAGTTGTACCAAGCATCCAAATCACAAACAAATGTAAAAAGTTAGCTTCAAATGAGGTTTATGTTCACACACCTTCTGTTAAATGTCCCCTGATACTACTCTTGCATATTTAGGACACAAACATTAGCAACAGTAACTTAGCTACGTTAGCTGCAACAGGCTATCACATTAAGTAGGCTTATGCAACACAAGATGGTAAAACTTACTACTTCCGCATCTGTGAGTCACGGACAGTTGCTACCGATCCAGGATTTATCTTCAGATATTTTACGAAGCCTGCATTTGAGGCTAATTGTTAGTGCTAACTATCGTTCGCGGTCCTGCTAGCCACCCGTAACACGTTAGCTTCACTTATATTATTTGCTGTTATATCGTTACTTACAGCTTGCGGCTCCGAGTGCTTGATCGATGCAACTGCTCCAGATTTAAGAAGCAGCTAAGTCGCATATCCAGCGTCGAATTATCCTTTATTGTCAAAGCTGTCTTCAGAGAAATGCCGAGCACAAACAGCTAATGTTCCCTTTGAGTGTGGCTGTTTACCGCGAGTAAACAAAAATGCTAGCCACTGATTTCTGGTGGCATTGTCTTTTGGAAGAGAAAATAGTTGTGTTTTTTTTTTTTCGAATCCAAAAAAACAAAAAACAAACAGCTTCGGGAGACATGCAACGGAGGCCACTGTTTTCTCTCATCGCATCGGTGTAAACTGTGGATTTAAAATTTTGTAGACCGGTGCAGTGCCAGTAGGCTAGCTGTGTGTGTCAGTTAATCTCATCGCAAATCTTTGGTCTGAACTAGCTTTATGTATCTGTTAATTTTGTTTGGTTTTTGGCCATTTTCCAACTATCGCTACTCTTTTTTTAACTTTCATCTTGAAACCCCATTTCACTTGCAAATTTTCCGCTAATTTTGCACAATAAGAATGCAGTTAAATTTTATGATACCTTTGATATTTTGACATTTAAACTGAGACAGTTTTAATAACTATTACAGATAGTATACACATTTCTTCCACCACCTAACTTAAAATTCACCCTTTAAAACTTTTCAGGCAGAGGCAAGCATGCAATTCTTCCTTTGAGAACAAACCATTTGTTCAAGTTGAAGGAAAACAAAAAAATTTGTTACTCACCGGAAGGTAGAAAAAATTTTTCTCTGAGAATTTCGAGCCCCAAGCATGAGGGTAAAGCAGAGTTTCATTGGAGGTATTTGACGCTGCTGGGCTCATTTTGTTTTCTAAAAAGAACTAAAACACACAAAATTCAAATACTTTGGATCAATGCATTATTCAAACTAGTTTTTAATACAAACATTGTCTTGATGAAGTTTAATCATGTTTAAATTTGACATTTGCATATAACTCTAGCAGGACCTAAAAAAGTACAGAATAAAAGAATCAACAATGGAGCGAATCAATATAGACTGAACTTGCATAGTGATTTATCTTTCTGACTGGACCGCCCTAGACACCAAGTTTTGCCGATTCTCTGTACTTTTGCCGCATTCTTGTTTTTCGACCTCTTTTTGTCTGACTTTGATTTTGTGATTGGTGCCCTGTGTATGACTCTGGATTTTGCCCATTGGATTTTGGATTGCAGACATTGTACTGTTGCCAGCTCTGTTGGGGGGTTTCCCCCTTCAGAAATAAAGCCTCCTTTTTGTATTCTACTGGTTTTCGCTTTTGGTTCATTTCGTAAAATCCAACACTAAGTACTTACAATTTGCCCCGTTGAGCTCACTTTAGTTAAACAACATCACTATACCAGTCACTTGGAAAATGGTTGCCGCATTATTATTCCATGAGTGTAGTTTGAAAATTGAATTTTAAAAATCGTTTAGTAATGATTCAGCACAAAACAATATAATCAATCTGGGGGCAGACGCCAATTGGCATTCAATAAGCTGGACCAACTGCATGAGAAAAATAAGATTGTAATCTCCAAAAGTAATTTACATTAAGAACTAAACCTGGAGCTGACACTCTGGACCTTATCTCATTTTCCAGAAGGTAAATTGTGAAGTCAGAGCAGTGTCAATCTCTCTCATTAGATCAGGCTTTCTCCATCTCCTGCAAAGGCAACTAATGAGTTCTCAACCCCTCAGGAAAAAAACAACATAAAGTTTTGAATTATTAAACACCATCATCATTCCCCTTGAGAATTTGTCTGATTCTCATCAAAACAACCCAAATGCTTATTGTTGTGAGTAAAATTAGCAGTTACTAAAGCTGACACCTTAGAACATTTCCAATTTGCTTATTCGTGATAAACATATTTCAAAATGAAAAGCAATACATTATTTTTGGTATTATCTGTTTACTTTCTCCTGGCATGGTAACTGCAGCTATAGATTCTGCATGTTCAAATGTGAAGTCAAAAAATCCCTAGTGAATGGTTGCGACTATTCTTTTCTCACAAATGAAGTGATATGTCTAGCAGGCAGGTCAAAGATGAATTCCCCAGTCAGAGAGATTATTTTAATTAGGCTCTGAATAACTATTCTGTGAAACTCCAAGTCACTCACACTTAGTTGCAGAATAATAAGCCCCAAAGCTATTTTTAGGAAGGTTAAGGATGGTATGGATAATATTTTATTAGAAACAGCAAAAACCTGGGATGAATAAAGTGTCTGGAACTGCTGGGACCAAGGTGGGATAGACTACAACAAATATTTAGTAAGTGGCAACAAGAATTCCATGAATAATAGTGTGAGATGCTGGGATCAAGAGTAAGGGGCTAAGTCAAATGGGATGGAAGCAAGTACAATCTAATCTGCAATCCATCGATGGGGAGTGGTTATTTTGTGCATATTTAAACTTATACATGCATAATGCAAAAGCATTTCATAAAGCTGCCGGATAGCTCACTCGGTTAAGGCACTGCGTTGCAGTGCAGAAGTGACTATTATGTCGCGGGTTCGAGCTGTGGTCAAACCAGCCGGCAGTGCGTAGCGCACAATTGGCCATCGCGCTAACAGGGATTCAAATTGGGAAGGGACTGCCGGGTAAGGGGAAATAAATAAATAGATTTGTTCGTTGCTCAAGCGCCTCCTGTTGGCCAGACAGGCGCTCGTCAGGAAGATTCTGTTCATGTCCGGGTATCCTCCGCCCTCGTTCTGAACTTGCAAAGATTCAACCAATGAGTGTATAAGAAGCAGTGGCTGACAGGCACGTGCTTTGGAGGAGAGCCGTGAACTGTCTTCACTATCCTGAGTTGGGAGCAAGGGGTCGCATACGAGCAAGCTTTGTACATAGTTCACCAATTGGGCATTTCAGATTCGGGTGGGATTGGAGATGCCAAATTAAAAAAAAAAATAAAATAAATTCATAAAAAGGCAATCTGTCTAAAGAGGCTGGCATAAATTCAGCACCAGTGCTCCAAACCCAATTCTGGGCCACCAGTATTTGCATGTTCGGAATTAAAGTGTGTAATAGACTGTTTATTTTTGTTGAGACTTTTGTCTTCATTTGTGGATAATGATAAAAAATTACATTATTTTAATTATTTATTACATTAAAAGAGTGCATTTTTGTCATATAGAAAAATAACAAATGCGTGCAGGAAGTTAATAATAATAATAATAATGCATCAATTTTATATAGCGCTTTTCTGCTTTCTGGGCACTCAAAGACGCTTCACAAGGATACATTATTCATACACTCACACATTCACACTCTGATGGTAGTAAACTACGTTTTTGTAGCCACAGCTGCCCTGGGGCAGACTGACGGAAGCGTGGCTGCCAGTATGCGCCTACGGCCCCTCCGACCACCACCAAACATTCACACACAGCCATACAGTATTTCCTATATTGCATGTTTTGTGGGTGGGGGAAACCGGAGTACCCGGAGAAAACCCACGCGAACACGGGGAGAACATGCAAACTCCACACAGAAAGGCCCCAGGCCGGATTCGAACCCACAACCTTCTTGCTGTGAGGCAGTAGTGCTAACCACTGTGCCACCGTGCCGCCCAAAGTTCACCACGGGAACAACGGTTGCTTAAATTTTAGTATGCTACATATTGCATTTTGAACCAGCATACCAGATACTGCATGCAACTCTTTGTACAACCCCAAATCAGAAAAGTTGCAGTTATATT
The DNA here is from genome assembly GCA_029721435.1 of Gymnothorax reevesii. Taxonomy (NCBI): domain Eukaryota; kingdom Metazoa; phylum Chordata; class Actinopteri; order Anguilliformes; family Muraenidae; genus Gymnothorax; species Gymnothorax reevesii. The sequence continues at coordinate 88,246,068 of CM056577.1, read as the reverse complement.
TTAAAATTAAATCTGAAAGCAGAAATTTGTAAATTATCCTTGACCTGTGTTATGTTGAAAACAGAAGAACATTATTTGATGTTGCACCACATGAATTTTATTGATTTTTCAAAATAAGCTCATTTTAATTTCGACTCTCACAAAATATTTAAAAAAAAAAGTACTTACCGCTTCATAATTTTGCTATTCCTTTTCACCACATTTTTAAAACATTTCGGGACTGAAGTAACCAAGTGCCTAAGTGTTTCAGATTTTTCCCATTCGCCTGGCAGAAAAGTCTGAAAGTGTACAGCAGTCTGCTGAGACTGAGACTTCTATTGTGTGCAGAATGCAATTTATCATTGTCTCATTGAGATATACATTACATGCATGTCCTCAGAAAGGATGCATGTCACCTTGTAGGCAATATATATCACTGTATAATCTCTGCGTACTTTTCAGCGTTAATGGTGCCCTCACAGAAATGCAAGTCACCGGTGACAAGGGCAGTGACACAACCCCATACAATGACAAAGCATGGCTTTTGGACTTGTTCTTGGTTTACAGTCTGGATAGTCCTTTTTTATTTTGATCCAGAGCACACAGCAGCTATTTCTTCCAAAAAATATTGATTTGTCTGACTACAATACCCATTTCCAGAGATGGTGCATCACTGACTCCTCCAAGCCCAGAGAAGTTGATGGGGCTTCTGGGCACTGAGGCTTCCTTTTCGCACAGTAAAGTTTTAACTTGCATAGGTAGATGTCAATACATATTGTAGTGCTCGACAAACGTTTTGCCCAAGTAATCATGGGCCCATATGGTTATATCACTTATAGATAAATGGCAGTTCTTGATGCACTGCCATCAGAGTGATCATTGAATGCAAGTGATCAGCTTAGTTTCGTTTCCTCGCCCTTTACGCTCAGAAATTCCTCCAGATTCCTTGAAACTTTTCATTGTCTTACACACTGTAGAGGGTGAAATATCCCTATTGTTTCCTTGAGGAACATCATTTTTGACCCCTTCAATGATTTTGTCATGCATTTGAGGGCAACTTGCTGATCCTTGGCTCATCTTTGTTTCTGAGGGACAAAGCCTTTCCTGGTTACTGCTTTTGTTCAAACTTGTGATTACAATCACCTACTAACATCAGCTGTGTTAAATCACAGCATTATGTTTTTTAAAAAATCTCATCACTGGTCTTAAATTTCCCTCATCCCAACTTTTTTTTGCAACATGTTGCAGGCCTGGATGGCAGGAACAGATTTACAACTGAAATGAGAAAAATAAAATATCTTGTTTTGATACTGTCTAAAGTCAAAATGAATTTAGAAATGACTGCTCTCTGTTGCTATGAGCATTTTCTGCATCGTCCCACCAGTTTCTGATTTATGGTTGTAGTAGTACATGGTGCATTAGCCATTGCGCAACAATAACAAGGTCGTCAACATCTGAACTTCTGGGTCTCTTTGGGACATTACCACTGATTGTGAAATGCAATAAACCGTACTGTAAAATTTTACCGTTGTTGAATGCCACCTGAGTATTTTTTCGGCACTGGGAAGCTGGTTGCATACTGTAGACTACTTGCTACCGTTGCCAAAATCAGTAATAAAGTAGTAAGTACTTGTAGTTACCACAAGACGAGGACAAAAATTATTTTGGCAGCAAAGGGGTGGGACTTTGGATCTCTTTCAGCGGACAATGTCTCCAGCACTCAAGAGACATAAATGTACCCATTTTGTGTGTTGAAAATGCAAGTTCCAAATCGACTCCATAGAATCAAATTAAGTTAACATAACTGATAACAATTGCCAACGATTGTGTTTTCATTCTGACTTCACCCTCATTTACACCAGCAGAAGGGTGGGGTAAGCTGTGAGAAATAGTGCACAGGCCCTAGAATTTGGCTGCATTTCGATCAGCTCTGTCAATAAGGGGCCAGTAGCCAGCCAAAACAGCCTTCTACTTGCAGCCTTCTATCTTTGGCCGCCTGCTACCGTCACATTTAACAGTTAATTTTTATGGTGGCCAAAAAGAGCAAATGTTTTACGAAGGGCCAATACACCCCCAGTAGGAGAAACGCGCTGCACCTTCAGAAATGAAATAAATTAAACAACACATACAAAAATCTAAAACAAATGCGAGAAAGGAAATGCGCTGCAGAAGTTCAAATAAATACATTAACTGGAAACTTGCTTCAAATACATAAATGATATAAAGTAAAAAAAACATGCAAGTCCTGAAATCCGATGCAACACAAAAACGCTATATCTAGTGAACACAACAGAAGTGCTCCAGGCTTCTTGGGAAAGAAATAAGTGGAACAATTTCATCACAAACCCGCAAGAGAGCATGTTTTTGAAGCGAGAAGTGGAGTGAGGAGGCCACAAAAATTGATGCGATGTTATCTTTTTTCAAAAGAATGTTCATTTTCATCAACGATGAGATATCAATGTTAAGAGCATGTTGAATTAACGTCAACCTATAGATTAAAGTTAGCTTTAAACATTGATAAATTAACAGCCTTTATGGTGCAAATAGACTAAGGTTTCGACACTACTGTGTCCTCATCAGAGTCAAGTTTTTTGACTCTGATGAAGACACAGTAATGATGAAACATTAGTCTGTTTGCACCATAAAGCCTGTTAATTTATCAGTGTGCTCCAGTCTCATTTGTCCCTCTCCATGTTTTTTGCCCTTGAGCTGTTTTGCACCTGATTCAGCTGACTTTTGCAGTAAGATGCGCGGTGATCCTTTTTTTCATAGACCAAATATTGATTTGTACATGAACGGAAAATGATCTGTCCCTAGACCATGTAATCATTGAATAATCATCCATGCAAACATCCATTTTTAGCCGCTTATGCGAGCCCGGTTCACGGGAGTAGCAGACTAAACAAGAGTTACTTTTTCATTAAATCGACTTTCTATAATGAATGTAGCTTCTCAGTTTCCTTAACATACAGGCAAAAGGCTGATCCAATAACAACATCTTTGTGCAAGTGGGGGAGCAGATTTTAACCACAGCTAAAAATTTGGCATTGAAGCATAACTGCCATTTGTGAGGGTTGTGCTTCGCACACAGTTCAGGTGCACGGAGGACAGAAAGTTGAGGACGGGACTCAGGTGCAAGGATGGACTTGGCAGTATTTATTATGCCTACTGCGCAGCAGAAGGCATGAGTGAAGTAATTCAAAACAAACAGGAATTGAGGTTCCTTAATAAACACTATTGGTAATACAGATTAAAGGCATTAGCTGCAGTCACAATGTGTTACAAATAGAAAGCAAACAAGAATCGAGGTTCATATGAATAAAGTGCTGGCATAAACAATAACAGCACTTATTGTAAAAAGTTTTAGATTATATATACAATACGCAGGGGAAAAAAAACGATACAAGACAAGAAATACAACACAGGTATGTGGTTACAAGACATCTCATAGACAGTGTGTGAGACTTATATGGCACACTGCTACTACTTGGTGAAAATGACAAACAGATGCAAACAATGATTAGTGGAGTGAGGAATGCAATCCGGGTCTTAATAGAACGGCGATTTGGATGGCTGGAGGCGTGGTCTGACACCATTAAATACCGATTGAAACAGAATATTCCTTTAGATCAGGGGTCACCAACCCATGAATCAGGTGTACTGGACAGGAGGTATAGTAGACACCTACAGGATGGTAGCTCTCCAGGAACTGGGTTGGTGACCCCTGCTTTAGATAAAAATGTTTTTGATTTTGAAAATTACATCTATCTTTTTACCCCATAATTTTTTTGTTTTTTAGTTTAAATAGAATGCAACAACAAAAACAAAAAAGCTGGAGCATTCTAATGTTGATTTTTTATTTGATTGTAAAGGTTTTAAATGAAGTTTCAAATATTTCCTACAGCCCTTATTCCAGAATAGTCTCATAAATAACAAGGTAAACAGCAGCCAAATGCTGCCTGCTCTAATTCCAATGTGCAACTTTTGTTGACAAGACTTCATTAAAACCCCGCCAAATGGTTATTTGAGTACTCATTCACACAATGGGAGGAGTATTTGGTGAGAGAATAATGTTGAATTACAGCACCCTTATTGAGCAATATCCATACGTCCTGCACACTGCTGCCACCACTCATGAGGTAGGTTCAGCTACCATCATAATTCATGATTTGCCGAAGCAGGTTTAAAAGAGCCCAGTGTAAAGGACAGCCAAAAATTAAATTCATACTCTACATACTCCAAGGAAATTGGGGCAGTATACCTGCAGAAAGTGAGTTGGTCTACCCTAGCATAACAATCGAGAAACATCACAGTCCCTCCTCCCATCAGGCCAACTGTCCATGCTCCGCCCCCACCTTCCCAATGACCCCAGAGCCATAGCCGACTATCAACAATCCAAACAGGGCCGCTCTGATTCCAGAACTGAGATGTAAACACATTAACGAATGTCAGTTAATGTCAAGTGATTCTGTACTATGACATCTTCAAGCTACTCCCCTTCAGCCGATCCAGTAAATACGTCCAAATTACGTGTCATTGTTCATTCAAAATAAATTCATTTGCTAGATAACATTCCCTGCTGTTGAGAAAGCTAGCGTCAACGTAAAGATAGCTGATGTTAAGCACTAATGCTGAACCAACATTTGTGTGAATTTCCTGGCTCAGAGCAGTTGTAAACAGTAATTATAGTGTGAAATGGTGAATGTCTTCCCCATGCTTATTTTGCGATCCCGATTGTGTAACCAGCAGGCTGTAAGGGTCTCTTGCCAAGAACTTCAGAGATCCTTCCCTTTGTTTGCTGTTCACCACCCTTGAACTGATATGGTGGTGGGCTGGCTGTACCTTCCACACGATTGACATCAGGTTCAAGTACGCCGTCGAGCCGTCCGATTTATTTGAGCACTGAAATTTGGCTGGCTGTTATGTTGCCCGCATACCGCCACCCGTGGCAGAAACTGGTATTATAACACAGGACGGTGCGCAGCCAATGATTTACCGTGCTAATTCAGGTTGATATCTCTGCAGCACAATACCTTGTCATCTTGACATCATTGCCCTTATTTCTTCTCATTCTTTTGCTGTGTCTAGCTCATTTTTTGGATATTTTGACCTCAATTCTTACACAGGGCACCTTTAACCAAATATAGCTGCTATAGTCACAAACAGAATCAATCATAATGTATCAATCGTAAACCATTGTCTGACAGCCTTTTCAGTGTGAAAATATGTCCTAATAGATGAGATACCAGCTAACCCCTGCTATAGCTGTTGTCTTGCAAGCTAATATTATTCCTTGCTGTTTTAATAGTTCTGGGTTTGTAAAAACAAAGAGAACAAAATTGCATTAATGGTCGACTACGCTCAAGTTAGCTTGCAATTGGATGGAGAGGGGTAGCCAACTGTATGCCTCGAGCCAAGGAGATCGAAAGGGGGGGGGCCTTCAGGCTACGAGCCATGAAGACCACCCTCATGGAAGCATCACCATCTGGGAGCACCTTGTTTATGCATCTCCCTTTTCCATTCAAAAGCTAAAGTAAGTTGGAGAAACTTGTTGTGATTTACAAAATTAACCAATAGCGAAAACCTGATCAATGCGAAAAGAAGGCTTTATTTCTGAAGGGGGAAATCCCCCAACAGAGCTGGCAACAGTACAGTGCCCGCAATCCAAAAACAAATTCCAATGGGCGTAATCCAGAGTCAAAACCAGGGCACCAGTCACAAAATCCGTAGTCAGGCAAAAATAGGTCGATAAACAAGAATGCGGTACAATACAGGGAATAGGCAAAGCTCGTAGTCAGGCGGTCCAGTCAGAAAGATAAATCACTATGAATCGAGGCGGAAAACAAATGTGGCACAGGAAACTAGGAAGAACGATCTGACAAAGGATGGGCATGAATAGACTTCTTAAATACACATCCGGGGTGAACACATGACCAGGGAGAAGCAGGTGCAATCAATAATACAATGATCAGGAGTGACACAGGAGGAATAATCTAATTACATGAATCTGGCAAAAGCCAAAACGCAGACAGGGATCACGAGACAAACCTATGTACAAAACAACAGCTCCGGTCAAGGAGTACTAAAAGTGTATAGATTAAAGAAAAGGAAAGCATAAAGTATTAGTGGAGAGCCACAGAAAACTGCAGAAGAGATAATTAGGGATAGGCAAGGAGACGGAGACTAGAATTGGGCGACTGCTGAGAGATCGTTAGTCAATTAGTATGTGCAGCTATACAATCCCGAGTACATGTAAGTAAGTTAGTAAAAATATACAATGTAAATATGGGTTAGTAATTAAGCAAAAACAAACTGTTTGTATGGTTTAGTACAGGTAGCAAAAGAGAGAGGAAGGAAGCACACGAGATAATGAAAGAAGGTTGAAACCCAGAAACCAATAAATCACCCGAATGAGTGGCACCCAAGACAAGGGACCGTGGGCAAAGACCTACATAAGACAAGACTGAGTAGACGAAGTGCGAAGCAAGGCATAGCAAAAATAAACAGGGCAAGGACTATGAATAATACAAGACATGAAAATAATAAACCAGGAATTCTAAAATTACCAAAACACAATGCACAATACTAAGAATGGTCAGAATAGAGCAGTGGTCACTAAACACGAAAATCAATAAGCATGGCTAGGCCAGGTACAGAACTTAAACAAGGCATGGGCAGAACACAGAATCCCAACAAAACTGCCATTAGTAATATGGAAATATGGTAATGTGTTTGAATGAAATTCAATAAAAAAAATCTAGAAGTTTAAATAAGGAAGAATAATTGGCCGAATTATTAGTTTCATAACAGTGATGTTGGCAAAGTAGGAATGTAGGCCTTTGAGTCAGAAACCTGGCTGTAGATAAAGCAGGTTTCACAGTATATTCCTCTACTTTAGAGGCCTGGAATAGCACTGTTGTGTTGACTGGATAAGTCACATTTTTCGGTTGCCTTTGCTTTCGTGACCTGCGTGTTTTCGTATAGTTTATGTATTTGCAGCACATTTCCAGTTAATGTATTTGCTTTGGATTTCTGCAGTGCGTTTCCACAGTTGCATTTGTTTAGGATTTTCGTATGTTGAATTTGAATTGATTGTAAACACAATTTAACTTTTGCATTTCCACTGGCATCAGGTTTGAATTTTAATATAAACTTGTGAGGATCCTCATTCTTTGACTCCTGAAGCACGAGGCTTTGATGGCAGCAATTTCTTCGATTTTTTTCTCATATCGAACAAATGCATCATGAATGTAACTTTCAGAAAAGAATTAATAGCCCTTAGAGCCAATTTATTTCTTCCTGCATCCGTCAAGGAGTTAATTATTTTTTCATTCAAAAATTTAGGCAAAACGGTAAGGCTTTTTGTCCAAATTATGTCCGCACTTTTGTCATCACTACTTAAAGATTCCATCTTTCTTCCAAATTTTTACCCATAAAAAATCATGTGATCACTGTGCAAATAAGGTTTATTGGTAGGCAAACCTCTTTCAACCTTCTGAATTCTAATTATCCTGCCTCTTTGTGGCCATTGCATGTGTGTCCATGTGTGGAAGAAAAACCGTCCTCATTGACAAAACGTGAACAGGTCGTGATAGCGCTTGTGTCTATTGCTTATTCTAGGGAAAATCATGTCCAAAATCTTCAAACACAATTTGATTTTTATGAAATATCCAAGAAATTATTAAGAGTTTGCCTTCATTATTTGTGAGGAAAAGGCTTGAAAAACAATAGCAGAAATAGAGGAGTGAACCAGGCTCAAGTCTGGAACAAAGAGGGGTATTCTTTATTCATGAACAGCTCTTTAGCTAAAGAGACAGCAGCCCTGAAGAGTAAAAGCATCCTCTTGGCTGATTATCAAGCAAGACGAGCCATTAACTGCCTGAAAACAAGGCTGCTGCTGTCCATTGCCCTGAACGCATTCCCATGAATGGGAGAAAATATGAGGGTCTGACCACATTTAAAACAGAGTGTAGCACCTTAGCTCAATATCATATAAGCGGAATAGAAAAATCCTGAACGGGGGCTGCACCAGTAGTGCTGCAGTATCTGACAATCAAGTAATTGCATATCCAGACCCAATGATAAGCAACAGATAGCATTGACATATTTGACATAATGAACAGCTAATCAATCAGCAGTAGTCTGCTTTCACTTTTTGCTTCAGGCTGAGCCTGACATGACTGCTGGGGCTGTCACAATTAAAATGCAACTGCGATAAAACTGCCCTCGAGCAAGTTCCAACTGACAGTAATCTGCAAAAATCACGTGACCACAGTGGAAACATTCCATTAATTCAAAGCTCCTTCAGTCATTTACAGAAGGAACAGGTTTGTTTTCCAAAGAATATGGTGGGGATGGATTTTGCAGGATTGTCACTGACCAAACACTTACAGATTTCTGACCTCAAAGCCACTGAAATAGTACTTACCATATTGAAAACAGCCATTATTAATATCAGAGTCATGGTTGTCATGGTGAGGGTGAGACGTGGCCAGGGTTTGTTGGCGATGATTTGGGATGAGCTCAGGATCCAGAGCAGAGAACCAGAGGTGGATTTGTTGCATTGCTTAGAGGAAAGGTAGAAAAAAAAGTTAGTCAGCTGGCCATGGTGACAATGTAAGCACAAACAGGGACATATTCTCTCTTTAACCAATGTTCTCATCTGCACAAGTATGTTTCACTAGCCTGGAATCCATCCATATCAAGCTTTAGTCGCTCCCAACGGTCACTTGCAGATATGTCTGGCCTCAGTTGGTAGGCCAGCATTTGACTTTCAAATATTTGCACAAAGTCCATGCGAGATCTGTGATTGGCTCACAGTCGCAAGGGTGCCCCACCCCTTTAGACAGACTTAAAAAAAAAAACAAAAAAAACACCACAGTTCTGCATTCAATGGACGTCCCGCCTCCTGCCTCTGTTGTAATACGATCAGGAACCAGATGCGAGAACCAGGAAGTGCAGTAGAGCTTGTTTTATTGAAAAAGGGGGATGACCCCCGCAGAGCGAAAGGCAACAGTCCACAATCCAAAATCCGTAATCCAGTTGGGCAAAAATAGAATCAAAACCAGGGCAGCAATCACAGTAATCGTAGTTGGACAGAAATGGGTCTGGTACACAGGAATATTACTTTCAGAGATACAAGCCAGAATCCACAGGACGTAATCCGAATCGTTACCAGGGCAGCAAACAGAAATCTCGTAGTCGGGCAGAAAAATGGTCGAAACACACAGATGCAACAGTGGTCCAAAAACACAAAGGCAAAAATCAAAAGTCGGCCAATCCAGTCAGAAAGATAAACACTGAGAAATCGAGGCGAGAAACGTAGCACAAGAAAACTAGGGAGAACGATCTGACACTGGAAGTGCTTGAACAGACATCTTAAATACACATCCGGGGTGAGCACATGGCAAGGGAGAACAGGTATGATCAATGAAACAATAATCAGGACTGACACATGAGGAATAATCTATTTACATGAATTTGGCAAATGCCAAGACGCAGACAGGGATCACAAGACAATCCTATGTACAAAACAACAGCTCCGGTTAAGGAGTACTGAAGTGTACAGTCTAAAGAAAAGGGAAAACCCGAGATATACGTGGAAACTGCAGTAGAGATAATTAGTGATAGGCAAGGAGGGCGAAGACACAGATTGGGCGAATGCTGAGAGATCGTTAGTCTATTAGTATGTGCAGCTATACAATCCCGAGTGCAAGTTAGTCAGTTAGTAGAAATATACAATGTTAATCTTGGTTCATAATCTATCAAAAATAATAAACTGTTGGTAGGGTTAGTAGATAGTAAAAGAGAGAGGAAGGAAGCACACGAGATAATGAAGGAAGATTGAAAACCCAGAAACCAATAAATCACCCGAATAAGTGGCACGCAAGACTAGGGACCGTGAGCAAAGACCTACGCAAGTCAAGACAGGGTAGACGTAGTGCAATACAAGGAAATGAAAACATGGCATGGCTGAAAATAACTGTGAACATGAAAAATAATAAATGGGAATCTAAATAACCAAAACACCATACACAATCCTAAGAATGGTCAAAAGGCAGGCAGTGGTCACTAAACACAAATGCAGACATGGCAGAGCCAGGCACAGAACTTAAACATGACAAGCAGAATGCAGAATCACAACAGCCTCGTGTTTATACGAGTATTCATCTGAGTGGCAGCAGAGTCTCTGGGCAATGAACAAGCCGCAAGGTGGCTTGAATGTGCCATTTGACTCAAAGCATAACTGTGGTATTTTATTATTTTCAGCGAAAAATAACTACGTTTCTAGAGTTCTGAGGATTGGAGTGAACAAAGCAGACTTGGATTATACTGGAATATGCGTTGGACGATGGTTTGAAAGTTTGTCAACGGATGTTTTGTGGAGTTTTCTCATTGCTACTGGGTGACCCCATTTGCTTCCAACAAAAAAGGAATTTGGATAATTTTTCAAATCTCTCCAGTGGCCATCAAGTTACGCCAGGTGAAGAACAACTTTGTCCGTTCAAGATATCTAATGGTAAGCAATTGATATACAAATTATAGTTCTTGGATGGAGTATCACTTTAGCTGATGCAATCATGCCCTTCGAGCTATAGCTAATGCCGATTACAGTGAAATATGTTATGTAATTTGAGTATTATTAAATTTAGCCTTTGTTATATCGGGGAATCCCACTGAAAAATACAAAATGCACATATGGCCAAAAAAAAAAAATTAGCAAGAGAAGAAAAACATAGAGAATTTGAGTTAGAAAAATTAGCAAGAGAAGAAAAACAAAGAGAATTTGAGAGGGAGGAAAAAGAAAAACAAAGAGGATTTGAGAGAGAGAAAGAGGAAAGAGCAGAAAGAGAGAGAGAGAGTCAGAGAGATTTTAATTTAGAGAAGTAAGATAGAGAAGAAAGGCTCCAAATTTAAAATAGAAGCTGAGAACAAATTTCATGCTTGCCAGGAGGTAAAACTGGTGCCTCCATTCTCCGAGAAGGAGGTTGATAAGTATTTCCAGTGTTTTGAGAAGGTAGCTAAGAGTTGCCAGTGGCTAAAGGAACACTAGTCTCTGATGTTGCAAACTGTCCTCATGGGTAAAGCTCAACAAGCCTATTCACCTTTGTCTGCTGATGATTCTTCTGATTATGAGGTTGTCAAGAAGGTTATTTTGAGAGCTTATGAGTTGGTTCCAGAGGCTTACCGACAGAAATTTAGAGGTCTGAAGAAATCTGACAATCAGACTTATGTGGAATTTGCTAACGAGAAGAAGGTTTGCTTTGAGCGCTGGTGTACTTCTATGGAGGTCAAGGATGATTTCAACTCACTGTAAGAGATGGTGTTAGTTGAAGAATTCAAGAACTGTGTTAGGGATAATATGAAGACTTGCCTTATCAGAAGCAACCACTGAATTTGCAATCAGCTGCCAAATTTGCAGATGAATATGTTCTCACACATAAACCCAAATTTCAGTCTAGCAGTATCAATAGGTGGTTCCAATTTCAGAAGAAAGGTAACAATGATACCCAAGATTCCTCATCGAAAGACAAAGTCGAATCTGGTGATGGTGCTCAGAAATCCAGTCACAGGTCTGATCAAAGTGTGAAAGCTGACAGTGACAAAAGTGGTCTAGTTTGCAATTATTGCAAGAAATCTGGTCATGTTACAACTAAGAAAGAAAAAGAAAAGGATACCAAACCAAATGCCATTGTGAAGACAAGATTAGAAAACCCTTTGGTAGATGACCGATCTGCTAAATTGCCTGCTCCTTGTGGGGCTAAGAAGCCTGATACTGCCGACTTTGTGAGGGAGGAATTTCTTCCATTTGTGTCAGAGGGATTTGTGGCTCTGAATGGGCATTCTCCTCCTGTACCCAAATATATCCTAAGGGATACCGGAGCTTCTCAGTCACTTTTGTCGATGGACTCCTGGGAGTTACGTGATGAGACCGCTTCTGGGGATTTCATGCTTGTACAAGGTATTGAAGGGAGGACTGTATCTGTACCTCTGCGCTCTGTATTTTTTAAATCAGATTTAGCTACAGGACAGGTAAAGGTGGGACTTATGGCAAGTCTACCTATCAAGGATGTTTCTCTGTTGCTAGGCAATGACCTGGCTGGGGGCAATGTAGTTCCCCCTGTTCATCTTACTTCACAGCCAAGCTCTGAAGATGGCGAAGAAGACCCATCTCTGTATCTTTCCTGTGCAGTGACGGGTGCTATGGCCAAGAAGGCTCAGGAGGAAAATGATGTGGTGCCGTCCAGCACATTGAATTGTCATGACTCAGGTAGTTTGCCTTATGACTCTGTTCGGCCTACTATGGTTTCTCTGTTTGAGGACTTATCAGATACTTTTATCAGTTCTCTATTCAGCCAGCTGGATGGGTCTGGTGATTCTGATGTGTCTGGAGACTTGTCTCTGTCCAGAAAGCGGTTGATTCAGGAGCAAACTAATGATCCTGAAATTTGTGTACTAAAGGAGAGAGCCCTTCCTGATGAAGAAATAGACGCAGTTCCAGGGATGGGGTGTTGATGCGGGAGTGGCGCCCTCCTGATATCCCTACTAATGCAGATTGGGCAGTGGTCAAGCAAATTGTTGTTCCGAAGGTCTACAGGAATGAGATCTTAACAATGGCTCACTGTTTACCTTTAGGAGGTCATCTTGGTGTTAACGAGACTGTTGATAAGATCATGAAACACTTCTTCTGGCCTGAGCTTCGGAAAGACATTTCAAACTTTTGAAAAACCTGTCACACTTGTCAAGTAGTTGGAAAACACCAGTTAGACCCACCTGTAGCTCCATCGCAGCCTATCCCAGCATTTGGGGAGCCCTTCTCTAAGGTCATCATTGATTTTGTTAGTCTATTACCCAAGACTAGATCTGGAAATCAGTACTTGTTGACAATCATGTATGCATCTACCAGATTCCCTGAAGCCATACCTCAACGCAACATCAAGGCAACTGCAATCTCAAAGGCTTTGATAAAGCTTTTCACGTTGTTTGGCCTTCCCAGGGAAATTCAGTCAGACTAAGGTAGCAATTTCACCTCCAGATTGTCTCAGCAGGTTGTGTATGAACTAAGTGCGAAGCAGACGCTTTCCAGTCCCTATCATCCAGACAGTCAAGGTGCCTTAGAGCGGTTTCATTCCACTCTCAAGACAATGATGAGGACGTATTGTTATGACTATGAGAAAGACTGGGATGAGGGTGTTTATTTGCTGTTGTTTGCAGCTAGAGAAGCAGTGCAGAAGTCTACTGGATTCAGTCCATTTGAGCTAGTGTTTGGCCATGAAGTGAGAGGACCTTTGCTATTGTTGAGCGAACAATAGCAAGAGAAAGAGCCGCATATCAGTCTGTTAGACTATGTTAGCAAGTTCAAGGAAAGACTGCGTGCAGCTTGTGACATAGCCAAAGAGAACTTGAAATCAACTCAGGAAAAAATGAAACATTGGTATGATCATAAGGCTAGAAGCCGTGAGTTTAAACCAGGAGACAAGGTCCTTGTGTTGTTTCCCTTGCAGTCCAATCCATTACAGGCTAGATTTCATGATCCTTATGAAATTCTGACAAAACTCAATGATCTCAATTACATTGTGAGAACTCCAGACAGGAGAAAGCTAAAACAGTTGTGTCATATTAACATGCTGAAGCCTTATCATAATTGGAATGCTAGGGTTGCAGCTGTCACTTCAGATCCTCCTGTGGTCGAGACTTGTGAAGATGAGGGGGAGTTTCAAGATGATGAACCTACAATTAAAGCTGAAGTCTTTTCATGTAAATTATCAAATTCTGAAGTGTTCCAACATCTTGATGTAAAACTCCAGCACTTAGAACCCTCACAGAAAGATCAGTTTGAGAGGTTGATCAAGAAATATAAAGATCTATTTCCTGAAGTTCCAAAGAGAGTTTCTAAAGCCTCTCGTGATGTTGATGTTGGTGATCCCAAAGCAATGAAACAGCATCCGTACCGGATGAATCCTGAAAAGAGAAAGATTGCTAAGAAAGAGGTTGAGTGCATGTTAGAACATGATATTATCAGACCCTCCAACTCAGATTGGAGTTCACCCTGTGTGCTAGTTCCAAAACTTGATGGAGGTACTAGATTTTGTTTGAATTTAGATTATTGCAAAGTCAATGCTGTAACTAGAACTGATGTGTTTCCAATTCCTTGGATTGATGATTGTATCAATAGAGTAGGGCAAGCAAAGTTTCTTACCAAGATTGATTTATTGAAGGGTTATTGGTGTGTGCCTTTAACTGAGAGGGCAAAGAGCATCTCTGATTTGCCTCATCATCTGGGTTATACCAGTATGAAGTCCTACCTTTTGGCATGAAAAATGTTCCAGCTACGTTCCAAAGGATGATACAATCTACAATCGCCGGATTGCCACACACGAGTGCGTACATCAACGACCTGATCACATGGAGTGACTCCTGGGAAGAACATCTGAAAGATGTAGAGATGTTGTTCCAGCGCCTGACCCAGGCTACCCTGACTGTTAACCAGAACAAAAGTGACTTTGGTTGTGCTACTGTCACGTATCTTGGCTACATCATAGGCCAGGGTAAGGTGGCACCCATAAATGCTAAAGTCCAAGCCATCATGGACTTTCCAGTTCCTGACAACAAAAAAGCTTTGCGCCGCTTCCTTGGAATGATCGGGTACTACTGCAAGTTCTGCAAGAACTTTGTCTCACCAACCAACTGAAGAAAGGCGTAAAATTCACTTGGGATGAAGCATGCGAAAGAGCCTTTGATCGCCTGAAGTGACTGCTGTGTCATTTCCCCGTGCTCAAATCTCCTAACTTCAACAAACTATTCTTCATCGCGCTCGATGCTAGTGACCAAGCTTGTGAATCTGTCCTTCTACAGAGAAGTGACTCTGATGACATTGACCATCCCGTGGCATACTTCTCCAGGAAGTTCAATCGCCACGAAAATAACTATTTTTGTATTGAAAAGAAAAATTTTGCCTTTATGAATCAAAATTTTTCCCTTTTGGAATGGAGGTGTAATGTGGGGAAAAAAAAGCCACTAGACAGCAGTATTGACTTTTTTTTTTAAGCCAGTCTGGAGCTAGGTTTTGGCATGTCCTGGGCATGCCTGAGAGGGGAAAGTCCCAGAGAATTGAAAAAAGAGTCTGGAAGGTGAAAGGGGGCTGGAGAAGAGTATATAGAAAAATTGAGTGAGTAAAGTAGTAGGAGAAATTGCAAGGAGAAGGATACATTTGACCAGACTGTCACTCTTTTCAAGAACTGTGAAGCTTTTTGTGGATTTTTGCCTGTGTTGGAGCATTTTCCTGTCCCAGTACATCGCAAAGCAATGTCCCTTGCTGTCCAATATGTCATAAAAAATAAGGGCCATAACACAGTATTAAGGCATCGTGCAGATATAGTACAGATGCTTCTTTATTCCAATATTTACTGCGGGCAGAACGCTCAAAATACTGCGAACGCGCTGGTCTCGGTGGTCAAACTTCGCCCCACATAATCATTGCTTGCATTGGACCAGCAAGGAGTTGGTGCTTACTCTAGCACCAGTTTTGAGAGCCAGGAGCTGGTGCTTAGGCTGTGGAAAACCAAAGATCCGGTGCTAAGTCAGGCTCTGGCTCCGAACCAGCGGTGGAACCAGCTCAGTGGGAAAGGGGTAAGAGTTATGTACCACTCGGGTGACAGGTAACATGCTTCGTTGTAAAGCGCAATGGCGACATCTTTTGGTCAACACATGAACTCTTCAAGTCAAGGGTCAGCTGACTTTTTCATCCAAGTAGTGCAAGTGCCCATAGGGGGATTGTAAATTTATGCAAAGACCTGCAAAATGAAGGATGCACACCATCGTGCCACGCGCAAGCCATATCCGAAAGCTTAGGTTGATCTGATGAACAGTCACAGAGATATGCGAGCCACAGACACACAGTCAGATACACAGACAGACACACAGACAGACGCTTCTTGCTTTATAGATAGATAGATAGATAGTTAGATAGATAGATAGATGAACACACCTTCAGGCAGAGAGGAGGTAACTTATCAGTGAAATCAGCTGGTGTTGGGATGGGCTAAAATAAAAGCCAGCGTACTCAACTCTCCACACGATTGGGAACCACTGCTTTAGAATATTCTTCTTTTCCTAGTTTAGTACCTCCGCCAATGAAGTTGGGGCAGAGGTTATGTTTTCGCCTGTTTGTTTGTTTGTCCAATTGTCTGTTTGTGAACGACATAACTCAAAAAGTATTGCACGGATTTGTCTGATATTTTTTGGGTGGATTGCTATTATATCAAGGATGAACCCTATGGATTTTCACCGCGATCACTGAAACAGTATGGCCGCCATGGCAGCCATGTTGAAATCCTATCACACACGATAACTCAAAAAGTAATGCACAGATTTCTCTGAAATTTTGTGGGTGGATTGCTATTACATCAAGGATGAACGAGTGCCTCTCTAGTTAATATATGTAAATACCTTGGCATATTAATGTGTTGCTCTAGTTTTGCCTGTTCTAATTGAACAGTTTCTGAGGCGATGATTGAAATATCCATCCATCCATTTTGCAATGATATCCTGCCATCGCCCTGGGAAAAACTACAAATCTCAATGCCACTATGACATACAATGGAAGCCAGAAATATCTTGGTATACCACTGTTCAATTTTAGTGGCACCAACAGCTGTGAATTATGAAACACAAAACATCATTGCATGTGTCTAAGCCTAGGCATATGTCATAAGCCACACAAAGCTTGGTAATCGTTACATAAAAGAAGTAGGAAGAGTATTGTTGGAACAAGAACTCAGAACCCCTATCAGAATCAATTAATTGAGCATGTAGGGGTAAAGAAAACACTACAAATTATTTTAATCATCAAATTTAATTTGCCTGAGTTTGGCTCACCAAAACACAGATGTGTCAAATAATGCAATTAAACCCCTGGAGCGGATGTAGACGCCCGCCGGCATGGAGTTGCTCTTTTTGTGCTCACAGTTACACTATTCTTTCAATAGGTGGCACACTCAAAATTCTTATTGAATATTTACAAGGAAGCGATGCCTGTAAACAATTTAGAATATGGACGAGTTAAGTCCCACCCTCTTTACCAGGAATTGTAAGAATTCAACTCCTCAGCTATGTCTGATGTGCAAACTGCCTAAAATACTCACCCATCGTATCTATCCATCAGTTAATAAAAATGATCTCTTGTGATAGAAAAAAAATTAACCTTTGTTGCAACCTCCCCAGCTATAATAGGCCAAAGGTATCTCAATTAAATTGTGAAAAAAAACATTTTCTGAAATAATAATTCAAGATTGGATTGATACTACATTATTCTACAATCAATCATAGTCATCAGATATTAAAAATGCACAATTCTACATTATTCTACAATCAATCATAGTCATCAGATATTAAAAATGCACAATTCCCTACCATTGATTCATGCGTGAAATCATCCCTTGATGATATCTTGTTATATCCTCATACGACCTCTCACTGAAATCCAGTCACTCTAATGCTTGCTCAGGCTTATCTGCATAAAGCACAGTTATAGTTCACACCCACATTAAACTTACCCAGTAATTATCGATGGATTGACACATTTTTTATCCAATTCCAGACAGTATAAACTTTCCACAGTAAGTGAAAGACTTTGATTGGACCCTCAGAAAAGTATTTAAACCCTTGTGTAACAGCAAGTTAGGTTGTATTCTCTCAACTGTGTGCAGCTGAATGACGTGAGTACATCGAAAAAAATGTATCTGAAACCAACCCAGCAGTGCTCAGATTACATTTATGAGATTGCAGTGTGATACCAACATGGCCAATGGTAGTTATCCAGGATGGAACAATGCTGGAGGGTTCCTTGTTCCAGATAGCTCTGTTGATGTGTTTGTCTGGAAGAGGAATTCAATGATGAAGGGTTTTTTTTTTTTAATATGTTTGTAAAATGGAGTATACAGTATATTACTAGCTGTTTTTTTTATTTTCAGTTTCCCATAACCATGATGACTGCCTCCAGAAGCAACTTCTGTTTGAGGGATAGGCAAAGCGATGGACTTGGATAGAGAATCTGCTGGGAATGGATGCCCAGCAGATTAGAGGAACGATGATTTCAAAACTGGACTTCACGCGACTGTTAGATGACCTTCTACAGGAGCACCCTTAGGGGTTTTTAAGCCTAGTACGGACAACATGATGATGATGATGATGATCACAAAGCTTGCTTACCACATTGGAAAATACGAGGAACCATTACCCTTTGCTTACAATACTGAGTATGGTGGCATTTTGCTCAATGTGGCAATCCGTTTTAAAATTTATAGCACATTCAACAAAATCGAATACCTAGGTTTTAATTTAAAATAGACACCCCCAGGACTTTGGTAAATCCCCTGCTACATTAGTTGCACAGATTCTGTTCAACGTAGAGTAGCATATTGCTTGTTTTTTCCCTGATAGTGGAATGTCTGTTTTGTTAAAATAAGTAATATTACTGGGCATTTCCATTTTGCAGGAGCTCAGAGGCCAAAAATTATTTTCTAGAAATTGGGGAAAACAGTGTTTGAAATTAACAGATGTTCATGTTGTGATTCTGCCTTGTCTGCCATCTTTGGAGTATGATTTCTGCTTTGCCTGACCATGATTTGTATTTGTGATTTGGATTCCATGCCATGTTTTGTTTTGACTTGTCTCTGTCAATTTGCCATATTCCACTATTGCAGTTATATTCCGGTCCATGTTTTGTCTCATAACATGCATTGCACTTTGTCTCCCCCTGTCTGGTCTTATGTCATGTGATCGCTCACTGCCCCAGTATTGCATGCCACACTTTTGGGTGATTTCATGGTTTCTGGGATTTCAATCATTCCTTCACCTTGCATTTCTATAATTACTAACCAGACTAACAGCTTATTATTTTAGTTAAAGATACTAACCCAAACTAACACTGTTTATCGTACTAACTTTCTCACGAGCCCTAGGGATTGTAAAGCTGCACTTACTAATTGACTAAAGAGCTCTCAGCATTCGCCCTATTCTAGTCTCCACCCCTTTGGCTGTACTCAATCTACTTTGCTGCAGTTTCAGTGGAACTTCCGCACTTGTTAAACTCTGTTCTCCCTCCTTGTCTGTGCACGTTAGAACTCCCTAACCAGAGCAGTGTGTTTGTCTATAGGTTGTCTTTGTGATCCCTGTCCGCATTTTGGCTTTCGCCAATTTAATGTGTTTAGGAACTTCCTTTTGTTCATTCCTTTAAAATTAGTCTGATCCAGCTCACCAGTTCCCCATCATAGCATGTGACTTCCCCTTCATGTATTTTAGCAGTCATTTCACTCACAGCTCTTGTCAAACTTTTTCCCTGAGCTGCGATTGTTTATGCCTTGTATTCATAGTGTTATACTTCTGACTGGAACGTCCCCAATTCTGATTTTGCCTTTTTCTTTGATACTTCTGTGCCCGTGTACCGTACCCGTTTTGCCTGACCCTGAGTTTTGTCTCTGCTGCCCTATTAACGGATCGGATTACGTCTACTGGACTTTGGCTTTGGATTCTCCTCTGACATTCCTGTGCTTGTATACCGACCCCATTTTGCCCAACTGAGTTTTATGTTTGCTGCCCTGTGTACAGTTTGGATTACGTCCCCGGGATTCTGATTTTGGATTGTGGACTCTGTACCGTTGCCTTCTGCCCTGTGGGGGTTCACCCCCCAGCTTCAATAAAACTAATTTTTGCTGAAATTTTCTGGTCTCACATTTAGTCCCAGAACGATACCTCACAGTTAAGCTTTGTAGAACAAAAGTTGTTTTGGTTGGGATGATGTGGTGAAGGTAGCTTTGGTGCATCGAAGCAGGCACGCTTTTCCATGTTTTTCCTCCATCAAAAATCCATGAATTAACCTCATTTTAGATCTAGAGTATAAACTTGTGACTTGATACAAGTGTCCACATTCACAAGATGACAAAAGCGGAAAAAAGGCTTGTTCAAGGCATGAGATTCAAATTCCTTTCAAATAAACTAGTTTCATGGCTGAAACATCAGGCACGTAAGTCAAATGTACAACCCAAATTCCGAAATAGTTGGGACGAAGTGTAAATTGAATAAAATCAAAATACAACGACTTTCAGATGACATGAGCCAATCTTTTATTTACAATAGAACATAACATCTCAAATGTTGAAACTGAGATATTTTACATTATCCACAAAATGAGCTTATTTAAAATTTTTTGGCTGCAACAGCACTCAAAAAAGATGGGACTCAGGCAAAAAAGGGCTGAAAAAGCAATAAATATATTAGAGAATCAGCTGAAAGAACTTTTAGCAAGTCTTTAAGTTACCTGGCATCAGGTGTGTTACATGATTGGCTATAAAAGGGATGCCTCTCAGAAGTAAAGATGGCCAGAGGCTCTTCAACCTTTCCCGCGTAAAAAGATTATGGAATGCTTTAAAAACAATGTTCCTCAACATCAAATGGCAAAGGCTTTGAAGGTCTCATCATTGACAGTGCATAACATCATCAAAAGATTCAGATTCAAAAGATGCAAAAGTCTCTGAGCGAAAGAAACAAGGCCAAAGACCTTTACTGGATGCCCATGATCTTCGGGCCCTCAGACACCACTGCATCATTCACCGGCATGATTCTGTCATTGACATTATTAAATTGGCCCAGGAATACTTCAAGAAACCACTGTCTGTAAACACAATCTGCCAAGCCATACACCGATGCCACCTAAAACTCTATCATGCGAACAAGAAGAGCACCGCCAACGGTGCATAATACGCCCGTCATGAACATGGATCAGGAAGTGGACAGACAACAAGATACCAATATCCAACAGACAACAGCCCCATGTGAGCTTTGACCTTTGTCCATGACCTTGCCCTTGGAGGGAGGGCCATAAACATGGTACACGACACTCCGCTCAGTGATGGTACACGTGTGTGTGAAATATCATGGATGTATCTGAAGCGGTTGAGAAGTTATGCTCCGGACAAGCCCCATGTGGGCCCCATGTGACCTTTGACCTTTGCCACTGACCTTGACCTTGACCGGGTGAACGAAATCATGGTGCGCGACACAGCGCCTAGTGATGGTGCACGTGTATGTGAAGTATCATGAATGTAGCTCAAGCGGCTCTTGAGTTTGTAGCTCAAGCGGCTCTGGAGTTATGCCCCGGACAAGAAATTGCTAACAGACAACAGACGGATGGACGGACAGACGGACGGGGGTGATGACAAAATACGTCCCGTCTTAAGACGGGCGTATAATAATAATAATAAAATGGAAGCCATTGTTGAGCATGATCCAGAAGCGCCGCCATGTTCTGTGCGTCAAGGCTCATTTAAAATGGACTGTAGCAAAGTGTCCTGTGATGAGTCCAAATTCGACATTCTTGTTGGAAATCATGGGTGTCGTGTCCTCCGGGATAAAAAGAAGAAAGACCACCCCTCCTGTTATCAGCGTTCAGTTCAAAAGCCAGCATCTCTGATGGTATGGGGATGTGGGACCCTTGCATGTTTCAAAGAGCACCACGAATGCTAAAAGGTATAAAAAGGCTTTCAAGCAACATACGCTCCCCTCCAGAAGATATCTGTTCCAGTTAAGGCCTTGCGTATTTCAGCAGGACAATGCGAAACCATATACTGCAGCTTTTGCAACAGCATGGCTTCGTAGTAGAAGAGTCCGTATGCTGAACTGGCCTGCTTGCAGTCCTGATCTTTCATCAATTGAGAATATTTGGAGCATAATTAAAAGAAAAGTTTGTCAAAGGAGACCCAAAACTCTCCAGCAGCTGGAAGCCTGTATTAAACAAGAGTGGGTTCAAATTCCGACGGCTAAACTTAAGAAGCTTGTCTCCTCAATGTCCAAACGCCTCAACTCCGTGTTAGAAAGAAGAGGGGATGCTACACCATGGTAAACAGGCCCTTGTCGCAACTTTTTTGAGACCTGTAGCAGCCATCAAATTTGAATTGTGCTCATTTTGTCGATAAAATTGTAAAATTTCTCAATTTTGACATTTTCTATGTTATTACTGTTCTATTGTGAATAAAATACTGGCTGATGTGATTTGACAGTCATTGTGTCTTGATTTTATTCACAATTTACACTTTGTCCCAAATATTTCAGAATTGGGGTTGTACATAGTGCTGTAAAAATCATTGAATATTCCAAATGATTTTCCACACATTTGTTAGTTAGACAGCATTAACCTAAAACACAATTCATTTGTTGCTTTTCATGCATCGATCTTGCCTGAGAATGCAATCAAGTTGGTAACGTTAGTCACAAGTAAACCCGAACCTGTAACGTCACTCATGGTTCAACACAACAAGCTATATTAAAGTTATGCAATTAAATACTGACAAGCTATGTTTAAAACAAAGGATTAGTGTTGCTTATTATAAATAGGTGGATATTTCCCCCAAAAAAATAAAGTTTAACAGTTTTAACATTAAATATCTTTGAAGTGTACTCATTTGAATATAGGTTGAAAAGGATTTGCAAATCATTGTATTCTGTTTTTATTCACTTTTACAGTACGTCTCAACTTCATTGAAATTGGGGTTCGTACATTGCTACTGTCAGTCCTGTACTGTCCTGTCAATTAGTAATGCACATTGGTTGAGCTGTTTTGGCAATAACACATGAATGTCAGAATGGATTCTGCAAACATGCCTGAGGTAAAATTTGAAGGAAGCGTAAATGAAAACACACAGACCAAACATTCACTGCAGGGCATGAAATGAACAAGTGGCCTGTCAAAGTCAACAAGCACTTGAAAACATGCGCCATATTTCCACAGAGACGGCATCATTGTCTTAAATTCAAACACGCCGAGGTCAAATATAGCATTTGAGGCTTCAGATTATCCCTTGGCTTTTGCTAAAGGGGCATGATCTGCTTTGAGAAATGTATAATTTTACAAATTGCTGAGTTTGATAAAGTGCATCTCTTATGTTGTTTTTTCTGTTCAGTCTTGTATTCTTGTAGTCTACTGAAATAGGATTACAAATGTCAATGTTAAAAAAAAAACTCTGCTTTTCTCATACAGGGCATTTCTGCAGTACCTTTGTCTAACATACCCTATTTGAGCTCCTGCCCCTGCCTCCTAACAAGTGCATAATGCTGCGATTGGTCAGCTGGGCCACTCCTTTGTGATTGATCAACCACTTCACATGTGTCTGTTAATGACTGAACACCACAGGAAAGATGCTGTTTTGATATTGTAAACCCCTTTTAATACAAATATTCGGAGGCTTTTCATGAAAATAAGGGTACTTTCAAATGAGAAGCAAGAGTAAATACAAAGAAAAAAATCTCCATTTTGTCAAAGACATTAATTCGTCGCCTCTGCCAGATACATATCCACAAATTCTAACTTCAGGAAGTTCAATTCTTTAGATTTTTCCCAGTATTCAGGAGCTCATTTTCCATATTTTCTGACGAGGGATTTTAAATCACCTGGATAGAATACATTCGAGATTAGATCAGGCACCCTGATAGGCAGCATCGATATCATTCAGGTTTATGCAGTATGAATGACCAACACACACACACACTCACACACACACACACACACACATACATTTTATTTACAGAGTCTGATCTAAATCGCGACTATGCCTACGGAAAACCAAACAACTGTACTTCAGCAATTATAAAGCTGAATTATCACAGTGCATAAAGCAGATAACATAATCTGTAAATAAATGCACAGATAAATTACAATATCCTAAATATACTTCTTCCTCAGTCCTAATGCCTGTCTAAATAATTATTTAAGAAGTGCAATGATTACAGCAGGCTCATGAGCAGAAGTTACTGATTGAATAATGCCTTCTGCATCCAAAACCCAGATGTCTCACTGCAGCAGAGACTGAGCCCTGAATCCTTTCATTCCCTTCAGAGTGGTGGGGGGAGGAGAGAAAGACACAGAGAGAAAGAAACTGAAAAAGACAGCAAAAGAAAGATGCCGCAACAAAGAAGTTTCATCCTCTTGGCCTACATTTACATTTCAACGTCTTGATTCCTTCTTCGACTGAACCCAGTGGATTACACATGCAAGCTGAGCACTGGAAAACCTTTGTAGAGACGGTTTCCACCCCAGGACTGTGGATGATGCATAAGAACTACCAAACTCCCGATGCAGCTGCTGGTGCGGTTTAAGTATGCCCTAACAGGAAGGGATTTCAGTATGTTGCCTCATTATTTGCAGCACAGCCAGCTTTTGAGTCTTTTGAAAGTCAGTGGAAAGTAAGTAATCTCCATAGTCCTCGAATCACAGGTACTGTATATACTTTTTTGTTCAGGTACAGAAGAAAAAGTGCAACAATGTGGCTAGAAATAAATAAATACACTGTGTCGCAAGGCTTAATGCTGTGAGCCATGCCAATTTTTTCCTACCTATAGTATCCATTAATTCACAAAACGATCTCACTGAAATGATTTGTATTCAAGAGTATCCAGCCAAGATAGCAACTCCACATGCATACAAACTATGCATTTAGATATGTAATTCAGTTTGTTTCCATTACCACAAAAATGTAATAAGTGAATTTTAAGTTATTTCAAGGAATGCGGGAGTTAAATTTTAACTCGAAGAGACTGCACATACTGTGTATTCATGATACAAAAAAAATCAATAAATTCATTGCTTTGATAACAAAGGTATTTTATCTTTAAATTGACTTTAAATTTCAATTTCCTCATAAGATTATTAGATGCATTTATAAACAATGATGTTACACCAAGAAGGAATTTGCAAGCATTCTTTCAGACTTCCCGGCCATTTTAGAGAGTGAACAGTTACAAGAGTGGTTTGATATAATCCTCTATGTTCAAATAAGATTTATTTCAGCATGAGAAGTGTGTAAAGCATTGACAACTGCCAGGCAATCTGGCTGTGTCAGGATATTAGCACAATCAGCATCAGTGTAAACAATAGTACGTATAATCTGTAAACTAAACAGATAGTCAATACAGTCAATATTGGTCATGGAAATAATTACCAAACTGGACCCATGGCATTCTTTTAGAACATATTTAAAAATAAATATCTTTTACTCAGTATGTAAGGAGCAACTATCAACAGGCTAGTTCGATACTGTAGTCATATTCATCAAAGCATTCACAACGGGGTCTATTCTTCCATGCGCGTAAGTTGAAAAAAGCGAGTAGCCACGCGCTTTTCAGCCTAACCGTACTCTCCCCTCGACTTAAGTCTGTGCATTACGTGCACTTGGGGCGGAGCAAGGCCAAAATTGGGACGTTTCTGGCCGTTTCTCAGGCAGAAAACACTTACGCGTATCCTCCCTCTGGCTAACGTGCTTTTTCTGTTAAGCACTTTTGAGCGCTGTATTAAAGTAAAGCGACAACATAAGGCGAAATGCAATATTGCGTTTGATGTCGGTTATAGGCCGAATTTTAACATTAATTTTATTTTATTTAAAATGGTAAAGGTTGAGACATTCAATATTCGATTGTTCATCCTTATTTCTAAACTACAATTCTCATCACCATAATAAATTATCAAACAAAATCATCATAAGATATTACGCAACAGCCTGTTCTCTAATTAGTTCAATAACATACGCGTTACAAACAATTACAAACATACTGGTGGTCATCAAGGTCACAACTGCACTGTCGGTCCTGGCATCTGCGTCGTTCCAGAGAGTGGCTAGTGATGTCATGCACATATCACAGGCGCCTGTGTCAAGGTGTCTGATACAGTTGGTTGTCGCTATGCTGCACCACATCAGCCACTAAATAAAGTTCCCCAAAACACCAGCTGAAAGACGGAGAGTTGGGGTTCTACCAGGTCGCCAGGTTCCCCAGTGTTGTGGGAGCCATTGATTGTACTCATGTTGCAATCAGAGCCCCTTCCACTATTAAGAATATGTACAGAAACTGTAGACGTCGGCACAGCATTAATGTTCAGATTGTGTGCGATCATGATACGCGCATATTAAGCATCTGTGCCAGATTCCCTGGCTCGGCCCATGACGCCAATGTACTATGCAACTGCTTGAAATTCCAAAAAATACAATAAATATTTGAAACCATATTAAGCTTTTTTCAGTATCTATCACAGTGATACTATGAGTATAGGCAAAAAAAAGACAATTTTACGTAACCCTCCTTCGTCCGTATCCACTCCAAATTCTTCTCGATGCACTTCCACTGCAGTGAAATGCACCAGGGATGATGGCTGCCCACCACCTGTTGCTTGCACATTTCTCAGGTGTGCAGAAAGCCTGGCTTTTACAGTGCCCTGCAGATTTTTCCGCGTGCGACGTAAGAATCCTTTGTTTGTTAAAGCGTTCCCTTTAGTTGCAAACCTGACATCGGAGTAGTTTGAAATTACAAGCACACAGTTGAAGCACTGACTACTAAAACCCCACAAATCAAGTCAAGTCAAGTGTGACTTATGGGGTTTTAGTAATACGTGCATAAATTTCGAAATGAGATCATATAAACTGTCATTGATTGTTATTTTTGTGTGACTAGAATGTTCTCTTTACTTGTCTTCTTCCCTGTCTTCCACGGAACAAACAGGCTGGTGTAGGAGGGGCACTTTTTCAATTCTCTGATTAAGCTGCTTGAGAAGCGCCAAATTCTTTATTTATTATTTCATTATCTCGGCAATTTGTTTGTTTGCATAGCTTTAATGCCATGGTGGCTAGAATAAGAAATAGAAAAGAGATGTCTGCATTACTTCTTGTAATTGGCACAGACATACATAGGCTTACTATTACAGCGGCATATCGTCGGCCTGCTGATTAAACCTTGTATCTTCAAAATGATAAACTTCACAGGAAAATAATAATATATAAAATTAAAAAATAATAATAAAATAATATAAATTGATGAATACAATTTAAAATTAAAAATGATTGTAAGAATAGTGGACATATAAGTTTTTGTTTCTAATCAGTTTAGATATAGAGGAGGTTTTATCGGCAGGCCCACGAAATTCAAATTTAAAGTCTCTTTTGCGTTTTCCATGGACCACAACTGCATTTTCATGGTTAATCAGAAAATCCTTGTTCCTTGTTTTCCTGATAGCCATAATCAATGAGCTTTGTACAGAGTCTGCCTCTCTTTTGGATCAGTCACATCTCTTTCATAAGGCCGCCTGCATTCTGAAGTTAAGCGCTGTGGCCGTGATCGAAGCGAGTAGGGGAGAATACGCGTAACTCAAAAGCGTTTGTCTCGAATCGCATAAAAAAAGGACTTAGGCACGAATGGGAGAATAGACCCCAACATGTTTGACGATGGCTACAGATGTACTTTTGGAATTTTTATTGAGTCTGACATCTTTTTTCATGATTATCTTAGGTCTTGTAGTTGCAGGTATTATTTAAACTTTTTGTGGCTACAGCCTTATTCCCCCATGTACAATAATGATAATCCAACATAGTTAATCAAACTTTGTTGACCCCTTTGAGCAGAATACAAATAATTCCAATTTTTTTCCTGTTATGCATGAGCCTATTTAGGCTTTATAACTCAGTATTTGTGTCACACAGACTCAGGAAAATTATTCCAGAGAGGCAAGATATTTGGAAATTCAATTACAGAATTATCTTGGAATCAAATTTCGGAATTTATGGATGCTGGATTGCACTTGCATTGAAGCAGGCAGAACAACTCCTTTTCATCTCAAGACCATTTTTAATGACAGGATTTAAAAGATGAAAGTGAAAACAGATAACAGAAACAAAAACTATATTCCTTCTGACAGTAAGACTTACCAAGAGGTGGCCAGCGAAACAGATGAGCAGGATCAAGGACAGGAAGACAAAAGCCATCCCGAAGGAGATTCCCAGCACAGCCGTTCTTCAGAAGGTAAAGCACAGGTACGCCATAAGGCACGGACAATATACACATATAAAAGCAATTGCATACACAGTCTCTGCGTCTGTTTTTGTTTTTTGTCCGGCCAGACATTGTATATATTCTGTATTGGTGACTGCAGTGCTTGAGAGTGGTCATAATACTAAATGTCTGTCATTAAAACTATTGATAGATGCTACAGTTGCTTTAATTCTGTAAAGTGAGCATCGCAGAATATGCATTGAAACATCTTCCGCTACTTGTTCCGAGCAATGTGTTTTTTTTTTTTTTTTTTAAATTGGATTATCTTAGCTCCTACCTGTCTTCATTACATTGAGACATTTATATTTGTTAGAAAAATTTGTTTTACAGATAAAACTTCAGCTTCAGCAAAATCTCACACTGAGAATGTAAAGGCAAAATGGAACATTTGGGGGGCATTTTGTTGGATGTCCCAGCAATTAGCAAACGAATAGAGTCAGGAACATGAGCTTGTTGATTTCTCTGTGTTGTACCCAATGATAGCAATTTATATTGTATCAACAACAGTAGTTTTCACTATTGTCACCTGGGATTTTAGTGCCATGTCGTCAGAGTTATCTTTAAACGCATAGTTGGGGAGGTGCTGAACATGGTGAAAATACAAATGTGAGTAATGTCAGTCACACACTGATTGCTACAATGTAATAATAATTGATTCAATAAATTACTGAAGGTTTTGATGTCAGTCTTCTTGATTGCATTAAATCATCCCACAATGCCTTAAAGGGGCTATTACAAAACATAAGTAATTCTATAAATTAACAATTATCGCGTTGCAGCCGCGATTGTGTGGCTGCACCTTCATCACATCTAATCAGCTGTCATGGTTATGGTTTTTGTTCATGTTTATGTTCAAGTTCAGAGTTCGTGATTTTTTTTATTTTATTTATTATTCTTTTTGGTTTTAGTAATTCTCAGGTTTTAGTTCAGTCCATTTCTCAGTTCCATTGCACTTGTCTCCCCTGTCTAGTTATCTAGTTGGTTCAGTCCAACTTCCCGGTCGGTATGCTCACATGCTTCGGGTGATTTAAATGATTTCTAGTGTTTAATATATTCCTTCAATTTTCACTTACTTCCTTCGCCTTACTGTTCTGATTACGAACAAAACTAACATTTGTATTTTGTATCATAGTCTCCTAACACAACTAATCTATGTATATAAATTACTAACTTATTAACGAGCACTCAGGTTAAATCTGTAAAGTTGCACCACTACTAACTAATACTAATTCCCTCTCAGCAATCGCCCTGTTCTAGTCTCTGCCTCTTGCAAAACTTTACCTGTCTCCCCCTGCATTTCTGCAAGATCTCTCGCACATGCTTAATTACTTTCCTGCACTTTTTATCTGAGCACTTAGAACTCCTTGACCAGAGCTGTCGAAATGTTATAGGCTGTTTGTGTGATTCCCGTCCGTGTCTTGGCTTTTGCCAGTTATTCTTGGATAGGGTTTCCCTCATGTGATTCTTCCATTGTAGTTAGTCTGATCCAGCTCACCTGTTCCCTGTGTAGCATGTGACTTCCCTCCCATCTATTTAAGAGTCCTCACTGCAGTGCTTTGTCAGAACGTTGATCAATATTTCTTTGTGCAGGGTGCCTTGTATGCCATGGAGTATTGTTTTCCTTTGACTAGTTTCGATTCCAACTTCGATTCTTGCCATAGCCCTTCTTGTATTCTTTTGTCTTTTTGAATTTTGACCTATTTTTGTATGACCACGATTTCTGTGTTTGGATGCCCTGTGTATAACTCTTGGCTTTGTTCATCGACTACGACTTTTTGCCTACCATCTATGTACCTTGGCTCATCTGTTTTTCTGGTTCTGACCCCTGCCTGTCTAGTCGACTCTGTTTTTGGAATTCGTATTGTGGCTTGGCAATTCTTCTTTTTTGGCATTGAACCGGCACTCATTAAAGGCATACGTTTTTTGGATTTCCCTCTCGCGTGTGTGGTTCCTGAACGCACCGTCACCTCAGCAGCCAAAAATTAGTTCACTCATTAGCAAATTAGCAGAACTACTGGCTACTTTGATTTTACCAGGCATTATCGTTCATTGCATCAGGAAGCTATCAAGCATTTTCCTATCCGACTAAAAACAAATGTTAATATGCCTTTTGAAGATTTTGAACTTCCGTAGCTCACTAAACAGCATATACAATACCCAGCCAAAAAAGGCGCTCACTCTATAATTTCAATGGACTGCCTTTAGCTCTGATCGTGGCCAGCAACATTGTTTCGACAATCTATTGCAAACATTTATTTTTGAGTTGCTTCAATGTTTGGCTAAGATCTTGTATTTATGATGGAAGAGAATCAAACCGCTCCACAAAGTCTTTTCCAGCGCATGCCAAAGACTTTCAACTGGTTGAGGTCAGGACACTGCAGTGGCCAATTCAACTGTGAAAATGATTCTTCAAGTTTGCTGAGCCACTCTCTCACTATTCAAGCCCAATGAACCTTGGCATTGTGATCCTGGAATATGCCTATTCTGTTTGGGATTTAGAAAAATTCATTAACAGGTTCACCTGGTCATTCAGTGTTTCAAGTAATCTCCTGACTTAATTTAATTGCTTCATAATGACGCTGAGCCAATACCTGTCAAATTGAAGCAACCCGAGATCATAACACTTCCTCTAGAACCTTGTATAGTAGGCATTATGCATAACGGTGCATCACTTCACAGGCTTCCTTTTCTACCATGATGCACCCATTGGTCTGGAATAGAGTAAATCTGAACTCATCAGACCACATGACCTTTTTCCATTGCTCAACAGTCAAACTTTTATGGTCTCCAGTAACGTGAAGTCATTTTTGTCTTCAATTAGCCTCACTAACAAGTGGCTTTCTTGTGGCCATGCAGCTGTTTAGTCTCAATCCTGCATGTTCTTGTGGCATTGTGTGGGCGGAAATGCTCTTTCTTTCATAATTAAACATACCTATGAGTTCTAAGTGTCAATTTTTAAGGATGAGATTTCATCAAGTGTTTTGGTAATCACCCATCGCAATCATTCATGACATAACATACAAAAGTAGATATATAT
Organism: Gymnothorax reevesii; assembly: GCA_029721435.1. Classification (NCBI taxonomy): domain Eukaryota; kingdom Metazoa; phylum Chordata; class Actinopteri; order Anguilliformes; family Muraenidae; genus Gymnothorax; species Gymnothorax reevesii. The sequence goes on along the minus strand of CM056577.1, from coordinate 88,215,191 downwards.
ATAGAGAAGAAATGCTCTGACCGTGTCTGGCACGATGGCCTCTTTTTTAAATTGTTGAATAGAATAGATTTTAATCACTGGCTGTTACTCTATAATTGGAATTCTAGACTGAACACGTGTGTGAAGTGGAATGATAGTCAGGGTGATCTTTTTAAAATCACTAGAGGTATTAGGCAAGGTAGTCTTTTATGCCCCATATTTTCTACATTTTTCATTGATGATTTGGTGATTGAGCTAGGGAAATCAGAAGAAGGCGTTAGACTTGGGGAACTGTTATTAAATCATTTTGCCTATGCTGACGATGTTAATATTTTTGTAGCGAGTGTGCCAGGGCTGCAGACATTGATTGATCAGTGTTATGAATATTCTGAGAAATGGCGTTTTACTTTTGGTATTGCCAAAACTAAATGTATCAGATTTGGAAAGTCAAATGTCTCGACCCCTCCGGCGTGCATCTGGGTAGAAACTCTGTACAGGTCTCCGAAAGTGTGGATGTGTTTGGTGTAACCTTTAGATCAGATTTAAAATCTACGAGCCATATGCAAAATCGACTATCTGGTGCGAGGCGCAGGGCCTTTGGTCTACTAAAGCGGGGCTATCTTACCCCGGGTTGGTTACGGGAGCTAAGGTCCAGGTTTGGAAGACAGCCGTTTGCCCTATTATGCTTTTTGGTACTAATTGTATACCCACGAGTAAGGCCTATATGAACGAGCTGGAATCATTTCAGAGTTCAAGCATAAAACGCATCTTGGGTTTCCCTAAACAGTCAAGGCACTCAAAGTTACTTGAGGCGGCATATATTCGTAAGGCTGTTGATACCATAAACTATTCTAGACTGTCACTGTTTTGCCGCATGTTTAGGTCTGTATCAGTAGCCAGTGATTTTAACTGTGCCTTGTTAGCCAAATTTGTTGGTGATGGTGTTTTGGTGGATGGTACGCTTTTGGAGTCTGTCCACTCTCAGGGCGATTCCCCCTCCGTAGTTGGCCTTGGCTATGTTCCTTTTAGACAAAAGGCAGCTGTCCTGCATGGTACAGATGGTATTGCCGACTCCCTGAGGGCCCTTGTCCATCACAGCTGCTTCAATATTAGATGCTCCCAGGAGCACAGCCTCGCGCAGTTGTTCTTACGGGCATATTAAATTGTGTGCTGTCGGAGACTTTATGTTCTATATATATTTCAAATGGTGTTTTACATGTATGTGTCAAGAATTGCATTTGTATTGTTAAATGTGCCATGTATGTATCTCATTTCATTTTATTTCTCCCTTGTGAGAGAAAATTGTGAAATTCAATTTCAATAGAACATTAGATTGCTGATTGGGTACACTCAAGTGAAGCATCTATTCTAAGATGTGTTAAGATGTGTTAAAAGCCTAAAAATAAATTAAATTTTTATTGCAGAAGCATACTCTCACACTAAAAATTGTAGAAAAATGTAACCTTCAACTCAAATGAATGAGCTCTGTATAAAACAGACAAACGTCTTGTCCACTGTTTAAAATATTGTGCGGGTAAGAAGTATTGTTGAATGTCAATTACAAGTAGCTAGCTAGCTTGTTAGCCACCTTTTTAATTTTATTTATCACTAAGTCAATGCAGTCCCCGCAACGCCAAGGTATTTCGCTGGTGACCGTTATCAATTGCTAGCATTCGCTTTCAGTCAGCGGTATGTTCAAGTCAATGGGACGGCTAATTAGCTAGCTAGCACGAAACACGATTTTTTTCTATTAAAGTGACAACTTTGCATTTATACGTTAACTTACGCATGAAAAGTTTTATTACAGCTCTTCAAATAAGTATTGCAGCAAAAGGCACATCTCGGCATTTGCTCGCTTGTATCAAGTTATTTGAAATTAACCTCATAGGAAACCATTCATTTTTATGAAGAAGTTGGTGTATCAATATGGCGGCGGGGTGCTTCACTTTGGACTATGTAAAAATGACGACATCAGCAATCTAGTGTTCTAAATATACATATCTATGGTTTTTAACCCAATTTTTTTGCAGTTGCAGCAATCTCCAAAGTTCTTTTCTTTGCATGATGTAGGCCAACAATTTTGCCCTTCTGAAACAGGGTAAAATCTTTTCCACAACCACAGGATGTGTCTTCTGACATGGTTGCTTACAAAATGAGAAGATACTCACTGCATCAGGACGGGTTAAATAACTTGTTGCGAGCTAAAAAAATATTAATTACTACAGTAATTATCGAATTGAAGGCTCTAACCTATTTGCTTAGTTAAATCCAGGGGGTGACTTTTTTTCTTTTTTTTTTTTGCTTGGCGGTGTATTTGTTAGCTAGGCTTATAAGTGATATCATTTCACATCAATGTTCGTTATTCAACATGCTTTCGATGATGAATTCCAAATGTGATTTTTTGTTGGCTTGAATGGCTCATTCAAGGCCACTGAGATAACATTTTTTCTCACATTCTGATATTTGATCTGAACAACTGAAGTTCCTGCCCTATATCTGCATGATCTTATACGGCGCAGTGCTGCAACATGACTCTGACTGTCTAATAGCATGAATAAGTACATGTAATAAAGTGATTGGTGAGTGTATATTATGGCATGGACATAATGAAATGATTAGGTGAGACAAATGGCAAATACTTGGCAAATTTCACTCCCTGTTAGTGTCCACAAATATTTGGACATGGACAAAGTTATTGGTTTTTTTTTGCTGATGTCTTTTACAACTTATTGACTCTGAACTCTTGTATTGAATTCAAGTCCAAAATGCAGACCTACAGGTTTAGATTGGGGGTATTTGTATCCAAACTGGGTGAACAGTGTAGGAATTACACTTCATATATGTGACAGCATCAAATAAAAATTGACATTTAATGACACAAGGGAATTTTTTTCTTTTTGCTATAGTCGGTTGTATGTTTGATGTCAAGACATTTGAGAGTTTCACTAATTAGCTTCGATGTAATCGTGTAAGAAGTAAACTGCTATTGCAGATCAAGTAAAAAATGCTCAATTTTAACAGCCTGTTTCTCAAAACCACAAAAAGTCGTGAAATGTCAATTTTTCTCCCCCCAGGCACAAGCCCAAAAGGGGATTATGTCATGGTGCAGTCTATCCATCCGTCCGTAGTGGAAGGTAGTTGGCAAGGGTAATCATTGTGGAGGCCTACAGTGCGAAAATGATTAAATCTCTGCCCAAATCCTAAAGGACTTGACTGTATGTACCACATACACAAACACAAAACAAGCCATACTTACTTTGGCAAGACCAGAATCTGCACTAAGAAGATGCAGAAAAATATCAGGCATGCACAGGTGACGTAAAACTTGAAAGCTGGCAAAGTCGTTGCTCTGTACTATAGAAAAGAAAAAACAAAGAAAAACTTTGATCTACGGTGGTGTTCCAAAATTAATTTACCAATGCACATACCAAAGATATTTCAACATTTAGATTCCTATGACAGATTTTAAAAAGAGGTCTTAGAATTTATTCTCCATTTAAACAATAGGTGCATAGGGTTGTCAAATGACAGAGATAACCTTAAAAACTAGAGTGTTCAGGCGAACACATGTGTCGCCTGCGAAGCTTATGTGAAAGAATGACTACCAACTGAAAGCGTGAGTACCGGACAGACAGACAGACGGACGGACAGACAGACGCCGGACATAGTGATCCCTATGTGCCACTATGCTTCGCAGGCGACACAACTACTCGGTAACATCGAAAACACATTTTTTTTTCAAATTAAAATGTATTCAGCAGGCAGCAGTATGCTTATACTTCTTATAATCAAAGATTTCTTACCTCCTTCTCTAGTGTCTTGTTATGAAAGAACAAGGATATCGTCTGGATGTCCTGAGATTTCAGCCATTGTCTAAAAAATAAAATGTTCCATCATATGTGATTGACATAAAAACAGAATCAATTCATTAATAATTCAGAGATTGTACAACACAAATATTTAACATTTTATAATAAACAACAAAATAAACCCTGAACAATCAATCACTCAATTCTAATGTAATTTTCTGCGGCATACTTTTGGGAGTTAATTCCATCAATGGTTCGAATCATTCTTTCATTCAACTCCTCCTCAAATCTCTTCCTTTGGGATTTTCTGTGGAGGGCAAAAGACTGGAATTAGGGAAAAATTAATTCAAATAGACCATCTAATTGACAATTTGTCATGGTTTTGGTTTTTGGTCACGTTTTATGTGCTAGTTCATGATTATTGTCTTTTATTTATTCTTTTTGGTTTTTGTAACATTCAGGTTTTTTGGTTCATTCTATGTTCAGTTCCATTGCACTTGTCTCCCCTGTCTTGTGATCTAGTTGGTTCAGTCCGTCCTCCCTGTGTGCGTGCTCACTGACTTCGGGTGATTTAAATTAATTCCGGTGTTTGAAATATTCCTTTGAAATCTCGTTTTCTTCCTTCACCCTTCTGTTCTGATTAATAACAAGACTAACATTTGCATTTTGTATCATAGTCCACTAACACTACTAATCCATGTATTTGAGATTACTAACTTACTAACGAGCACTAAGTTGCACCGCTACTAATCTAGACTAATTACCTCTCCGCGATCACCCTGTTCTAATCTCCGCCTCTTACTGAGCAATCATGTTCTTTGCTTTGTGTTCAGCGAGAAACTCTTGCACATGCTTAATTACTCTCCTGCTCTTTGTCTGTGCACGTAGAACTCCTGGACCGGAGCTGTTTCTGTTTGTGTGATTCCCGTTCGTATTTTGTCTCTCGCCAATTTTCGTGGTTAGGGTTTCCCTCATGTGATTCTCCCGATGTAATTAGCCTCATTCCCCACAGCTGATCTCTGCATAGAATATGACCTTTCCTGTGTGTATATTAGGAGCCTTTTCACTCACAGCTCTTGTCAGAATGTGCAGAGCGCCTCGTATGCCATTGAAAATGGCTTCGCTTCTACTGGACAGTCCGACCTTGATTCTTGCAATAGCCCTTTTTGTACTGTTTTTGTCTTTCTGGATTTTGACCTATTTTTGTATTACCACAAGTTCTTTGTTGGGATGCCCTGTGTATGACCATTGGCTTTGCCCATTGTAATGTGAATATAGGCCACTAGATGGCAGTATTTACCCTTTTTTGTTAAGCTCAGACTGGAGTCATGTTTAGACATGTCCTGGACATGTCTGGGGCAAGTCTCAGAAAATTCAAAAAAAGAGGTCTAAATGTGGGTGGGGTCTGCAAAAGAGTATATAAGGAAAAGAATTGAGACAGTAAAGTAGTAGGAGAAATTGCAAGAAGATGACCAGACCTGCCATTCTGTTCAAGACCTGTGACGTTTCTTTTGTGGATTTCTTTGCCTGTGTTTGAGCATTTTCTTCATCCAGGACATCACCAAGCCACCCCACCAAAAAGGGACTGTAATTATTTCTGTTTTTTCGTATTTATCAATCTTGGTCTTTAGTTGTAGGTTGTTATTAGTCTTTGTCTTTGTTAAAAAAATTAAATGTGTTTTAGTTGTTAAAACTGTGTTTGTCATCCCTTGCTGTTGCTGTTGTGTTATAAATGTAATAACAAATTGGGGCCATAACAAATTGGGGGCTCGTCCGGGATAGACCATTGTGTGAGTAATTTATTGAAAATCTAACATTCCAAATTGTGAAATTGTTTTTGTGAATTTTCCTAGATATATATTGACAACAGCAATGGATGATTTCTTGGCATCACCAACCGTAGGGGTTTTGAAGTCTTTTAAAAAGACAGAACTGCTAGAAATTTGCAGACAGTTGAAGCTGACAGAGGTAAAACCAGCCATGCGAAAAGCAAGACTGGCTAGAGAGATAGTTGAATATTACATTGATGAAAATGTGTTTGCACCAGGAGATCTGGAACAGTTTCCAGTGGAAAATCCAAATATAGAAATGGAACTTAAATTAAAAATGCTAGAGATTGAAAGGGAGGAAAGAGAAAAAGAAAGGGAGGAAAAAGAAAAACAAAGAGAATTTGAGAGGGAAGAAAAAGAAAAACAAAGGCAGTTTGAGTTAGAAAAATTAGCAAGAGAAGAATAACAAAGAGAATTTGAGAGAGAGAAAGAGGAAAGAGCAGAAAGAGAGAGACAGAGACAGAGAGATTTTGAATTAGAGAAATTCGATAGAGAAGAAAGACTCCAAATGGAGCAACTAAAAATTAAAATTGAAACTAAAAATAAATTTTGTGCCAGTCAGGAGGTAAAACTGGTGCCTCCATTTTCAGAAAAGGATGTTGACAACTATTTCCAGTGTTTTGAAAAGGTAGCAAAGAGTTGCCAGTGGCCAAAGGAACACTGGCCTCTGATGTTGCAAACTGTCCTCAAGGGTAAAGCTCAACAAGCCTATTCGGCTTTGTCTGCAGATGATTCCTCTGATTATGAGGTTGTCAAAAAGGTCATTTTGAGAGCTTATGAGTTGGTTCCAGAGGCTTACCGACAGAAATTCAGAGGTCTGAAGAAACCTGAAAATCAGACTTATGTTGAATTTGCTAATGAGAAGCAGGTTTGCTTTGAGCGCTGGTGTACTTCTATGGAGGTCAAGGATGATTTCAACTCACTAAAAGAGATGGTGTTAGTTGAAGAATTCAAGAACTGTGTTGAGGATGATGTTAAGACCTACCTTAATGAGAAGCAAGCACTGAACTTGCAATCAGCTGCCAAATTTGCAGATGAATATGTTCTCACTCATAAGTCCAAATTTCAGTCTAGCAGTAACAATAAATGGTCCCAATTTCAGAAAAAGGGTTACGGTGATACCCAAGATTCCTCACCCAAAGACAAAGACAAATCTGGTGATGGTGCTCAGAAATCCAGTAACAGGTCTGATCAAAGTGTGAAAGCTGACAGTGACAAAAGTGGTCTAGTTTGCAGTTATTGCAAGAAATCTGGTCATGTTACAACTAACTGTTGGTTCCTTAAAGCTAAGAAAGAAAAAGAAAAGGATACCAAACCAAATGCCTTTGTGAAAACAAGGTTAGAAACCCCTGTAGTAGATAACCAATCTGCTAAATTGCCTGCTTCTTGTGGGTCTAAAAAGCCTAATACAGCTGACTTTGTGAGGGAGGAATTTCTTCCATTTGTGTCAGAGGGATTTGTGGCTCTGAATGAGCATACTTCTCCTGTCCCCATATATATCCTAAGGGATACCGGAGCTTCTCAGTCACTTTTGTTGATGGACTCCTTGGAGTTACGTGATGAGACCGCTTCAGGGGATTTCATACTTGTACAAGGTATTGAAGGGAGGACTGTATCTGTACCCCTGCGCTCTATATTCTTGAAGTCAGATTTAGTTACAGGACAGGTAAAGGTGGGACTTATGTCAAGTCTACCTATAAAGGGTGTTTCTCTGTTGCTAGGCAATGACCTGGCTGGGGGCAAAGTAGTTCCCCCTGTACATCTTACTTCACAGCCGAGCACTGAAAATGGGGATGAGGACCCATCTCTGTATCCTTCTTGCGCAGTGACTGGTGCTATGGCCAAGAAGGCTAAAGAAGATGATGTTGTGGTGCCGTCCAGTACATTGAATAGTCAGGACTCAGGTGGTTCGCCTCATGACTCTGATAGGCCTACTATGGTTTCTCCGTTTGAGGACTTATCAGATACTTTTATCAGTTCTCTATTCAGCCAGCCGGATGGGTCTGGTGATTCTGATGTGTCTGGAGACTTGTCTCTGTCCAGAAAGCGGTTGATTGAGGTGCAAACTAATGATCCTGAAATTGGTGTACTAAAGAGGAGAGCCCTTCCTGAAAAAGAAATAGATGCAGTTCCAGTTGGGTATTATCTCAAGGATGGTGTGTTGATGCGGAAGTGGCGCCCTCCTGATATCCCTGCCAATGCAGATTGGGCAGTGGTCAGGCAAATTGTTGTTCCGAAGGTCTATAGGAATGAGATCTTAACAATGGCTCATAGTTTACCTTTAGGAGGTCATCTTGGTGTTAACAAGACTGTTGATAAGATCATGAAACACTTCTTTTGGCCTGGGCTTCGGAAAGACGTTTCCAACTTTTGCAAAACCTGTCACACTTGTCAGGTAGTTGGAAAACACCAGTTAGACCCACCTGTAGCTCCATTGCAGCCTATCCCAGCATTTGGGGAGCCATTCTCTAGGGTCATTGTTGATTGCGTTGGTCCATTACCCAAGACTAGATCTGGAAATCAGTACTTGTTGATAATCATGTGTGCATCTACCAGATTCCCCGAAGCCATACCTCTACGTAACATCAAGGCAACTGCAATCTCGAAGGCTTTGATAAAGTTCTTCACGTTGTTTGGCCTTCCCAGGGAAATTCAGTCAGACCAGGGTAGCAATTTCACTTCAGGATTGTTTCAGCAGGTTGTGTATGAACTAGGTGCAAAACAGATTCTTTCTAGTGCCTATCATCCAGAAAGTCAGGGTGCCTTAGAGCGGTTTCATTCCACTCTCAAGACAATGATGAGGACTTATTGTTATGACCATGAGAAAGACTGGGATGAAGGGGTTCATTTGCTGTTGTTTGCAGCTAGAGAAGCAGTGCAGGAGTCTACTGGATTCAGTCCAGTTGAGCTAGTGTTTGGTCATGAAGTGAGAGGACCTTTGCTATTATTGAGTGAACAATGGCAAGAGAAAGAGCCGCATATCAGTCTGTTAGACTATGTTAGCAAGTTCAAGGAAAAATTGCGTGCAGCTTGTGACCTTGCCAAAGAAAACTTGAAATCAAGTCAGGGAAAAATGAAAACTTGGTATGATCATAAGGCTAGAAGCCGTGAGTTTAAACCAGGAGACAAGGTCCTTGTGTTGTTTCCCTAGCAGTCCAATCCATTGCAGGCTAGATTTCATGGTCCTTATGAAATTCTGACAAAACTCAATGATCTCAATTACATTGTGAAGACTCCAGATAGGAGAAAACCAAAACAATTGTGTCATATTAACATGCTAAAGCCTTATCATGACAGAAATGCTAGGGTTGCAGCTGTCACTTCAGATTCTCCAATGGTCGAAACGTGTGAAGATGAGGGGGAGTTTCAAGATGATGAACCAAGAATTAAAGCTGAAGTTCTTTCATGTAAATTGTCAAACACTGAAGTGTTGCAAAATCTTGATGTAAAACTCCAGCACTTAGAACCCTCACAGAGAGATCAGTTTGAAAGGTTGATCAAGAAATATGAGGATTTGTTTCCTGATGTTCCAAAGAGAGTTACTATAGCCTCTCATAATGTAGATGTTGGTGATGCCAAACCAATAAAACAGCATCCATACCGGATGAATCCTGAAAAGAGAAAGATTGCTGAGAAAGAGGTTGAGTACATGTTAAAACATGATATTATCAGACCCTCCAACTCCGATTGGAGTTCACCCTGTGTGCTCATTCCAAAACCTGATGGAAGTACTAGATTCTGTACAGATTATCGCAAAGTCAATGCTGTAACTAGAACTGATGTGTATCCAATACCTAGGATTGATGATTGTATTGATAGTGTAGGGCAAGCAAAGTTTCTGACCAAGATTGATTTATTGAAGGGTTATTGGTGTGTGCCTTTAACTGAGAGGGCCAAGAGCATCTCTGCTTTTGCCACACCATCTGGATTGTACCAGTATGAAGTCCTACCCTTTGGCATGAAAAATGCCCCAGCCACGTTCCAAAGGATGATACAGTCTACAATCGCCGGATTGCCACACACGGGTGCATACATCGATGACCTGATCACATGGAGTGACTCCTGGGAAGAACATCTAAAAGATGTAGAGACGTTGTTCCAGCGCCTGACCCAGGCTAACCTGACTGTTAACCTGAACAAGAGTGACTTTGGTTGTGCTACTGTCACCTATCTTGGCTACGTCATAGGCCAGGGTAAGGTGGCACCCATAAATGCTAAAGTCCAAGCCATCATGGACTTTCCAGTTCCTGACAACAAAAAAGCTTTGCGCCGCTTCCTTGGAATGATCGGATACTACCGCAAGTTCTGCAAGAACTTTGCTGAGATTGCTCTCAGTCTAACTAACCAACTGAAGAAAGGCGTAAAGTTCACCTGGGATGATGCATGCCAGAGAGCCTTCGATCGCCTGAAGTCTCTGCTGTGTCACTTCCCCGTGCTCAAATCTCCTGACTTCAACAAACCGTTCTCCATCGCAGTCGATGCTAGCGACCAAGCTTGTGGATCTGTGCTCCTACAGAGAAGTGACTCTGATGACATTGAGCATCCCGTGGCATACTTCTCCAGGAAGTTCAATCGCCACCAAAGGAACTATCCCACAATAGAGAAGGAACTGTTGGCTCTGGTCCTTTCTTTACAACACTTTGAGGTTTATGTTTGTACAGGACAAAAGCCAATGATTGTGTACACTGACCACAATCCGTTAATGTTTTTGAGTAAGATGAAAAACAAGAATCGGAGATTGTTGAATTGGAGTTTGATTTTACAGGAGTTTGACTTGGAAATTAAGCATGTGAAGGGTACAGACAATGTAATTGCTGATTGCTTAGCCCGTGTTTGAATGTGTATATCATGTGTTTGAATATTGTATGATATGTATATATAGACAAGTGTTCACTTAACCATTTTGTATTGAAAAGAAAAATTTTGCCTTTATGAGTCAAAATTTTTCCCTTTTGGAATGGAGGTGTAATGTGAATATAGGCCACTAGATGGCAGTATTTACCTTTTTTTGTTAAGCTCAGACTGGAGTCATGTTTAGACATGTCCTGGACATGTCTGGGGCAAGTCTCAGAAAATTCAAAAAAAGAGGTCTAAATGTGGGTGGGGTCTGCAAAAGAGTATATAAGGAAAAGAATTGAGACAGTAAAGTAGTAGGAGAAATTGCAAGAAGATGACCAGACCTGCCATTCTGTTCAAGACCTGTGACGTTTCTTTTGTGGATTTCTTTGCCTGTGTTTGAGCATTTTCTTCATCCAGGACATCACCAAGCCACCCCACCAAAAAGGGACTGTAATTATTTATGTTTTTTCTTATTTATCAATCTTGGTCTTTAGTTGTAGGTTGTTATTTGTCTTTGTCTTTGTTAAAAAAATTAAATGTGTTTTAGTTGTTAAAACTGTGTTTGTCATCCCTTGCTGTTGCTGTTGTGTTATAAATGTAATAACAAATTGGGGCCATAACACCATCGACTATGACTTTTTGCCTATCGTTTTTGTACCTCTGCCCATCTGTCTTACTGGTTCTGATCTCGGCCTGTCAAGTCGAATCTGTTTTTGGATTTTGTATTGTGGCTTGGCAATTCCTGTATTTTTTGGCTTTGACTCGGACCCCATTAAAGGCATAAGTTTTTTGGATTCCTGTCTCTCGCGAGTGGTGCCAGAACTGTACCTCTCACCATTACTGTAGCACCAATTTTGCAGGAACGTCTTTGCGATGTTGGTTGAATGGTTACTTCTTTATCCAAAAAGTAATACTATAAAATATGATTCTTTTCCCCCTAGATACATATTGGAAAGCTGAGGTATTGGAAAGTTGACGAAGATAACATCATCCTGCACTGCTGGGGGAAGTGCACTTCTGGAAACACCTGGCGGTGCTTCAGAGAAGGTCTGGACCACATCTCCCTAAGCCCTGCTGTGAGAGCCAGAAATAGTCCACTTCCCCTGAGCAACCTCTTTTCTGCATTCATGAAATTTTATTTCTTCACCCGCGCAAGCTGGTGACTGCAGTTCAAGAAACTTCAGTAAACACAATGCAATCAAAGGAAAGTAGGGTGGAGAGGTTGGTGGGGAAATTACAGCTCCCCCATGGCTTGTTGCCTGTCTGTGTTAGAATAAACAGGGCTAGAGATGGGTTTGGCTTTGTCTCAAATGTGATTGCTGTTACTATTTAGCTAATTTCTCTTGTTTAGGTTTAGAAACTCTTGAATCTTCATCTATTATACACATACTGTATATGATGTTTGATTAAAATAAGTTTCAATCAAAATCTCACCCTCAAAAAGTGTAGCACCTTATGATTACAAAAATTACAGAAATTTAGCCCATCTAAGAAACATAAATGAGCAGAGACCAACAGTGTTACTCTTAGGGATACAAGTTTTGGCATCAGGCAGGCATAGAAGACCGATTTATAATAAATAAGTAAATAATCCAAAATTTTCAGAATCCTCTTCAGATGTACCCAATGGAAGCAATGTATGATGTTATTATAGCATAGATTGACTTATTTCTTACCGTTCTGGTCTATGCTGGTAATGATACTGCCCCATCGGCACATCCTATAAAAAGAATAGAATCAGGCAATTTTGCATGTGCCTAGTCAAATAGCTTGACATGGAGGCAGAGACAAATTACAGAAAAAAAGTGATAGACAGAGGAAGATGTTTGCCACCACAACATCACAAAAATTAAAAATTTCCCTAGTGTCCAGCCACAGATATAGATGCAAGTGTCAAAGATTTGCTCAACTAATGCAGTGATTATCATACCTGGAATTCATATCTTTATATTGAACATTCCTACAGAAGTGGTGCCCTAGAACTGTTCAAAAGATGGAGTTTTTGCATAAGACAGGGTGGCAAGCCACTAGCATGAATAGAATCTCCCCATCCAAACCTGATCTGCAGCTAGCTTGTCATACCTGGCTGCGGCAACTACTGGAGAATATTACATATTATTGATTGATCATGAAAAATGTTGAACCTCAAGGCAACATCATACACACAGCAATACATTGCTCAAATATATGTCAATACAGATGTTAAAAGCTGCTCGCTGCCAGGAACAATATACCTCCCCCCAGTAAGTGTTTATAAGGAAAGGCTTTTTTATGCTTAGGTTCTCAAGATTTTTTAATTGGAAATCCAAGTTTTAGGGGGGAATAAAAACTAAAAACAAAATTCACTCATTCTTACCAACATCAAGAGTTCTGCTGCATTTCTATCAGGTTGGAGGATCAAATTAAAAAAAAAACTTTTTTTAAAAAAAATCAGCCATCTTTCTTTTTGTGTTCCTGGAATCACTGAGTTTTGTCAAAAGTTTTGCCTATAGCACATTGCAGCTACCATTGCTGAATATGCAAACACTGTATGCTCTTGTATAGATATACTTTCTTTACTCTCAAGTAAGGTGACACTACAGAAACCAAGAGCTTTCCTATGTATATTTCTAAATTCTTCTGATCCTGCTATCCTGCTTGTATGCTCATGAGAACTGATCTATACACATTCACAGGTGAATGTTTGCATGTTTTCAACCAAATGCGCTCAGGAAATCTCGTTCCCAGAGGTGTCTTTGCATCACCACTATTCCATACTTGCAGCATGCGAACAAACCTCCGGAGACAAGAGCACAATGGTCCAAGGAAATGGAAATTCTGGGTCGAAACAAATGGACTACGATCGGCGAACACTTAGTTTTTGAAAAGAGTAGGCGAGTGACTTCACAGCTCTATGATGGGCGAGCAGATTGGAATGTAAGGCCAGAAGATTCATTTTACACACCAATTGTCTTCTTTAGAGGAGGAGGTGAAACAGGTTCCTTTACTCTAATCATACTGATTATACTTAGTCAGGATGAACTTGGAATTTATAGACATATGCATAATCTTAATAATGTCCTTTTTTTAAAGTCAAGATTGTTTTTATAAATCAAAAATCAGCAAAGAAAGTGACATACACATCGTTTTTGTGCCAACGCACCTGTAAGGGCCGTGCTTTGTACACAGGTCAGGTGCAGGGAGGACAGGAAGTTGAGGACGGGACTCAGGTGCAAGGATGGACTTAGTAGTATTTATTATGCCTACTGCGCAGCAGAGGGCACGATCGAACCAAAACAAAACAAATAGGAATTGAGGTTGCTTAATAAACACTATTAGCAATGCAGACTCTGGGCACAGGCTGCAGTAATTATGTAAAACAAATAGATAAATAACAGGAATCGAGGTTCCTTAGTAAAGTGCTTGATAAAACAATTCTCAGCACCAAGCTAGAGTTTAAGTAGACGTGAAACGCGGGGAATACGTCTATACAAGACTAGGAATGCAACACAGATATGTAGTGACGAGATTTAGCAATTAATGAATTGCGAAGCTTGGTCTTAAATAGCACTCTTCTACCACACAGAGGAAATGAGACACACATACAAGGAAAGGAGTCAAGAATGCAGTCTGGGTCTTAGTAGACCAGTGAGCAGGACGGCTGGAGGTGTGGCCTGACAGTATCCCCCCTCGGAGGCACAACTCCCGGCGTGCCTGATATTTGGCTGGCAGGGCGTCCTCTGGGGCGCGGAGCAGGCTGGTCCAGATTGGCCAGGTGGAATTCGGCCTGGAGCTGCATTTCCAAGATGTCGTCATGGTCCACCCAGCTCCTCTCCTCTGGACCGTAGCCTTCCCAGTCCACCAGATACTGCAATTTAAGGCCTGAACTGGAGCAGGCTGAGTACTCAATAGGCTGGGTCGCCGTCTACCTCCAAGACAGGAGGAGGGTCTTCGGGGGGTAGCCTCTGCCAGGCGTTCAGCAATCACCGGCCTAAGCAACGAAACCTGTAATTGATGTGGTAGTTTAACGGAAACTGTATTGAGTAGCCAGACTCACTGACCTTCCGAAGGACACGGAAAGAGCCAATGAACCATGTGCTTAACTTCCTGCAGGGCAGGCAGAGGCTCAGGTCCTTTGTGGAGAGCTAGACTCGAGCCCCCAGCTGGTAATTATGGGCGTCCCGACATTTCAGGTCTGCCTAGATCTTTTGGTGGCGAACTGCCCTCCAGATCTGGACGTCAGTGTTTTCCCGGACCTTCTCCATCTCCTTGAACTAAGCAGCCACCGCCGGGACTTCCGTCAGGCTCTGGTCCCGTGGGCGCAGGGGAGGTTACCGTCCAAGCACACACTGGAAGGGTGTGAGTCCAGTGGACGCGCTCTTCAGGGAGTTCTGGGCGTATTCAGCCCAGGGCAGGTATTTGGACTAATACCTCTGACACTGGTGACAGTATGCCAATAGGAACGTCCCCAGATGTTGGATGGCTCTCTCCACCTGCCCATTAGTTTGAGGGTGAGGCTGCCTGAGAAAGCTCTCTACACTCGGGTCGTGAACTGTTTCCCACGGTCGGAAAGGATGTCTCCAGAAGGCTTAAATTTCGGAATAACTGCGCAAATAGGGTATTTGCAACCTGGACAGCAGATGGTACAGCAGTGAAAGGCACAAATTTAGATCGATAACGAAATCCACGGTTATGCGTGACCATGGACGATGAGGCCCTGGTAGTGGGTTAAGTTTACCAGTAGGTAGCTGTTGAGGTGTTTTGGAAATTGCACAAGTTGCGCATGGCTGCTTCCACATCAGAGGCCAGGTGGGGCCAATATTTTCCGTTGATGATGTTTGTTTTTCTTTTGGCTCCAGGGTGTACTGCTGACAGAAAGGTGTATGCCAAGAGAATCACTTGCTCTCAAAGAGCAGCAGGAACGAATGTCTTACCCGCTTGCACTGCAGGGTTAGGAGGATTCCTCCTGGTCTCCTTTGCTATTTCCCTGTCCAATTGCCACTTCATAGGGGCAAGGATGCAAGTGGAGAGCAGAATCGACTTTTTCTCTTGCAGATTCTTCTCCACCTCGTAACTTTGGGACGTGTCTGCTTTGATGTTCTTGGAGCCTGGGCGATGGTTATTCAAAAACTGAAGCAAGTAAAAATATGTGCCCACCTGGCCTGCCGTGGATTCAGCCTTTGTGTCTTTCGCAGATACTCCAGGTTGTAGTGGTCAGCCTGCACGAGGAATGGATAATGGGGCCCCTCTAACCAGTGCCTCCATTCTTCGAGCATTAGTTTAATAGCCGACAGTTCCCAGTTTTCCACGTCATAGCTGGCCTCTGCCGGTGTGAGCTTGTGAGAGAATTAAGTACAGGGATACAGCTTCTCCGGTGTCCTGTGCCACTGGGATAAGACTGCTCCCACCCCTGCACGGGAGACGTTAACTTCCACTATAATGGGGTTTTCCGGATCTGGTAATTTGAGTATTGGAGCAGTGATGAACAGACTCTTGAAATGTGTTGAAGGCATACTGTGCTTCTGGATTCCACCCCAGGTTTTTTGGGTTTTCCTTTGAACAGACACATCAGAATATGGGTAACTGTGCTGAAGTTCTTAAAGAAGCGTCGATTGAAGTTTGCAAACCCACTGAAACGTCTGAGTTCCTTTATCGTCAGTGGGATTGGCCATTCTGCTACTGCCTTCACCGTCTTTGCCTTCATAGCCACTCCCTTTGGTCCGAACACAGAAACAAGGAAGGAGACAGTGGACTGATTAAAGAAGAATCTCTCTGTCTTAACGTAGAGTTGATGTTGTAATAGGCATTTGAGTTCTCTCCTCACGTATTTCACATGTTCGTCATAAATACTTGAGTAGATGAGGATGTCCTCGAGGTAGGTGATGATGAATCTCCCCAACATCTCTTGTCGTACGTCAATGATGAAGGACTGATACACAGAGTGGGCGATAACAAGGCCATACGGCAAGACACATGACTTGTAGTGCCCGGAAGTGGTGCTAAAGGCCGTCTTCCACTCCTCTCCTTCCCAGACACGGATGAGATTTTACACATGGCGGAGGTCAAGCTTCATTAAGATTGCAGTGCTGCAGACCAGGGGGAGTGAATATCAGTATTTCACCGTGACGGCATTAAGGCCTCTGTAGTCAATGAGGGGCAAAGACTTCCAACCTTCTTTTGTATGAAGAAGAAACTAGCGGACACAGGTGGAGTGGAAGGGCGAATGAATCCTTGTTGTAGAGCTTCTTGTACAACACATATAGCTCAATTACTTCAGTTGCAGCCACTGATAGGGGGTGTACATGGCTCCTGGGGGGTGATGTGCCTCTATGGCACAATCCCACAGATGATACAGAGGTAACTGGGTTGTTTTAGTTTTGCTTAACACCATCTGCAGGTCCCAGTACTCTTCAGGAATCTCAGGCTGGTCTCCATGGTCAGGGCACCTAACAGTTATAGAGGCAATGGTGAGGGGGCCACAGTGCTGCTGACAGGAGGGTGTCCAGAAGCTGAAACGTCTTGTGTGCCAGGAGATGGTGGGATTGTGTGATAAATATCCTCGACCTCCCGTGGCTTCTAAGTAATAGCAGTGGGAGTTCCTCCAGATGGCGCTCTTGGATACAGAGGGAGATCGGTGCCATATGGTGGGTCACACTATTATTGCCCGGAGGTTTCCCATCTATAGCTGCCACAGTAAGGGAAGTGTAAAGCTGGTGGACTGGGGCCCCGAGCTGTCACACCAATTGGCTGGAGATGAAGTTTCCCGCTGCACTGGAGTCAATCAGGGCCTCTGTGCAAAGGGTCACACCATTACAGGATACCTGGACTGAGGTCTTGAAACAATGTCCAGGAACAGCTGTGGGTGACCCCTTTATCTTGGGGTCACTGTCCTCCCCCTTTACCTTGGGTGTAGGGGCCGGTCTACTTCCAAGGGCAATGCGCGGTTGGTTTGGAGTGCCCCAGTTATATGGGGTCCACCCCTTCCGGTAGCAGCTGAGTGAGGCCTCTGGGTTGGGCCCTCCGTCTCTCCTGCAGGAGCTGGTCCAGGCTGTTGGCTGCACTGATGTAGGGAGGCAGGGACAGTTCAAGGTCCCTGTGAGCCATCTCCGCCCTGAGCTCTGGACACAGCCAATTTCAGAACATGGATAGTAGGGCAGGCTCATTTCAGCCGCTGGCTGCAGCCAAGGTGCGACATTGGAGGGTGTAATCCGCTACTGTCTTGGTTCCTTGGCTCAGGTCCAACAGCTGGTCCCCAGCCTACTTCCCGCAGTGGTCAAAGACTGACTAAAACTGCTAGAGGAAATCAGCATATGTTTACAAACCCGATTCCCCCAGACAGCAGTCGCTTGTCAAGTGCCTTGCCAGTAAGGCAGGTGACCACTCCGGAGATCTTTTCTGCTTCACTCAAGGTTGAATGGTAGGTGAAATACAGGGCGCACTGAAGGATAACACCTTTGTACACAGAGGGATTTCCGTCGTAGCGCTCTGGCAGGCGCACTGGCGAATCACCCCAAGGAATGGCTGAGGCTGCATTCCGGCAGGAGAGACAGAGCACTGGTGCTGGTGGTGGAGCTCCAGCTCACAGACCCCGTGAATCATTTCATCCAGGATAGCCCCCAGATGGACCATCTTCCTCTGCTGTTCTGCCACTAGGTGGCAGAGGTCGGAAGGCTGGGCAGCAAACTCTTCTACCTCTGGAGGTAATGGAATACCTGCTGAGTCCATACTTCAGGGAAGTTTTCTGTAAGGGTTGTGCTTCGTACACAGTTCAGGTGCACAGAGGAAAGGACTGGAGGACTGGACTCAGGTGCAAGGATGGACTCAGTAGTATTTAATCTGCCTACTGTGTAGCAGAAGGAAGGAACAAAGTAATGCAAAACAAACAGGAATTAAGGTTCCTTAATAAACACTATTGTTAAAGCAGACTCTGGGCATAGATGTATCACAAATGGAAAAATAACTTAATATAAAGCACTGGATAAAACAACACACAGCACTAAGTTTGAGCACACGTGAAATGCAGGGAATACATCTATACAAGACTAGGAATGCAACACAGGTATGTACATGCGAAGCTCGGTCTTAAACAGTACCCTTTTTCACACAAAGGAAATGGGACAATGGGAGATGCAGGCAATGATTTAGGAGTGAAGAATGCAGTCTAGGTCTTAGTAGACCGTTGAGCTGGATGGTTGAAGGCGTGGCCTGACAGTACCATTTATAAATGAGGCCCCTGATCATTGTGTGGCTTTTAACTAACCACCAGCATGACCAAAACTTTTTACTGGTAGTAACCACTCACCCACTCATTCTGCATCCTGTCCTTGCCACTTAGTCGGGTGGTGGTCATCCGACTTCATTGGTTCTCCTGCAATCAAACAGTGGATTCGTGCATTTACTTTGTTGAATGATCAGATACTCCTGTTTATTAAGATTGCATGTTTGATCATCATATTTTGAAATTGAAATGGCCATAGAGCAGCACAGATTTGCATGAAAGCGATTGCATGATTTTTGTGGTCTTAATACATTAGGCCATTTTGTGTGGTTGCGATAATTTGTATAGCATTTTTAGGTGATTATTAATGATAAATTTCAAAAGATTTATTTTAAGATCACCCTGGATTTTAAGCGTCCAAAAATACACCAGGTGGAAAACATTCTGTAGATTGGATGAAAGGTTAATGAGATATAAATTATGGCTATTGCACGAAATGGCCTAATGTAAGCCCGCAAAAAAAATTCATGCAAATCTGTGTTCTATGGCCATTAAATTTCAAAATGCGACACTCAAATGTGCTACGTTAATAAATTGGATTATCTACTTATTTAGCTTATTAAATGACCGAATCCACTGTTTGATTGCTTATTGAGTTAAGTAAACGGGGACAGGATTAGAGTAGCCTAATTAATTACAATTCTGTAGTCCTTTACTATGCTGCATTCAATTTGGCTCGAAAGTTGGAAGTCGGGGCCGGGAATAACATCATACCTGAGCTGATTGTGTTTTATTAAGTCGGAAAACTGACTTGGGGTCAGTGGTGTGTTCTCTGGCCTTTATTAGATATTGTAAGCTATAATAGTTGATAACAATGCATTACTCAATTTTTTTTGCATGCAAACACCGTAGCAACAAGTCCAACAATAAACTCTATTCAGTACTATGTGTACAACTGATTTAATGAAACACAAATGACACAGAATTGCAAATACGCCGTTTATTATCACAGCTTTGCTTACTGTTGATGTACGATTCAGCCATGTTGAAATCGGAAGTCGAACTGGGGGTTGGTGAAGAATCTCTGGCCTTCCGAGTTGGAAATCCAACTTCAGGGGCTATTTAAATTGAAATTTCCGACTGGGAGCTCAGAAATTCCAACTTCCCAGTACAAATCCAACTCAGCTGTAGTTCCATTCACCACATCACTGAAAAACACTGATGTCAGTCAAGTTTTTTCCGGAAGAATTTCACATGCCTTCAGATGTTTGGCTCTTCCGGCAGCCGTTTGTTCAAAACTGCATCGGGCTGAATAACGTAAAAGGGCAAGCTCGGATGTTCGCCCCACGGCAGCAGGCGGTCTACCTATGCTGTTAAAAACTGCGGTCGAAGATCGCCCCATTCCCAGTCAAATGGCTTCATCAAGGCATTACAAAAATGGAGCTTGACGTAAATTCTGATCGGCACGGAGTCAAGCTTGCTAACTTAGAGGATCCGTTTCTCGTGCCGGAGACACCTGAGTGCTCAGGAATGCCATCTGATTTGCTGTCACATGATTGCTTGATTGACAATATGCTATCTTACATTCTGAGAAGCGGCTGCGCAGCACATTCGCTCAATATACGCTTGTACAGGAAACAGAGCCATCGGCGACAAGGTTTGTGGTTTCGTTATTGCTGCTACTTCCAGAACATGTTTATTTTTGTTTCTGTACTTTGGTGGATTTAATATGGTTTGATGTCATGCTCACATGTTGCCTCACTGGAAGTGCGCAGTTATGCAGGATAACCAGTTGTAAAAAAAAAAAAAAAAAAAACCGAACTTGTCATACTAATGTGGCTCGTTTCGAAAACATTGCCCTTATCTTTACTGTAGGAACCTTTTGTTATTGGCGAGTCATCGGTCAACCGTAAATTTAAAGCAGCGCATGGTAATCCGGATGCAGCCAGGAATGCTCTATTCCAGTTCACTCAGCTAGGCAGTACTCTTGTCAGAAGCTGGTTTTTTCTGGGTATCGAAAAAGCAATTGGATGCTTTACGTAAGTGCAGTAACACATTTGCAGTCTTGTCTCGTGTTAATCAGGAGCGCGGTGCTTAGACCTGGATGTCTTTCAGACAAACGTGATGGAATGCTAATACTGGAGTCTTGGCAGTGCTTGCTCTGGCAAGGCAGAAAGACGCTGTTACATCTCATTTCGTTAAGTTCCCCGAGCTGCTAGTTTTTCTTTATATACCCGACGCTCGCTAGTTTTTTGTATGGTTGGGATGATTGGGAAGCCTTTGTAAGCGCAAATTTAACGTTCTCTCACCGCAGCAATGAACGAGCTCACGGCTTTTTGAATCGCGTTCACGTTTTATGCCTAACGAATTCTACAAACAATGGCTTTCTAGCTGCACCCAACACTTGGCTATAATCAAGTATTTTAAGATGACAAATTTTTTGTAGCAACCTCCCTGTTGGATGGTACCTGGTCCAGTGATTTAAGTCTTAAACTTCTCGGTTTCGTCCGATTTGTTAGCTCTCGGCCTACTTTCACCTGGGTTTAAGATATGACATTACATGGAATGACTGCGCATGAGTAATCCGAGTTTTGCTCGAACTGGTTCTGAGGTCTCGTGGATTGCGACTTCTTTTGCCTTGTCTCAGGCTTGGTAATGACAATTCACGGGCAGAAATACTTCAATTTTCCAATTATTCCAATCGTCACAGCGCTCACGATGACCATACAAGCGAAGTGTCTATTGAGAAATGTCCTACCCTGTTTAAAAAAAAATCTTTAAAAAAAAAAAAAACGGTAAAATGACTGGCAGCAGAGTTTCCAGATGATTACCGTAAAATTACAGTAAGTAACCATAACACAAAATTACATGTAATTAACTGTAAAAATACAGAGCAGATATAACAGGATATTATAGTTAATAAATGTTCATTAAACAGTGGAAAGCTGACATGTTAAAACATTTAAAAGCATATACTGTTCAAGTTTTTCTCTGTAAATTAAGGGGTTTTACCAGTTATTTAGCGAAACTTCCCAGTCTTTCTTCTGTAATTTCCTATTGAAATAGTTTTTTTATGGGAAATAACTATGAAATAATGCATCAATACGCAATAAGTGACAGGCCTTTTTATGAAGCTGGCGAGCAATTGTGCGGCTAAAATAAAATAAATGCGCACATATCCATCAAAATTTTATTTAACCAGGGAAGTCCCGTTGAGATTGCAAGCTATTTTTCAAGGGAGCCCCGACAGAGGGCACAAACAATTAGATCAGGGGATGATTAGGCGGCCGATCGAAAGAGCCAGGTTGGGACTTTAGCCAAGACACCGGGGAATCCCCTACTCTTATCGAAGAGAGTCATAGGATTTTCAGTGACCATTGTGAGTCAGGACCTCGGTGTAACATCTCATCCCTAAGCCGGCGTCTCCTTCAGTACAGTGTCCACATCACTACACTGGGGATTATCCCGCCAGAGGGAAGATCGCCACCTACTGGCCCACCAACACCTCTTCCAGCAGCAACCTGATTTTCCTCAGTGGTTCCCATCCAAGTTCTGACCAAGCCCAGGTGTGTAGTTTCCGAGATCCGCTTTGCGAGAGTCCATCGTTTCGTGAAAATGGTTACTGGCAAACCTCGTCCAATTGTGGCCAAATTCACGTACTTTAAAAATAAGATAACCCTATTGGATTGAGGTAAAGAGCTGAAAGACAAACCTTTTTCCATAAATGACTAATTCCCGGTGGAAATAATGGACAGGAGAAGGAATCTTTTTCCTGTTATGAAAGAGAACCGAGACAAAAAACTTAAAGTACGCCTGTCAGTTGGCAGGTTGTACATAAATAATCAGCTATACAGGGATGCAGCTATTATACCTTGGCTGTATTAGCCCCCCCCAAAATAACGTTATGTTATTTGTTTGTCTTTGTCAGGAAGTCTCACTTAACCGTGTTATTTTCTTTGTTTCTACTCTTCAACTGCCATACAAATTTTGACAGGCATGGTGCCTGCTTTGACAACATTTTATATTTTACGATTAGCTCTTCCATTATGCCCAGAAAGCACTCTGCTGGAATATTTGACCATCCAAAATCCTACTCCATTAATCTTAAAAGCTTAGCCTGTAAAAAATGGGAATAGATGTAATCACTATTGCCGGTTATATCTGTAATGGCCTCACAGATAAGAAAAGACATCAAATTTTACTTGGTTAAAAGAGAAAGACCACACACATCTTTTGTATTCAAGAAAGTCATTCGGTAATGACAGATGAAACTACATGGATGGAGGAATGGAGTGGACAAATATTATATGCACATGGTTTCAGAAATTCAAGGGGAGTCATGATCATGTTTAAAAATAACTTTAATTATACTCTTCAAGCTTTGGAATCTGACCGTCAAGGAAGGTGGATCATTGCAACAGGTGGAAATTGCTTAAAAATAGCCATTTTTAAGCAATAAATTTTGGGATTAACATGAATGGACAACAATGCAAGATACGTCACACATTTATTTTCAATATGTGATCTTAACTCAGTACGAGATCATAGCAATCAGGCTGTATTCCTTTCCCGCACTAAAAACGATAAAACCTAAGTGACACTAATAATAGCCTAGTATTAAGCCGCTTGCACACTGGACGCGCAACAAATTTTTCGCTCGACAGATTGCGTTGAAAGCAGTGTCTTGTGCCCGAAAGTCTGACAGGGTTTTAATACATCTCCGTGTCCGACAGTCTATTGTTGTTTTTAATTTCTTCAAATCTACGGACTCTTTTAGATATTAAACGTAAATGTTATAAGAGGGCTCAGTTCTTCAAGATGAGTACCGAGAATTTCAATCAATGTTTCTGTTTAAGCTCTGCTCAATAAAGTGAGTCGACATTGGCATGAGACAATGTACAATGGCTCCGTGTCTGACAGCCAGAAAAAAAGATGACGATTAGAGCAGATTGATAACGAAATAAATAATAAAAAGAAACCTTTTAACAACAGAACATCCAATAAACACTGTGATTAATTTATTTGCGGGTCATCTTTTTTGGATTTTCTGTTGGTAGGTGATGCATATTTATTTTTATTCTGTTATAAATCTGTTCTCATATCAATACTTTTATTTTTTGCCGGGTGCCGGACATGGAGTATTTTCCATTTCGCGTCGGACAGTCTTGATCGTCTATGCGATAATTTATTCACACTGTCAATGGTCATTGAATTGATTTGCTCTCTAAGCACTATTTTATCTCTGCTGTGGAAATAAAGCGTGAATCTGTTCGATCCATCTGACTAATTTTCAAAAGAAAAGCCAAATTAAGACTGTTGTCTCTCTTCAAAGGAAAAAAACAGACGAATAAAAACACAAAGAAAAGTTGATAGCTCATTGCATTGACTTTGACTGTAATCAGTTGTGCGAAAAATTTGTGTCCAAGCGGCTTTACCGAGCATAGAACGAAAGCATTATATATGTGCTGCCTGATGCCGAGGCAGTTTGTGGTTGGCTGAGAAAGATGTGAAGTCGTTAATTTGCATCATTGATTCAGTTGCGTTGATTAAGTCAGGTCGAGTTTCCTTCACGTGTGCCAACCGCCTTTGATCTGACATGAGGACAATCGATATAGATACTACAATTTATGCGCTGATTCAGATAGTTACGTTAAACAGTGGTTGCTGTAATTATTCACTATATTGAAATGTGCCTGACATTCTGGAAACCTGCCTGTGAGGTTTCGGTAACGTGTGCGCACTGTGTGCCGGTCAGCCAAATTACCACTGCACAGAAAGTGAACCAGGTTGGAGCCGGAGAGCTTTCTGCGCAACTGCAGCAAAGACTTTTCTACGAAATTGTCACTGCGTCTTGATGAATAAGTGACACCTCCCCCTACTACGCTGCCACACCCATCTTGGGGCACGTTCGTCTGCGCACGGTATTGCACCTCACGAAATAACCACTGCGCGGGCTGCGCCAAACGAAATCACAACTGCGTGGGCTGTGCCACGCTACGCCACCTGCGCTGCGCCAGGAAATTAGAGCCCAATGAATTTGAAACAAATCAAATTTGATTTCAGTGTAGACTTTCGACTTTAATACAAGGGGTCTCACAACAATCCTGCAGTAACCATTACCCCTAGTCTCCACGTCATGTAAGCGACACGCTCGCGAGACGACAGCGTTCATGCATCACTGAAGTGAGCGTCTCCATCTACTTTTGTCTTTTGGATTTTCTTCCTCCTTTTCCGTGAGGCACCAGTTTTTGGGTATACAGTATCTCACAAAAGTGAGTACACCCCTCACATTTTGACAATTAATTTATTATATCTTTTCATGGAATAATGTTACAGAAACGAAACCTGAATATATTCTACAGTAGTCATTATACAATATGTGTAGCAGTGTAGATTTACTGCACTGTCCAAATAACTGAACAAACGGTCACTATTTCAAAATGGGTGGCAACAAAGGTGAGTACACCTCATGGTCAACATGCCAAATTGTGTCCGTAATGTCAATATTTAGTGTGACCACCATTGTTGTCCAGCACTGTCTTGATTCTATTAGGCATGGAATTCACCAGAGCTGAGCAGGTTGTGGCTAGAATCCTCCTCCACTGCGACATGACAACATCACGGAGCTGGTGGATGTTGGACACCTGCTGCTCCTCCACCTTCCTCTTGAGGATGCCCCACAAGTGCTCAATTGGATTCAGGTCTGGAGACATACTTGGCCACGCCATCACCTTCAACTACAGCTTCTTCAAGAAGGCAGTTGTTATCTAGGAGATGTGTTTCGGGTTGTTATCATGATGGAAAACTGCTGTTTTCGAAGGGAGGGAATCGTATACTGCTTCAGAATGTCACATTATCTGTTGGAATCCATTATTCCATCAATGAAGTGCAGCTCCCAGGACCAGAAGCACTCATGCAGCCCCAGACCATGATGCTGGCACCACCATATTTGATTTTAGGCAGTACACACTTGTCTTGGTACTCCACCAGGGCGCTGCCACACATGCTGGACCACATCTGAGCCGAACAAGTTTATCTTGGTCTCGTCAGATCACAGAACATGGTTCCAGTGGTTCATGTTCCTGGACTGGTTGTCATCAGCAAACTGTTTTCGGGCTTTCTTGAGGGCTAGCGTCAGAAGAGGCTTCCGTCTTGGCTGATGACCATGCAGACCGACGTGGTGCAGTGCATGGCGTATGGTCTGAGCACTGACAGGCTGTTCTCCCACTGCTGCAACCTCGTTTGCAGTCCTGCCAGCACTCCAGCATCTGTTCTCTGAAGCCTACTTGTGCAACTTAGGCAGAGCACGAGGACTCAACCTCTTCGGTTAACCCTGACGGGGCCTGTTCCGAGTAGAACCCGTCTTGGAAAACCGCTGAATAACCTTGGCCACCGTGCTGTAGCTCAGTTTCATGGTTTCTTGTATCTTAGACTATCTTTGTGGACAGCAATAATTCTCTTTTTCAGATTCTCAGAGAGTTCTTTCCCATGAGGTGCCATGTTGACCATCCAGTGGCCAGAATGAGAGCATCGCACCCAAAGCACCACAATTTAAACGTTCAACATGTTACACAACCTCATATGGCCCTGTCGAACAGACAAAAGCATGAACGTGATGAATAAGACCCGTTTCATTGCTTGGTTAATCATTACCAATTGGGGTGTGTACTCACTTTTGTTGCCACTCATTTTGGAAGTAATGACTGTCTGTTCAGTTATTTGGACAATGCAGTTAATCTACACTGCTACACATATTGTCTGTCCAATGACTACTCTAGAATATATTCAAGTTTCATTTCTGTAACGTCCCTTGAAATGATATAATCAATCAATTGCCTAAATATGAGGGGTGTACTCACTTTTGTGAGATACTGTATTTTGCCAGCTGAGGCACGTATTTCTCATCGATTTATATTGTGGCGATTCTGCCCCAGTTCGTTTTTTTGTTTGGTTAGCACTAGAAAATAGCGGAGTATCGCGATTGGCTGCACCGGGTGGGGAGAAAGAGCCAATCAGGTCCTGGGCAGGGGGGTATAAGAAGGCTGAGTTGCCAGCATGAGGGAAGTGTGTTGTGTTGTTGAAAATGATGAGTTATATGTCGAGAGATGAAGAAACGGCCCTTTTAAGGGCCGAACAACAAATGAAACGAAGCCCGCCCTGGGCGATGCGAGAACCGCTATTCCTGCCTCAGTCTCAGTCCTTCAGTAGCGAAACCGCTACATTGGTGTCAGAAGTGGGATTTGAAGAAATCCGCTGCGAGATTGCGCGCCTCGAGGGAGAACTGAAGACGGGGCTGCATGCGAAAGCGGACAGAGCCGCGCGGAGCAGGAGCCAAACAAGAGGGCTGTGCGCAGCGGAGGGAAGGTGCGAACCTCGTCTTGCACGAGCTCCTACAGCAGCAGCGGCCGTGGCAGCTGAGAGAGAGGGGGCGCCGGAACCACGGATGGGAGTGAAGCTACCCCGGTTTAGCGGCGCAGCGCCCTGGGAGCCCTACCAGGCTCAGCTGCTACTGGCGGCCCAGTACTGTAGGTTGACGGACGGCGAGGCAGCAACCTATCTGGCGCTAGCCCTGGAAGGTCCAACACTTCAAACGCTACTCGATCTCGACCCAACTGAACGGACTAGCCTAGCTTCGCTAACCAAAGCGTTAGAAAGGCAATACGGGCAGCGCCAGTCCACCCTGCTACACCGCCAGAAGCTGCTTCTTCGCGGCCGCCAAACGGGGGAACAGTGGGGGGCCGTAGCCCCCGTCCTGCGCTTCCACGCCCGCCAAGGCTACCCCACATTCGGGACGCGTGAGCAAGATGAGCTAGCGCTGCACAGCTTCTTGCAGGCTCTCACGCCGGAACAAGTGAGGCACAACGTCATGCTGACCACGCCCCAGACGCTCGATGAAGCCCTTCTACAGGCCGAAAGAATAGAAGACGTCATGAAGAAAGTGACGGCAACCAGCCCCTGGGAGTCACGCCCATAAGTACGCGAAGTGGCTCCGGAAGAGGAAGAGAGGCGGGCCCACACTCCCAGTCAGGCACAACAACATCGCTGCAACCGCCGTGACGAGCGGCGCTGTTTCCGGTGCGACGAGAGGGGCCATATTGCACGGGACTGCACAGCGCCAGCCCCAGAGCCAAGGGAGCCCCAGTTGTCGGGAAACGAGTCGGGGGCAGCGCTGTGAGGAGCCCGCCGCTCCCAGTAGCCATCCTCCCCAGTTGTGTGCAGCCTGCCAAACCTGAACCTAGCCCGGCCCTACCCGCACTCCTAGCTGAACATCATACTGCCCTTGTAAGGGCGGACAAGCAAAAGTTCCGTTCTGCCCTTGTAAGGGCGGACGAGCAAAATTCCCTTTCTGCCTTTTTTAGGGCACATGAGCAAGGTGTGTTACCGCGTGTGGGCTGGCTAGGTGGGGCCGGTGGGCTGTACCTAGACTGCCGACTGGACGGCCAACCCTGCCGTGCGCTGGTTGACACAGGAGCCTCTCTCGTCCGGCCGACGACGCTCCCCAACGCCACCTGGGAACCGACCGTGACCAGGCTGCAATCCGTGACCGGCCGGAGGATGGGCATGAAGGGCAAGAAGACAGTGAGCGTGGCTGTGGATAGCCACCTAGCCGAACAGGAGTTCTGGCTAGTGGATATAGGGGAAGCATGTATCATAGGCCTGGACTTGTTAGCATCATGGGGAGCTACAGTTGATGTAGCACAGGCTACGCTCACCATCGGCCAAACCACAGTTCCATTGCACCAAGCTGCAAAAAGAAAGCGGGCGGCGAGAAGAGCTCGCCGGGCCTACACAGCCAACACACGGCTCCCCCGCCGACCTGCTAGCAAGCCCACCAGCGCCCATACAGCACATTAGCCGGCCCCCTATCCAGCGTGCCAGCCCCGGGAGCAGCCCCGCCACCGTCCGCCCGTCTCCTCCTTCGTGCCATGCCTCACTCTCAGCCGAGACGGCTGAGGCCGTCCGCGAGCTGTGGCAACGCAGCTGCAGTGGACTCGCCCCTTCTCAGTGCCAGCAACTGTACCGCTTGTTGACAGATAATGCGGAGCTTTGCGCAGAGCGCAATGAGGAATGCACGCAGACAGATTTGGTGCAGCACACCATTGACACTGGTGATGCCGCGCCTATTCGCCTGCGCCCCCATCGGTTATCATTGTCCAAGCGGCTGATAGCGAAGGAGAAGGTGAGAGAGATGGCTGCAGCTGGTGTCATAGAGCCCTCAGACAGCCCATGGGCGGCACCTGCTGTACTGGTGCGTAAAAAAAAAATGGAGAGTGGCGGTTTTGTGTTGACTATCGGCAACTTAATGCAGTTACCCGCAAAGACGCCTATCCTCTACCACACATCGACGAAGCGCTAGACCACATTGCGGGGTCCAGTTGGTTCAGCTTGCGGGACCTCCGCAGTGGATACTGGCAAGTAAAGCTAAGACCACCTTCACCATAGGGGGGGGATTGTGGCATTTTCGGGTAATGCCGTTCGGCCTTTGCAATGCTCCGGCGACCTTTGAACGGCTTATGGAAAGAGTGCTGTCGACCGTCCCTCGAAGTCGCTGTGTGGTGTACTTAGACGACCTCTTGGTGCACGCCAGTAACTTTGAGCAAGCCCTCGAGAATCTAAGTGATGTGTTTACTGCAATTTGACTGGCTGGGCTGCGGTTGAATCCCTGGAAGTGCCAGCTTCTCCGGAGGGAGACGGCCTTCCTGGGGCACCTCGTAAGCAAGCGAGGGGTGGCGACCGACCCGGTTAAGGTAACTGCAGTGTCAGAGTGGCCGACACCGGCGGACGTGGGCGAGCTGCGTAGCTTCCTGGGGCTGGCTAGCTACTATCGGCGCTACGTGCGGGACTTCGCCCCCATAGCTAGCCCTGTCCACCGCCTCACTGACAAGCACCAGGCCTTTAACTGGACCAACGAGTGTGTGGCAGCCTTTGCACAGCTCAAGACAGCCCTCACTCAGGCCCCAGTGCTAGCGTACCCCGATGTCTGCCGGCCCTGCATCGTGGACACTGACACTAGAATTACAGGCGTGAGGGCGGTGCTGTCACAGGCGGACGGTGAGGGGAAGCGTGTAATCGCCTACTACAGTCGTGCTCTGAGCCGAGCTGAAAAGAACTACTGCGTCACACGCCGAGAGCTGCTGGCCGTCATCCTAGCCATCCGACACTACCGCCCCTACCTCCAGGGCACCTCCTTCCGCCTGCGCACTGATCACGCCTCACTCACGTGGCTCCTGCGGTGTGGGCCGTCTACATGGAAATGCCGATGCCCTATCACGGCGCCCATGCGCCGAACTGAACTGTAAGCCATGTCGGAGAATGGAGGAACGGGACCAACCTGAACCACAGGTGATGGAGGTGCGGGGACTAGAGGAGGCGGAAGGGTGGCTGCCGCGGGAAAATCGGCAGCTGCGGGAGGCGCAAGAGGCTGATGCTGTTCTGCAACAGGTGAGGGGCTGGCTGGAGGCTGGCGCATTTCCGACCTGGCCAGAGGTCTCGGCTGGGGGGCTGGAGCTTAAGGCGTACTGGGGGCAACGAGACAGCCTGGAGCTGTGAGACGGGCTGGCGTATCAGCGGTGGCGTTCTTCTGGCCTGGGCAACAACCTGCTGCTTCTACTAATGCCTCACTCATTACGCTCGCAAATCCTTGGACTGGTGCAGGGCTCGGTGGGGGCGGGCCACTTTTGGGGTCAACAAGACCCTGCATCATCTTCAGCAGCATTTCTATTGGCCGAGCTGCCGCCGAGACGTTGAGCCTCACGTTCACTGCTGCGATACCTGCACGGCCCACAAGGGTCCCGGCGAGACTTCACTAGCCCCGCTGCAGCGCTACGTCGTGGGGGCGCCCATGGAGAGAGTGGGTGTCGATGTCCTGGGGCCACTCCCCTCCACCGAGTCTGGTAACCGGTACGTCCTAGTGGCGATGGATTACTTCACAAAGTGGCCCGAGGCGTACGCTATTCCTGACCAGAGCACTGAGACTGTGGCCAGCCGCCTGGTGGAAGAAATGTTCGCCCGGTTCGGAGTCCCAGGGGAGGGAAATGGTTGTGGCGGGGTCGTCGGGGACAGTGAGCCCTTAGGTGGGGGCAATGTGGCGATTCTGCCCCAGTTCGTTTGTTTGTTTGGTTAACACTAGAAAATAGCGGAGTATCGCGATTGGCTGCACCGGGTGGGGAGAAAGAGCCAGTCAGGTCTGGGGTGGGGGGTATAAGAAGGCTAAGTTGCCAGCATGAGGGAAGTGTGTTGTGTTGTTGAAAATGATGAGTTATATGTCGAGAGATGAAGAAACGGCCCTTTTAATGGCCGAACAACAAATAAAACGAAGCCCGTCCCGGGTGATGCGAGAAGCGCTATTCCTGCCTCAGTCTCAGTCCTTCAGTAGTGAAACCGCTACAATATTTCAGTTCTCATGTTATGGCACAATTCAAAATAAACCTGTCTTTGTTGTTGTGAATTGCCAAATCATCAAATGTATTATAATATCGGTTTCTTTCTTAGTATGTCACACATGGAAGAATCAATAAACAAACAGCAAGGGAAGAAAATATGTCATCAAATCAAAGCACAAGGTCAAATATAGGCAGAATATCGATTTTATTTGAAATATAAGTTGTCTAGAATGAAAAATGTAGATATATTGATTAATTCAGTGCATTTGTATTGGTCATCACTCTCCATTTTACGCGCGTAATGTCGAAAAAATAGACTTGAAGCATAAAAAAACGCACGCCTGACTGAGCCGGTGGAGACAGCTGCAAAGATAATAATGAGAGCGTATCTGCCGCGTCACAAGCGCGAGTAAAAAACGCTTCAGAGACGTGCCTGGTGGAGACGAGGGGTTAGGAATTGCAGTCATTTTTATATGAAGGGCTCCATTTTCAGAGGCTCAAAAGTAATTGGACAATTGACTGACAATCAGTTCTATTGCCAGATGAGGTCTGTTCCCTCATTATTGAATGACACCTTAAGCAGATAAAAGGTACAGAGTCTATTTCAATCGTTGAATATGCATTTGGTAGCTGTTCATGGGAACTCCAATGGGTCCACAAATGCATCGATGTGAGTAAAGGTCATCATTAGGTTTTTTTTTTTTCAACCTATCAGACAGATATCAGACACTTAAGGAAAGGTAAAATCTTCAATTTGGTACATAATTGAAAAGAAGCAACGCTCTTGCGAGCTCAGCAACATCAAATGGCCAGGAAGACCTCATAAGACAACTAAAGTGGGTGATCATAGAATTCTTTCCTTGGTGAAGAAACAGACCGTCACAATTTCTAGCCAGATCAAGAACAATCTCAAGGACGTAGGCATAGCATTGTCCAAGTCTATAATCAGAGACCTCTTCATGAATGTACATACAAAGTTTACAACGGTCCAAAACCGCTGGTAACACTGAGGAACAGAAAAACTTTGCCAGCGAACCTCTAATTGATGATGTGACTGCTGATGTGGTAGCAGGACGAATTCTCGAGTAACCATAGCCATACCATCTGCTTAGACCATTGCGATTGTATACAGATGCAAAATAATGAAAACTGTGTCACTGTCCAGGTACTTCTGGACCTAAGTGTGAAAATCAAATTATATTTTTTGTCACTCCCAGAGCAATCACATGGCAGCAGAGGACTTAATCTTCAAAATCAGATTGAGAACAGTCCATTACTTCCACATCTTGGCATTCATGGTCATCAGCTGTGGATCTCTACTGGCGTGGTCTGTCCACATGACCTGAAATCATAAAATGTATGGAAATTATGAAAAGTTCCATTCCATTCACACACTAAATTTTCTATGGACACAATGACAAACCCTCATAGAGAAATTCAGAGCTGAAAAGTGATGGGGGATTCTCCCATCAAACATCTTCCCTCTGCTGCTGACTATGGTCTGGAAGCTGAGCAGGAAATGCTATCAGTGACATTATGAGATTTTCTGGCTGCTCTGTGGGGTTAGTAAAATTCATAGAAGGCAGCATTAATTACTTGACTAAGTTGCATGATATTACAGCCAATTTGCAACTTATCCAATTCAAGATGGTCTGGTAGACCAAACTGATGCACAACTTTGTCCAGTCGGCATGCATCTTAAAGGAGCTATGTCACGATTACTGCGCAGCTCATGACTTTGAATGAAGTAAATGAGCCTGATTAGTTAAAAGTTAAAATCTGCATCAATCCTTGCAAATCTGTCGTTTTGCATTTTATATGTATATTTTAGTTGCTCAAGCATTATTCTTTTTATAAAAGGAGTTTTCTGTGCCAATTCAAAGGATTCAAAGCACAATTTCTTGATTTAGCTGAAGGATACAAAGAAAGTAAGCGGGTTTGCCAACCGTCAGTAATCATACAAGAAGAGGGCATTTGGCAATGCCAAACTGGCAATGGAGTTAATACCACAGCAGTGAAAAATCACTGTGGGATACAATTAATGCAGGCAATGCCAGCTACGCATCAGAAACAGTAGTAAACGCGACTTCAAACTGTCCGTTCACGCTCACCTGGCTGGCCAGTATCATCCATCAATGGAGAAACAAGCATTTGTTTAGAGCAGTGTAAACTCAGTCCTGCATGGGGACCTCTGTGTATGCTGGTTTTTATTCTAACCTCAATGTCAATCCCAGAATTTACACAAGCTGTTAATTTCCAAAACCATGAACTTATACTGTTGGATTACCTAAACTTTACTATTACATTCTGCCAGAAATGGATATGCATGTGATGAAAAATGTATCCTCTGTGGGCATGTACAAAACCCAAAACCAGTGAAGTTGGCACGTTCTGTAAATCGTAAATAAAAACAGAATACAATGATTTGCGAATCCTTTTCAACCTATATTCAATTG
This sequence comes from Gymnothorax reevesii, assembly GCA_029721435.1. Taxonomy (NCBI): domain Eukaryota; kingdom Metazoa; phylum Chordata; class Actinopteri; order Anguilliformes; family Muraenidae; genus Gymnothorax; species Gymnothorax reevesii. Next base: position 88,181,699 of record CM056577.1, on the reverse strand, counting down.
AATACAATGCAAAGACAAGTTACTTAATGTTCGAAAAGGTAAACTTTGTAATTTTTTGCAAATATTAGCTCATTTGGAATTTGATGCCTGCAACATGTTTCAAAAAAGCTGGCACAAGTGGCAAAAAAGACTGCGAGAGTTGAGGAATGCTCATCAAACACTTATTTGTAACATCCCACAGGTGAATGGGCTAATTGGGAACAGGAGGGTGCCATGATTGGGTATAAAAGCAGTTTCCCTGAAATGCTCAGTCATTCACAAACAAGGATGGGGCGAGGGTCACCACTTAGTGAACAAATGCGTGAGCTGAACAGTTTAAAAACAACATTCCTCAACGAGCTATTGCAAGAAATTTAGGGATTTTATCATCTACGGTCCATAATATCGTCAAAAGGTTCAGAGAATCTGGAGAAATCACTGCACGTATGCGACAAGGCCGAAAACCAACATTGAATGTCTGTGACCTTCGATCCCTCAGGCGGTACTGCATCAAAAACCGACATCAGTGTGTAAAGGACATCACCACATGGGCTCAGGAACACTTCAGAAAACCACTGTCAGTAACTACAGTTCGTCGCTACATGTGCAAGTGCAAGTTAAAACTCTACAATGCAAAGCAAAAGCCATTTATCAACAGCACCCAGAAACGCCGCCGGCTTCGCTGAGCCCAAGCTCATCAAAGATGGACTGATGCAAAGTGGTTTTTTTTTTTAAACTGACTGTGGACGTTGTGTCCTCCGGACCAAAGAGGAAAAGAACCATCCGGACTGTTATAGGCGCTAAGTTCAAAAGCCAGCATCTGTGATTGTATGGGGGTGTATTAGTGCCCAAGGCATGGGCAACTTACACATATGTGAAGGCATCATTAATGCTGAAAGGTACATACAGGTTTTGGAGCAACATATGTTGCCATCCAAGCAATGTCTTTTTCATGTACGCCCCTGCTTATTTCAGCAAGACAATGCCAAGCCACATTCTGCACGTGTTACAACAGCATGGCTCCGTAGTAAAAGAGTGCAGGTACTAGACTGGCCTGCCTGTAGTCCAGACCTGTCTGCCATTGAAAATGTGTGGCGCATTATGAAGCGTAAAATACGACAATGGAGACCCGGACTGTTGAACAACTTAAGCTGTACGTCAAGCAAGAATGGGAAAGAGTTCCACCTGAAAAGCTTCAAAAATTGGTCTCCTCAGTTCCCAAACGTTTACTGAGTGTCGTTAAAAGGAAAGGTGATGTAACACAGTGGTAAAAAGGCCCCTGTGTCAACTTTTTTGCAATGTGTTGCTGCCTTTAAATTCTAAGTTAATGATTATTTGCAAAAAAAAAAAAAAGTTTCTCAGTTTGAACATTAAACATCTTGTCTTTGCAGTGTATTCAATTGAATATAAGTGGAAAAGGATTTGCAAATCATTGTATTCTGTTTTTATCAACGATTTACATAACGTGCCAGCTTCACTGGTTTGGGGTTTTGTAGTACGTATTGGGTAACATTTTAAAATGTTAATTTAAACATGCATGTAGAAAGGTAAATTATCTATCACTAATGAAATGAAAGACAAATGAATCAGCAAGCTCAATTGTTATGTACACCTGGCCACCAATCTTAACCTTAATCTGGAAGATGATGAAGAATTCAATAATTACACAAATGATAATGAGGCCCACCTGTTATGCATTGAATGTACAAAAAAAAAAAACTATTGTATATTCAACAATTAACCTCGTTTCATATTAAGACATTTCGTTGGCCAATTAATCTCATTCATTTATTACCTCATTTTTTGCCAACAGTGCTGTAAGCACAATATGAAATTGGGAAATCTTTGGGGCAATGCAGGGTTATTTTTGGCATTCTGTTGATAAAGAAGGTAAATCACCTCTCTGAACATCAAAAGCAAAAAATTAAGAAAAATGAACAGGTTGTTCTGGAATTCTGGAATTGCAATTGTGGTTGGATCGAAAACCAGCATACACAGGGGTCTCCCAGAACCCAGTTAGGAAACCACTGGTTTAGACAACCCACAACAATAAATCTTCTGCCCTTTTCCACAGGTAAGTTAATGAGACAGATACATTTATTATTGAAAGTAGCTTTTTTTCTGATTACACATTACGCATAGGACCTGAGCCACGCCAAGATGGAAACTCTGTAAATCTAACGCAATGTGAATCTGTAATTAAAACAAGCTTAGCTATGTGTCAGCCATCCAAACTTGAATTCAGGTCAGTAATGTATCCATTTCATTAGCTCAACATAACTGTAGTGTCCAACACTTAACGGTTTGAAACAAATATATTTCAAGAGAGCAAGGCTGTTTCTCCGTGATAACGATATAGCCAGCCAATTACTGATGCTATGATTCTGGGTTTCGGTGTCCATCCTTCAAATATACCAATCATAGAAACTGGAACCTCTCCTACACATATGGTGAGCATTATCTTGCTTGACAAGGGTACTCTGGAAATTAGAATAGCTGATTGGCATAACTGTATTTCAGACTTGGAATATTTGCCTTATTAGACTTGCCAATAACGTAAAGTAACATGGCTAATTAGCTAGCTACTTCAAATGATAGTTACCTAACATAACGGTATAAAAGCACTTCATCTGCGGAATTCTAACATTAGCTTCAAGACGGTAAACTTCACAACACAGAAGTGCAGTCTTTTACAGTGTGACACACTGAAAATATCATTCATATGTTGTTATTTCAGAACTTACTTGGTCGGTTGACATCGAACCCCCATGGCAGGGAGGTCGGCCGCGTTGTTCCTGGAGAACTTGGCGCGGCTGCAGGCTGGCTGTGAGGGCCAGTTCGATTTTTCTCTTCTTTTTCAATTTGATTCGACGGGCAGCAAAACTTTAGCTTCAACTACAAGTTCTTCATCTACCGCACTGAAAAACACCTGCCCAATCATTCCTCTTTCAATGACCCATCCGACGGTCCGACGGTGGCTGTGCTGGGAGGGACAAAGCGGACAGTAAATTGGCGGCAAATTTGAATTTGTGTTGTCTTTTTGAATGATGAGCGCGAGCGCATACCCTCTCTCATGTATCACAGAGATGCCAAGTCTCACGCATTCGCCTTAGGTCTCAAGCATTTTTTAGACTTATTCACCGTAGTCCACAATTATTCAATGAATGCTTATTAATGAGATTCTCACACGGAATTAAAATCCTTGTGCATTGAAGTTTCAGTTTCACTTGCGTAAAGGTGCACCTCATCACAAGTAACATGGAAAGCGATTATGACTCCGGACTTCTTGTGCTTCTCTACTCAGGGCTTGGAAACAATGCGTGCGTTTCACAATCATTTAAATTGTGTAAATAAAATAAGACCATTTATTAGACTTAAGATTTATTAGAACTAAAATATTATAATATTATATATCTATAATATATTTGAGGTCGATGTCTGTCTGTGTGTGTGTGTGTGTGTGTTTGTACACGTTTTTCTCTTACATTTCACAACCAATTATCACCAAATTTGGTGTGAATATCCACATGGACAACAGGAAGGACTTGACATTGCCCTATTTTTGAAAAACCGTCATGCATGCAAAAAAAATGGCAATTTCACTCCGGGTAGCGTGTGAACTTATATAACCTGATGCACGTAGCAATATCCGGTTGCACCGCTAGGAGCTGCAGTGTCCTTACGAAAGTGCGTTGAGGTAACTTGCGAGCAGGCTACTGTTCGCGATGGGGCCGAGGGAGTGATGAGAGAGCCTGCACCGCGTTCGTCCATGAATGCAGCATTCTGATTAGTCAAACCCAAATTCAAATTTGACAGTTGAACACTCGCAGGGCTGGCGTTAGACCTGAAAATTCGGCTGCAGTTATAGACAAAAATTAGTCCTGGCTGATTCTAGATGGTTTCCCTTTATTAACACGTTTTCCAATTCAAGAATAATCAAGTGGCAATTGAAGACACGGCTTCTCTCCCTCGTGATCTAAAAGCGACAAAAAAATGGGCTACAAAGCGGGGTAGCAGCTAGTTATAATATAATAGAAGTAAAATATTTTCTCCAACGCGGTTCTCTGTCATATTTCTGACCGAATAACTCAAACCGTTATGATGCATGACATTGGTAGTAAACTTGATCACCATATGCTGAAAGTGAGTTCGGAAAAATGGGTCAATTAAAATGATTAACCTGCAGAAGAAGTATCATTTTGTGCTGGAATAACAGTTAACTGCTGAGTATAGATTAATTTATCTCGGCGTATGGCACACCTATAAATCTTAAGGAAAATATTTGGTAATTCTGGAAATATCTGGCAGAGCACAAATATGAAAAAAATGGCACTTTCCGTGAGGTATCTCTAAATTGCCTTTCTAAAATATTTAGCTTTTTCTCTGCGGCAATAGTATTAATTACCTTTGGAAAAAACATAAAATCACTTAATCTTCACATGCTTGATTTGCAATTTTTGGAAAACCTAGTGACTAATTTCTGTCATTTTAAATTCCTGAATGTGTCATGAACAGGAAAAACATGTAAAAAATTACATCACAGTTTATGTAAAATCACATTTTAAAACTAGAAATACAATAAATTTCTATAAAACAAAATATTGATGTAATCTTAAATTATGGTTGATTATTTGACATTTTAAGGGTTTTATATGGAAAACGGTGAAAAGCTGTTAAACTTTACAGAATATTTCCTGTAAAAAAATTTTTTCTAGCAGTGTATGGTTCAGATTTGTCTTCGACTCTTTATATTTTTTATTTTTATTTTTTTTTTAATCTTTAATGCATTCTCAACCATGTTCATTTAAATCAATTGGCTCTTTATAAATGCTTCATCAACGGTATGTTTGGCTCAGGAAGTGTTTGTTAATTCACTGTAATTCACACATTCTTGGCCAAAATCGGATGAAGGGTTATTCAGATGATGTTGGGTCTAATGCTGTTCAAATGAGTGGACCAAATCATCATCCACACTCATGTTAGAAAATATTGCCGATATGCTGCTTGGATCCAATAGCCATGCTGCAACTACTTCCCTGTTGGTTTTATTCATCTATTCCTAGCAGGTGCTGCCATTAGAGATAGCGTCAAGTTATGGTAACTGTTTGCAAATCGCATTGCATTCACCTTGAGCCAGTAAACTGAGAGCAAATGCTAGCTCTGGTGTGCTCAGTGTATCTTAAAAAAAAATTCTAAATGCTGCGGAATCAAGAGTTGGAGCAGCCATTCCAGTGGTCATTAAAGTTTCTGAAATCAATCCGGTATTGCTCCACCTTGTCAATATTTGACTAATATTGTATTTTTGTTTCTTTCCCAAATTACCCATCTCCGCTGTATCATTGGTGGTATCTACCGCCACCAAACAAAGTTGGCTGGAGGTTATGTGATCGGTGCCATTTGTCCATTTTGCTTCTGAACAACTTAACTTAAAAATGTAATGAACAAATATTTCTGAAATTTCCTGGATGGGTCACTATTACATCAGGGATGGACCCATCTGATTTTGACCACGATCAGTAACACAATATGGCAACCATGGCAGCCACCTTGAAATCTTATGACACTTGATAACTGAACTTGCTCACACTCAGCAAGATTTGGTACGTGCTGCTTTGCTGAAGGTTCACACTCTTGGAGTGCCTTTAATGTTCTTGTATAATCACACACTAGCTCCTAAGTTTGTTTAAAATTTCGCTCGCTTTGTTTTGCTTTGCAAGGAAACCTTGGAGTGGTTGCCAACATCAAGCTCTCACAATCAAGCCGTGGCTTATTTTGAGCAAGCTCAGCAATGCCATAATGTGGTTCGTTGCAAACACTTCGTTCATATTTTACCCCATGTCAGCAACTAGGTAGTGCTTGTGGTCTGCTACTTATTTCATTCAAATCGTTTTGCCTCTACCTGCTCAGTATGTCCTATGGCCTCTAACTGTGCCAGTCGCTGGGTTGACCCAAAGGTCATGGCTCCAAGGCTCACTGTCATTAGCCTCTGGTGTTGGTTTTGGGGGGATTCTAGTAGTTTCTCAGCTTTCAGATTCAAGAGGGCTCTTTACAGTTTTTATTTATGACATGCTTGTGTGTGTGTATACATGGATGTATGTATATTTTCTTTTATATATTAACTTTATGGAGTAGGCAGTATTATTTCCTGGTACATTCCTAGCATTGCTTTCCCCTCGTGTTCTCCACGTGTTCTTAGTTTTTACTCTGGGCGTGAATTTGAACGACCTCAAGATCGAGGATCTTTTCATCTCCGATCATTTCGGTGTGTTTTTCGAAGTCGAGGCCCCTGTTGCTCAAACCAAAGTGCAGCAATCCTTACGTTCTCGTGTGGTAACCTCCCAAACAGCCTCAAAATTTTCGTCCATTTTTTTAAATACTTGCTTCAGTATACTTGCGTTTCGGTGGATTTCACCACTAGTGACATGGAAATAATTATGACTCCAGACTTTTCTTTACACATGGGTTGAAAGCAATGGAATTGCATAAAAACGTTTCAAATTGCCCTATTTGATTTAAACAACTTGAACGATCGTGGAACACATGCATTGCGTTGATTGACTAATTGCTGACCACGGCATGGGAATGCAAGCATGCCACCAAATCTAAAACAAACAAACATGACGCGCAGGAGGCGGGTGATCACTGTGCCCAGTGTAAGTGCATTCGGATTCTCTTATGAGCGCGGTTCTCTCCCTAAGTTGTAAAAGTGTCCCCTTTACACCTTTCCTTTATCCCATGACGTTTTACACAGGGCTTAAAGAAAAGTGGTTCGGAAGCAGACGATAGGACGCGATTATTTAACTATTCGGACGCAGCCATGGTTCCGCAGCAAGCTAAAGACAGAATTGTCAGAGCGCACCACGTGATGCATCTGAGTGAATCACGTTAGCAGAAACCAGCAGTAGCCAATGAGATTTTGTTATTAGCTTTAAATCCCCATATGAACTTTCACAATTCGTGACTGACAGAAAGGAAATACCCTTATTTGGATTACACAGCGTTGTGCGGGAGAATCAGAGCTTTTCAACGATACCGGACATGACAGACTTCAGTGAAGAGGCAAAATACTGTTCGTTGCGTTGGAATGCTAACTTTTTGGTAAATTCGGAAGAAACTCACTGCTGCAAGTCAGAAAAATGTAATAAAATAAACGTCTAAATGTATAATTTTTATGTTTTCCTTATTGCAGTTTGAAAGAATACATATTCAAGGAGTAAACTAGCCCAAAATCTCAAATTTGACCATTGCATGGAAAATCCATGTTTTTGGCTGCCGTGTCTCGCCTTAAACTCAAATAAAACTGAAGTCATTATACTTGGTCCAAAGTTGGTGTCGGATAAAATCCAATCATCACTTGGACCTCTTGCTTCTAACATTAGGCCCTCTTCCCGAAATCTCGGTGTGATATTCGATACTGAACTCAAATTTGAGCTCCACGTAAAGAAGCTTGTACAGTCATGCTATTTGCAACTCCGTTACATAGCTAAAATTAGGTCTGTTCTGTCATTTGAAGATACGGAAAAAATAATTCATGCTTTTATCTCCTCTAGATTAGACTACTGCAACTCATTATTTACTTGTCTGAATAAGAAATTTTTGAACAAATTGCAAGTGGTTCAAAATTCAGCGGCAAGATTGCTCGCTAGAACAAATAAAAGAGCCCACATTACTCCGATTTTGGCATCTTTGCACTGGCTACCTGTCCAATTCCGAATAGATTTTAAAATTCTGTTGATTCTTCAAAGCACTCCATGGCATGGCACCAGAGTATATAAGTGAGCTTTTAAATCCTTACAGACCTAAAAGATTGCTAAGATCCTCCAAGCAAGCATTATTGGCTGTTCCAGAGTCCAAGTCAAAAACAAAGGGTGATCGAGCCTTTTCGGTTAAGGCTCCAATACTCTGGACCAGCCTCCCAAACAACATAAGAAATGCTGAGTCTCTATTGTCTTTTAAATCTCTTTTTAAGACTCATTTTTTAGGCTTGCTTTTGCTGATTTTACGGTTTAAATTCTTTTATGGTTGTGTTTTCATGTATGTCTCCTTTTATTATCTTGATTTTCCTTTGATGTTTAATTCCTTGTTTCCCCATTTTGTTTTATTGCTTTTATGTACATGTATTTTACCTGCTTGTGAAGCACTTTGTGCTGTATTGCTTGAAAGGTGCTATTTAAATAAAATTTATTATTATTATTATTATTATTATTATTATTATATTATACTAATTTCCTGGTTTTGTTCTCTACATGTCCACGGCGGGCCCTGCCCTGAGTATGCTGCTGCTGGTCTTCGCCATCAACGCCATCTGGCCTCTGCTAAAGTGCTGCTCCACCATTGAAATTATCTGGGTCATGACATCTATTCAGCAAACTACAAATCCTAGGCTGCTTTTCAACAATCCCCTTTGCATTACGGCAACCATGAACTCATACCCTGGGACGGTCAGAGGAGGATGGACCTCCCCTCTTAAGCCTGGTTCCTCCCAAGGTTTCTTCCTATATTTGAGCCACATATGCAGTTTTTCCTTGCCACTGTCGCCACTGGCTTGCTTTTGAGCGGGTTCAGACCAGGTTTTACTATGAAAAGCATCGTGACTAATTGAGTTGCCTGTTTGTCACAGAAGCTCGGAAACCTATTCCTGTTTGCTGCTCAGCTCTGCCTCATTTGTCAGTATTATGGCCTCTCCTTCAGGTCTACACTCCTCTCTCACTCCATATTCGAGCTGCAACACTCCGCCTTCATGGCCTAATGATGATATTTAAGGCCACAGGACATTGGACATCTTCAGCCATGACTTTACCTCCACCCAGGAATTAAGAACATTGTGGAAGCTCAGAAAGAATGAGTAAGATGATGTAAATTGTTACCATGTTTGTATGTTAAACAAAATCCTCTTGTACTTGTATCTGTTTCATGCATTGTTCAGAGTACTTCTATACACATAAATAGGGCACGAAGCGTCACTGCTCTGCACCCATGCCATGTCATTCACTACAACATACACTTCGATAATTAAAGGTATCAGCTTTCATGTTGCACTTTACCAATCATATAGTATAATTCTCATGATACTGCTTTGAGAGGACCGTCACTACATTTAGAATATTTCTCTTTCGCTGAAATTGTGCCGGCTGCCACTACTCAATACACCTCACACAGGATACTTCTCTTGTATTTGGCTTCAAGAGAAATTGTGTCAGCCGCTGGGCTGTCACTACACATACAACACTTCACAGAGATTATTTCATTGTATACGACTTCAAGAGAATTGTGCCAGCTGCTGGGCCGTCACAGCACAGTCTCACATAGAATGTTTCCCTTGCATTTGGCTGCAAGAGAAATAGTGCCAGCCAGCCAGGCTGTCACGACACATAGTACACTCACAGAATATTTCTCTCATGTTTGGCTTTAAGAGAAATTGTGCCAGCCGCCAGGCTGTTACGACACATAGTACACTCTCATTGAATATTTATCTTGCGTTTGGCTTCAAGAGAAATTGTGCCGGCCGCAGGGCTACCCAAAGTTGACATAACGTTAAAACGCAGCACAGGGATTAATGTTAAGCATTGAGAAGTCAGGAGCACTAGCAACATTGAATAACGTGACTTCTGTATTTCCAAAATCCTGACAGTATTAGCTATTTAACTATCATCATTGTAAACTACTACAATTACTACATGTCTTTACTAACTCAGTCTCCATTCAACTTATATATCTGACAGAGAAATCCAGCGGCTCCAAACTTTCATAGTAACTAGCCACATTATGCTAGCAAGGCAGCCAGCTCTGACTTCGGCTGCTATAAAAAAGATTGTAGAGTCACTAAATGGTCTAAAATTGCTTGTCTCTGCAAACGCAGATCTACACTGTTCCTGATTGGCCCATTTTAACCAGTGAATATCCAATAATTAGAATATTCATGTATTAGTGCTCAGAGCATTCAGTAATCAATGGACCTGATAACGTTAGAATTCCAACAATTTGAACATGAAACAAATGGGTCTAGATAGGCTCTTCACACCTTCCGTAATTAAGGTATTCAATTGGAAGTGACTGTCAGTGAGTTAGGTTGGAGATCTGTGCTTTCTCCTGATTTTCAACAACTCCTTGAAGGGGCTCCACTTGGAGGGCTTTTGTGGCAGTAGCCAGGAATGCACTATAATGCCTCTGTGGCTGGCCTTAGGAGGTCTTATTAGTCATTGCAAAATGTTCCAATTTGAATGGCAATCGGGGGCCCCTTCTCCCAGTTTTTTTTTTTTTTTTTGGGGGGGGGGTGGGGGTGAAATATTTGCCTAGTTTGCCTCTCCTGATGGTGCACCTTTGGTAATTTTCAGGAAAAAATACTCGACTGATCCATGAGATCGCACATTACGAAACAAATTGCTGGCTGGTGGAGACACCTGGCTGTGATGTGAACTAAAAAAGGCAACAAACCAGGGAAGAGGCTTGTGACGGTGCAGTAAAATATTTATTTCTATAGAATTTTTTTTGCCTCATTTGCCTTTTGTCTCATTTTTAACATCTGATATGTTGTCTATGTTCTATTGTGAATAAAATGTGGGTTTATGAGCTCAGCAAATCATTGTATTCTGTTTTTATACATGATTTACACAACGTCCCAACTTCATTGGCATTGGGGGTTGTAGGTAGCTAATTTTTTATATCGGTTAGCTATGTGACGGTAGACCTGCGTCTACTGGCAACCAGGCTAATATAATTAAAAAATGCAATTCCTCTTCTAGGACAATCTGTCCCATTTATAGCATGTTTCCACAATGCTTCTCTCTTCACTTCGCTTATGAGTTTTGTCTGTAATGTGTGTGTGTGTGTGTGTGTGTGTGGGGAGGGGGGGAGCCACTGGATGGCAGTATTGACATTTTTTTGTGAAGCCAGTCTGGAGCTAGGTTTTGGGCATGCCACAGAGGGGAAAGTCCCAGAGAATTGAGAAAAAGTTTGGAAGGTGGGAGGGAGCTGGAGAAGAGTATATAAGGAGAAAAATTGAGAGAGTAAAGTAGTAGGAGAATTTGCAAGGAGAAATTGTGGAAGGATACATTTGACCAGAACTGTCATTCTTTTCAAGACCTGTGAAGCTTTTTGTGGATTTTTGCCTGTGTTGGAGCATTTTCCTGTCCCAGAACATCACAAAATAGCAACCCCCATCTCAATTACCAAAGGAATTGTAACTATCTCATTTTTTAATATTTTAATCTTGGTCAGTGCATTGTTTAATTAAATCTGTTTAAGTTTTAAAATTTTGTCTGTTGTCCCTAGCTGTTCGATAGGTCATAACAAATTGGGGCCAAAACTCGTCAACGTGGTTAAAAATGATAATCTGGGTTTTATAATAAAAAGATGTTTCACAATCCCTGGTACAGCAAAAATAATACATTTTCACAATGATAGAACCACAAGCTAGGGAAGAAAAATGGCTAAATCCTTTCTGTGGTCTGGCGATGAGGTCACATGAATACAATATATAAGCAACAGTGATGCGGCAGCACTGGTCATGAGGAGAAAGCTCACCATGGTGTTGATTTTTCCATTCTCAGTGCTCATGCTGTCTCTGTGGTGAAGGTTGGCGAAGGGCTTGGCGGCACCCCAGGACTCCAAGTAGCGGGTCATCCTGACCGATGCCCTCATTTTGGCACCATTCAATGAGTTCCTGGGACGACAGCTGAGCAGCGGACTGCGCCTCTCTGCCTGAGGTCAAAATGCAGTAAAGCTTCACCCTTGTTGGACCAAAGCCACAGTCTCCACTATGAGGCCAATTTCTACCAGTGAGCAGCACTCAGTTAGGCCTCATCCTCTGTAGGACCGAGCTACCATCTCCGCCACCGAGCCAGTATTTGACTGCGGTGATGACTCAGTCAGACGTCACCCTCATTAAACCTAAGCCACAGTCTCCACTATCAGGTCATTGTCCATCAGGTATCTTTGTTTCCCAGCCAACTGCTCTCTTAGTGATGTATAGGAGTCAGATGTACTATCTTTAAATACCTTAGAGAGCATATTCTCTAACTCTGCTACACTGTTTCTTGCATACAACTATAACACCTTTTCCTCCAGCTGCAGATACGTAGCTACACCAGTTTTGCCGACACTGTATTTGTTCTATTTTTTGTCTCTATAAGTCTTGTTGAATACGCTATTCAGCACAATTACAGTGCCATGAACAAGTATTTTCCCCTTCCCGATTTCTTCTTTTTTTTTTTTTGCTTATTTGCCAAATTTAGATACTTCAGATCATCCAACTAATTTTAACACCAGACTAAGAAAATGTGAGTAAACAAAAAACAAGCGTTTAAATGATCATTATATTTCTTTACGGTAAAGAGCAATTCAAAACTTTCACGACACGCTTACTCGCTCAAGATTACTGCAACATTGTGTGAGAAACTAAACTTTGGAAAATACATTGCAAGCAAGCTAAATGCTGAGGAGCTGAGATCTTTGAAGTAATGCTCGAGAAGAAAAACATGCTTTGTGACTCGCAGATCTAGTTTCGTTATAACACGGACACATTGAGCTATCAATAGCAAGCGTGGATGTACCCTCAAACAGTTTTTTTTTTTTTTTTTTTAACAAAATATCAAAGAAAGACCTGCCCGCCGCCCAGACCCCGGCCTGCCCTCTGCTTGTACCCCGGTCCACCCGCCGCCCAGCCAGGAAACACAGAGCCAGCGGCTCTGAGAGTGAGCTTCAAGCTGCTTGCTAGTCTGGCTGCTGGCTGTTGGCCTGCCTGCTATCTGCTACTGTGCCAGCTAGCGGAGGGATTGCAGGGTCAACTGGAGAAAACAGCATGGCCAAATCGTTTGGTGCGGAGCTGCTGAGTGCCCTGAGGGAAGCCGAGTGTCCGAAGTGTAGATGAGTGTGTAGCTGCATCTTATTCTTACGTCTAACTGGTAGGACCCTGATTTTTTCTAATTATCCTTGATTACTTGATAAATAATGCCACCAAAGAGGGGCGATGATGACTATGTTTTGCTCTTGGTAGTTTGTGACCTCTTGGATGAGCGAAAGGCGTTTTATAAAGATCCAGTCATGCGACAAGAGAAAAATTTTAAGGGCTTTGTGCAAATGATTTATGACTCCAATAATAAACATGTTGATGAGCTTACTAGAGAACTACAAGAGGTAAAAAGAAGGCTTGAATTTACTCAAAGAGAAGTGCATGATTTGAAAGTCACTTTAACATCTGTGACTACTGATGCTATTAAGCACCTACAGTCCAACACTGAGGTCCTGCTAGCTGATACTCAACTTTGGCCATCCAGTGTTTATTATCTCGAAAACTAATCTAGGAGAAACAATATTGTTTTTGGTGGTATTCTTGAGTCACCTGACGAAAGTCGGTCTGACTCAGAAAAGAAATTCAGAGAAATTCTAACTGGAAAAATTAAAATTGACCAAAGGCACATTGAAATTGAATGAGCGCACCGCACTGGGAAGCTGCTGGCTGGTGATGGGAAAAACCGAGACCTATGGTAGTTAAGCTACTTCGGCACAAAGATAAGCAGACAATGCTCTCAAAAGCCAAAATATTAAAGGGTACAAGTATTAACATTTATGAGGACTACTCTGATGCTGTGCGGCAAAAGCGTAAAGATCGTATGCAGGACATGAAAGCCGCAAGGGCAAGGGAAGACATTGCTTATCTGAAATATAACATTCCTTCAGTGGCGAATGCTGCTGAGATGGATCAGTAAACATCGGCTCATGGCAGTCATTAATCTTTTGTCTTTGGATACCAGCTTATCATGGTCAATGACCAGTGTGCAAAGTGCAAAAAATGAGTAAATATTTGTATTTGTTGTGGAATTTGTAAATACAGATTCCATTATCGATGCACAGCTGTAACAAAGAAGAACATTGATTTATGGTCAAACTAGTTTCGTCAGTCATGTAGTGAACTGTTTCCCTTTCATTCTTTGGAAATTAATGATTATCTTGCTGTTACAAACATTGCAGAATCCGTTTCTATTGCAAATGAGCATTATGTATTTAATCCTTTTGATCTAGGAAGGGGTGACAGCGATAAATATGACTTCAGTTGGGATCCAGATGTGAATGTCTTGGCAGGATCATATACCTTACCATCTTGCAGTTATATGGATGAAAACCAGTTCAACAATTTAAGATGTTCTATTCCATCTGAATTGCATACATTTTCAACCCTCCATTTGGATATCCAGAGTCTGGTATAAAATTATGATCAGTTAATTCAATATCTATCATTTCTTAAGCATACTTTTCCAATTATAGCTCTTACAGAGACCTGGCTCACTGAAAACATTAGCAGCATATATGAGCTCCCCCAGTACAATTCAGTTCACTCTTACAGTGTTGGGATTCTGCCATCTGTCTGCCTTGTTTAAGTTCTGTGCCTGGCCTAGCCATGATTATTGATTTCTGTGTTTAGTGACCTCTGCCTGTCATTTGACCATTCTTGGATTGTGTATTGTGTTTTAGTATTTTTAGATTATCCTGTTTTATAATTTTTTCATGTCCTGTTGTATTATTCTTAGTCTTTGCCTTAGCTCCCAGATTCCTGATCATGTTTATTCTGCCATGCCTCGCTTTGCACTTTGTTTACCCAGTCTTGTCTCATGTAGGTCTTTGCCCACGGTCCCTAGTCTTGCGTGCCACTCATTTGGGTGATATATTGGTTTCTGGGTTTCAATCTTCTTTCATTATCTGGTGTGCTTCCTTCCTCTCTCTTTTACTATCTACTAATCCATACTAACAGTTTGTTGTTTTCGATAATTACTAACACATATTAACATTGTATATTTTTACTAACTCACTAACATGCACTCGGGATTGTATAGCTGCACATACTAATTGACTAACGATCTCTCAACAGTCACCCAATTCTAGTCTCCACCTCCTTGTCTATCCCTAATTATCTCTGCTGCATTCTTCCACTTATACTTTATGCTTTCCTTTTCTTTAAGCTTTGCACTTTAGTACTCCTTGACCGGAGTTGTTGTTTGTACATAGGTTTGTCTCGTGAACCCTGTCTACGTTTTGCCTTATTCATGTAATTAGATAATCCTAATGTGTCACTCCCGATTATTGTATTATTGATTGCACCTGTTTCTCCCTAGTCATGTGTTCACCCGGATGTGTATTTAAGATGTCTGTTTAGTCACTTCCAGTGTCAGATCGTTCTTCCTAGCTTCCTGTGCCATGTTTGTTTTCGCCTCGATTCTTAGTGATTTATCTTTCTGACTGGACCGCCTGACTACCGAGTTTTGCCTATTCCCTGTATTGTACCGCATTCTTGTGTATCGATCTATTTTTGCCTGACTACGGATTTTGTTTTTGGTGCCCTGGTTACGATTCTGGATTTCGCCCTTTGGATACTGATTTTGCATTGCGGACTTTGTACTGTTACCAGCTCTGTTGGGGGGTTACCCCTCCAGAAATAAAGCCTCCGTTTTGCATTCATCTGATTTTCGCTATTGGTTCATTTCGTAAATCACAACATACAGAGGAAATAAAGTGGGTGGTGGCGTATCAATTTTTATCCGCCAAGATTATAAATTAGGATAAAACATGATTTGCGCTTGAATACTGAAATGGTGCGGGTTGAATCAATATTTATTGAAATGTCTGTTGCCAAAAATATTATCATTGGTTGTTTATAGTCCACCAAACACGACAATTATTGTATTCAATGATTGTGTGGCTAATGCAATGGATATTATTAATAAGGAGGGGAAATTATTGTTCATCTTGGGCGATTTTATTATTAATCTCCTCAAGATGGAAACACATTTGGAAACTGAGGAATTCTTAAGTACTATATATTCTAATTATTTTTATCCAGTAATAAGCATTGTTATTTTATGTTTTGTTGCTGTTTTAATACTGTGCAATGAATAAATAAATAAATAAAATTATCACCTATGTGAAAAAATAATTGCCCCTTTAAACCTTATAAATAGTTATGCCAGCCTTGGCAATAACAACTTGACGGCAATCAAATTGTTTTGCGATAACAGAGAGTCTTTTACATTACGTACTGTGGAAATACTTTGGCCCACTATCTTTGCAAAATTCTTTTAATTCAGCCACATTGAAGGGGTTCAACCATGGACTTCCTGTTTCAAGTCACGCCACAGCATCTCAATCGGACTAGGCTGCTCAAACCTTCATTCTGTTTGTTTAGTGCCATTCAGAAGGGAACTGCTTGTTTTCCTCAAATCATTACCGTACTGTATAAACTAACTGAGCTTTAGGTTATGAACCGATGGACGGACATTCTCCATCAGGATTTTCTGGTAGAAAGCAGAATTCATGGTTCCATCAATTATGACAATCATCTAGGTCCTGAGGCAGCATTGCCCCAGATCATCACACTTCCACCACCCTGTTTGACTGCTGGTATGATGTTCTTTTTGTGGAATGCTGTGTTAGCTTTACGTCAGATGTAACAGGACCCATGTTTTCCTCAAACTTTCACTTTTGACTCATTAGTCCACAGAAAATTATCCAAAAAGTCTATTGAGATGTTATTTTGGTTATTTGAGATGAGCTTCTGTCTTCTCCTTGGTCAGCAGTGGTTCTTGCCATGGAACTCGCCCGTGGATGCCATTTTTGCCCGTCTTTTTCTTATTGTGGAATTGTGAACACTGACATCAACTGAGCCAAGTGAGGCCTGCAGTTCTGTAGAAATTATTCTAGGTTCTCTTGTGACCACTCCCATGCATTTTTGGTAGAATCTGGTGGGCTTGCCACTTCTGGGACGGTTCACTTCTGTTCCAGGTTTTCTCCGCTTGTTGATAATGGCTCTTGGGTTTCTTTTTTTATAGTTTTTTTTTTTTTACCATTTTTACCTCATCTTTGTATAGTTTCATTTGCTTTTATATTGAAAATAAATCTGCTCCAGTGAAGTCAAACTTTGTATGTATTTTCATTGAATGGGAAAATGTATACAGGGCTGGTTGCAATAAAAAGTGATATCAGTGAAATTAAATTATTTCTACAGTTTGGTAGCTGAGAAACCTCCAATGGCACACAATGCCCAAAGTGTGCCCAGATGGCCAATTTGGAGATGCCACCTGGACATTCCTGAACTAAAACCTCTTTAATTTTGCTCTGATTTACTTCATTACCATAAACTTTGGCAAAGATAATGGTGAGATCCTGTGCCGTAATTTTTTATAGGTTTCAGACTGCAACTAAATAA
Organism: Gymnothorax reevesii; assembly: GCA_029721435.1. Classification (NCBI taxonomy): domain Eukaryota; kingdom Metazoa; phylum Chordata; class Actinopteri; order Anguilliformes; family Muraenidae; genus Gymnothorax; species Gymnothorax reevesii. Next base: position 88,164,526 of record CM056577.1, on the reverse strand, counting down.
TTTAAAAGGGATAAAAGTAACATTCCGTTAGGCGGAAATGAGATCTTTCATTTATGCTGTGTTCCATCTTCATTTACGCTGACTCAGTGACAAATATACAGATTTCTACACTATGAAAAAAATCCCCAAGGTGTAACACCTTCATTGTAATAAGATTATTCGAATGGACCAAGTAGTTTCTCACGTAATCGGTTTCAGTGTTAAGACCATTTCTTTGCTATAACGGCACCTATAGACAGATTTAAACCAAATTCGGTGTGATGAAGTCGCATGGCCTGTAGATGTGTGATCTCAAGCTTGATAGTGATTGGACATTGCATTAAGGAGCTCTTTATACCAATTTAGGCAATGCCCTTAAATATTGAGTGAATTGATCTCGTTGTCATGGAGGAAATAAAAATTATAGGTTTCACAAATTAAAAATGGTGGAAAGTTTCCAAATACAAAAATCTGCGTGGCTCTCATGGATTGATTTGTATTGACCCACATAATCTAACAAAGAATTTTGTTCCTACAACCTATGGTTTAGAAGTTAATGCCCAAGACATATTTTACCTCTCTTCAGCTCGGCCATATGGCCAATCATAGTAATTTTACTTTTTCACATCCTTGGAGGAATATAATCTTTCATAATGAAACAGGTGAGTATAAGGGCCACTGAAATTTGATAAGCTGATGTTGGCCATGTTTTGTTTTGGCCATTTATTGCTTAGTTCTCATAGATTTTCATAGCAACCCTGACTAACATGAAAAATTGTTCAGCAGTTACGACCATTTGTTTGCTATGTTGCCACCTATGGATGAATTTACACCAATCAAACAGTTTTATCTGTTCATGCATATGTTCCACCTGACTGAATTTCGCATTGATTCATTCCATGGTTTGCCAGAAGAAGATCAAATTTAACACAGACACTGATGCCGCCATGTGATCACTTGTGACTCCAGACCACAAAACCAGTTGTATGAGTAAATGCATATGCATATTCTGAAAGAGTACTAAAATGCTTTCCAACAATGTATAGTGTGTCAAGATTGGGTAAAAATGTAGAATTTTTGCTTAGTCAGTTAGTTTGAGGATCAGAAACATTTACTGTAAGTGTGACAAAAAAATGGAAGAAATCAGGAAGGGGGCAAATACTTTTCACAGCACTTTAGATATCTTACAATTACTTTGTTTCAGACTGACAAACAATTCCGAGCAGGAGTTCGTTCAAAACATTTTTTTTCATTCTAAGTACTAAAAATTTTCAGTACTGTCAGAAGAAAGACCAGGGAATAAATTAACACTTTTCATAATTTGCTTACTGAAAAATATTTTACCAGAGAAAATATTTTTTCATCCACAGAAAACATACATGCCTTTGCAATAATTATTGACCATAAGTACCATTTTAGTTTTTTTCTGAGTAATTATTCTCTAACCAAATGCAGCAGAAGTGCAATTATTATAACTTACCCTGCTAAGGACAGTTCGCTATAACCAAGAGTGACTCAAATCACATACATTTGGGGCTTGTGGTGGACGCACATCATGTATTTATCAATTATTCCAAAAAAAATTTGGTGAATGCAGTCACTTAGATGGTGCTGAAACTCACTTTCGTCAAAAACTTGTCATCCAATTTTCAGATCAGTCCACAATTTGCATTCAAGGAGCATATTTATATTTAAGTATGTGGAAAAACATTTTTTTTCCTGAGTGCAACCATGCAAAATTAAAATACTTAAACATGTCCCATGTTAGGCTGTGCCTCAGTCTTTCCTACATGTGACCCTGGTTATCAGGCTCAATAGTAAGAAATGTGATGTAAAGTCATGTGGAAAAGCTCACAGTAAATGCTTATGGTCTGTGCCTCTTCTTTCTTTCACCAACATCTCTCCTCAGGAGACTTGTCTTACCTTCGGGTTGATAACCAGGTAAGTAATGACCCCATGCTCCTTTAAATAGGGGTCTCGATTTTGCCCATTGCCATCCTCGACTTTGTAAGCCCCATTCAAGTGCTCCAAAGTTTCCGAGGAGATGTGGACTCGTCTTTGAGAAGGAAAAAGTGATGTTCATTTGAGAGCTGTAAAGACACTGGAATTCAAAGCTACCAGCTGGTTTGCTTACACAGCAAATGACCCTGATCTAAATACCTTCATATTTATAGCAAATGAGGTGATGCTGCAATTTGCACAGCACTGGGGCAGAAAAAATAGCTCAAACCATGCTGTATACCAAATTAGGGCATCTTGTACCAAGCTACCTTTTGAATTCTTCATTTTTATCATATGTCACATTTCCACTTACCCAGGCACACCTCCAGCCTCCATGTGATTGGCCAGTGTGACATCATGTGACCAGACATCATATTGCCACTTCTGAAGCCCAATAACACCACATAGAACATTGCCCGAATGGACTCCAACACGCATATTAATGTCAACTCCAGTGGCATCCCGCACTTTCCTTTCATAAAAAAAAATTAACATAAAACATTTTATTTATCTCAGAATTAATAACCACGCATTAGGCATGACACGAGTGATAACAGAATTTCCAAATACAATAATATGAATGCTTCATCCTTAACTATGCAAATTTCAGCAATGGTGAAAAACTATACCTGATTAAATTTTTTTAACTTAATTTTAAGTATGCAGTCACCTTTTTACAATGAATTTCAAAACTGGGAAAGCCTCAAACAGGATGTATGATGATTCACAATACGACCTAAAAAAGCCCTTTGTGGCTTAATGAGTCCAAATATTTTGGATGCACTTTGCAATGAAGTGCATACATCATTTCTGACATATATTTCTCAGGTTTTGGTGCAATTTATTTATCTGTCTTAACAAGAACACAAAAGGCACAAAGATGACAGCCAGTGTTCAAATTTCTTAAGATAAACTATCCCACAGAATATCCATCCTATTCTTAACTCCCTACAAGACCGTGCTTCAGGCATCAGGGCTGTCATGAAAGCATAGATGCAAACACTAGGGGTCCACAAGCAGAATAGTAATCAGCAAATTTTTAGAAAAGCTCTGTGGGTAGCTGAAAAGAGGACAGACATAAACAAAGAATTTCAAAGGAACCTCCTGCAAAATAAGCAAAGTATTATCCATAGTAACCTTCACCAGAGGCCACTGAAGTACATGATTAACTCCATTAATATAAAAGCTATTATTTCGATTGAATTTTCTGTTTTGAGATCTTGTCATGGAATTGTGGATATTCTGGGCTCAAGAGCACTATGTGCAAGTGTACTGACCTGACACTCTGGCAGCAGATTCAATGGGCCAAATAGATATAAAACATTTTTTTGAGCTATACAGCTGGTGAAGGTTCAGTGCAATGCAAAGCAAAACATCATAGCTGTTCTGATCTCAAAATTATGGGCAAGGATATTGAGCAGTTTGCACATCTGGCTTGATGAAGTTGTGGATGCAGAATGCAGATACTTTGTTGAAAGACTTGTAAAGATTTCACACAGTTTGTATAAAATTCATTTATTAAATCTAAATTCTTGGGGTTCACTTTTCCGGAAGGCCTTGTAACAAGTGCTCACATAGTACAGTAGTCTCGATATATTTGACATTTTTAGCCTTCTGGTACTGAGAGACCACTACGTCCCCAACTGCCCACACTACTGCTACAGGCTTGTTCTATTACCGCAATACGTACTGAACGTCTGCAAGTGTGTGTGTGAGAGAAGTGTATGCGCGCATGAGTAAAATGTGCGACCAATCCTTCTCAGAGGCCAGTGTTTACATCAGAGAAAGAGGACCCTGGACTGGAATTAATGATACTGTGCCGTGTGGGATTTAGCCACAATTTATTTGATTAGCTATTTACAATAAGCAAAATAGCCAACTCATCTGCAGGTAAAAATGTCAATTATCATACAGTTTCTCTCAGTAAAACAGCTAGATTGGATATTTTTTTAAAATGAGGCAATAATGCTGTGAGCAAACTGCGGGGCCATGTAATGGGGAGGGGGGCAGTGTTCTGCCATGTTTACTTATCACACTCAGATACAAGCTGACAAGGATAACCTTATCAATGCCAATTCAAGTTGTGTTCACTGGAGAGACACCATAGCTTTGGCCCTGCAAAGAGCACTCTGTATGAGGGTCACATTTTAGTGCTCCACAGACGTTTTAAAATTTGGTCAAAGAATCCTTAGATCAAAAGTGTCAGAATTTTAAATATTTTCCCCTAAAATAGGAAAGGCTATGATTCATCTTTTAGTTTCTTAAACTTCGGGGTAGAATGACATGAGTGGCAAGAACAGGCCATTTAGCCCAAAAAGAAACACAATTTTCCAACTACAGTGAACCTAACTCCGCGGATACTTCAGGATCAGATGGTATCTATAGCACTATATCAAGCCTGCTCTTGAAAACTCTGAGAGTGTTTGCCTATGCAAAATAACTTTGCGAGCTATTCCATGCACGCTGTGACCTCGCTTGTAATGAAAAAAAATACTTCCTTAAATCTGTGCCACATATACTGTAGTCCATTTTCCATGTATGACCCCTCTATTGCAATCAGAAATTAATTTAAATAATCCTGCATTGTTAGCAATGTTAATACCCTTAAATTAAATGGAGAACACGCTCAGTGTCACAGTCACCTGCATTCTGCCAATTGATCCAATGCTGAAGTATCTGTATACTCACTCTATGGCTTCACACATGTCCAGTCCCATTTTTACACAGTTTTTGGCATGGTTTGGCAGAGACTCTGGAAGGCCTGACACACAGTAGTAACAGTCCCCGAGAATTTTTATCCTCATGCATTCATTCTCCTACGAAAGAATACAAATATACATGACATGCAAACAATTCAATGCGACTTCAACTGGAAATTTCAGTCCATTTGTGTCATACAACATCAAATGGGAAGCACAAGTAATAACATACAGGATACCCACTAAATGATACAATAAAATATAAAAGAGAATTTTCCACCCAATTTGAACTCCAAAGGCCTTATTTTTGATAGTTTAATAGCCGGAGGAAAGCAACCCACTGCCATCACAAATCGCAAATAAAAATTTGAATCCTGAAAGGAGGTTCCTTTTCAAAGAAACAATATTTGTTTTTGCTTTGCCCGCAATTCTGAGAACACTACAAAGAGAGGTGACTCACAGTGATACTTTTGAACAACAGTTCCAGAGAGTTACTCTGTAACCTGCAAAAAAAGTGTGCTTGTATGGAGATTAAATGAGATAAACATGAGATATCCGAGGTTCGAACCTCGGATTCAGGAGGAACAATGCGGTTTTCGCCCTGGTCGTGGAACACTGGACCAGCTCTATACCCTCCGCAGGGTGCTTGAGGGTGCATGGGAGTTTGCCCAACCTGTTCACATGTGTTTTGTGGACTTGGAGAAGGCATTCGACCGTGTCCCTCGTGGCATTCTGTGGGAGGTGCTTCGGGAGTATGGAGTCCGGGGCCCTCTACTAAGGGCCGTGCGGTCTCTGTATGACCGGAGCAGGAGCTTGGTTCGCATTGCCGGCAGTAAGTCAGACCTGTTCCCGGTGCATGTTGGACTCCGGCAGGGCTGCCCTTTGTCACCGGTTCTGTTCATTATTTTTATGGACAGAATTTCTAGGCGCAGCCAGGGGGCGGAGGGAGTTCGGTTTGGGGACCACAGGATCTCATCTCTGCTTTTTGCGGATGATGTTGTCCTGTTGGCTCCCTCGAACCAGGACCTTCAGCATGCACTGGGGCGGTTTGCAGCCGAGTGTGAAGCGGCTGGGATGAGAATCAGCACCTCCAAGTCCGAGGCCATGGTTCTCGACCGGAAAAAGGTGATATGTCCCCTCTGGGTTGGAGGAGAGTTCTTGCCTCAAGTGGAGGAGTTTAAGTATCTTGGGGTCTTGTTCACGAGTGAGGGAAGGATGGAGCGTGAGATTGACAGACGGATCGGTGCAGCGGCAGCAGTAATGCGGTCGTTGTACCGATCTGTCGTGGTGAAGAAGGAGCTGAGCCGAAAGGCAAAGCTCTCGATTTACCAGTCAATCTACGTTCCTACCCTCACCTATGGCCATGAACTCTGGGTCATGACCGAAAGAACGAGATCTCGGGTACAAGCGGCTGAAATGGGTTTCCTCCGCAGGGTGGTGGGCCGCTCCCTTAGAGATAGGGTGAGGAGCTCTGTCACCCGGGAGGAGCTCAGAGTAGAGCCGCTGCTCCTCCACGTCGAGAGGGGCCAGCTGGGGTGGCTCGGGCATCTTTATCGGATGCCCCCTGGACGCCTTCCTGGGAAGGTGTTCCGGGCATGCCCCACCGGGAGGAGGCCTCGGGGAAGACCCAGGACACGCTGGAGGGACTATGTCTCTCGGCTGGCCTGGGAACGCCTCGGGATACCCCCGGAAGAACTGGAGGAAGTGTCCGGGGAGAGGGAAGTCTGGGCATCCCTGCTTAGACTGCTGCCCCCGCGACCCGGCCCCGGATAAGCGGCAGATGATGGATGGATGGATGGAACATGAGATATTTAAGTAAGCCTGTTTAGCAGCAATTTTCATGCTAGCCTGATCATGTCACCTTGCAAATCCAGTGCTGCCAAGCTTTTAACAAGTTCATTTATGCTCATCATTTCTGCAACCTACTTAGGAGAGCAATATTCTGTAACCCAAAGGGATGAAAATCTTCATAATTGATAGAAAATCACTTTGGCACCTGAACTAAAATCATTTTGCAGTGAATTACATGATTGTGATCCTCATTTAATTCCAACAAATGACAAATTTCCACAATAATAGCATCTTTGGTTTAATGCAAGACTGCTGGGGTGAAAATTAGCATTTACCTTAGCAATCTGGTCAAATTTCCCAAAAAGTTCATTCAGCATGTGCACCAGCTCTCCAGGGGAGCAGTCACTTGCCAGGCGGGTGAATCCCACAATATCAGCATAAAGAATACTGTGAAAATGCATGTCACTTTATACACTCTCATTACCACATTTGTATTCTGCTATTATAAGCTACAAGTGTTAAGTTTTAATTCAACAACAGACCTGATTATCTACAGCTTTAAGAAACATTTGAGAAGAAAAAACATTTTCAAACATTTTCACTTCAAAAAACAAATATTAACCTGATGCTATTTAAATTGTGAATGGCTGGACTTGCGTTATCAAGTGAATGTACAAATGGCCTTACTTTTTCTGCCTACAAATACTAGTCATATCTGAGACAGATGGCCAGCCATAAATGTGGTTATTAAAATGCTAGCTGATAAGAAACAGGGAAATCTCTTTTGAAATAATCTTGGTCCTGATGTTCAGTATTTTTTTTTTCTTAATGTGCAAGTAAGTATGAGAGAACAAGCTGAATCTGGCTACTTTTTATTGCCATCATTCACTTTACTTTAGGTGTAAGCAAATACAAATGACTTCACAAAATGAATGACTCTAATTTGAAGGGCTTAGAACCAGAGCAGTCTAACCCACAGAACATTGCTGTTGAGATAATAGACATCAAAGTTCTCAAAAAAAAAACACATATATATATATATATATATATATATATATATATATATAGTACCAGTCAAAAGTTTAGATATACCCACATTTTTCTTACATGTTAAATAAAGAAATAAGTACTGTTTGTTTTGCAAAAAAAAAAGATCCAAATTTATTATTTTTTTTGAACAGGAGCAGTTGTATGGCTATAATGAGTTTGCTGCAGAGCGGCCATCAAAATTTTCAAAGATGTGCTGCACTTGTGGTTTGTGTTTCATCAACTTTTTTGCCCAATAATTTCCAAAACAGCTCGTCTTAAATTTGGCTGTTGGAAAATGGAAAGGGCTTGTCTGTATGCTTACTTTGCAAAATATGGCTTCTTTGAGAATTCTACAATTTTGGACACCATTCAAACAAGTAAATTACTCTCTTTTAACTTCTGACTGTTGCGTTACCAGATTCCACTTGAGGTTATATAGAGAAGTGAAGATATTTAAATTTCTCTAAAAACAAAGCGCTGCGACATTTGCAAAGTGTGTCCAAACTTGTGACTGGTACTGTGTGTATATATATATATGTATTATGTTCCAAATGATTTTATTTTATTTAAACCCCCCTGACTTACGCGCTTTTTTTTTCTGTTAAGCACTTTATGATGGCTGTATTAAGGTCAAGTGCCGATATAAGCCGAAATGGTGTATTGCGTTTGATGTCAGTTATAGGCCGAATTTTAACATTTATTTTATTTTATTTAACATGGTTAAGGTTGAGACATTCAATATTCGATTGTTCATTCTTATTTCTTAACTACGTTTCTCGTAACCATAATAAATTATCAAACAAAATCATCACATAATAAAATGCCAAAATGCCGCATTTGCTTGCACTCTTGCGTGAGTGGGAAAGAGTAAGAGGACCGCGCCGAGCACAAAGACGACCACGCATATACCGGCTTGTTTGAACATCCTGGGGCTTACAAACACCGAGTGCATCAGGCGCTTTCGTCTGAACCATGAGGCAATCATCTATCTTTGCCAACATCTGGATGAACAGCTAACCTGCCGCATCAATCATCCACAAAACATACCCGTGATCATCAAGGTCACAACTGCGCTGTCGGTCTTGGCAACTTGGTCCTTCCAGAGAGTGGCTGGTGATGTCGTGCACATATCACATGCGTCTGTGTCAAGGTGTCTGACACAGTTTCAAGTTCTTCTCCATGCACTTCCACTGCAGAAAGAGTGGATGCCACCAATGAAATGCACAGGGGATGATGGTTGCCCACCACCTGTTGCGTGTATACTTCTCCAGTGTGCCAGAGAGCCTGGCTTTTACAGCGCCCTGCAGATCTTTCCATTCAAATTGAGGATACTGCGCTTACATCTCCCCACCGAAGCCACATCCAGAACAATTCGCAGCTTTCTTCCTCAGATCAGCCTTCAGTGCCCCCTTGCCATACAACACCAACATCTGTGAAATTATGGTTTTCAGCTTTGGCTCGACGTCGCCATTATTGTCTTCATGTTCTATTAACAAATTCGACTGCCCTATATGTTCGTAATAATCTACAAAGTTGTGATATTCTCACGAGGGAGGAGATTGATTTTCTAATTGAGGATATCTGTATTAACTAACTTGTGTCTTCGTAAAAAAATTTTTTTAACCATTGAAAATACTGTGTATTTTAATGTGTGAATAAAGATATTATTAAAAAGGCTACTCTAGATTGAGCCCTACCCTGGCCAATACCAAAGCACTACCCATTTGTTAATCAATTTTAGCCAATAAAGAATAGCCTACATGGGAAGAATCATTATCAGTAAATGGGATAATTGATTACAATAACATAGCCAATTCAAGTGAATGTGTCGCTCAAATCAAATGGGACATAATAGGCTATGGATATGGAATTGTGTGATTGCTGATGCGGTTTCGGGGCGGGGGATGACCGCATGTGGGGTAAGAATCCTTTGTTAAGGCGTTTCCATGTCCTTTAGTTGCAAACCTGACATCGGAGTAGTTTGAGATTTCAAGTGCTCAATTTCTAAATGAGATCATATAGACTGTCTTTGATTGTTATTTTTGTGTGACTAGAATGTTCTCTTTATTTGTCTTCTTCCCTGTCTTCCACGGAACAAACAGGCTGGTGTAAGAGGGGCACATTTTTAACGATCTGATTGTGTAGCCTCCGTTGCAGACGTCTTGGTGTTCGGTTAATTATCCTCAACCTACAACGTCTGCGCACTCGAGCAAGGTTTTGTGTTCCGTGATGTAATGTGATTGTGCTTGATGAGCCAATCAGAATGCTTATTATATGTTATGATCTCTGTCATTACTATGGCTTTTCCCTGCGGCTTGTCAAAAATAGAGAAATGGCGTAAAAGAAACTCCTAAAAAAACTTGTAGAAAACGACATTTGTTTTGTGTGTAAAACAAAAATCCTCTCAAATAAAGACAAGATACGAGTGCATGGAAAAGCAAGCTTGATATCGCTACAGTAATAAGCTCTGTCATCTCTGTTAACACAGCGGTATACACGAACGAGTCATTCGTCTGTCGAACGGGCTGCTATCGTTTACTTGAAAAAATGTGAAAATAGAGAAAAAAGTTGATGATTTATTATGTGAGCTTCATCAACAGCAACAACATAAATATTGTTTGAATATGCGCCATTCAGCAGCAAAATCCTCCACCGTTCACTTAGCCAAAACTCTGGAGAACCGTATACTAATGAAAACAATCCTCTTTCCACACTTTTCTTCTCCATTTCGGTATCGACCAGACTTAAACTCGTTGCTTTCACTCCTATGTTATTCAAATAATTGACTTGATCCTTCATAAGGTTAACAAGAGGAGAAACAACAATAACAATAGGTGATTCTTTATTAGAAAACGCTTCCCTGAGGATTGGAGGAGCTTGGTATATGAGCGATTTGCCAAATCCTGTAGGCAAATTTACGTAGACATCTTTCCTCTGGATAACTAAGTTGTTCATTGCTTGTTCTTGTAAGCTATTCATACTTTCAATATTGAAGGCTTTGCAGATTTTCTCCAAAGCTCGAGAGAAAACATGTTCGCAACCGTCCGCCAATTTGGCTTTATCTGTTTCTGTATATATAATTAGCTAATTAGGTACACAAATCCTCGCTCGAGTGCGCAGATGTTGTAGGTTGAGGGAAATTAACCGAACTCCAAGACGTCTGCAACGGAGGCTACTAATTGTGCAGGTTGAGAAGCGCTAAATTCTTTATTTGTTATTTCATTATCATGGCAATTTGTTTGTTTGCATAGCTTTAATGCCATGGTGGCTAGAGTAAGGAATAAAAAAGAGATGTCTGCATTACGTCTTGTAATTGGCAGAGACATATATAGGCCTACTGTTACAGCGGCATATCGTCGGCCTGCTGATAAAACCTTGTATCTTCAAAATGATAAACTTCACAGGAAAATAAAAAATAAATCTAAAATTAAGAAATAATAATAAAATGATATAAATTGATAAATGTAGTTTAAAATAAAAAATGTTGAATTTTGCATGAAAGAATAGTGGACATACAAGTTTTTGTTTATTATCAGTTTAGAGATACGAGGTTTTATCAGCGGGCGGACAATATTCAAATTTAAAGTCTGGTTTGCTTTTCCATGGACTACCACTGCATTTTCATGGTTAATCAGAAACCTGATTAACTAATATGACACCTCTTTCATAAGGCTGCCTACATTCTGAAGTTAAGCGCTGTGGGCGTGATCAAAGCGTGTAGGGGAGAATACGTGCAACTCAAAAGCGCTTAACTCGAATCGTGTAAAAAATCTTGTCACAATATGATCCAAACTCTAATTTTCATTTTTTAGGATTAGACCACTCTGGTTCTTAGCCCTTCATTCGTATTATGCTTCACTGATTTGTATTATGCATAAACAAAAGATTGAAATCAAAGGAACCATCTGAAGAATTGGTCATGTATCCGTCTGACTCCTTTAACACGTATGTCTACAGGACGGGTTTGCAATCCTATCCAGCGCTGGCTTTTATTGCTACTTGCCTGAGACTTGGCAGTAATGTTTCACTGTGAACGAATTAAGGTCTCCATCAAATACTCTAGAGGTTGATTTGTAGAATAAGGCCTTTAAATGGCTGAGGTAGTGAACCCCTAGTCTAAAAGCTTGGGTGCACAGAATATGGATGACTGCACTTACTGCTAAAACCCTGTGATAAAGATCAATAATCCTGCCAAAAGTTGTCAAATCAAAAGTCTGAGTGAGCAGCAGCGTGATAATGAATGAAGTTGACATGCTAACAGTTCAAGTTTGGCAGCAGACTCTGTCAATTTCCAGGTTATAATTATAATGCTGAGAAGTGTCCTTGTGCCACATCACTCATCCACCAACCTTTTATTCCATGCTATACTTGAAGGAGGAGTGCCACATAGATTGCTGTTGCCAATTCAAGGAGAAAGATTTGCAGAGCCTTTTGGATTCTGTAAGCCTTCCAATTTGATGATCAGAAAATGGCCTAGTTTATGTCTTATGTTGTGTCAGTAATATGAGTTTTGGCATTATGAATGCCTGAAGCATTTCTGTATGAATTATTAACAAAACCACCGCAGATTAAAGCACTCGCTTTCTGGACCTCTGTAAGGGCTGCTCATACAGAGTAACATTTTGTTTGGCATGGACTGAATTTTTTGTTTGTAAATGTAAGAAGCCAGACTTGCATGACACCTGGTAGTCTTGTATCCTTATTCTTTATTGACGCTTGAAATGTTAGGCAAGGGCAGGAGTCATAATTCTACACCTGAGGTTGCATTAGTATCACCAGATATGACAAGACCATGACAGAGTAGAATACACTTAAATTAGAGGTATGTGGTCTTTTGCCATACCTCACGTTGGTGTGTCGTTGCACATAGAGATTGTGGAAGTTGTTTGTGTTCTCGGCTTGGCCGAAATTTGGTCCCTGCAGCCTCTGTATGATTTCAGCTTTCATCACCCTTGCAATGTGAGCCGGGAGCAAGGACAACAACAGCCGCTCCTACACAGCAGAGGAAAACAGAGTAACAAAAGAAGAAGACTATCAGTTTCAGAAGTCATTGGCAGTGAGTACAGCACATTTCATAATGTCAAGCTTGAATATTCCTCTTCGCACTGCTTGTGACGCCAAGGACAGCAGCCTGAAGCAGAGAGTGCCTGTTAGCACTCGCGTTCACTCAAACTGCTGCTGTCCATCCAGCACCACAGGTGCTCTCCAGAACGGAGGCGATTCAGCTCCAAGGACAGCGCCACACATTCTCAGAGGCCTGACAGCAGCTGCTTCTCTGCGGTGCTAATCACCGCAGCTCCTGCTCGGTGGTTCATCCCTGGGCTTGTACTGTACTGTATGTAGGCGCAGTTCCCATTGCTTTGGGCTGATTGGTTTTCAGCCGAGCAAACGTCCTCAAATTTCTCGCACAACAGGAGTTCTTTGATACTGCTGCTTGTTTGCTCGGTAGTTTGCATTGCCTAACATCCCTTTTCAGCTACGAAACAAATCCAATCTACTTCTCAACTGCCAGCTGCGCACTCTTCTGTTTGTCTCCCTCAAGAAGAGATGCCAAACCTATGGCGTTGTGACACACCACTTTCACTGACGAAGAACATAAGTGTAGATGGGCGCAGAATGTGTCAGGGAAAGGAAAAGACAGACAATCATATGTATCAGATATAAGTTCCATTACACTTGGACTTCGGTCCCAATTAGATTTTTGGAGCGACACAGCAGTGTTTAATTTCAGTGAACCCATGCTTTTGTTGCGCATCGCCAAAGGTCAGCAATCATTGTGACTGCAGTGTGATATAGTGCATTTGCCATAAGCAACTAGTAGCAGTTGTAAAGCAAATGACTACTGAACTCATAAGACAGCTACAAACGGAGAGGAACCTGGTTAGGCTTCACACACAAATGAGTGCACTAGATAGCATTGTTCCTGGCACAGATAGAATACTAGTGAACTCAAAACTGGAAAAGTAACTGTTCTCATGCAACTGAATGCTGCTGGCCCAGGACTGACTGCACAGAATTGAATTTCATGGAAGTGTAATTTAGTAAAATAAATAAAAATCACGTGATTCCTGCGAAATATTTACCATTTGCTCACTTAGGTTTGGTGTGGTACCTTTTTACACTATTAATCATTCAGAATCAATGAACAGAAACGTGTAATAAATCCCTTACTGCCACATGAACTACTGAAACTGAATATGACATCATTAGGATTTGCTCATATTCCTTTTTTCCAATGCTTGACATCACTCAAACATATTGTTACTTTAAACCAAACGGTGAATGTACGGTCGCAAAGGCACAAAACTGATGTAATGAGATGAAAGAGTGCAGAACTAGCAAATGAAGGGTGTAAATGGATGCCCTCGGCTGTGCTAAAAATGAGGATAATAAGGGCATCAAGGAACATTCTGGATTTATACCTACATTTTAAAACAGACATAGACAGGTAATTTGCTTAAGTGAGATTGATGTGGATCGACTGAAAAGCAAAGCATTGGCTTTAGTTGGGATGAGTCAGAGTTCGCGCTGTCACGGTTGCACCATCAGACCTGCAGAGCGCCATAATGTAATTCTTCTGTTCATTGTCAAGAACATGAACCCCGCCTACCTTTACCCGCTCAGCCGCAGAGCATAGCATGAAGGTTAATTGCCTCCTGGTTCAGGTGCATGTCTAGGCATTAAATATTATGATGGGTTGAAAGTGATTTTAAAAACCCCCATTAATACATTATCACTCATAAAACATCTTACTTTTGCTTGAAAAAAGAGCCCAGGGTAAACTGACGCCTTTACCCCAGCCCACTATTCAGAGAGAGATATGGTCACCTCACAGTATTTAATGGAAGTGATTTGCCCCGAAATGCTGGGTCTCTTGCTGTGAGACGGACAGCAATTACAGCACTGGCTCTGGCCACGGCTGCCCACTGCTGTGGCAGTCCAGGGGAGCCCTCCTGATAATTGGCAGGGAAAAGGCCAGGTCAATCACAATGTGTTTCACCAATGAGAAAGGTGGAGTGTGCGGGTCGCTATTTTCACAAAATGCAGGCTTATTTTTAAGAGTCAGACAGAAGCTCCAGCCTATCCCCCTGTCCTCAGCTGCATAGGCAACCCCAAGCCCTGTTTGCAGTCTTGTGTATTTGTGCAGAGAAAAGAAGATGATCTGCCTAGTCAGCTGAGCCACAGATGTCAGCAAACTGAACAGTCTGTTCCCTATTCTGCCGAATAATGAAAACATCAGAATTTGGATCAGTGCAAAGTAATACTGCACTGATATACACTGTATAAACATAAAATCACTTCAGTATGCACAATATAAATTAATATGTTTTCGAAAATTAGGCTCCATGATATAACAAAATAACCCTGGATATGCGTTAGGAGCAACAGTCAGTGCATTTTTGTCAGTGCAAAAAAAGCTCTTTTTTTCCTAGATTAGAATCCCTGTACATTTGAAAAGGGATGGTATAAATTCTTTTATCACAAAGGGTGACCATCGCTTCACTTCAGTCTGTATGAGTGGAATCACGTAGAGGACAGAAAATGATTTGGTATTGACATACTCCTGATGATAATCAGCCATTTTTCTGTACAAAAAGGGTAGACCTAAATCCAACTCAGAGCTGCAAGCCTCCTAGATGCCTCGTGAACTTCCCATCTCAGTTGTCACATTAAAATGAAAAGGACTTTAACCGACAGCAAAATGAGTGCCATCATTGGCTTTACTGAAATATTTTAAGTGTTCTCAATCCTTGGTAAAATGGCACTTACAGTGGGTACACAGTGGGTGGCTCAGTATGTCCATGCTAATGCCTCATTTACGCATTAAAAGGGTAACACTTGCTTTTTTTCTGGTTTTGGAGTATGCTTTTAATCGGCTGAAACATTTTTTTTTTTTTGCATTGATGTTGAAAATTAATTCCAGATAGCAAAATTCTTCTGGTCCATATCCGGCCCACACCTGACACGTTCATCCGGCCCACATACCGCATGGAATGATGGAACTTGGGCACTCCGCTCCCATTTGCTAGAATTCGGTCACAACTAAGCCATCATGATGCCAGATGTCAGCCAAGAACATATGATGCAGCAAATGTGGGGCAGTTTTGGTTCACTTACAGACTGAGTATTGTCACTCTGCCAAATATTTGCCAATCATGGGCCATATTTGTTTTGTGATAGGTGAGCCAAATTCAGCATTTACCACATGGGCCACTTTTGGCTCACGTCTATTTTGTCCAGGACAAAAGAATGCCAAAAGTGCCGGATCGTTGCCTGATGTGGCCCACATCCGTATGCTACCTGGGATACTAAATAGCACAGAAGTACATTTGTTTTTATTTTCCCTGGGAACAGTACACTACCGTACAAACTGTTTTTGGTAGTGAGACTTGCCCTCACTGTTATTGCAACATTGGCAGTCAGTTCAGCAGTTCTTATGCATTGACTGACATGGCAGAAGACGTTTTATGGAATGTGTTTTAGTGGCGTCGCAGATGATGCACTTTGTCGGGGACGACAGCTGACACATCTGGTCATTCTGTGTCATCCCTGCAGTCTGCATACAGTAATTTAATGGACATTAATGCGTCCAGAATCTTTTCTTTGAGACTGGCCATCATTCAACATTCAAAATGTTTGATTCTTCTGAGATTCATTTATTTGTGGCATTTGAAGTAGGCACGATGTGTCTTTCTTTATGTGTGTTTTTATTGGTCCTGATCTTCAACTTTTCATGCGCAAAATGATTTCTCCCAATGCGATTCACGACCATGATTCCGGGAACTGTGCTGCATTTAGATGATCAAAATGAGGTGTTAAACCAAGAGAAGATTCGAACCCAGACACGTGATATTTTGCAATGCTCACCATACCTGATGGTCATCATGTCAATCAGCAAAAGGAAAAACTATCAGTTTTCAAATTAGACGATAAAAACCACTTTGCGATTTTAATGCATCTCAGTATAATATTATTTTGCTTTAGGTTATGTGCCTCGGAATGTCCAAGACCAGCCACGACAAAACTGGCAGGTCATCATAAAGTTATGTGAACTGCCAAAACAATCTTCATTAGTACAAACAAAAGCATGTGGCATTCCAACCAATCAGATGCACACTCAAAAACTGATCACACAGTTGCAATGAAACCATTTTTATAGTTTTACAGTCAGGCCAATACTATGGAAGAGGAGTAAAGAAATACACTTCCCGGCCAAGAAAAGTCACACAATCTAATATACTACTCGACATTTGATAGGGATATTGGATATTTTGAGGCACACAGTTGTCGTAACATGTTGCACTGAAACAAATGTAATCTATTTGTATCATGAATGATAACATCATGCTCTGACAGGTATCAAAATTTAAAGAAAAGGAGATTAGACGTAAGAAAAAGGCCTTTTGGTCATTTTTGATGAAATCATCCAGTTCTCTTATCCAACTTTCAACATCAATTAAACTTAATGGGGGGAGAACAATGAAAACTCAATAATGGGTATGGTATCCCCGTAAATTAATCATGCTCTGACAACACCGTTCTGGATATTAAGAAATAACAAATGTAATGAGAATATAGGCCACTGGATGGCAGTATTTACCTTTTTTTTATTCAGCTCAGACTGGAGCTATGTTTAGACATGTCCCGGACATGTCTGGGGCAAGTCCCCGAAAAGTAAAAAAAAGAGGTCTAAATGTGGGTGGGGTCTGCAAAAGAGTATATAAGGAAAAGAATTGAGACAGTAAAGTGGTAGGAGAAATTGCAAGAAGAAGGATACGTGTGACCAGACCTGTCATTCTGTTCAAGACCTGTGAAGTTTTCTTTTGTGAATTTTTGCCTGTGTTAGAGCATTTTTCCTTGCCCAGGACATCACCAAGCCACCCCAACAAAGAGGGACTGTAAATATTTCTGTTTTTTTTCTTGTAATTCAATCTTGGTCATTAGTTAGTAGTTTAGTTGCCTTTGTTTAATTAAATGTGTTGAGGTTTTTAAAACTGTGTCTGTCATCCCTTGCTGTTGCTGTTGTGTTGTAAATTGTATTAACAAATTGGGGCCATAACAAATTGGGGGCTCAAGGTCCGGGATAGACCATTTTGTGAGTAATTTATTAAAAATCTAACATTTCAAATTGTAAAATTGATTTTTTTTAATTGAATACATATATATTGACAACAGCAATGGATGATTTCTTGGCATCACCAACCGTAGGGGTTTTGAAGTCTTTTAAAAAGACAGAACTGCTAGAAATTTGCAGACATTTAGAGCTGACAGAGGTGAAACCAGCCATGCGAAAAGCAAGACTGGCTCGAGAGATAGTTGAATATTACATTGATGAAAATGTGTTTGCACCCGGAGATCTGGAACAGTTTCCAGTGGAAAATCCAAATATAGAAATGGAACTTAAATTAAAAATGCTAGAGATTGAAAGGGAGGAAAGAGAAAAAGAAAGGGAGGAAAAAGAAAAGCAAAGAGAATTTGAAAGGGAAGAAAAAGAAAAACAAAAGCAGGTGGAGATAGAAAAATTAGCAAGAGAAGAGAAAATAGAAAGGGAGGAAAAAGAAAAACAAAGAGAATTTGAGTTAGAAAAATTTGCAAGACAGAGAGATTTTGAATTAGAGAAATTCGATAGAGAAGAAAGACTCAAAATGGAGCAACTAAAAATTAAAATTCAAACTGAAAGTAAATTTCGGGCTAGCCAGGAGGTAAAACTGGTGCCTCCATTTGCAGAAAAGGATGTTGACAACTATTTCCAGTGTTTTGAAAAGGTAGCAAAGAGTTGCCAGTGGCCAAAGGAACACTGGCCTCTGATGTTGCAAACTGTCCTCAAGGGTAAAGCTCAACAAGCCTATTCGGCTTTGTCTGCAGATGATTCCTCTGATTATGAGGTTGTCAAAAAGGTTATTTTGAGAGCTTATGAATTGGTTCCAGAGGCTTACCGACAGAAATTCAGAGGTCTGAAGAAATCTGAAAATCAGACTTATGTGGAATTTGCTAATGAGAAGGTTTGCTTTGAGCGCTGGTGTACTTCTATGGAGGTCAAGGATGATTTCAACTCACTAAAAGAGATGGTGTCAGTTGAAGAATTCAAGAACTGTGTTAAAGATGATGTTAAGACCTACCTTAATGAGAAGCAAGCACTGAATTTGCAATCAGCTGCCAAATTTGCAGATGAATATGTTCTCACACATAAGTCCAAATTTCAGTCTAGCAGAAATAATAGATGGTCCAAATTTCAGAAAAAGGGTTATGGTGATACCCAAGATTCCTCACCCAAAGACAAAGACAAATCTGGTGATCGTGCTCAGAAATCCAGTAACAGGTCTGATCAAAGTGTGAAAGCTGACAGTGACAAAAGTGGTCTAGTTTGCAGTTATCGCAGGAAATCTGGTCATGTTACAACTAACTGTTGGTTCCTTAAAGCTAAGAAAGAAAAAGAAAAGGATACCAAACCAAATGCCTTTGTGAAAACAAGGTTAGAAACCCCTGTAGTAGATAACCAATCTGCTAAATTGCCTGCTTCTTGTGGGGCTAAAAAGCCTGATACAGCTGACTTCGTGAGGGCGGAATTTCTTCCATTTGTGTCAGAGGGATTTGTGGCTCTAAATGAGCATACTACTCCTGTCCCCATATATATCCTAAGGGATACCGGAGCTTCTCAGTCACTTTTGTTGATGGACTCCTTGGAGTTACGTGATGAGACCGCTTCAGGGGATTTCATACTTGTACAAGGTATTGAAGGGAGGACTGTATCTGTACCCCTGCGCTCTATATTCTTGAAGTCAGATTTAGTTACAGGACAGGTAAAGGTGGGACTTATGTCAAGTCTACCTATAAAGGGTGTTTCTCTGTTGCTAGGCAATGACCTGGCTGGGGGCAAAGTAGTTCCCCCTGTACATCTTACTTCACAGCCGAGCACTGAAGATGGGGATGAGGACCCATCTCTGTATCCTTCTTGCGCAGTGACTCGTGCTATGGCCAAGAAGGCTAAAGAAGAAGATGATGTGGTGCCGTCCAGTACATTGAATAGTCAGGACTCAGGTGGTTCGCCTTATGACTCTGATTAGCCTACTATGGTTTCTCCGTTTGAGGACTTATCAGATACTTTTATCAGTTCTCTATTCAGCCAGCCGGATGGGTCTGGTGATTTTGATGTGTCTGGAGACTTGTCTCTGTCCAGAAAGTGGTTGATTGAGGAGCAAACAAATGATCCTGAAATTTGTGTACTAAAGAGGAGAGCCTTTCCTGATAAAGAAATAGACGCAGTTCCAGTTGGGTATTATCTCAAGGATAGTGTGTTGATGCGGAAGTGGCGCCCTCCTGATATCCCTGCCAATGCAGATTGGGCAGTGGTCAGGCAAATTGTTGTTCCGAAGGTCTATAGGAATGAGATCTTAACAATGGCTCATAGTTTACCTTTATGAGGTCATCTTGGTGTTAACAAGACTGTTGATAAGATCATGAAACACTTCTTTTGGCCTGGGTTTCGGAAAGATGTTTCCAACTTTTGCAAAACCTGTCACACTTGTCAAGTAGTTGGAAAACACCTGTTAGACCCACCTGTAGCACCATTGCAGCCTATCCCAGCATTTGGGGAGCCGTTCTCTAAGGTCATTGTTGACTGTGTTGGTCCATAACCCAAGACTAGATCTGGAAATCAGTATTTGTTGACAATCATGTGTGCATCTACCAGATTCCCTGAAGCCATACCTCTACGTAACATCAAGGCAACTGCAATCTCAAAGGCTTTGATAAAGTTCTTCACGTTGTTTGGCCTTCCCAGGGAAATTCAGTCAGATCAAGGTATCAATTTCACTTCCGGATTGTTTCAGCAGGTTGTGTATGAACTAGGTGCAAAGCAGATTCTTTCTAGTGCCTATCATCCAGAAAGTCAGGGTGCCTTAGAGAGGTTTCATTCCACTCTCAAGACAATGATGAGGACTTATTGTTATGACCATGAGAACGACTGGGATGAAGGTGTTCATTTGCTGTTGTTTGCAGCTCGAGAAGCAGTGCAGGGGTCTACTGGATTCAGTCCATTTGAGCTAGTGTTTGGTCATGAAGTGAGAGGACCTTTGCTATTATTGAGTGAACAATGGCAAGAGAAAGAGCCACATATCAGTCTGTTAGACTATGTTAGCAAGTTCAAGGAAAGATTGCGTGCAGCTTGTGACCTAGCCAAAGAGAACTTGAAATCAAGTCAGGGAAAAATGAAAACTTGGTATGATCATAAGGCTAGAAGCTGTGAGTTTAAACCAGGAGACAAGGTCCTTGTGTTGATTCCCTTGCAGTCCAATCCATTGCAGGCTAGATTTCATGGTCCTTATGAAATTCTGACAAAACTCAATGATCTCAATTACATTGTGAAGACTCCAGATAGGAGAAAACCAAAACAATTGTGTCACATTAACATGCTGAAGCCTTATCATGACAGAAATGCTGGGGTTGCAGCTGTCACTTCAGATTCTCCTATGGCCGAGATGTGTGAAGATGAGGGGGAGTTTCAAGATGATGAACCAAGAATTAAAGCTGAAGTTCTTTCATGTAAATTGTCAAATTCTGAAGTGTTGCAAAATCTTGATGTAAAACTCCAGCACTTAGAACCCTCACAGAGAGATCAGTTTAAGAGGTTGATCAAGAAATATGAGGATCTGTTTCCTGATGTTCCAAAAAGAGTTTCTATAGCCTCTCATGATGTAGATGTTGGTGATGCCAAACCAATAAAACAGCATCCGTACCGGATGAATCCTGAAAAGCAAAAGATTGCTGAGAAAGAGGTTGAGTACATGTTAAAACATGATATTATCAGACCCTCCAACTCAGATTGGAGTTCACCCTGTGTGCTAGTTCCAAAACCTGATGGAAGTACTAGATTCTGTACAGATTATCGCAAAGTCAATGCTGTAACTAGAACTGATGTGTTCCCAATACCTAGGATTGATGATTGTATTGATAGAGTAGGGCAAGCAAAGTTTCTGACCAAGATTGATTTAATGAAGGGTTATTGGTGTGTGCCTTTAACTGAGAGGGCCAAGAGCATCTCTGCTTTTGCCACACCATCTGGATTGTACCAGTATGAAGTCCTACCCTTTGGCATGAAAAATGCCCCAGCCACGTTCCAAAGGATGATACAGTCTACAATCGCCGGATTGACACACACCGGTGCGTACATCGATGACCTGATCACATGGAGTGACTCCTGGGAAGAACATCTAAAAGATGTAGAGACGTTGTTCCAGCGCCTGACCCAGGCTAATATGACTGTTAACCTGAGCAAGAGTGACTTTGGTTGTGCTACTGTCACCTGTCTTGGTTACGTCATAGGCCAGGGTAAGGTGGCACCCATAAATGCTAAAGTCCAAGCCATCATGGACTTTCCAGTTCCTGACAACAAAAAAGCTTTGCGCCGCTTCCTTGGAATGATCGGGTACTACCGCAAGTTCTGCAAGAACTTTGCTGAGATTGCTCTCAGTCTAACTAACCAACTGAAGAAAGGCGTAAAGTTCACTTGGGATGATGCATGCCAGAGAGCCTTCGATTGCCTGAAGTCTCTGCTGTGTCACTTCCCCGTGCTCAAATCTCCTGACTTCAACAAACCGTTCTCCATTGCGGTCGATGCTAGCGACCAAGCTTGTGGATCTGTGCTCCTACAGAGAAGTGACTCTGATGACATTGAGCATCCCGTGGCATACTTCTCCAGGAAGTTCAATCGCCACCAAACAAACTATTCCACAATAGAGAAGGAACTGTTGGCTCTCGTCCTTTCTTTACAACACTTTGAAGTTTATGTTTGTACAGGGGAAAAGCCAATGATTGTGTACACTGACCACAATCCGTTAATGTTTTTGAGTAAGATGAAAAACAAGAATCGGAGATTGTTGAATTGGAGTTTGATTTTACAGGAGTTTGACTTGGAAATTAAGCATGTGAAGGGTACAGACAATGTAATTGCTGATTGCTTATCCCGTGTTTGAATATGTATATATATATCATGTGTTTATTTGAATATTGTATGATATGTATATATAGACAAGTGTTCACTTAACCATTTTGTATTGAAAAGAAAAATTTTGCCTTTATGAGTCAAAATTTTTCCCTTTTGGAATGGAGGTGTAATGTGAATATAGGCCACTGGATGGCAGTATTTACCTTTTTTTTTATTCAGCTCAGACTGGAGCTATGTTTAGACATGTCCTGGACATGTCTGGGGCAAGTCCCTGAAAAGTAAAAAAAAGAGGTCTAAATGTGGGTGGGGTCTGCAAAAGAGTATGTAAGGAAAAGAATTGAGACAGTAAAGTGGTAGGAGAAATTGCAAGAAGAAGGATACGTGTGACCAGACCTGTCATTCTGTTCAAGACCTGTGAAGTTTTCTTTTGTGAATTTTTGCCTGTGTTAGAGCATTTTTCCTTGCCCAGGACATCACCAAGCCACCCCAACAAAGAGGGACTGTAAATATTTCTGTTTTTTTTCTTGTAATTCAATCTTGGTCATTAGTTAGTAGTTTAGTTGCCTTTTTTTATTTAAATGTGTTGAGGTTTTTAAAACTGTGTCTGTCATCCCTTGCTGTTGCTGTTGCGTTGTAAATCTAATAACAATTTGGGGCCATAACACAAATCTCTCACTGAGGAAGACGCTGCCGCACCCCAACATGTCCCACACATACTCAACTGGATTGAGGGTGGGTGAATGCGCAGGCCTTCCCATTTTCACAATTGTCTCCTGCTCCAGGTAATCTGCCACTACCCAAGCTTGATGTGGACGTCTTCCATCAGAATTAACTGTGGGCCAACTGTGCCAAGGATGGAGGATCTCATGCCTGTAACGAGCTGCAGGCAACATTCCTTGCCGAAGGACATGGAGGGGTGTACTTCCAGCCATGGACATGCCACCCCAGACCATCACTGAGCCCCCACCGTAACTGTCATGCTTAGTGACCTGTAGCCTTTAGAATGCTTCTCCAACATGTCTCCATGTCCTTGCTCTTCAGTTAGTATGGTTGAAACAAAAACAAGACTTGTCAGTGAAGATCAATGGCCTACAGTCATCCAGGGTCCAATTGACATGATCTGTGGCCCACTGCAAACGCTCTTTTGCATGACGTCGCGTCAAAGGCACCAGCAGAACAAGTCAACGTGACCAGAATCCTGCCTCATGAAGACGACAAAGCACATTTTGTGTAGAAACATGCACATCAAAAGCATTCTGCAGATCATTTCGCAGCTGCATTGCAGCTTGCATTGGATGCAGTTTTACCTGAATGACCAAAAGCCCTTTGTCGACCTCCCCCAAGCTGCTGGGCTGCACTTCCAGTATTTTGATAGCTGTTCCACATGCAGAAAACCATGCTCTGAAAAACATTTATAGTTTGTGCCACCAATTCCAGCATAGAACCTTCTTCTAGCATTCCCACCCGCCTTGCCATATCTTCAGCCCTGCAGGAGAACGACCATGGTCACCATGGTTGTCCATCGCTGACCATAGTTCAGCCAAGTTTGGAAATGTTTTTGACCATGGTTAAGGGATTGATAGACGGTCAACTCTGGGTGCAAACAATGGATGACCATAGTTACTCAACCATAGGCAAGTGAACCATAGTCAACTGGGCTGCAGACCATGAGTGGCCATGGTTACCAACCATGGTCAAATAATAACCATGGCTAAGGTATTCAGATTCAAACTTAACCATCTCTACTACTATTTGAGAAATGTGTCTGTCTCCCTCTGTAAGCAGTGCGTAGTGCATAATACAATGTACGTCATCCTATGTCATTACATTACTGCTGGACCCCAAGTTTGCAGTACTGGCTTCAGTCAGTCTCGAGCAAACCCAAATTATAACGCCACCGTTCATCTGTACGTGCACATGCCCTTGTATCATGGAAGTAAAGCCAAGGTGATCTTTCGCTACAAATCCAAGCACATTCTGAGATTAACTATGAACACCCCGGCTAACTTCACCACATTCGCTAGCAAAATGCTTGCATCGACTACACTCAAATTATATAACACCACCGTTCATCTGAACATAACAATACGAATACATCCACATGCCCAAGTATCATAGAAGAAAAGCCAAGCTGACCTTTCGCTACAAATCCAGGCACATTCTGAGATTAACAATGAACACCCCGGCTAACTTCACCGCATTCGCTAGTATAATGCTTGCATCGGCTTGCACCCATCTAACATTGCACACACCAACATGTATGTACATAAATATGATTTATGAATGACGGGTGCCAATGAAATCAAACCAGTGACGGGTAAAGTCGTCTGCTGCTGCCATTCTCACCACACACAATGAAAGTATCTTAAAAGTCATATATAGATACATGCTCATTTGCGGTTGATTGCTGGGTGGGTGGCAGGGGGATAGTTTTGTGGCAATGCCCAAGGACCATGACTGTTCTAATTCATGGAGATACATGCGTTTGTGTGCACATTTGAAGAGGGTTTTTTGTTGAACTTCAATTATTAAACAAATGCTTCATTGTGCATTCACCGTCACCTTTGGTGCATTTCATTATTACTGCATTAGCGATTTCACACATCTCCGACAAAATCACTGCGAATAATGAGTCTGTTTCCGCATTTTATTTGTGACAAACATGATGCTCTTGGTTTCCAACTTAGTAATGAAGTGAAAACTGCATTTTGGAGCCGTTTTTGCAAGTAAAACTGGCTAAATCAATCAGCCGTGCGTAGAATGTGTATCGGCTAGTCAACCAGAAGTTTCTTCCCAGTCTCGCCTCCAGTAACTATCAGGCATGTTGGATAGCAATTTCATTAACATTTGATTGTACAATTAGTTTCTTCTATTAAACACAAATATTCCATACCTTAATTTAAGCGTATACCTTTATTTGCCCTCTTCATATTTCATCGTTGACATCGTCTTCCAGTTAACATAAATAGGTAAGCTAGTTAATATAATTTTCAATAAGTTTTTCATGTTTAACCATGGTTTTTTCACCAGGGTTAAGATAGTTTAATACATTCTCCCAGGCAAAAATTTTGCCTAGCCCCGGCAATTGGTGGGGCTAAGGCCCCCCTTTAGCCCCACCAATTTGCTGAGGTTATGCTTAGCACCACTTCTGTTCTCGCAGGGTTTTTGGAAAGTGGGCTAGCCCCAGCAATAGTACGGGACTATCTAGCACCGCAGATTGGTAGGGTTAGCCACGCAATTGCAGTGCTCAGCACCAAATTCTGGTGCTAAGAAGGCCAGCGAGAACAGAGACAGAAATAGTCCGGGGCTAAGGAAGCCGACGAAAACAGGTTGCACTGCAACCAATCCGAGGCAAGACGGTCACGAATATTCAATTCCACAACGTGATCGCGTCAAGCGGTATCTTGTAAACAAACCCGCTCTGGTGTTTGGTCATTGGAAGCGCAAGTAGCAGACTTCTTCCACGGAAATAAATATTTATTGAATTGATATTAAGCCTTAAATTATTGGTAGATGGCTGAAAAGACCTTTGAAATATTTGTTTTTATTTTGTGATTGAGTTTGAAAGTGTGAAAAAACGGATACGCAATGCAATAAGATCAGAAAGCATGACGTTTTGTGTTGATGTTGAAACGGTGCTGTGATTGATGGCTTGCTTGGACACACGTTTTTTGTACGTGTGACAAAAAGACGCGTTGTTACATTGACCGTACGTGTGCGCGTACCCACGTGTATGGTGGGTTAGTTGTTTCGAACGCAACACACAGAACACGCGATACGTAGCTAGCTACCTGTACTTCGTTTGCAGAGATGCCAAATCTCACACATTCGGCGTGAGTCTCTCCTCTTAGTAGCATTCAGTTTCTGTGCCGTAGTCAGCAATTATTCAATCAATGCGCACTGAAGAAATTCACTCGCGGAATATAAGTCATTGTGCATCAAGTTAATCAGTATCACGTGCATTACGGTGGATTTCCCCACTAGTGACACGGAAATCAATTAGGACTCAGGAATTCTCAGGCTTGTCTTTACTGAGGGATTGAAAGCAATGGAATTGCATAAAGACATTTCAAATGGTCTTATTTCATTTAAACAATCTAAACGATCATGAAACACATGCATTGTTTCAAATCCCTAAGTAAAGAGAAGCACGAGAATTCCGGAGTCATAATCGCTTTCCATGTTTATTGTGGTAAGGTCCACCTTTACGCAAGTGAAACTGAAACTTCAATGCACAAAGATTTTAATACCGTATGAGAATCTCATTAAGTGTTCAATGAATAATTGCAGACCATGGTGAATAAGCCCAAAAAATGCGTGAGCCCTACGCCGAATGCGTGAGACTTGGCATCCCTGCGTTTGGACTGTCATCAACTTATTTGTATAAAATTTGACAATGGCCGTCAAAAGGAGCAATTGAGCAATTGAGAAGACTGTGTAATTTGGGTCATGAAGCCTCGATAGTCCGGGGTAAACGATAGCAAGTGAGAACAGGAGCGATTTTTCTTAGCCCTTGTTTCTTCGATAGTACTGTACTAAAAATGCAAGTGAGAAAAGGGGCTAAGAATAGTCCGGGATTAAGGATAGTAAGGGGCTAAAGAAAACCAAGCGAGAAAAGGCCTTTAGTTATCTAAGGTTGTTGAGATGACTTAATCTTGAAGAGAACATTAGGCCTCGTTTTAATAAGACAGTTTACAAAATAACCATAATTGAAAAAGTGTTTCAATTTCAAACTTCATTTTAACCAAAAAATAAGATATTTAGAACCACACTGTGGCACAGTTATTCTCCCAGAGAAGTGAATGGGATCTTTGCCCGTGCTAGGGGAAATGAAGCGAATGAAGCAAGGAGAAATTTTATTTCGAGTTTGGTGGAAATGCGGCATTACACTTTATAAAGCCCTCTCCTTCACATCCCAGAAACTTTCTACAGGTTGTCAGGATTCTGTGGCTTCTGTGGATTCTAATAACACTGCCTGGAGAGACTTGTACAGTGGGCACTGACTGATGGCGGAGAGCAGAGACTGCGTGCCTCAGTAGTTTGCATTGGCCTAATGGGATTTCTCTATCCACCAAGTCACCTTTTCCACTCTTTCTATTGTGCAGGGAGCCAAAGGAGCTGAAATGAAACTCTACAGCCAGGTCAGACAAAGCCACCCACCTTGTATGCTTATTAACTCCTTTTGTTAAGAAATTAGCAGCTGAGCTGAGAATGAAGTGAAATTCTACCTTCGGGAGGGAGCATGAGTCATATCCTCTGGGGCCACACTTCACCCCTTTAATTTCAACATCCATCTCTGAAAAGGCCCAGTATTGGCACTGAGGGCCTATTTTATACAGCGGGTAAAGAGGTTAAGAGGAACTACAACATGGTCAACCTGGAAACAAGGTCAAGGCTTCACAGCTGCCTTACGACTCCCAAGTAACCTCTTGAAAGCCAGTAGTAGTTTCATTTCAGTCCACTGCTTTTCTCGAAAGTGTTGGGCTGAATTTATTAATTTAATTGGCCAACCATTTTATATGATGTGGTAATTCAAGCCGTAAATAAAATGAAAGAAAGCAAGGCAACAGAATTATAAAGCAAATACAATGGAGGGTAGTTTCACTCCTGAAATTGTGGTTGAGTTCCCCCCAAATCAATTTAAGAATCTCAGAGGTCACTTTGCTGAAGAATTGTTGAACAATGAATAGAGATGATAATTTCAAAAAAGTTCATTAAAAGACAGAAATAACATGTGTTGGACATACTGCCTCCCAGCTTTTTCATCTTCAGAATTTTGCTTTATTGAACACCATGCCATTCATATTTCATGTTGTCATACACAGTGGCTAGGTTCTTGTACACAATATAATGGTACTCAACAGCCAATTAAAAGAGAAATCCACTTTAAAGTAAAGAGACAATCCTTTAGGTCAGATTACCAACTTAATACTGATAACCCTTTGGATCCTGTCATCTCTTAGATTTTTGCTTAATAAAAGAAATGGAAGTTGTACCAAAAAAAAAAAAAAAATAGGACCTAGGGTCTCGTAGCTTACTGGCAAGCAATCTTATAGTGATGATACAAGTTGTGAAAATTTCATGTGAAGTTTGACCTTCGAATCATTGAAGGTCAATATCATTGTCACTAAATAAAAGTTCATATACATTAATAAGACCTCCTGTGATTCAATACTAAGCTCTGAGGTAGTTTTGGTGATACAGTTAATTGAAAATTCAATTTTTCAATAGTGAACTTTAGACGTCACTGAAGCTCAAGTTGAGGTCAGCAAATGGATTCATATGTGACTTTCTCAATGTCTCCATACATACCTTGGCTCCATCTGTTACCATTTTGGCGATACAAGTCATTGTAATTGCTCTGTCGAGTGTGACCCTCAAAGGTCACTGACAGTCAAGTTGAATGTCTCCAAATGAAAGTTCATGTGACTTCCTAGATGTCTGTAACACAATCCTAGGCTCAATCCGTGACCATTTTAGTGACACAAATCATTGTATTTTCACTGGGTCACATTTGACCTTCAAAGGTCAATACGAAGGTCACCAAATGAAAGTTATATGACTTCCTTTATGTCTCCAGTACAAGCTCGATCTGTGACCATTTTGGCAATACAAGTCATTGTAATTGTATTATGTCAAGTTAGACCTTTAAATTTCACCAATAGTCAAGTTGAATGTCACCAAAGAAAAGTTCGTGTATGACTTCCATTAAGGTCGTGATACAGACTTAAGGCTCTATCTGTGACCTTTTCAATCACAGAAGTCATTGAATTTTAACTCGGTCAAGTCTGACCTATGAAGGTCAATATGAATGTCACCATGTTAAAGTTCATACAGGACATCCTATATGTCTCCAATACAAACCTACACTATCTGTAATGATTTTGCTGTCATTGAAATTTCACTGTAAAGTTTGGTCCTAGAAGGTCACCGAAGATCAAGCTCAAGGCCACCAAATAAAAGTTCATACATGACTTCCTGGAAGTGTTCAATTCACATATGTTCTTAAACTGCAATATTTTCAAGCCTAGAAGCCTTTGAAAATTGTAACATTTTGCTTAATCTCAAGTTTGACCTTTCAAGGTCATCTGAGGTCAACTTTAATACAGCTGAAATAAAGCAATATAGCAATATGCAACCATTTAGTTTCTACAGGCGACTTCCCCATTCTCCTTAAGACCCAATGTTGAACTACAGCACCCCCATTAGAGCCACTTCTATCAATTCAATCAAAATGATGCTTGCACTGTACATTGACAGTACCAAGGGAAGTTGATTGCCCGATTTTGAAAAAAAAATTATCTGAAATTTCAAGGGCCCATAAAACGGACAAAAATGATTAAATCAAAAATCCGAAAACAACAACTGGAAATATGGTCCAGTAATATGTTATTGCAGATTTACACAAAAAGTCATCAGGCCAAAAAAAAAAGATGGACAGCAGACGATGGACGCCACTGCATGACAAGAGCTTATTGGTCCTTAGGGCCAGTAAGCTAAAAAAATAACTATTAATCCCTGACCTCTCTGGACAAATACACAACAAGAAGCCCAGACAGAGACAGCTGTGGTCAAAATTCGAGGAGCGAGAGGAGTACTGAACCTGCTGATGCTTCTCAAACTCCAGCTTGATGGGAGATTTGATGCAGTTACACATGTCCTGGTAGGTCTGCTTCAGAGCCAGCTCCATCAGGTGCTTGTGATAGGCTCCTGCCATGTTACCGCAGATGAAGATGATGGTGTTGGCCAAAATCTAGAGGAGACAAAACCACATAGCCAGTGAATGACAGCTTGGGCTTCATGCACTGGAGGTGCGAAGAACAACATCAGGTCTTACCACCGCAGTGTCTCTCACAGGAAGTCTTTTTTTCATAGGAACACTATGTGTATTTGTTTTCTCTTATGCTGAGCCTCCAGCGCATTGGATTGCGCCAAGTACCGATTTGGTACTTCACGCCTGATGAAAATACTCCTACAACAAAACGGATAAACTAAAGTAAAGTTTACTGACTAGAGGAAAGGTGTTTTTAAAATAAAAAAAGATTTTTTCCCTTTTGATTGGAAAGACTGTACCCATGTAAACAATGCCATGACAGACATTCATGCAAAATCAAAAACTGATTCAAAATTAAAAATTCACCCGACCTTTTCATTTTTACCAAGGACAGATTCAGTGGGTAGCTATTACTTAATAAGCACAAAGGCCTTTAGCAATGCATTTTATAAAATACATAGCATATTCCCAGAAAATGTATATTTAGCAAGAAAAATTTTTTGAAGCACTTAGCTGGCAAAGAAAGCCAGAAAATAGAACAAAAAAAAATGCAGCTTGTGATGAGAAAACACACAAAACCTTCTTGGCAAACAAAAGTAAAAAGAACACAGCGCAGGCTCACACCACAACCATCCAATATTCTTTTTAATAATACAGCAGAGGAACATGAGAAGCCCAGAGACAAACTCACTTTTCTGAGTACTGAATATATTAAGCAGCAACCTTTAAAGCAGAGGTGACACAATTAATCAACTGAGTCTGCAATTAAGGCCTTGATAAGCAGAATGAGTTGTCTGAGGTCTGGGCTAAAATTAAACCTACACCCACACTGGCTCTTACCAGATCATACGCACCAGCTGTAAAACCTGAAGTGTCAAAAAATTTCCAGGAAAATTAAACTAGAGCTAATGACAGGATTCATTTACTGCATTATTTTTTACAATAATGATCAGTCCAAGACTAAAGAAAATAGTGGCAAAGCCACTGTGCTCGCTTGGCCAAACATGGCCAAAATGGAACACCCCCTATTGGCCAAAGTTTCGGTTCGATTCAGCTGAAAATCGAACTTGGTCTAGACCTTATGACCATTTATACACACGTGAAATATCAAAAGGATCAGTAGAAAACTGAAGATGCTAAAGCGCAGACAAGCCAAAAGTTTACGCATGCATGCACAGACACATGCATGCTCACATGGACGCACGTATGACAGACCTCCACTAAAGACCCCGAGCATAGCATAAGCCCCTTTGGGCCTTTTGGCCAAGTGGGATAAAACCCAGGCCATTGGTATGCCAAAGCGAATCACAAAGAGAAAATTAAAAACCAAAAAGCCAATGAGAAATCAAACACGATTAAATCAAACACTAGAAGCAGGACTGAAATCATAAACCGAGGAACAAACTTAATCATGACCAGAAAATCTCAAGAATCAAAGAACACTCGTGGGTAAGGCACAGAGGTACTGGCTTAAACTCACACTAGACTGTTCTAGACTGGGGGACAATACAGAGGAGGAGAGCAGAGTGACTCATTACAGGGGACTGCAGGTGAGTTGAGCTCAGAAAGTTGCAAGGAAATGTGATTACAGATAAGGGATTAATCAATTAACAATGAACAAGGGAAGGCGTGAGTGTTGGAGTGAAAACAGAAAACGCCTGCAAATGTGCCAGATTCATGGAATGGCTACAGAAATACAATAAACTTCTGAAATAGCAATGAAACATGAAAAATACAAATACAAATATAAAATACCACAAAACATAACTAGACATATTCAGATTTTAACAATTCTCCCCAAACCAATTAGAAAAACTACAGCAGCACTCAGAGAGTGCAAGTTCCTCCGCCAACAATTTTCAGGAATTTTTTGTGACCTTGACCTTTGACTTACGAAGGTTAAATTCAATTGGCTTCTACTCTGGGGCAAGGCCTAGTGATTGTTAAATTTTGGCAATAATGACATGAAAACTGTATCTTGCAGGTTGTCCACAAACAAACGGCACCAATCACATAACCTCCTGCCACACTTCGTTGGCGGAGGTAAAAATGCCTTTGCCCACGTTGACAGAGTATCAGTCGGCACAGGATCACGTTGTCAATGCACAGATTTCCTACAGGTTTTAAGCTGCCATCAGTTGGAGATGTACTCAGAAGGGCAATAGGTCTCCTATTGTGCCCAACAAAGCCAAAGTGCAGTAACTATATATTGGGTAAAATGAGTTATGCAGTTTTTGGCCTGAAAGTATGTGGAGGTTAGGATTTATTTGGATGGAAATAATGACATGGGAAGTCAGTTAACCATAATCTATCAGAGACATGCCATCTATTCATTTGCTGGGACAGCAAACAAAGTCTGAGGTCATTTTTACTGTCCTAATTATTTCGTAGTCACTGCACTTAGCCTTTGTAGGGCAGTATATCTGACCAGTCTAAGAGGCATGCATTTACTTCTAGTTTAGTGCATGATCACAGATTTGGTTTGATTCTGATTACTTCCCCTTAACTTGGGCTTGGGATCAAATGCATTCTTTCTCATGAACTGCCTGTGGTTCAGTTTTCCTCACTAGTATCCTCTTACTCAGAAGAACTGAAAATAAAATCCTTTATGTTTAATCACTTGGAGTTTGATTTTGTACAACAAGGAAAAAATTAAGTAACCCTGACTATATCAGTGACTTCATGCCCCCAAAGGTTATCAGTACAGTCTGGTTATTGATCAACAGTGTGATAACTACATAATGTTATTTTTTACTGAAACACTTTACTGTTGCACATGTACCCCAACACTCCTGCAAAGCATTTAGGAAACAAAATATCACAGTAAAAAGCCTTTGGTGCTCTCTCAAGAGAATTTTCCGAGTTACGCCAGATACCCACACCAGACTTCCAATATCCAAAATCAGCCAGTTCAAAGTCAGCAGGTTCTCAGAAACATGTGGAATATCTAAAATGCCCTTTAGTAAAAACAAAAATCGTATGGCCAACCAAAAACGAACAATGAATCTAAAACAGTATTTTAAGAGTGCAAAGCAATATTTATCCTGCTAAAGGCCTGCTTTAAAACCCCTCAGAAAATAACCAAAATTTCACATGACTTCACCAATAAACAAACAAGCAAGTCAAAGCAGTCATGCACTTGCAATCCGCACCTGCTTTAAAACATAATTAATGTAACACAAATCAATACCTAAGCAATAGAGATAGCATGTCTACACATGTAAAATACATGCAAATTAGTTGCCTCACAGTCACCTCATGGCAAATGGAGCAGGGTAAGAGGAAAATAAAAACAGGATATAATGAGAGTGTTTTTTTAAATTCTCATTCGAATCAAAAAGTGTATGATAATATACTTTGCACTTTACGGTGGATGGAACCAACCTGTAGCCTGCAAGCTCACACGAAGTGCCACACGAGACACTTTCTGTCAGGTTCCTTAGTGCTCAAGAAACAGCGGAAGGTTCAGGATGGTTGATAGAGGTAATTAAGATTCAGGCTCTCAATGAGCATCTTTGCCCAGCCCTATATCATTTAATTAGCCTGTTGGGCAACAGAAATATTAAGACCCACATAATTATAAGATTAAACGGAACCACACACAGCAATAACACCCAATTTTCTGTTAATTAAAGCTTAGTCATCATTATTCACATTTATACCAGGGGTCTGTTGAATATGCAATTGTAAACGGTTGAAGGAAGTTTTCAGGATGAGCATTATTTTCATGACACTGCACACCTATGAAGTAGTGATAAACATTTTAGCCTTTTGGGAAATATTTTAACAACCACAAGGTCTGAAGCGAGTGGTGCAGGTCCAAATACACATTTACTACCTTGAAGGTTGATGATCTGAGCACAAAGTACAGCACATGGTTCAATGAGATTGTACTTAGTCTCTTAATGAACCCTTTAGTGATCTTCAGCCCCAGGCGGGCTGCCATGCATAATTGCATTTCTATATGTCAAATACTGTGCTACATTAGAGAAGTACACATCATTTAAAGATGCAAGACTTGGCATTTTAACTCTCCAAGCCATTTTCTGATGAAAAACTACAGCAAAAATACTTTTTTAAATTTCATCACTATGATTCTCAACCTGACTATGTAGTGCCAGAGGTTTGATTCTATAGTAATGTTCAGACTTGTCAAACTTACCTTGGTAGCTGTCCAGCGATCAAAACCCATTATTGCTTTTAACCTGCAATGAGCAAGCTAGGCAAAACATTAAAAAAAACTACTCTGACACAGAGATAGCACATCTTAGCAAATTTAATTTGTTTTAACCAGGGAAGTCCCATTGAGATTGAAATCTCTTTTATAAGGGAGCCTTGGGGGTTGAGGTGGGGAGGGAGAGGGCAATTTGCACAGCCAATTGGATCAGGGGATGATTAGGTGGCAGGTCGAAAGAGCCAGGTTGGGACTTTAGCCATGACACCAGGGAGCCCCCTACTCTTGTCGAAGAGTGTCATAGGATCTTTCATGACCACAGTGAGTCAGGACCTTAGTTTAACGTTGCATCAGAAAGACGGCATCAGCTTCAGTGCAGTATCCCCATCACTGCACTGGGGATTATTCCACCAGAAGGAAGATCGCAACCTACTGGCCCACCAACACCTCATCCAGCAGCAGCTTGGTTTTCCCAGGTGGTCTGCCATCCAAGTACTAACCAAGTCCAAGCCTGCTTAGCTTCAGCCAAAAGCCTGGAGCAGATCGAATAGTGGTATGGCTGCTGGAATTTCACTGCGTCCAGTCTTTTATACTCATAAAGCAGTAATATAGTTTAGTAATAAGCACAGTAACCCTTTAGGAACGAAATAGGTGCTCTCTCTAGCAAATATGTACTGATATAATGGAACAGTGCATGCTCAGGCCTCTAAGCCCTGACTCCAATGTATCAGAAAAATTAACTTTTATTTTAAGCACACAGCCAGTGGTGAAGAACTTCCAAAAGAAGTGTCTTGGTAGCCAATCGATTACTTTTAACGGCTCTAGGGCTCTTCGTCTCCCAACTTTTTGACCCGGACTTTTCGCCCCAAATTTTTTCGTCCTCGGACTTTTCATCCCCAAGGAATTTTCGTCCCTGGACTCTTTGTTTCCATTAACTTTTCTTCCCTAGGCTCTTCGTTCCTGGATTGTTCATCCCAAAAAATGCTTTGCCCTCTTCCTGCGTTATAATCCTATCCCAAAACCTAACGCTTATATAATAGTGATCTGTCCGTCATCCGTGCGTCCACCTGTCCAGTGGTTGCACACTTGATTATCAACACGGGACGAAACATCTGGGAATGAAAAGTCCTCGGAGATGTAAAGTCCAGGGATGAAAAGTCCTCAGTGACAAAGAATCTGGGGACGAAGAGTCCATGGGGGGAAAGGACAGGGGACGAAAAGTCTGGGAACAAAAATTTGGGGATGAAAAGTTTGGGACAAAAACTCAAAGAGTTTTTGGGGACAAAGAGTCCTGTCACGACTTTTAACAAAGAGGAATTGTCAAAGTGGTTCTGAAAAGGGGGGGGGGGGGGGGGGGGTGTCGATGAAGCAAAGGAGTTTTGGAAGTGACTTTTATGCATATATAATCATACACTAGTCAAGGCGATCAAGCCTAAAATATTAATTCTTCTTCATTTTCATGTTTGAACCTGCATTTGGTTAGGTTTCCAGCTATTATAATATTATTTTTCTAGGCAGACCGGGCTTGGTCGCAGCACTATAGGGCCCGGGAAAAACAGAGAACCTTTCTCTGCCAGATAATCACTTACATTTCCAGTGTTGATAATACATTTGAGTAATTTTCTTGGAAATTCTGACTGTTAAAGAACAGTCCACTAAATGTCACCTTTCAGAGAACACTGTGATATTGCTCACAGTTTAATTTGTTCAAGAACAGAAAGCACTTGAGTTTGCGAGAAAATTTGCGCAAGAAAGGGGGTAACGTAAGCATTGACACGCTCTTGGGATTTGCCAAGGAGAAAGAAGGCTTCTCTACAACGGAAATGGATCTGCTCGTGCCTGAGTAACCTCTGTCCAAAGCTGTGATGAACTTGTACTATAACAGGATAAACAAATATACAATGCATTATTTGTCATTCTTTTTTTTTTTCTTGTAAATCAAAAGAATGAAAATCCATATGCTTTTCCCGTTCTCATCTTCACATCGGCTTTTGGAACAGCAATGAAATGGACCAGAAACAACTTGTTTTCGCGTTAATTGTTATTTCTATATCAAGTGCCTCTACTGCAGCTATCTCTGTATCTATCAATCTATGTTGTATTTATCTATCTGTTGTTACAGGAATTTTCTGATAGTCAGTGCCACTGTCTTGATTGCCATGAAAACCATAAATGCGAATTGATGTACAAAGTCATTTGAAATATACTCCTTGTATCACATGGATTCAAAATCAAATTAATCCTCTCCACAATTCTCATGCAAGACACACTGTTAAAATGAAAATGAAAATGAATGAATGTTCTTGTTTTAAGTTTGGAAATAATCCGAGAACTGTTTTCCTTGGTAGTACTGTGAGTTCAGTCAATACGTATTTTCAAATCAAACCAGACTATGCTTGGTCTGGTCTAGTGTGACAAAAGGTTTTCCCTCTAACAATCCTATAGCAAACAAAGCCAATAACAATGCTGTAAGATGCAGTAGAGGCAGATAATACAGTTAAAACATCTCAACAAAAATGAATAACATG
Organism: Gymnothorax reevesii; assembly: GCA_029721435.1. Lineage (NCBI taxonomy): Eukaryota > Metazoa > Chordata > Actinopteri > Anguilliformes > Muraenidae > Gymnothorax > Gymnothorax reevesii. The sequence goes on along the minus strand of CM056577.1, from coordinate 88,127,607 downwards.
TTTTTTTTCTGGTCTTGATGTAATTTCTATTTCAATAACCAATTTGGATACAAAAATGGGAAAAGCAAGTGGATTTCTGATTTTCGAATCCAACAGGAAGAACAGAATAAAAGAACAATTCATTGTGTAAAGTAGTGTGCAGTAATAATTATACACTTGACAAGATGAAGACAAATCAGAAACCAAGTACTTAATCGTATGCTGACTGCGTGATCCTCTGATGGCATTGGGCGCGTAATTGATGGTGGGACTGCATAATGTAAACAAACAAAAGCTAGTCTTCGTGTGAGTCTGAGGAATGACGTGCCATGACAACTTCCTCCTGAGTTGATGGGTGCAGGTGGGCTAAACAGTTTAGCTGTGTTCGAGGTGGGGGAAAAAGGGGGAAAAAAATCTGACTACTGGAACTGCAGAAAGAATTTGAACATGCATCACCCAATCATTGGATTTTAAATCGAGCCAAAAAAATAAATAAAAAAACATTTCATCAAGGCAATAAAAGGATTATTAGTGATAAGTCTGATCCAAATCTGCCTTGTAGAACTTGTGAAAAAGTTGAAAATGCTCGAGCCAAACAGAGGCCTTGGCAGTCATACTGGATTCTGAATCCAGAAAAAAACTAACTCTAGGTCAAAGCAATAAGACAAACATGCAGAAAGTCTCATCAAATCTGACCTGAGGAACTAGAGAAATGGTCAAAAGTGCATCAGCCACTCAGGGACCAGGGCAGGCATATTGGATTTTGAATTATGGTGAAAAATAACAACACTCTGTCAGAGCCTTGACACAAATAAACACATCTGATCCAAAGTTAACCAGTGGAAGTGGAGAAGTGGAAAATGTGTCAGCCAATCAGAGGTCAAGAGGGCCATTTAGGATTCTGAACTGAGCCAAAAAACAATACTTTTTTAGGGCAATTAGATGAACATTTTTGACAAGGTTGATCCAAATCTGCCTCAATGAACTTGCGAAGTTGCAATTCACTAACCAATCAGAGGCCATGGTGGCTATATTGCATTCCAAATCAAACCAAAAAATAACAACACTTAAGCCCCCGTCACATTTGTTCAAAATTTGCAAGAATCATCAAAACCAGCCGGAATGAAGAATTCGCGCAACATTCCAGCGGGAATTTCAAATTGACCAAAATTTTTACAGCTTTGACAGAATTCCATTTGAATACTTAGAATGCATTTCGAACCCGCCTCGTATTAGCTCTCGAATGCAGCTTGAATGTAGTTGGAACACAATACGAATATTTAGAATGCTGTCAGAATGCAGTCAGAATATTTAGAATACACTTCAAATGCCGAACGAGTGCAGTTCAGTTGCTGCCTGAACTCCACCCGAAGTCTGGTTGGAAGGTGCCTCGAATGCTGTACGATTTTCACCTCGAATGCAGTCAGAACACTCCCGGAATGGCCGCCGAATATGGTTGGAACGTCCAAGAATTCAAACAGAATGCAGCTTGAATACTCAGAATGTACTTAGAATGTAACACGAGTGTCCCTTATATATTGATTGAGCAACGTAAAGCAGGGGAACGTAAATATACCACTAAAACTAAATGTGTGAGAGTTAACAGGTATGCATTATTAATGAAAACTGGCCACACCTGATAATGTTGAGAGTTTTCAGAGTTTCTATAATGGTAATTTAAATGAATGATTGAAAACTGGTCATAACTAATCATTATTTTTAAGCCAGTTCACCAGCCGCCACTGATGCCAGCAGCAGTCAAAAGATTCCAACGGCATTCAAAGCACATTCCAGCTCAATTGTTTTAATATTGAAATAGATTCCTGCAACAATCAAAATGCATTCGAGGTGCATTCTGGCTCATTAGAGGTGCATTCTGGCAGGATTTGATGTGGCTCGCCATTTCAATTCTCCCTTGAATGCAATCAAAATGTTTTGAATGTTGTTGGAATGCTATAAGAATATTTATAATGCAGTCACAGCACAGTTAGAATACACTTCGAATGTCGTTCGATATTTCTCCACTTCGAATGCGCCTGGAAAGTATTGAGCATGAGCAGAACATTCAAGCCAGCCTCAAGAACGGGCCCGAATATTTGGAATGCACTAAAAATGCAGTCAGAATTTTTAGAACGCACTTCAAATATCCAGGAATATACAAAGAATTTTATTTCCGACGGCATTCCGGCTCATTCCGCCTCTAGTGTGACTAGGCTTTTAGTCAGGGCCATGAGACAAACGTGCACCAAGTCTAAGCTAGAACTAGAAAACAAACCAAAAATGTGTCAGCCAATTAGAAACCAGGGCAGCCATTCTGAATTTTGAAGACAACGCTTAGGTCAGGACAATGAGAAAAATGAATGTACCATGACTGATCTAATCTGATCAGAATTACTGGAGAGGAAATCAGGCAAGCAAATCAGAGATCTGGACAGCCATATTGGGAAAACCGCAGCTGGGTGATGGAAAACACATCACTGAGGGCTGCGTATGATTTTTCCCTGGAATTTTGCCACAGACACCCTGTTGTTTACACTGGTTAATGATGCAAATGCAATAACTTTCATCAGAGGACAGTAGGCTGAAACATCATTGTGTTACCTCATTTGGCAGTAGATAGATTTTAATTTAAATGAATGTCTTTTAAGTACTAAGAGATTATTACTTTAATGTACCATACGATAAAATACATATCCCGGTTGCAGTTTCATGCATACTTCGCACTAGTTAATCACCATATCTCTGAAATATCTCTCAGTGCCTGGTGAAGATTTGTCATTTGCATTTGTCTAGCTGGTGTTATCACATATCCTTTTTTGACAAGAATAATGGAAACAAAGGCAATAGTCCACACTGCAGGCTTCCTTCCCTGATTCAATAAAAAAACAACCTCCCATCATAACAGATATATTGCTGGAAGTTGAATAGGTCCCACTGAGACTGTTAGATCATTTGGGCCTGATTCCAATTGTTTTTACATGCCCAGTTATATCCACTATATCCCAGTTATGCGGTTTAGAAACTGCAGGCTGTTTGCCTTGTTTTCTCGTCATGGCTGTAATTAACTTTAAGCATGTTAGGTGGTTATCGATTTCAGCTTCTTAGGGATTTCCTGAACAGTTTCACTCAACCTCCTGAAAGCTCCAGCTCTTAGCCTGCCTGATGCTAATTTAATGTTGATAAGAGTAATCAGTGACCTGATTCTCTTTTCTGAAGCAAATCTACAAAATCAGGTGATAATTTTCAAACTCCACATAACTGTACATAAGAGAATGTTTACATTTGAATGAACTGAATCTGAATCTGTAAGATTACAATTTGCATTGAGTGAGTTAGTTGTGACTTACACTACTGCAAAAAAGTATTTGCCTCCATCCTGATTTTTTTTTGCATATTTGTCACATTTGTTTCAGATAACCAAACAAATGTTAATATTAGACGAAGATAACCCGACAAAATACAAAATGCAGTTTTTAAATGATGGTTTCATTCATTAAGGGAAAAAAAATATCCAAACCTACCTGGCCCCATGTGAAAAAGTAATTGACCCCCCCTTGTTATATCATGAATTAACTGTGATTAACCACATTTATTGAGTTCAATTTCACTGGCCACACCCAGGCTTCATTACTGCCAGACCTGCTGAATCAAGAAATCGCTTAAATATAACATGTCTGATAAAGTGAAATAGGCTAAAAGATCTCAAAAAACAACACACCATGCTGCAATCTAAAGAAATTCAAGAAGAGATGAGAAACAAAGTCATTGACATCTATCAGTCTGGAAAGGGTTACAAAGCCATTTCTAAGGCTTTTGGGCTCAAGCGAACCACGATGAGAGCCATTAATCCACTAATAGAAAAAACGTTGAACAGAGGTGAATCTTCCCAAGAGTGGCTGGCCTACAAAAACTATTCCAAGACCACATTAATGACTCATGCAGGAGGTCACAAAAGAACCCAGAACAACATCTGAAGGCCTCACTTGGCTCAGTTAAAATCAATGTTCATAATTCAACAATAAAAAAGAGACTGGGCAAAAATGGCATCCATGAGATAGTTTCACTGTGGACTGACTCTCCGCTGGCCCCGGCCCTTGATTCTATGCGGGCCCCGGCCCCTGACTCTGCCCCGGCCCCTGACCCTGCACCGGCCCCGGCCCCGGCCCCTGACTCTGCGCCGGCCCCGGCCCCGGCCCCTGACGCTGCGCCGGCTCCGGATGCTGCGCCGGCCCCGGCCCTTGACGCTGCGCCGGCCCTAGCCCCTGACGCTGAGGGGGCTTCTACTCTGCAATCTGCGGTGGTCCCTGACCGTGAAGAGGTTTCTGTTCCTGGTTTTGACTGGAATTGGAATGGGAGTTCAAGGAGGGTAGTGAGACCGGGAAGAAAAAGGAATCCCCCTGTGTGGATGAAGGACTATGTACTGGGGTGACTTGGACTCGGGGACTCGTCCTTCAATATAAGGGGGGGGGTAGTGTAATGACATTGCCTGGTGGAGGGATATGCAGGTGGAAGCAATCCTCGGCGAATTGTAGGATGATCACGTGGGGAAGGAGGTTTGAAAAGGGTGGAGGGGGAGAAGGAGGGAGGCTGGCTGTTGGCGGGGAGGGTGATTGCTGGGGTGCTGGGGAACAGAAGGAGGCTGGGGCAGCGTACCTGAATTTGGGGGGCTCAACGTGGGACGTCGCGGGATTGCTGCCGTTTTGGGATCCCTTTCGGAGACGGAGCTGTCGGTATTTTTTTACATGGACTGGTTTTGTCTTTTGGGCAGTCGGGACGCCGATGCCCATGAACTGAAAGACTTGGGGAGGGGTGTTAAAATGGTTACTGGATGTAGCAAAGTGGGAGTTTGGGTTTTTAGTTTATGAAGTAGGTGTGCGTGTGCGAGTGTGTGTGTGTGTGTGGGGGAAGGGGGAGTTGAGGGAGGGTATTGTGTGATTAGGTTGGGTGTGTTGGGTGGGGGGGGTTAATGAATTGTAGTATGATGCTCAAAATGAGTATAGCTGAGTCGTTTGTGCTGGCATTTTAATGAATTTAACGCGTGATCGAATAATAAAGAATGTCGTATTGAGCTGTGTGTTCTGGGTTTGTGTGGAAGTTGGGGACGACTGCCGGACCTTACCGGCTAAAAAAAGGTGGTGGTAGCCCTTAATTAAATTATTCGGATTGGTCTTATTACAGTATTTTCAGAGATTCAGCCTTATCTGTTTGAGCCCGAATCGGATGAGGACACTGAATTGGAGGAAGAACCAGTCCAGCAAAGGCTGGATTTAAACGTTTCTGAATGTATCCGTTGTACAGATTGGCCTGTTTTCATTTTTAAAATAGGAATTTCTATTAAACAAAGATGTTCAGAATGTCTAGCACTTTTCCTATGTTCTTGAATGCGGGTAAATTACCGTTATTCACCATACACCAGGTAAAAACGGTTTTTGATTCTATGTCACCTTTAAAAAGACCATGTAAACACCTAATTCCAAATAAAAATATTATTCAGAATTAAACTTAATTCCAAAGTACGTGGCTGGTTTATTCCGATCTTAAATCCAAATTCATTAATTCCTCGATCATGTAAATGTTTATTCCTTTTACAATTAATTTCTTTCATTCTGCACATGCACACCTACGAGTTGATTATCCCGCTTATACCATGGTCATTTGCCAGCAATATCAAATCAAAGGAATCAAAAATTTTCGCACTTAAAAAAACGAGCTGGTTATCAATAAATAGGTGCCGCGCTTTCTCATAGCCAATACTTCAGCCTTTGCCAAGCTAAACTGAAGCAGCAAACCTAGTTCAGTTTACCTTCATGGAGAAAGTGTGCACAAAAAAATCTATCATCCTTTTACCAGCTAATTATTTGGTAACTGATTCCATCTGAAATGGAGATTATGCATTACACAACATTATGCGCGATTATGCAGACTGTTGCTAACTTGCTACCTGCAATTACAATGAACTTATGACGGTTTCCGTAGAGCCAGCGAGCTGAAATCAGTCTGTTGTCACAGCACGTAACCAGTAAACTGTCATCAGCTGCTGATACATGAAGTGGACATGTTAGCTTCCTTTGTAACTGTATACAGTTACTATCGTTTCATAAATAAAACAGGATTATTTCGTTGCTTTAATATTTATGGTCATTATTGCTTGAGCACCTATTGTTAACCGCCTCACAGGTTGTAACTTAATGCCACAAAATTTACTGGAGATAAATTAGTAGCTTGGTTTCTGTTATACCCAGCCAAATGCCAGCGCTCTAACGTTGCTATGGTTATAGGTTGGCTAGGGGATGAATTTCGAACTTCAAACGGTGAAACTACTGTAGGCCGAACAACCTGTGCGGTTCCACGGTTTTAATCAACACCTGCCAGCCAATTAGACAGGAGTATACACCCAGACCATGGTAAACAAACTGTGAAAACAGTTTTTATTATGTCTTCTTCCATGGTGTAAGCCGAGATGAAAAGAAGCAGGGAGTTGAGTTTGTTTTCTTTCAGCAGATGTAAATACGAAAACACGTGAGCCCCCTGTCCAATCAGAACCCTTTCCAACCCACAGACGTTAAGCGGAATTAAATAAAGGCAATTAAACATGTTTCCATGTAAACCTCAATTCCAAATTACCATTTCTATGTAAACTCGAGGAAGAATATTTTAATTCCGAACAATTTAATTCTGAATAATTAATTCCAAATAAAAAAAAAACCTCATGGAAGCATGGCCATTATTAGGTCCCAAAATTAGGTAAATCTTACCTCGGTTGAAGAACAACACATGACTGATTCCACTGAGCCCAGACGTGTAAAATCCAGGGGTCAGAAAGTTTAAGTCCTGCCAAGTTTTTCTCCCTCCCACAGAATGAGCTGATCGCTCATATTGGCTCTATCTCCTGTCTAAAGTAAATCCAGGTGGTTGGAATAAAGTTCTGGGGAGGATTTTTACTTTCTGAACCTGGGCTTTACACCTCTGACTGTGCCATTATTAGTGAAACCAAAATTCAGCCAAAATGCAGAAGTAAGCTGTGAAAAACTAAGCACCAAGCACCAGGATTCACTGGCTTGTGGAACAACTTAATGAACAATCACTTGAACTAACTGTTTTTGATATGATTTTATCAGTCTGGAGGAATTCTTATCCCCCTCTTCATGTCATTGATGTTTGAGGGCATTTGTTTACGCACAGCTCTATTCAGGCTCATTTATGCTCAACGTTAAGTACGGATATGGATCTGCGTTCTACCTCCGTTCATTTCGGCCATATTTCTGCACGTTTACAGGAAGCTTACAGATATGGATGAAATGGAGCACAACCACTGCCAACCATAGAGGCAGTGTAGCTGAGAGTAAAACAGACCGATCTGTGAGAGAAACTCGAAGAAAACTCGAAGAAATAACATTTCAATTGGGTTGAGGTCTGGACTTTGACTAAGCCATTGCAATACCTTGATTTTTTTCTTTTCCAGCCATTCTGTCATGGATTAGCTGGTGTGCTTGGGATCACTGTCCTGTTGGATGACCCAATTGCAGCCAAGCTTTAGCTGTTGCACAAATGGTTTTGCATTCGACTCTTGAATACTTTTGGTACACAGAGGAGTTCATGGTCGACCCAATGACTGCAAGGTGCCCAGGTCCTGCGGTTGCAAAACAAGCCCAAATCATCACCCCTTCACCCCCAAGCTTGAGTGTAGGTTTGAGGTGTTTGGTGCAAATCAAACACAGCGTATCAACACAAAATGGCACTGTGCATTATGGCCAAACAACTCCACTTTGGTCTTGTCTGGACATTGTTCCTGAAGGCTTTTGGTGAATTCAGATGCAACTTTGCAAAGCTAAGCCATGCTGCCATGTTCTTTTTGGGGAGAAGAGGCTTTCTCCTGGCAACCATCACAAACAACCCTTACTTGTTCAGTCTTTTTCAAATTTTACTATCGTGAACATTTGCAGTGCCCTCAATAATTATTGGCACCCCTGGTGAAGATGTGTTAAAAGCCTTAAAATAAATTCTATTTTTATTGCAGAAGCATACGCTCACACTGAAAATTGTAGAAAAATGTAACGTTCAACTCAAGTGAATTTTAATGGAAAAAAAATCCCAACGAAATTATTCTTTTTCATAAAATCAGCTATTCATAATTATTGGCACCCTTAACAATTCCTAGGAATTAAATGTAATTGAAGCATTTCTGTCATTTCTACAGTAGTTTACAAAGTTGATCAGAGTATCTAGGAACATTTAATTAGTAAATCATCACTTCCTGTTGCCCTGGGGTATAAATATGACGTGACACAGAGGCCATTTCTCTTATCCACTGTTCAACATGGGAAAGACAAAGGAACACACACCATTCAAGTAAGGCAGATATGTGTCGACCATCACAAGTCAGGCAATGGCTACAAGAAAATAGCCACTCGCCTGCACCTGCCCATATTTACTGTCAGAGGAACCATTCAGAAGTTTAAAACAACTGGAACAGTGGTAAACAAGCCTGGACGAGGACGCAAGGTTATTTTGCCACCGTGCACAGTGAGGAGGATGGCAAGAGAAGTATAAAGTTCTCCAAAGCTCACTGTTAAAGAATTTCAACAAATGGTAGCATCTTGGGGTCACAAAGTCTCCAAAACAACCATCAGGCGCTATCTACATGCCAACAAGCTGTTTGGGAGGCATGCACGGAAAAAACCGTTTCTCACTCACAATCATAAATGCAAACGTCTGGAGTTCGCTAAGCGGTACTGAGACTTCAACTGGAACCATGTGCTTTGGTCAGATGAGACCAAGATAGAGCTTTTTGGCAACAAACACTCTAAGTGGGTCTGGCGGAACACAAAAGATGAGTATGCAGTAAAGCATCTCATGCCCACTGTGAATTATGGGGGAGGATTGTGATGCTGTGGGCCTGTTGCTCTTCCAGAGGCCCTGGGAACCTTGTTAGGATGCATGGCATCATGAACGCTTTGAAATACCAGGACATTTTAAATCAAAATCTGGTGGCCTCTGCCCGAAAGCTGAAGACGGGTCGTCACTGGGTCTTTCAGCAAGATAATGACCCTAAACATGTGGCCAAATCTACACAGAAATGGTTCACCAAACACAGAATCAAGCTCCTCCCATGGCCATTTCAGTCCCCAGACCTCAACGCCATTGAAAGCCTGTGGAGTGAGCTGAAGAGGAGAGTGCAGAGGAGAGGACCCAGGTCGCTGGATGATTTAGAGAGATTGTGCCAAGGGGAATGGTCGAAGATCCCTCTTTCTGTATTCTCCCATCTTGTGAAACATTTTGGAGAAGATTAGGTGCTGTTTTGTTGGCAAAGGGGGTTGCACAAAGTATTAACATTCTACATGAAGTAGAAACGCTTTCCTTATGGGTGACAACTTACGCATTTATTGTCACAAAATATTTTTTCATACATTTATAATTTCTCATTGAATGCCCAAAATTTTAAATCTCAGTTTTCTCCAATGGTAAGCCAACCGTGTTTGCGCTATGATAGTGTGGAGTGAAACACTGGCCTACTGACCGACTGAAACTGAACGCCACTGTTCGGACTGTGACTTTGCTTCGCTTCAGTATGCCTTCAGATGACGCTGTATAAGAAATTGCGATTGATTAGGAATCAGCGATCTACACAATTTCAATTACACCACTTTTTTTCCCTTTTAGCATGATGTAGACGATTTCCCTGAACAAAGCTGTCAGAGCTGGTGTAAAGCTTTCATTTTCGGTCACTTTTGGCCTCCAATGATATTCGTTATTTGCACGTCTCCTGCCCTTACATGGTGTTTAGTGGCTGTCATATATGCACATTAACAACAACCAGCCACGCACTTCCAATTTACACTAAAGTGGGATTCAATATTGATCACACCTGGGTTAGGGCAGATTTGGACGGTGAGAGCCTTTGGTGCATCCGGATTTTATTTCTCTTATTTTTTCTCTTAGCAAAAAAATAAGAAAAAATATAGGAGAAATTTAAGAGAATGTGTCTGCATGAGGCCCAATGTCTTCTGCTCTTGGGTCCGCCGCTCTCCTAACTCTCTCACTTACTCCCCTGACTCTCTCACTTACTCCTCTGACTCTCTCACTTACCCTCCTGACTCTCTCACTTATTCCCCTGACTCTCTCACTTACTCCCCTGACTCTCTCACTTACCCTCCTGACTCTCTCACTTACTCTCCTGACTCTCTCACTTACTCCCCTGACTCTCTCACTTACTCCTCTGACTCTCTCACTTACTCCCCTGACTCTCTCACTTACCCTCCTAACTCTCTCACTTACTCTCCTTACTCTCTCACTTACTCTCCTGACTCTCTTACTTACTTCTCTCTCTCTCTCACTTACTCCCCTGACTCTCTCCCTTACTCCCCTCTCTCTCACTTACTCCTCTGACTCTCTCACTTACTCTCCTGACTCTCTCACTTACTCCCCTGACTCTCTCACTTACTCTGCTGACTCTCTCACTTACTCCCCTGACTCTCTCACTTACCCTTTTAACTCTCTCACTTACTCTCCTGACTCTCTCACTTACTCCTCTGACTCTCTCACTTACTCTCCTGACTCTCTCACTTACTCTCCTGACTCTCTCACTTACTTCTCTGACTCTCTCACTTACTCCCCTGACTCTCTCACTTACTCCCCTGACTCTCTCACTTAATCCTCTGACTCTCTCACTTACTCCCCGCACTTTCTCACTTACTCTCCTGCCTCTCTCACTTACTCCTCTCACTCTCTCACTTACTCTCCTGACTCTCTCACTTACCCCTCTGACTCTCTCACTTACTCCTCTGACTCTCTCACTTACTCCCCTGACTCTCTCACTTACTCTCCTGAGTCTCTCACTTACTCCTCTGACTCTCTCACTTACTCCCCTGACTCTCTCACTTACCCTCCTGACTCTCTCACTTTCTCCTCTCACTCTCTCACTTACTCCTCTGACTCTCTCACTTACCCTCCTGACTCTCTCACTTACTCCTCTGACTCTCTCACTTACTCTCCTCACTCTCTCCATTACCCCCCTGACTGTCTCACTTCCTCTCCTGAGTCTCTCCCTTACTCCCCTGACTCTCTCACTTACTCCCCTGACTCTCTCACTTACCCTCCTAACTCTCTCACTTACTCTCCTGACTCTCTCACTTACTCCTCTGACTCTCTCACTTACTCCTCTGACTCTCTCACTTACTCCTCTGACTCTCTCACTTACTCTCCTGACTCTCTCACTTACTCCCCTGACTCTCCCAGTTACTCTCCTCTCTCTCTCACTTACTCCTCTGCCTCTCTCACTTACTCCCCTGACTCTCTCATTTACTCTCCTGACTCTCTCACTTACTCCCCTGACTCTCTCACTTACTATCCTGACTCTCTCACTTACTCCCCTGACTCTCTCACTTACTCTCCTGACTCTCTCACTTACTCCTCTGACTCTCTCACTTACCCTCCTGACTCTCTTACTTACTTCTCTGACTCTCTCACTTACTCCCCTGACTCTCTCACTTACTCCTCTGACTCTCTCACTTACTCCTCTGACTCTCTCACTTACTCCCCTGACTCTCTCATTTACTCTCCTGACTCTCTCACTTACTCCTCTGACTCTCTCACTTACTCCCCTGACTCTCTCACTTACCCTCCTAACTCTATCACTTACTCTCCTGACTCTCTCACTTACTCCTCTGACTCTCTCACTTACTCCCCTGACTCTCTCACTTACTCCCCTGACTCTCTCACTTACTCCTCTGACTCTCTCACTTACCCTCCTAACTCTCTCACTTACTCCTCTGACTCTCTCACTTACCCTCCTGACTCTCTCACTTACTCCCCTGACTCTCTCACTTACTCCCCTGACTCTCTCACTTACTCCCCTGACTCTCTCACTTACTCCCCTGACTCTCTCACTTACTCCCCTGACTCTCTCACTTACTCTCCTGACTCTCTCACTTACTCCTCTGACTCTCTCACTTACTCCCCTGACTCTCTCACTTACTCCCCTGACTCTCTCACTTACTCCCCTGACTCTCTCAGTGCCACTTCTTCCCTGGGCTACAGCTGTCACAATGACATGATGCAGCACTAATAGAATAACATGATAAAACAAGAAAATTGCAGTTCCAGGAGAACCTGCATGGGCAAGCTGGACGCTGGTAATAATTTGAGGTTCAAATTGTTCAAAATGTAAGCTGTAATTAAAATTATTTATAACAGTAGGATATCATATTGTTTAAATGTGAAAAAAAAAATTAGAAAAAAAATCGCCATACTTTAAAAGGTATGAAAATGGCAAAGGAAAATACTAGTTAAAGTGGTTTTGTACATAAAAGTAGGTAAAGGGGTTGAAGTACTTCAAGTAGCACTGTATCGATATTTTGAAAGATTCAAGTGCACGTGCTACTCTTGTTATTGAGATCAATATGACAGATCAAACAACTGCCATTTAGGCAGTGGACTATTTTACACTTCTCAGCTATTTGACTGCACATAATAAAGGGTAACATAAATAACAACATTTTACGTTGCATGAATATTTAGAAAATAACAAAATTATTCAGGATATTTTGTTGGAGCAAAGAACCCCATATGTGTATCAAACATTTACAAACCCCAAAACCAGTGAAGTTGGCACGTTGTGTAAATTGTAAAAAAAAAAACAGAATACAATGATTTGCAAATCCTTTTCAACCTATATTCAATTGAATACACTGCAAAGACAAGTTACTTAATGTTCGAACAGGTAAACTTTGTAATTTATTGCAATAATTAGCTCATTTGGAATTTGATGCCTGCAACATGTCTCAAAAAAGCTGGCACAAGTGGCAAAAAACACTGAGAGAGTTGAGGAAAGTTCATCAAACACTTATTTGGAACATCCCACAGGTGAACGGGCTAATTGGGAACAGGTGTGTGCCATGATTGGGTATAAAAGCAGCTTCCCTGAAATTCTCAGTCATTCACAAACAAGGATGGGGCGAGGGTCACAACTTAGTGAACAAATGCGTGAGCTGATTGTTGAACAGTTTAAAAACAAAATTCCTCAATGAGCTATTGCAAGAAATTTAGGGATTTTATCATCTACGGTCCGTAATATCGTCAAAAGGTTCAGAGAATCTGGAGAAATCACTGCACGTAAGCGACAAGGCCGAAAACCAACATTGAATGCCAGTGACCTTCGATCCCTCAGGCGGTACTGCATCAAAAACCGACATCAGTGTGTAAAGGACATCACCACATGGGCTCAGGAACACTTCAGAAAACCACAGTCAGTAACTACAGTTCGTCGCTACATCTGCAAGTGCAAGTTAAAACTCTACAATGCAAAGCGAAAGCCATTTATCAACAGCACCCAGAAACGCCGCCGGCTTCGCTGGGCCCAAGCTCATCTAAGATGGACTGATGCAAAGTGGAAAAGTGTTGTGTTGTCTGACGAGTCCACAATTCAAATTGTTTTTGGAAACTGTGGACATTGTGTTCTCTGGACCAAAGAGGAAAAGAACCATCCGGACTGTTATAGGCGCAAAGTTCAAAAGCCAGCATCTGTGATGGTATGGGGGTGTATTAGTGCCCAAGGCATGGGCAACTTACACATATGTGAAGGCACCATTAATGCTGAAAGGTACATACAGGTTTTGGAGCAACATATGTTGCCATCCAAGCATCGTCTTTTTCATGGACGCCCCTGCTTATTTCAGCAAGACAATGCCAAGCCACATTCTGCACATGTTACAACAGCATGGCTCTGTAGTAAAAGAGTGTGGGTACTAGACTGGCCTGCCTGTAGTCCAGACCTGTCTCCCATTAAAAATGTGTGGCGCATTATGAAGTGTAAAATACGACAGCGGAGACCCCGGACTGTTGAACAATTTAAGCTGTACATCAAGCAAGAATGGGAAAGAGTTCTACCTGAAAAGCTTCAAAAATTGGTCTCCTTAGTTCCCAAACGTTTAATGAGTGTCGTTAAAAGGAAAGGCAATGTAACGCAGTGGTAAAAAGGCCCCTGTGCCAACTTTTTTGCGATGTGTTGCTGCCTTTAAATTCTTAGTTAATGATTATTTGCAAAAAAAAAAAAAGTTTCTCAGTTTGTACATTAAACATCTTGTCTTTGCAGTGTATTCAATTGAATATAAATTGAAAAGGATTTGCAAATCATTGTATTCTGTTTTCATCTACGATTTACATAACGTGCCAACTTCACTGGTTTTGGGTTTTGTAACATATTAGAGTATAAGCATTAGAAAAATCATTTGGCGGTATTAACTAATTTGCTTGGGCCGGTGGCATGCAGCTGCTGGACTCGTGCCTGATCTTAAGCCAAGTTGTGTGACTACGGAGGCATAGCCTTAATTATTGGCCTAATAGTGACTATTACACTCAATTTCACATCAGGTAGGTTTGAAAAGCTATTTTCCGTAAATAATTAAAATCATAATTTAAAAATTGCATTTTGTATTTATCTCAGGTTATCTTTGTCAAAATAGTAAAATTTGTTTGAAGATCTGAAACATTTAAGTCAGACAAATGTGCAAAAAAAAAAAGAAATCAGGAAGGAGGCAAAACTTTTTCACAGCACTGCGAATAAATTGTGAGGTATTAATCAAGTGATCTCAAACAGGAACAGCTTGAAAGCAATAATGCGTTTAATGGTCAGAGGCTCACAGCACGTAATTTGAAAATCCTGTAACGCCAGTGTTACCACTCAGGAGACACTGGGCTTTAGGGAGTTAACGTCCATATTATACCATAAGCCCTGATAATAATAATGAAATTGTTTCATTAATACAAATGCCTTAATCAGGTAAATGACCAAAGCCAAAAGTGAAGCCTCCTCATATTTGTCCCCTGTGCACACCAATTTTTATTAGAGCAACAAAAAAATTTGCGCTCCATTCTGATGGAAATTTTGAATTATTGTCTGTTTGAACTACGAGCATGAGGTGCCAGAACTAACTGTCAAAGCATTGAAGATTTATATCACACAAGCTCTAATTAGATTTGAAATGTGCTTGAACTAGCGTCCGCAAAACAAATTGAAATGGGATGGAAAGTCAATATTTCAGGGGCAATACTCCATCAATGTCATTTTTCTCCGTGCATAATTCTTTCTGATCTTACGATGAAAAACGCACTGCTTTTATCAATATTTCATAACGGTACAATGGCAGGAATGATTTTGAGCTTTAGAATTCCCATGCAAACTGTACTGAGTCTTCTGCTGGGTGAAGCACTGTTAGATCCAAACCCTGTTACTGTAATGGCCGGTAGTATACGGAGGCCAAGCGCTATGACAGAGAGAAAGAGAGCAGCACGGAAGCAAAGCGAGATAGAAAAGGGGTGAAAAAACTCCAACAATAAGAAGATAGAAAGTCATACAAAACCTGACCACAAATGTCTTTGGCTATATTGCGAAGACTCCAGCGAAGGAGGCGTGCCAGACATCCTGCTTGTATAGATTCTGGGGAAGCGCCGCTCCAGCTCAATCAACCAGCTGGGTAAAGAATTTGATGGCCCAGAAATTCAATATCGTCTCAGGACGAGAGCCACATAGAAAGGTCCAAACAACACGCACACCTCACAAACCATGACAGTTACAGGGTTTGCCCAGCAACAGGTTTTTCATGAAAATTCATTACAAGTCATTACTTGAAAGATCAGCTGTTCAGCTCAAAAATAAACTTTCCTCTGGAAGGAAATGACAACTATTGATGTAAGTCCAGAGATCGGAACCTCACCTCTGCTGGGTTTTTTTTTTGTTTCTTATTAGTTGATTGATCATGCTCTTTGATTGGCCAAAGATTAAAGACCTGGTGTAACGGTCTACATTAGTCCCTGGTACATAGGGAAGAAAGCAAAACAAGTAGAAATACTGGCCAAATTTAAATATCAATGCCGTAAACCTCTGCCAAGAAAAAGCAACTCTCAGTGCCAGAGATGCTGCTACCCTAACCCCCCCCCCAACCCCAAATTTTAAAAAGAAATTAGTCAGTGGACATCTTCAGCAAGATTGGAATTTCACACCCCTAAGTTCATGCTCCATAGTCACTCTGAATTGTGTCCATTGTCCGTGCAGCGTGTATTAGGTCACTGTCCGTACTGCACTCCGCTTTCTCGACCATAATACCAAAATATTGACATCACTTTTCAGAAACCACTTATCTTGGGTTCTACTATAAGCCGATTTAAGAAAAGTGTTTTTATGGAAATCAAAAGCTCGAGGCAGCCGGAGTAATGGTTTGGCTCTTATAATATTGCAAGATGATTGAGAAAAATACAGAAAGGGGAAATTAGGAAATAAATCGACATTCACATATGACAATTTACCTGAACCACATTTGTTTTATTTTAGTGCTATTTTTGAACATACTTCACACAGTCCATTCAGGAACCATTCACTCAGTCACGACCAAGCGATGAGTATGGGTGCTAAATAAATCAAAGCAAAGCATACTTGTTTTTGAGAGCTGGATTTTAGAAAGGTGCTTCTTGCGAATTACATTTTTAAATGACTGGTTTGTTCATCCAAACAAAAATGTTGAAACTGAAAAAAAGCAACTGGTGCCATTCCTTGTCAATGGTTAAATGCGAAGATCCTCCTTCATGAATATATGCACCACATCAACCTGTTTTGAAATTGCTTCACCACATTTTTATTGACACAGATAAGCAGTGTTGTAAACTATCTTCAATGTCAACTCGCAGTGTGTACAGTATTTTACCTGTCAAAAGTTTGCATACATCCACAATTTTGACACACTATACGTGATAAAATGTAGGCACCTCTACATTAAAAGTAAATTGGAAATGTTTGACAGTAGTTTCCCTTGCAGTAATAAATGTAGAGCATACTCTTGACAATTCATTTTATTTTATTTTACTTCAATTATTTGAAAAAATTTGGCGAACTTTTTTGTCATGTTCTCTGGATATAAAAAGTCTGAGCACCCGCTGAATCGCAGGTGTGTAAATATAAAGCCAGAAATAACAACGTCAGACTTTTCTCTCGATAATTTGACCCACCAAGTCACTAAAATCAAGAGGCAGAAAAAAGCAGATGGTTGATTACAAGGTATATTTTTAGCAAAAAAAAAAACCAACCAGAAAATACTGTGATCGCACCCCCTACATAAAAGTAAGTAAATGTAAGCCCTTTTTTATCCCACTCGGTCTAAAATAAAATCATTGCTGGGTTTTAAGAGGATATCAGCTTAGTCAAGATGAAAACAAAGTTTGAAAATGTGGTGCGTGTGATAAATTTTATATACAAAGTAGCATGTGTAAACTGATGAGAATGGACAGTATAAAAGGGTAGTGCAAAAGGGAACATGCAATCCTTTTTTTTGCTGCGTTTGGCCAGCTCCTGTCTACGCAAGAGCAATTTGGTGACTAGTGAAACAATTCTCTCAGCCTTAACATATACATTATTTTATGTTTTGATATGTTTCTTAACGTCTGAGAATGGTAACGAGGGATTAAAAGGTTTCCCCCATAATTTACTTATGATTGAAATGCAACACTGACCTTTCCAATCCCAGGACCCTTTTGAATGCTATTTAAGCCTTACCAACTCAATAGGTTAATTTTTTTAAACCTTGGATGACATCAATGAGCCAAAACATTAGTAACACTCTTAGATGCAACGAATAATGTTGATTATCCTATGACCTCTGCACATGTCTAGGTCTGCAAACAGATCTTGGATGGATAAGCCAGCAGTGAGTACTCATATTCAGTATGTTGGATGTGGGAGAAATGGGAGCTGAATGACTTTGACATAGGCAAAATCATTATAGCCTGACAAGGAGGTTAGAAGTGACAAGACTTCTGGGGTGCTCCCTGTCAACCAGCGGCGGCTCGTGAACTGGCAATACGGGAAGCTCAAACAATCCCTTAAAATTAATGACTGGTCATGACCTGTTTTCAATCATTCATTTAAATTACCATAACAAAAACTCCGAAAACTCTCTACATTATCAGATGTGGCCAGTTTTCATTGAAAACGCGTACTGATTACGACTCCAGACTTCTCACATTTTTATTTACTCAGGGGTTGGGGTTGGAAGCAACGCATTTGTCTTTATGCAATTCCATTGCTTCAAACTCCTCCATGCACAAGTACTTAAATTCCACGCGAAAATCTCTTACATACGCGTTGATAGAATAATTTCTGTCTACAGCAGAGGAACGTAAAAATGCCACTTAAACTCATGCCATGCGTGAGAGTTGACAGGTATGCCTGATTAATGAAAACTGGCCGCATCAGATAATGTTGAGTTTTCGGAGTTTCTCTTATTGTAATTTAAATGAATGACTGAAAACAGGTCATGAACAATCATTAACTTTAGGGGATTGTTTGAGCTTCCCCTGTTGCCAATTCACGAGCCGCCACTGCTGCCAGCAGATGTGAGTACGCACTTTCAGTGGTCCAAGGAGGGACAAACCAGGAACCAGTGGCAGGGTTTTAAGTACCAAAGACTCATTGGTACACAAGCTACGGCTATCTCATCTCGTCCAAAGCAATAAAAAGGCGACTGTGGTTCAAGCCACTCAGAATTTCGGTCATGTTTACATACGATATGTTTACCAACACAGTGCATCATAACCTGCTGTGTATTGTACTTTTTAGCACTTTTTAACAACAGTCTGTAAATGTCTGGGAAGTGAGGAGACCAATTTCTGGAGTTTTTGGAGAGGAATGTTGTCCCACTCTTGTCTGATGTAGGATTCTAGCTGCACAAACAGTCCTAAGCCTTCTTTGTAAGATTTTTTATTGGATGCAGTATGTGGTTTAGCATTGTCTTGCTAAAATATGCAAGGCCTTCCCTGAAAGAGACATTGCCTGGATGGGAGCACATATTTTTGTAAATCCTCTATATACATTTCAGCATTGATAGTGCCTTTCCAGGTGTGTAAACTGCCCACGCATTAGGAACTAATGCAACCCCATGCCATCAGAGATGCAGACTTTTGAACTGTGCAGTTTTGAACAAGTGGATAGTCCCTCTCCTCTTTAGTCCAGACGACACAGCGTTGGTGGTTTCTGAAAAGAATTTCAAATTTTGATTCATCTGACCAGAGAACAGTTTTCCATTTCCTCAGTCCATTTTAAATTAGCTTCGGCCCTTAGAAGACGGCGGCGTTTCTGGATCGTGTTCACACATGGCTTCTTCTTTGCATGATACAGCTTTAACTTCCATTTATGTTGGATGTTCATGGATAATGATTTCTGGAAGTGTTCCTCAGCCCATGCAGTGAATTTCATAGCAGAATCATGTCTGTTTTTAATGCAGTGCCGCCTGAGGGCCCAATCATAATGAGCATCCAATACTGACCTTTGGGCGTGTCCTTGGCACACAGAGATTTCTCCAGATTCTCTGGATATTTCGATCATGTTATGTACTGTAGATGGTTAGACGAGCTATCTGATGGGCTTCATATCTAGTATGTGAAGCAGCAGGGGCTAGATATGAAACATTGATACTGATGGACTGTGAATACAGTTTTTTTTTTTTTTTTTTTTAGTAAAAAACCATTTTGCCATTTAGTGGGCTTCTGGGAATGGAGGCAAGCAGTTTGCTTTATTAATCAGAATACCATTCATACCTAGGGTTGAACGGTAATGTCGGCTGGCACCCTGCTGCAGCCCACTGGTGAACAGCTTGTCCAAATTGTTCACTAACAAGATCAAGACCGTTGCTCTAGCTTTACCGTTAGCTATTCAGTTTTCCCTACTCTCAACAGACATGCATCATTTACCGGTAATAGAGTGGCAAATTCTGAAGAGGAGATATTTCTCCCGGATCATCTCAATTTGAAGACGCACTCTTCGTATTTTAGACCGTCCCTTTGTATATGCGAGAAATGTCAATTTATCGCATACCAGAAGGTGCTAATATAAAACTCTCATTCTTTGTCATCTAGAATTGTATAGTTCTGGTATGCATGAATTGATAATACTCATGAAGAATAAACTTTTATTTTTCCCTACAGCAGTTGAAGTCACGGAATAGATTCCAGTTGTTTGTCTTGTTCTTGATCTTCAAAGTTGCCATTGTTATTGGACTCATCCTTTGCACAATAAGCCCCTTCTTAATTACCCACAGGAGCTGCGTGACGTCACTGTGCCAAAGGTCATTTGAAAATTGAGTTGACCCAAGCTGTATTGAACAGTGTCGGATATCAAATTGAAAGGACAGGTTTCTCGATATGTTGCTCAATTAGTATCTTCTCAATCAATCCATTTTATGCAGAAAAAAGGCCTGCACAGGAGCAGTGTTAGTTGCATCCAGCTTCTGACAAACAAAGGCAAAGTGCTAATTGTTGTTTTTGAAATTCTATTGGAGCAAAATCGTAAAATTCTTATGGACTCAGATAGTGTCTCTCAAATAGACACAAAGTGGAAATAACATTCAATAAAGAATTGGGTGCAATCAGTTATTTTCATTTTCATTGCTGCTATTAATTGATTTAATCTGTTGGTCTTTTAATTCGTGTTTAAAGAAAACAGCTGACGTAACAGTTAATTCCAGCAGACTACTGTGAGGGATGCTTTGTTTTTCCTTTGAAATCACAATACAGAATGAATCAGGAGAGGTTCACTTGATTCGAAAAATGTTAAGTATCTAGCCTATTCTAAATAACGAAATAAGTAATCAAAGGAATTACTGAAGAAATAAATTGGAGAAAGCATATTCACATATCACAATTTACAAATTTCAAAGCTGCGTGAACATAAACACCATTCACTCAACTTAGCCACTTAGCTTTCGGTTTTAATGCCCCAGCACTTAAACAATTAAATTCTGCTAAAAATGCCAAACATGCCCAGTGAATGATTTGTAATATGAAGTTTAATGGCCTATGGTGTAATCCTATTCCGTTAATCAATGAGATGAGCAAAAATGACACATTTTAGTAGGTTTGTTGGCTGTAGCTATATATATATTTTTCTTATGGATTAGGCTAGTCAAGCTGGCTTCAGTAGCAAGAACATCAGCTATGGTTCTCGTTGTTTTGGGAGACACCAGCGGGCAAAGTTTGCGTTAAACCTGCAAGCAGCAGTAGGACCCCTCGTGATGTAATGGAAATACACCTGTTAATAATGTTTCAAATTAACCAGCTTAAATAACTCAGTTCGCTTTACCAGTAGCTGACAAGGTAGGCTAATACAACATCTTTATGTTCGCCTATCAGTAAATACTTGTTGGTGTTAAGGAATATGTCGTAATGCAAACTGACTTAATGAAAATGCTTCCAACTTAATTGTCACCTCGCTTAAATTACTATGCCTTCATGCTTCTAGTAATGAACAGCTAAAGGTGTTATAAAAAATAGTAGATGGCCCTCATTAATTGAATTACTCACATTAATTAAGGACTGTTACATCCACTCCACCTCTAATGATGCAAGCAACAAAATTTATACATCAAATCCACTTAATTCTAGAAAACTGTACATTATACTTTACCAGTAGGAAATTCTGAACAAATTCTTGCTAATGGTAATCTAGGAAGGAGCTAAGCTCATGTGCAGCATAATTTTTTACCTTGATATTGTTATTCAGCATGGGCTCACCGCTACAGTCTATAGCTGAAATTCTCTTTTATGTGCAAATGACCTTTCGAGAAAGTTTAACTCAGGGAAATCGCGCATTAGCAGAGTGTAATTATGAAGGGGCTCATTTTCTAATAAAAAGTACATAATCTGACAAACAATAAACCGATTAATGTGGGAATTTCTTGAATGCTAGAATTGTTCATACAAAACATTTCTCAGAGATGTCAACTAGCGTTTCTGGTATCATGAATTTGAGAAGTGTGCCCTCAAATTGACATGATCCAGTGTTCTTAGATATGAATTAGGGTTGTCATAAATCTAGTTGCTTGACGAAACTTTATCATTTGTTTCAGAGTCAAGTTTTAGTCATGCGCATAACTGTTTTTAAAGCATGTACTTTCGTTGCCTAAATGTCCCTGCACATTGATTTTGTTCTCTGATCAGTTCACAAATACATTTTACTCTGTTCAATAACCGCATTTTCCCTGGCCAATTACACATAGATGAATGCATGAAATTGGCTAGACAAATACAGAGGATAAGACCAGAAGCTGTGCTTTTTTTTTTAAGAAACCACCAGTCTGAAGAGATTTGCTGAAAAAAACCTTGAACTTTGGGTACACACGTCTTCATCAATGAATTCATATCAGCTGATTTAACAATTTTGGAGCGCTGCCCTATTCCTCTACACCTGAAGAGAGCCAGACCACCGAGCGCTGAAATAAGTTCACACAAGGCGGCAGAAATAAGAGAAAATTGTAAATTATGAATCGAGAAATTGGTTGCCAAGACTGAAGTTTAAATGAAGAAAGAAAAACTTGGCTTCAAATTGGCCAACACATGGTCACAGCATCAGAACATTGTTAGATGATTAAGAATTGAACAACAAAGTAAACAATATCTCAAACCTGGTATGTGTCTTATTTTGTCCCTGTTTGCGAGAACTTCAAACATCTGTGTCCAGAAATCTAATGAACAGCTTATTTATTCATCACTGTCTTCGAAAATATTGTCTCCTGTAATACAGCTACACTCCTAAAAATATAATGGCATAAATACAGTATTATCACTGGGCTTTTATTCCTCTCTGTCAGTTCTCTGCTGCCTCACTCTGTGTCCAGGCCTCCTCAACAGCAGTGAAAAGGGTCTTTTGTACAGCTGGGGACACTGTCAGTAAAGAGAGATCATGGATTCTCCTGAAGAAAGTGAGTGTGCTAATTTTCCTAAACAAAAATTGTTAAAGGGTGGACCAAATAAATGTAAATTGCTCCTGTAAATTGTTCTGTTTATCATGTTGGCAACGCTTACCTTACAGACATGTACACTTGACATATTTTACTTTTATTTATGAAGATAAGTTTTTAAGTTCTTCCTTTGTATTGTTGTATGTCCCATGGAAGAGAATTTGTTGAGCTATAGCCACATGAGAATTCATTCAGGAGAAACCCCAAATCACATTGATTTCCCAATTTTGTGGCCAGAGCAGTTACAATAAAAAACCTGCTTAATCTTTTAACATCTTTTCAAGTCATGCTTTCATTTTTTGCAGCAAATAAAGGAGAGTAGTGTCGACAAGAGCACTAATAAGGATCAGTATCGATAAGTAGTAATAATATCGATATCAGTATCAACAAAATCCTAAAGATACCCATCCCTACTCACTCTCATTTTCTGCAGTCGAAACCTTGATCCATGGATTCCTCACATCCAGAACTGACTACTGGAATAGCACTCTTTATGGCACATCATCCAATGTCCCAAATAAACTCTAGTGTCCAGAAGTCCACTGCCCACCTGCTTACCCTCTCCCACTACTGTGGTCACATCACCCCTGTCCTTTAGAACCTCCACTGGCATTGACTTGGAAAGAAGATGCAGGATTGGCTTTAAGGCGTAAAGATAAAGCATCCTCATATTCTGTGGATCCTAGAGCAACAGTAGCTGCGGGTTGCGCAAACTTGAGCCCAAATCCATTATCATCTGCAACGTTTTGTCCCTAATCGGTCATCTATCTTAACTAATTCTGGATATATTTACCACGGAAAAAGCTTGAAGAGAAATTTTATACCGATGATGACATCCACCATATGCAATAAATCTAATTTATCACTTGTGGGTAAAGGGACTTGCTGTTCCAGCATGACCCTTAATATGCTTGGAACAAGGCTGATGTAAGGAGGAACAAAATTACTCACAATGAAGAGCTGAAAAGAATATTTCTGTCCAGACAAATCACCAATAATATTCTCCAAGATTTTCTTTCATCACAGAGTACAGTGACATTCTCCCACAGTACATTTTTGCCCACTGTTGCTAAGTGCCTTTTCTAAAATATTCTACATTTTTAGTGCAATGGTAATAATGCTTGATCTTGATGATATTATTCATCTTTGAAGCATTCTTTTATTTGAAGATAAGACGGAAGCATGCGTTGACAATTCACAATGCACAGTGCAAGAGTGAGGCTGAGTTCAATTAAGATAATTACCCCCGTCTGAAAGGCGAGGGGCATTGTTTTCAGAGGCATTTGACTGCCTATCTGTATATTGGTCAGCTGTATCGCACAAAAACAGTTAGCTTAAATTACACAAAAATTTCAGGAAAAGTGTGCAGTAGTCCAAGAATCACTAATTAAATGTTGGACCTGACTGGGTCAAGGTTAAGGAAGTAAAAATCGCAGGTGAAGTATGTTGTGCCTGGCACCACTTGCTCTCTGCAGTCAGTGATGGTATGAAGCTCAGCTTCCCATGTTTTACTTGCAGTCCTGACAGAGCTCTTTAGAGCTCTTTTTAACTCCTGAACCAATTAAATCTGTGCGGCTGCCAAGCCTTGTGGTCTGTTTGTCTCATAGATCATGATGAATCACTGTGCCGCAGAAACTAACCAGCCATGATAACAGCAGAATTTGCATTACTGCTACCTGTGCAATATTTAAGGTCTTCTACCATTGATTCATCAGGATTTGAAGGGAAGCCAATGCACCACTGAGCATGATAGCATGGACTAAATCGATAACGCACATTCATGTCCAAAAGACTGAGTTCTTAGCAGGGGCTGCGCAGTTGAACAAAGAATGGCAGACCTCCTGTATTTGTGTCAGGACTGCTAACTCCCCTTCAAGCACAGTGGGTGATGTGCTTCCCTGCTGTTGCAGTGCTACATTATCAGTAAACCCAACCAGGAAAGGACAATGTGAATCTCATACCTGAATACAGCTGTTTTATCATACTGTGAGTGTGAGAGACGCATATTTCCCATTCGATACTGACAGCAGCACATCGGGCCTCCATTCTGCTTTACTTTTGATGGCAGCTTCAACTCCCACTTTGCTTCAATTTTTAAAAGTAATCTACCATTGCACATACAATCTTTGGGATCATATCTTCGCAACAGAGCCTTCACAATGCATTCTTGATAAGCCATGTCATTTGACCATGAAAAAGAGTGAAAAAATCTGTTTTTCAAGGCCACTTTTACATTTTTGTGACACTCTAGATATTTACGTTGCATTGTAAAAAAATTAGTATTAATTAGAGACTTCTTAGGATATTTGGCCCCCTTGCTCATGATGAATAGAAAGACTACAAAGAGAACAGGTAAAAAAATAATAAGTTTGCCGCTCTTGTGTAACCTGTTTTAATATTCTCATTCTAAAACAATTTCCTCATTGATTTTAAAACGACTATTTTCCAAACATTTAAAAACTTGCAATATAGCGAGTATCCCTTATTTTCTCTTTATTTTATACCCATTTTATAGGCATTTTTAATCTACTTTCACCTAATGCTTTGTTTTATTCTCTTCATATAAAATATAATTTCAGAGGATGTGAAAAAACAGTAATAGCATGAAATTCCTGACCTGGCTACAGCAATGCGATCTAAATAGATTTTTTGATATTGTCCGTGTGTGACTTTATTCATGTATATTTTTAAAGATTATGTTTTGGGAGTTTTCTCCTTTATTTGGCAGTACAGTAGAGCTAGACAGGAAAAGTGGGGAGAAGAATGGGGAAGACATGCAGTAAATGGCCTGGGCCAGATTCAAACCAAGGCCACTGCGGGGAGGTCTCAGCCTTAATGAAGTACGCGCGCATAACCAATGTGCCGCCGGGGTGCCTCCATATATATATATATATATATATATATATATATATATATATTTTTTTTTATTTATTTTTTTTTTTGTTTTGTTTTTGTGGCTAAGTTAATTAAGAGTGGATCAGATGTGCAGCAACTAAGACTTATTGCCAAGGCAATATTACAGACCCTCTTC
This sequence comes from Gymnothorax reevesii, assembly GCA_029721435.1. Classification (NCBI taxonomy): domain Eukaryota; kingdom Metazoa; phylum Chordata; class Actinopteri; order Anguilliformes; family Muraenidae; genus Gymnothorax; species Gymnothorax reevesii. The sequence goes on along the minus strand of CM056577.1, from coordinate 88,101,822 downwards.
CTCAGTTAGGCTTTTGTGTCACTTCATATTTACACTGCTATTAAAATATCAAAATGATGACTATTTGACATTTATCGTATCTTTACACAAATAAAAGAGCCCCCACCCACAGTTATAAGAGGCAAAAATGCAATATGTAGGGATTTTCCCTTACCATGGAATTAGTTTGCTCTCATTGTGCACTTACTGTACTATTGTGCCGCATTAATCCCACAAGCCTCAAATGGCTGCACAGGTGTCAAAGTGTATTGGAATAGGCTGGAATGGTACACTGACCTGCCACACCAGGGGCTCCATCTGGTCAGCACTGGCTGCTAGGCATACACTCAGCACGACAGTGTGCGAGAGTGAGGTTAGTACACTGGCAATCACCGCATCCCGCATGGAGAAAGGCAGCATGGTGTACACCACCAAGATGATGAAGAGAAAGAAGGAGACCTGAGGGGAGAAAGCCAAGACAAGGGAGAGCTGGAGACCGGCAGTGCTGCAAACAAGTTAAAAGCAGGACTGCATCCGATGAGTACCTCATTGGCACCTGGAGAAGCCTGGAGGTCAGGGAGTTTAACAGGAGCTAGAGGGTGAGTGTTTAGGGAACTGATAAAGGAATATACTGTATAAAAGCATGTTAGCAATATGGGTAATAAAACATTTTGACTTACCCATCTAAGTATATACAGATTTCCTGTATAATTTCTGAGTTTGGTAATTTTTTTAAAAATTTGCCAAAAAATTTTGAGGATCACATCATTTGCGACATTATCATGTCTGAAAATCTCTCACTTTGATTAATACCTCATGGCATCATATTTCAGTACCTAAGAACTGCTGAAACCAGACAGTCCGGTCGGCTGTGACCGCATGGGTGTCGACCCCAAAAGCCCGCTTTTCCCCTGTTTTGTGCATTATTCAGCCAATACTGTCACCATGGCAACCAAAATCAATAGGTGTTATAAGAGAAGTATATCACGTCCATACCAAATATGAAAGTAATTAGTCCAAAATAGCAGCCTGTACTAGGTCTACAATGAAATCTCTAAGTATTGGCACTAATGTGCATATTATTCTGCCGATGCTGTTGCCATGGCATCCAAAATCGATAAGTGTCATAAGTGAAGTATTGCACTTGCACACACCAAATATGGAAGTAAACACCAAAAAACAACATACTAAAAGATGAGAACCTTAGCTCCGGAGGGAACTACACTCCAAGTCCAACCACAGGACAAAGGCAGCGGATAAACTGCAAAAAGACAAGCTAGTTTACCTCCCTCTACAATGATGTAAAGTCTACTTCCCAGGTGCTGGTTACCTACTCACCTGGATTTATGTGGACTATTATGTTCACTGCTTCACCCAGCTAGGCTAGGCAGAGCTATGACACTGCATTAGGTTATCAAACGCATGCAGGCGCTAGCTATTGGAACAACAGGTTTTAGGCATTACACACCATTACACACCATTTATTATTCTGTCACAGACAGATTGCGTACATTATTACAACTGGAGCCCAGTTGCTCGATCTACACTGAACAAAAATATAAATGCCCCATGTCAAATATTGATGCCACGTGAAGTTAACAACTCTAAGTGAGCATATGCTGACTTTTACTTGTACAATAGGGATGTTTCTCTCGATTTAAGTACCATTTTTAATCCATCTCTCTGTCAGGGAGCATTTACTCAGTGATGCAGTGATTTCACTCAGTACATGGGTGCGGCATTTCCAGATGGTGATCAAACAGAATGAGCTGTACCCAGACACTCCTTATACTGGGGACAATAAAAGGCGACCCCAAAATGTCAAATTTTGTCAAAAGTCATCATGCCTGATGTCTCAGATCATGTGGCCATTGGCATGCTGGATACAGGGATGTCCACCAGAGCGGTCCGCATGCAGTTCCTTGAAGCAGAGCACATTCCAGCTCTGGACTGGCCTGCGTATTTGCCGGACATGTCGCCCATAGAGCATCTTTGGGATGTTCTGGATCGACGTGTCCACGACCATGTTCCAGTTCCGGATAATGTGCGCCAGCTCTATGTGTCCCTCTGGGAAGAATGGAATAACATTCCACAGGCCACGATAGATAGACAACCTGATCAACTCCATGCGAAGGAGATGTGTTGCCCTGAGAGATGCAAATGGTGGACACACAAGATATTGAAAATTCAATTTCTTCAACCTGACCCCCAACGTGTTCAAAGGATTGTCACTCCTTTGCAGATGCCAATATCAAGATGTAATGGACGGTGACCTGAAGATTAGTCATTAACAAAAATGAATTTTGATTCGCTTCATACTTTTGTATATTGCATATCCCTAATGTTAATAAAAACTCAAAAAATTTAACCTGGAGCGTTTATATTTCTGTTCACTGTAAATGTCCAGACCAGTGCTACAGTACTAAAGTAGAAGCATGCCAAAAAGCTTCTGACTAGCATATTGCCTGCAGATCTTGCAAACTCTTATGCCCGGTTCATGCCAAACTCCATTTCCTTTGTGGCTGACAACTTTTCTGCTAATTGTGGGATTTCAAAGAGAGTTTGCTGTATTCCTCCGTACTTTTGAAAGTAGAAAAATCAATGCAGGCATGTCTTAGTTGCAACATGGATAGTTTAATAGAGTAGAGGAACTAGTGGGTCTGTTCCCCAAGTACAGATCAACAAGAACCAACAACTGAGGGAAAATGTGAACACTTATAGCTGAAAGTTCAAAGGATGCAAAGGAACAAATGGTAATTTGCCTATAGTGATAGGGGGTGGGGGGAGAGACAAACAAGGTGAGGGGAAATTGGGTTGTGGGCTGAGGTGTGATGAGGTTAACAACAGGGCTGAGGGGTGATGAGATTAACACACAAAGGAAATGATCAAGGAATTATATACAAGAAGCATTGGGGCCAGACAAGGTTGTGTATTGGCCCTCCACAATGTGCAAAACTTCAGAGGGCCCATCTGCTATTGGCACCCATGTTTTCCAACACTAATGTCTTAAGTCTTTTTTCAGCAAGTATCAATAACCTTTCAATCAATAACCTTTATTGCAGGGAAGTCCCACAGAGACAGAGGTCTCTTTTGCAGGGGAGCCCTGATTACAATAAAACAATTACAATGGAAGTTTAAAGACAAACAGCACGCATAAAAACATACAAAAGTCACAAACAACAATTTCAGGTTAAAGAAATAACAAGTAATAATCAATAAAACTCATAATAATAAGTTTTAAACTAGAATTAAACATAATAAAAATTAATTAAAAAAGAAAAAAATATATACACATACATACATAAATATATATATATATATATATACACACACACACACATACACACACACACATACACGCATATAAACACATACAACAGTGAAAAATAAATGAGAAAATCCTACCATAAACTAAAAGCAATTACATCTGGCCTCCAGAAGCAATATATCCAACACTAATTTCTTGTAAGACACAAAGGGGATAAGGCAGTCTAGCTTCAAGGTATCCTGAAATTATTCCACATACAGGGAGCGAATGGACTAAAAGAGGTACCTCCCAAATTTGTTCTAGTCTTGCGAGCCTCTAACAAAAACCATTCTTGTGATCTGGGTATTCTGATTTTGATGGATAAGAGCTTAGTAAGATATGAGGAAAGTTTGCCTAGCAACTCTTTATAAATAAATAAAATACAATGTAGTTTCCTTCAAAAATGAAGGGAAAACCACCCCACAGAATTATATAAAGCACAGTGATGGGTTTAGAAACCATCACCTGTGATGAAGCGCACTGCGCTATGATAGATGGCATCCAAGGATCTTAACGTACTAATAGATGCATGCCTGTAAAGGATATCTCCGTCATCAAATATGGGTAATATTGCTGCCTCGACAATCCTCCTCCCATTGTCCAAAGAAAAACAGGACCTGTTTCTGTAAAGAAACCCGATTTTCATTCTAAGTTTCTTGGACAGGTTGGACACGTGCCTCTTAAAAGAGAAGTCATGATCCAACCAGATACCCTTGATATTTGTAAGACCGAACCTGCTCAATTTGAGCACCAGTCACTGAGTAAATGGAGTCACCTGGCATAATTGCATTTTGTGCTGAAAAGATCATGAACTTTGTTTTATCAGTATTTAAAACCAGCTTAAGATCAGCTACAGCATGCTGTATAATGTTAAAAGCAGACTGTAAATACATTTTGTAGCAGAGGAATAAAGCACGGTGTCGTCAGCATAAAAATGAACCTTGCAATTTGTTACATTACAAGCAATGTAATTTATATAAATTGCGAATAAAATTGGACCAAGAATGGAATCTTGGGGTACACCTTTTGTCACCTTTAAAAATTGCGAATACGCATCTCCAGAAATAATAGTGCATCAGTTTTATATAACGCTTTTCTAGGCACTCAAAGACGCTTCACATTGGATACATTATTCATTCACTCACAGCTTCACGCTCTGATGGTGTTAAACTACATTTTTGTAGCCACAGCTGCCCTGGGGCAGACTGACGGAAGCGTGGCCGCAACAGCCCCTCCGACCACCTCCAAACATTCACACACAGCCATACAGGGGTGTTCCTATATTGCATGTTTTGTGAGTGGGGGGAAACCGGAGTACCTGGAGGAAACCCACACGAACACAGGGAGAACATGCATACTCCCCAGGAGTTTGTCAAACGCTGTGTCAAATGCTAAATCAATAAATAGGGCCGCACATTCTTGTTTACTATCCACAGCTGTTACTAAATCATTTATAACCAATGAAGCTGCTGTAATGGTGCTATGTCCAGGCCTGAAACCAGATTACTGTGGCGTTAAAATTTTGTTGGAAGTTAAGAAATTGCAAAGTTGTTTTACAAGAGATTCTAAAATCTTAGCCGGGCTTGGCAATTGTGAGATGGGCCGATAGCAGTTAACTGAACTGAGATCACCTCCCTTAAATAAAGGAAAAACATGAGCCGCTTTCCATACACTGGGAATAGACCCGGTTGATAATGACAAGTTAAAAATATTAGTTATTGAATGTGCAATCAATGGGGCTGCAAGACGCAAAAGACTCGGGACTAAGCGATCCTCTCCAGTGGAATTATTTACATCTATATGTTTTAATTCTAGAAGGACCTCATTCCCGTTTAATTCCCTGAAAGAAAACAATACTCTAGGATTTTGAGAATTTGGAAATGTACTAGAGCTAAGGTCAGACATATCTCCAATCGTGGATTGATTATTAAAATTTTCAAAAAGCCTTCCGGCCCCTATAAAATGTTCGTTAAAAAAGTCACAGATTTTGTGCTTATCAGTAATAGGACCAGAATCCGTGTGGATAGAATGAGGTAATGAAGAAGAAGGACTATTATTCAGGGACAATTTTCCAAAATTTTTCCGGATTACCTTGACATTTAGCCAATGACGAAATAAAATATTCAGATTTTGCCTTTTTGCTCAGTAAGCAGCATTTATTTCTTAGTTTTCTGAAAACCTGCCAATCTGAGAGTGTCTGATTTTCTCTAGCTTTAACCCAAGCTTCATCCCTTACGCCAGTGGTTCCCAAAGTGGGGGGCGCGCCCCCTAGGGGGGGGCGCAGAGCAATTGCAGGGGGGGCGCAGGGTGCGGGATGCGAATTTTTTTCCCCGACTAAAGTTCCGGACACCAACAGGAAATTATTTGCATACAGCAAATCGGCAACCTTGTTCCGGGCCACTGAAGGAATGTCTTGAGACAATTTAACTTTTTCTGTCTTTACTGGACTTGCACCGAGATACGGTCTCGGAACCACTGACTGCACAGTCCTTTCCCGGCCCAGAGTTCTGCGATTACATCGTAAATGCCCGCCTTACTCTCAACCATGCCCTCAACATAATTGTCGGCCAAATCATTCATCTAGCCTGCCATTGTCATAAATAATTTATGAATGTAATTGTTCAAATATTTGAAGCTGGTAAAATGAGCTGGTTACAATCAATGTAGTCAAGCGATACCCAACTCGCTGCTTTTCTATCCTGCACTGATCTGGCATATAAACAATAAACTAGTAAGTGACACCAAACAAAATCCGATGAATATAAAGCAGAAGTAACCAAGATTGCGTGATCTTATTCTCGATAATATGAATGCTCTGTAAGCCTACAGATTACTTTTATCTAGCCTGGCTACTGAACGTTACTAACATATCCTCAGGTTTGGCAAGCGGTGTTCGTGAATTTTTTTCGCACTTCGCTGTCTGCTGTTAATATAGGTTAATTATGGTGCTTTCTTTCCGCATCATAGAAATATAATTTTAAGAAGACGGCTGTACTCCGGCAGAGGGGAGTGATACAGCCCAATGATTTAAAAGAGGTTTAGAATTATTAAATCTTCGTGTCCCTCATTTGAAAATTACGGTGGCCGTTTCCAAACCTGCCGATCATTTTTAATGTTTCCAGCTAGGCTAGACAAAAATCAGCTGTTCATAGCATTTATATTTTCTAGAATAAACTGACACAATCTCAGTTATTTTTACTTCATAAATGCAAGGCCAGTAAAATGAGAAAAATGTAACTATCTCGAGACACTCCATCCGGCACGAGGTCGCTGATTGGCTGTATGCAAATAAGTTTCTGTTGGTGACCGGAAAATGCATTAATAGCAATGTTGTTAAGTATTTAAAAAAAAAAAGGTGGTTTGTTATTTTGTTATTAATTTCCGTTCTGAAAGTAGCCTAGTTGTAGTTGATGACAATCTACAGTTTATGGCGGTTTACCTTTTTTTTTTTTCAAAAAAGGTTGAAGTTTATATTAATGACAATGTGTGAAATTAACTGCAATGGACTCTGAAAACAAAATATGTGTATTACCTGTTTTTTTTGGGGGGAAGGGGGGGGGGGGGGGGGCGCAAAAATTTTCTTATGTACCAAAGGGGGGCCCAGCAGAGAAAGTTTGGGAACCACTGCCTTACGCGAAGATCATTGGATAAAGCAACCGAAAACCAAGGATTTTTTTTGTTTTTTACTTGGAATCTCTTGACCGGAGCATGCTTATCAACAGCACAATTAAACACAGAGGTAAAATGAGCTAACGCTAGGTCAAGGTCTGTAATAAAACCTGCCAAGCTTAAATCACTCCAGAAAATATCGTGGAGTAAGGCCTGTTCACAGAAAAGTTAAAAATTTCCTTTAGTAATAAAACATGGGGGTGTCTTTGAAACTTTCATATCCCTAATACACACTACTGGGCAGTGATCACGCACATCCAAGGGAAAGACGCCACTCAGGGCGAACTTGTGGGTCTATTTCTTAAAATTAAATAAATTAAAGTTGACTGGGATAACTCTTTAAAATTTGGTCGCGTAGGCTCTAAGATAAGTTGTGACAGAATCAGGTCATCACAGACTTCTTTGAAATGGTTTGAGGACTGCGATAGCCAGTCGATATTGAAATTGCCAGCAACAACTAATTCTGTGAGTGCATAAGCAGACAAGATTTTAAAGAGATTGATTATGGAGGAGGAAAGCGCGCTTGGTGGGCGATACACACCTGCTAGTATAATACTTCCACTACTCAAAGCTATTTAAAGAACAAGACACTCAAATTGCTCAGGCATAGAGGAGGATAATAAAAGTATAGCAGGCAGTTGTTGACAGCAGTGGAACTGGAAGTGTAGATGGATGAATTTGTGTAGATGGAAGTGTAGATGGATGAATTTGTGTAGATGGAAGTGTAGATGGATGAATTTGATGTTTCTGGATTTTCACTGCCTGGGTCCACCATAAAGAGATCCAAATTTACTCTCAGTCCAGTTTAGCTACTGATTGCTGAAAGGGTATCACAAGATTTTTACCAGGTAAAATGCAAAAAAAGTGACCAACTGCCTAAATCTCCTCCAGGAATCAGGAACCAACCACTTTTATACTCTTGACCAAGAGAGAGAGCATGCGCAGGGGATGGGGGCTGAACAGGGAATAATGTTCTGGATCAATATATAAACAATCAAATACTAAAAGAAACAGCTAACGCTCGCTAGTCCTCTAGAACATCCCTTTGCCTGCCTTTGGTTTGATTCTGAGAGATGCAACTTCTGTCAAGAGGGATGTCTTCTGGCTGTCTTGCAAATGGAGTTCACACAGTCCCAATTTTATTTGGATGATTGTGGGCTTAACAATGGTATTTGGTTTTGATATCAAGTGAAATACAGTGGCAGTGCTTATAATGCCTTTCTTTGTCGAACAGCACTTAAAATGATAGAAGAGACAGTAAGACCAGCTCTTCTTGTGCTGTGCTATATTTTAGAGGCTAATCTATACTGCCAACTCTGCAGGAAAGTGTGTTTCAACCCTCTCATTTATTTTAACAAGACAGGGAGAAGGAAAGGAAAACTGAGAGCGGTACAAGCTTGACTGAGGCTTGATTGGATAAAGCTTATTCCAAAAAGCAATTCTTATCCCACATTAGCAGTGATAACTGAGAAAAAATGAGGAAGATCAGCAAACTCCTTTAGCATCTGGTCAGCAGTATGAGGGAGTTCCACATAAGTTGACCTGCGAAGCTGTGAACCACTAAGACCACAAAGGCTAATTAAAAACTACCAGACCACAAACCTCTGTGCTGATATAAAGATTCACATTTGGTCAGGAAACTTGTCCTATCGTCTTTTCTCAGTGTGATTTCTCCAATTCTCATTAATCTTCTCACAAATATAATTTAGTGCAAATCCTCAAAACCAAAATATCAGCCCAAATCATTTTTTGCCAAGCTAGAAAAATACTGTTTTGCTTGGCATATAATTTTTAGGCAATTAACTTCATTTCATTTCAATTTCTGTCTATTTTGCCTGCAACATTGGCATCTTTGTAGTGAAAATAGAACGCAAAAGGACCAATTAACTGGAATTATCTGTCTTTTTGCAAAATCATTATTTTTAATGGTCAGGAGAAATATAAAAATATATCAGTTTACCTCATTTAAATTGACAAATATTTAACCTTTCCTGACTTCAACATTCTGTGACATTTTGCTGCATTCAATCTAGCACATTTTAAGTCTCAGATTTAAAATGAAATGATATTTTATCTTCTCACAATCTCCTCATTCATTTAAAACCCTTATTCTGAAAAAAACTGGCAAATTATAGAGAATGCCAAAAAAAATCTAAAAGGATTGATTTGAAAAGTCTATTCATCCTCTACGCTATCAGAAACAATACAAGAATAAATTATTTGACACATTAACTGATGAATTCCACTGATAAATGAGACTATGTAGTTGGTAAACAACTCCAAAACTATAGCATACTCCTTAGAAGTAAAACGTTTTGCCCACTGCTGGCACTTCAGGAAAGGGCTGTGGTGACGGCGTCCGAAGCCAATCCAAAATATCCCTAAATACTTTGTTTAGTGGAAATAAATGTCTGCTTATTTAAAATCTGATGACTAACAAGCCCCAAAAAAAGTTGGCAGAGGCAATTCAGGACTAATAATCATGTGACGAGTTGCCATAATTAAGTGATGTGAATTACTTACTTAGTGGCGTGCCGTGAGACGTTAAGAGGGCCTTTGCTATCCTCAGCTTTTACTGGAGGATTGGTCTTAAGCTGTACCTGTTTAAGTTTGCTTGAAGGACGAACAATATATTACAATAAAAACAAGACCAATACATTGACTATAAGCATTAAAAAACGATAAAGACAAAGTAGTTGCAAGTTTTCAATATTTATATAATTGATGTGACATTGTAAGGATGGCAATAATCCAAATAAATGCAAAAAATTCTAAACTTTTGCAAAACTTTTTCTAAACTTCTCTTGTTTTAGCATTTTTTTCAGCAGCATGAAAAAAAATGATCAAGGGAGAGATGGAAATCAGCAAAAGTTAAGGAATTTTTTTTCATTTATCGGGAATATTGCCATCCTTATATAGGGGTCATTCCATATGAAGTCAACTAGAGGTCCCCAGGTCACTCACTCAGATTTGGCTCAAGTTTATTTTGAGTGTTCTTCCATATTTGTGAGGTCACGCTCAGGAACCAGACACAAGAACCAAGCAATCCAAAAAACTTGTGTTTTATTAAAGGGATAGTTCATTTTTTTGAAGTGGGGTTGTATGAGCTACAAATTGCCAATACTTACATTAGATGCAGTAGAAAGCTCTCTGATCTCCTCCAGGTAGCCGCACCAGGGCATAGTGCTGGGTAGAAATTTAGGCGATACACTGTTGTGAACGGAAATACAGAAACAGCGTATTTTCTCGGCCTAAAAGAGGTCCCACCTGAAAATAATACACCATTTCAATTGTACGCTATATTTAAAAAAATTACAGCACTTTAGCTGCTCGGAAAAAACACGGTTGCTCTTGAACTAACCAACTGACATATTCCTGCGCGAGATGCATCGTAGTTCACTGCGCGCTGTCGCGATCAGCTGTTTGGGTCACAGTAAAGCTGCTTGCATCACGTCTTCGCATTGACTGTGTGCGAAAAATTTGTTTCGCGTCCAGTGTGCAAGCGGCTTAACTATGGTCGTGAGGTCGGACGGCCATTTAAACTTGTGCAAATATTTTGAAAATGGTCCATGTGTATCATTGTCTTGGACGTGAAAGCAAAGCTGTATCCTGGTGCACTTACAGCTTCCACTGCATTCCTCTGCGGAATATTGGCTTGTAGCTGTGGCCAGTTGCCTCAACACAGATATTGATACGCCACCCGTATCCCGAAAAGAACTCCATGTTTGCAGCATTCATTTTTCCAAAGGGGATTTCATTAGGCTACATTCACGGAAACCTCAACGGTGCACGCTGAAGAACACTGCTGTACCCATGCTTCAGGTATAAGTGTGAAACACCTGTGAAAAAGTCTTATGTAAAATTGCAGCATATATTGATATCGCTGAGGGTCTATGCAGCCACATACCGTGTTTCTGCTGTGCAGACAAAGCAAGAACAAACCATGGCATGGAACCCGAATCATAATCAAAGCATGGTCAGACAAAACAGAATCATAATCAAAACATGGGCAAACAAAGCAGAATCATGGGCAGAACATAGTCAGACAAAGCAGGATCATAACAATATTTATAAACACATGCAAAATTTTAGGCTCCTACTCCAAGGGGTTTTCAAGATATGGCCATCCAAAAATGCCCTTTTTGCCCTTGTGAATCGCAAACATTAATATACAAGGATTTTGGAGGCCAATTTCTTTGGAACAAATCATCACTCTGGGCTGAAAATGGCTAAGTCGGGTAATTTGGGTCCAGGCTTTCAGAATCTTTTGTCAAAATGCATCATCTTTGGAAATGATGTAACTTGAGTTTATGAGTTGGCACTGTCTATTTAAAACTTCTAGTTGCAGAACAAAGGGGGTAATGATGGGATTTGTTTTACCCCAAAATGCCTATATTTCATAACATGATTAAATAGTGAAGGAGATGAGAGAATATGTTGTAATTTAACCCCTTTGCGCAGAAGCCAAATCTGGCTATTTAGGTGTTGCCTGATTTAAGGCTTTATAATTCAAGATTGCAGCTTTACAGGCAGAAAACTTTGGCTCAATTGAGTCTAAACACAAGCATTTAGACTCCCATCATATTTCCGTATATTTTTATGATTTTGGTGGAGAAAAGGGGCTGCAAACACAAAAAATCTTCATGAAAATTCAACTTTTAAATTAGCAAAAAAAATAATACTGACAATTGAAAAACTGCTGGGGCTTAAAACTATACATTTCTGGAATCATAAACTTCTTGACCACAAGTAAAATTCATCTTGAACATTACATTCTAGATTACCCGCTTGCTATGAGCCAAATTAGACAGCTATCCAGGTGTCTCCCAAAAGTCTGAGATCCATCAAAATGGTTCACTGTCAAATCATACATTAATCATATATTTAACACAAATTAACTTTTGTGGCATGAAATTTAACATGAACTAATGATTTTCTGGTTGAGTTTAGCATGAATTTATCAATATCAGTGCAGTTGAACATCATTGGTCACCAGTAACCTCTCCAAACACAAAACATGCCTTTTCTCCATAATAAAGTTAACAATATTGTGCATTTTTCTTCAAAGTCCCCCAAGCATTAAATAAAGTGCTGATTAAACAGCTATAACATTCACGCTGCAATGAAAAGCTAACCGCTCTCACATCCGAGCTCATAACCTTACACCTTAAAAGGGTAAAAACTCACGAACTCAGTAATATCTGAATTCTGAAATATACCTTATTTTAACAGAGCAGAAATTTCACTTTCAGGAAAAATCAAACGACATATGCCTCCATATTCAACAGAATGGTGTAATGAACGTACCGAGGGATCTACCCACGTGCGTGGGCTGTATGCATTTGGAGAAACAAAAACCTCGGCATTCGATGTCTTTAAAGGCGGTAGAAATTCTACAGCAAAAAGCCATATTAGAGCAAAATGCAAATAGAGTTGAAGTATAACCTGTTTTCTTCATTGATGCCCTCCTCCAGCGACAGATCTTTCGGTAGAATGAACCCCCCAGTGCTGTTTCATTTGGAATCATTCCCATTGACTGCGTCCATACGACATTTATCTCGTAAATGAAACTGAACACTTCAGGCCGGTTTCGGGTGTCTTTGTTTCTTTGATATCGCATCATTTTCAGCTGCGCAACTGTGGCCAATATACGAAGAATACAACCTTACTTTTACGCTTGGCTTTGAATCCTATTCTTATTGTCCGATCAATGTATTTCAGTTATTACCTTGCCAGGTTAAGCAATGGTCATGTCTCTGTGTGTGTGTGTGTGTGTGTATGTTTCTGTCACTCTGTCTGTCAGCCCGTGGCCATTACCTGCCCTTCCCCTAGAGGGAGCCAGGTTAAGCAATGATCATGTTACAAAGAGAGTTAGCTAGCTAGCTAGCTGCCCGGGATAAACTACGCCATGCCAAGGGGACCGGCGCATTGTTCGTCTGTCCTCGTATTAAAATGGAGGCTGCTGCGGCTCGTAGGCCTATTTGCTTGATGCCTTAGGAGCCTGCATTGTTGTGTATTATATTGTTTTCTATGTCTGCTTAGGTAATTTTTGTATTATTTTTGCGAAATGAACATTACGTAGAATTTCTGTGAACGTTTGTGCTGTATGTAATTATTTCCTTATAAGTGTGTAGCTAGCATGCTAGCTAGCTACATGGAGCTCCGTGTTGTGACACGGAACCCTGCGAACCATAATCGCGATGCATTTTCATAAAACAGTACGCTAGTTTGCATTAAATAATTATGTTTCCTAATTGTATGAGATTTGTCGGTTGTGATGTTACGATTGAATTTGTGCTTTTATTTCTATTTGCGTTGCATTATTCCGCATACTTTCGCTGTATACTGCCCGTTTTTCGTTGGCGGACAAAGTGATCGCGTTGACACGGATCTCGCATGGAATTGCACATAGCACACGGGGTCCGCTTTCCAGCCAGCTGGGCTTGCTGAAATCACCGATTTTTTTTTTTTAAGATGGTATAACGTGTTCTATCGTCTTCTGTGTCTAGTAAGCATTTTGTTTTACCTAGCTGGACGCAGCTAAGCATTTTTGTCGTCATTTGTGCAGTATGAATGAATTTCACTTATATTACAAGGAGAGTTAGCTAGTTAGCTAGCTGCGCGGGATAAACTACGCCATGCCTCGGGGATCAGCGCAGTTCACCGCTCTTCGTATTAAAATGGAGGCCGCTGCGGCTCGTAGGCCTATTTACTTGATGCCTGAGGAGCCTGGATTGTCGTGTATTATATTGTTTTCTATGTCTGCTTAGGTTGTCTTTGTATTATTTTTGCGAAATGAACATTACGTAAAATTTCTGTGAACGTTTGTGCTGTATGTATGATCGTGTCTGTGTGTGTCTGTCACTCACTCTGTCTGTCAGCCCGTGGCTGGGGCCAGGTCTGCTATCTCTGATTGCCTTGTTGAGGAAAGTTTAAACACTCGGGAATTGGATAAGAAACGAGTCTATCAATACATTGTTTCCGGGGAAGCTTCACGAGGGCGTGAACTATAACTGTAGAGTTACGCAGATTAATCTGAGTATATAATTGAGTGCCTGGCTATCGACACCAGTACTTAGTTGGATAGAAAGGAGCGCTGAATTTGTCAATGGAGGAATCTACGCATTAATCCATGGAAGGGAACCTCGCATATTTTGTGTGTGATGACTGTAATTGACAGTAGAATGTGAGAGAATCAATACAATGTCTGATTTTTTGGCTCACAAAACGTATTTTTTTTACCACTAATTGGAATACTGTTGGCTCACTGTAGCTAAAATGGTTGCTACAGAGTACTAAGTTTTTTTCTGTCGCAAGTGATAATTTTTTGAAATTACTGGATCGACACTATGGGCAAGGATATTGACCAGTTTGCACATCAGGCTTAGCTGAGGAGTTTAATTCATGCAACTCCAGAAAAACAGGGATTGGAGGGAGGTTCTCCAAACTCTAAATCGCGTTTCAGCTCTGCCTGCTTGGGAAAATTCAATAGCTGATCCAGGGGTGCCATCTCGTGGTCAAGTACTGTAACTAAGTGCTTAAATTTGCAGGTCTATAGACGCGAGCTTAAACAAAGCCAGGATGTGTCCATTTTTGTAGAACAAGTTTCATTGCCATGGTAAACTGCCCACATGGTGAACTTGCTAATCCAAAACTGGCAAAAAAGTTACTTTAAGCCGAGACCCTTTTCAGGGTCTCCAAACTCCACTATTATGCTTTGGGTGCAGTCAATCTTCATTGTACAGACAGACCTGTCCTCAAATGGAAGGAATCCAGCACAACTTAGCCTCTGTAAGGGATCCTGGCTTAATAGGGGGCCCGTGAAAACTGAATTTTTGATTTCCAGCCATAAAAAGTTTCATATTTGAAAGGCCAATATCTTCAAAATGAAAAGATATAGATAACCTTCAGAGCTTCTGAAAGCCTGGACCCAAATTACCATGGGTGGCAAATTTCAGTCCTCCCTGATGTTTTGTTCCAAAGATATTGGCCTCTGAATTCCTTATGAATTAACATTTGCAATTTACGAGGGCAAAAAGGGGGCTCGGCCCCCAATTTTTTATGGGGCCTTATCTTGGAAACCTCTTGCGGTAGGAGCCTTAAATTTTGTATGTGTTCATTATTATGTTTTTGGGTATTTTTTGGGTATTATGTTTTTGGTCCGACCGCCTCCGCCGCCGCGCCGCCCTATGTGTTAACGCGATAACTTCAGTAATATTTCAATTAGAAATTTCATGTTTTGCATATAAGTAAGTATCATAAAGAGGAAGAACTGGTTCGATTTTGGACAATTTACAATTTCTAGATTGGCCACCAGGGGCTAAAAACTGAAAAATGAAAGGTAATGACCAGAGGATGTGTCCCACGATGACATTACACCTGTTTGGTTCAATGTTTTGACCCAAGGTGGAGCTTTGTCACATAAAATTCACCATTTTTGCCATATCTTTGGAACCATTTGTCCAATTGACATGAAAATATGTGCAACTGCAAGGTCATGACCTCATAACGTGTCATATGATGACATCATACCTGTATGGTTCAATATTTTGCCACCAGGTGGCGTTTTGTGATGGAAAATTACCATTTTGGCCATATCTTCAGAACCATTTGTCCGATTGACCTGAAATTAAGTTCAAATGAAAGTCTATTCAAGGTCTATTCAAGGATTGGGGAATTGGAGGATTGGGGACGATCGGGGATATAGCCCAAGTCGTCGCCTCCGATGGCATAAGCAAAGTTATGAATATAGAGGTACTCTCAAAATAAATTTGAGCCAAATCTGAATCTGTAACCATGGAAGATTCTTGTACTTTGGTTGAGTTCATATGGAATGACCAAATATAATTTGGCGGTGCAATGTGCCTAGTAATGCCCTTCAGCTGTGATTTTATTCACATATACCTCAGGCCCTCGTACCTTATTGCTTAATAACCCTTGCAACTATGTGCTGTTTCATAAGATTCATGAGTTCAGAATAATCAAAAGACACACTTAGGTTTTAAGTTGTTATTTGTGCAGAGGACAACACATAACTTTGTGATGTACATTAATGCTATTGAAAATAAATTTCATAGTCGATCCAGTCATTCTACCAGTTAGTCTTATCAACTGTTTCTAATTAGTAAATTGCAACCAGTTTAGGAAGTTAAGCTTTGAAAGGTGAGATTACTGAAGGTCTATGAACTGCATACAGACTGCCACTGGAAACAGGTGATGTTAAACAGGCGTGCTTAATTGTGTTATTGAGTAAGCACCAAAAAAGCCTGGTCCCTTTTAGTTTTCCAAGGCTCTTCAATTAGCTAACAGATTAATAAGCTTTAAACCCACCACTTGGACAGCAATGTTCCCGAAAGACCACTCATCCTTTACAGTGGAAATATAAAAGCAAAGAAAACATCTGTTTCAGCTCTTAACCAATACATATTCTTCTCATTCCATTAATATTTTTTGTGATTTTTATGCACCGAGTAATCAAACGTCAAACCTCTGAACTATAATTAATTTGCTCAAATTCATAGATGCTGCCATTCCATATATTTTAGCCAATCAAAAGCTACTTGTGGTAATGTCCTACATGTTATGATGCAAACGGGCACCAGGAAATCAGCTGATCGATATAAAGTGTATACAATTTCGTCAAGATTATCACCCATGCTGCAACTTAATTTTACACGGGAGGATCAAGGTTCAATATTACCTGTCTTTATTAAAACCTGAGCATCAAAATTTGTCATAATGCCACTGTATGCAGTAGTTGGTTGCTCAAAGAAGATGGGAAACTTGGACCTACCAACAAGGAGTCACCGGTTATATACTGCATGCACACTTTTTACCCAGTTTTTTTCAAAGAGCACATTTACGCAAGTATGGAATTGAATTGCCCTTTAAATATTGGAAGGTGATACCAAACCAATAGAATTTAGTCACCAGCAGGTCCCAAACCCAAGGGCATGTCAGAACAGGTAGGCTCTCGCTCTCCCTCTCATTGCTGAGAGAAGGCCTCACATCCTGTTTGGCGGCTTCGCTGTCCATTTCGAATGGCTGTTACGGCCAAAAGGTTTGGAGTTGAGATACCAAGCTCCAGAGACTTCTCAGGCTTGGTCTGCAGATCATGTTTGCCAAGATTTTTAATGATTGGAGAAATGTTATAATTTCTATAACTTTAAGCGCATTTTGAACAAAATTCAAAATGGCCACCAAACTCTGGTGCATTATTTCACAGACTTCTAGCTATTGCCTAGGAATGTCCAACAGCACCAGCAGACACTGGAATTAAGGCTTTAGTCCAAAATGATGAAGAGATATCAGCTAAAACATGTTTTTGCCATTTATAGCGCCCACCAGAAGACAAAGGTCACGGTCTTTTTTGGGCCTTGCCAGGGGCAGGTCTTTAGACTATGTACCAAGTTTGATGTTGATACGTCAAAGGGTTGCTGAGATATGGCCTCACATCCTGTTTGGCGGCTTTGCCACCAAATTTCATTGGCTGTTACAGGCAAATGGTTTTGAATATCGAAACGGCTTTTAATATCATTTGTGAAGCTCGGTCTGCAGATTCTAAGAACCATGCTGCGCTCAAATTGGACAAAAAAACTTTTGAAAGGTTTTTGCTAGAATTCAGAATGGTGGAAACAGAATCAAGAGATATCAGCTAAAACATGTTTTTGCTCTTTATAGCTCTCTCTAGAGGTCAAATGTCACTGAATTTTTTGTGCCTTGCCAGGAACAGGTACTGAAACCATGTACCAAGTTTGGGGTTGATATTTAAAAGCATTGCTGAGATATGGCCTCACATCCTGTTTGGCAGCTTCGCCATCAAATTTCATTGGCCATTACGGGCAAACGGTTTTGAATATCGAAACTTCTTTTAGTAATGTTTGTGCGGCTCGGTCTGCAGATTCTATGGACCACATTTCGCTCAATCAGACAAAATTTGTGACCCGTGAAACTTTTGAAAGGTTTTTGCTAAAATTCAAAATGACAGAAAATCCAATATGGTGGAAAATGAGGTCATAGGGCGCATTGAACTCGGCTTAGCCCAAAGATTCCAACGGTACCTCAATTGTGAAAATTGGATGAAGGGGTCAGAAGTTATGAAGGTCAAAATTTGACCTGTTGGTTGCACTACAGCTTCTAAGCCAGGGGCATAAAAATTGGTGTGAGGGATCAGGGGACTGTTACAAATAAGTCTGCCAAATTTTTAACATTTCCCCGGGTACGGTTCTAGGGGCCGCCATTGACTTCAATAGCAGAAGAAAGCGGAAGCATAATAATAATAACAAGAAAAGCGAGAAACACAATGGCTGCCTTCGCAGATTTGCTGCTAGGCCACCAATTATGAACATTATGCATACTGGTAGAACAGTTCAACTGTCATTGTATTTTTAACCTCCACGTGCTCAAGAGTTGTGGTATCCTGTGACTTGGCAAGCTACCCGGCTTCCACACATGGCGCTCCACCAACAGCGTATATATCTGATCTCAAGCTGATTTAGTCATTCAAAAATTCCCCAAAAATATGTCTGAATACTATGGGCAGTGTACTTTTATTTGGTACCTGCTGTACGAAGTGTTTTCTTTGCCTTTAAACAATGTGATCTGTTCAAGTCTCAAGTCTATTAAGAGCAAGGCCTAAAACTACTTCTGAATATGCGTTGTCAGTTTCCTCAGACATCACTCTCTGAATAGACATAATGCAAATTTACCTTTTTTATATGTGAAGCCAAAGCCATAAACCACCGCAGTCCAGAAGTGCCAGTGCCCTCACTAGTCTTGGTGTAATGTCTGGTGGAAGTAAGCAAATGCAAGTAGTCCAAAATGTGAAAATTGGGGTCTTTATTTCAGTCCAAGTCCAAGCCAGGTAATCACAGAGATGGTACAGAGGAGCAATCCAAAAATCAGAATCTAAAAACAGGCAGGGGTTCAAAATCCAAAAAGCACAGAGTACAGCACCAAATCGTAAGGCAGTTGGAGAGTTGAGTGTCCAAAATCCGAAATCAAAAGCCAGGGCAATAATGCAGAGATATTGTGGTCGTACAGAAAAGAGGGTTGTAATCAGGAGGCAAACAAATCCAGGCAGGCACAAACCAAAATCGGAATCGGGCAGAAGAGTGTCACAGAATCTCAACCAAATCACTGGTATACAAGGAGCTTGGCACAGGAGAATAATCTAAACATTAATTGAGATGGGAAAACACCAGAGGTAATTAAACAATACAAAATGGGAAACAATGTCAAAGACTACTTTTCACAGGACATCCTTAAACAATAACAGCTCCATTCACGGAGTGCCTAACTGGGGAGAGATGGAAGAAACAGATTAGTATAAGAGATAGTTGCAGAGTCTCTGCAGAAACAAAGGCAAAGGACTGCCAATGAGGGCAGAGTTACAGATTAATGTGGAAAGCAGAGAAAATCAACTAGTAAAGTTAATAGTTTGTGCGGTAATAATATCACCGAAACATACAGAAAATGCAGAATGGAACATTTGGTGTCATCTGACATGGACAGTAGCACAATGGAAACATGTTTTGTGGTTCAACGAGTCAACATTCCTAGAGGTTTTATAAAAAAAGAAATAGCCTCCCTGTACTCTGGACCAGAGATAAAATGGAAATCCCGAACAGAAATGTGTCAGATCCAAAAGCCAGTATCTGTCATGGTATGGGGGTATGTCAGTGTAAATTGCATGGGAGACTTACACATTTTGAGGGAAAAAAGAATGCAGAAAGCTACAAACAAATGTTGGAGCAACATATTCTGCAATTTAGATGTCATCTTTTCCAGGGACATTGTGCATATGTTAGCAAAAAAACCCCAAATGACATCCTGCATGGATTATATGTGCGTGGCTGTGTAAGCGGAGAGTTCAGGAGCAGGATAAGCCTGCCTGTAGTCTTGACCTACCTTCAATTGAGAATGAATGAAGTGAAATATACAGCAGCTATGGCCCATGATCTGTATGATGGAGGAATCGGTGTCCATGGTTCGCTGATGGACACCAGATTCAGGTGGGATTGGCAATGCCAAATTTAAACAAGACTAGGTGCAACCTAGTATATGGCTGGGCTGCCAAGTGCTATATGAGAATGTGAGCCCAAGAAAAGGGTGCTACATGAGGCAAAGCTCATGCAGTTATAAGAAGTGAAGGTTTAGTAATGAGCTGGAGCTGATAAATTATTTACAAAGTGGGTGGGGAGAGTGTGACAGAGAGTGTGAAAGAGTGAGAGTGTGAATGAGTGTGAGAGTGAGTGTGAGTGAGGGCGTGGGAGTGAGTGAGAGTGTGTGAGGTGGTGGGAGTGGGAGGTGGTGGTCATGAGTAAGGGAAGCATATCAAAAGCAAGTTATATATTTGAATAGACAAAGAGCTGGAGTAAGGGTAGCAGTCATTGATCTTGTGAATGTGAATTTGAGAGAGACAGCAGCAGCAGATGTAGATAGCAGATAAAGTATGTATGCATGTTCCTGAATTGTAATGAAACAATAAAGTTATTGTAACAGTTGTGCTAATTGTGAATGTGATGTCACTTTTGTGAACACATGGCAGTTCCTATAAAGTGAGGGTGTAAGAATGAACTTCAAAGATTCCTTTTTTTCCCTATTTTTCGTCTTTGGGCATGTTATGGACAAAGAATCCACAGTTTTGAGTAAAACCACTTAATAAACATGTTCGAGTGAAGGAGCTGCCATGAGTTTACATAAAGCGTTATTTGATATTGGTGATCAATGAATATGGTTAACTATGGGGTCTATTCTCCCATGCGCGTAAGTCGAAAAAAGCGCGTAGCTACGCGCTTTTCAGCCTACGCGTATTCTCCACCTCGACTTAAGTCAGACAGTTATGCGCTTGGGGCAGAGCAAGGCCAAAATCGGGGCGTTTCTCAGACAAATAACACTTACGCGTATTCTCCCCCTGGCTTACGCGCTTTTTCTGTTAAGCGCTTTTGAGGGCTGTAAGATCAAGCGCCAACATAAGGCGAAATAGAATATTGCATTTGATGTCAGTTAAAGGCCGAATTTTAATATTAATTTTATTTTATATAACATGGTAAAGGTTGAGACATTCAATACTCGATTGTTCTTCTATATTTCTAAACTACATTTCTCAAAGCCATAATAATTTATCAAACGAAATCATCACATAATATTAAACATCAGCCTCTTCTCCAATCAGTTCAATTGCAAACGCAAACGATTAATTAATACAAGTATACACAAGACCATCATTCTACCATGCCCTCAAAATCTAAAACCAAAATGCATTTGCTTGCACTCTTGCGTGATTGGGAAAGAGTAAGAGGAGCGCGCCAAGCTCGAAAACGAACACGCATATATATCGGCTTCGTTTTGACATCCTGGGACTAACAAACATCGAGTGCATCCAGCGCTTTCGTCTGGACCGTGCATGAGGCAATCAACTATCTTTGCCGACTTCTGGATGAACAGCTATCCAGCCGCAGCAATTATCCACAAAACATACCCGTGGTCATCGACGTCAGAACTGCGCTGTCGCTCCTGGCATCTGGGTCGGTCCAGAGAGTGGCTGGTGATGTCATACACATATCACAGGCGTCTGTGTCAAGGTGTCTGACGTAGTTCGTTGACGCTCCAAGTTCTTCTCCATGCACTTCCACTGCAGAAAGAGTGGATGCCATCCCCTCCTCCTGTGCAGTGAAATGCACAGAGGATGATGGTTGCCCACCACCTGTTGTGAGTACACTTCTCCGGTGTGCAGAGAACCTGGCTTTTACAGCAGCCCGCAGATCTCTCCATTTATGCTTTAAATTGGGGATACTGCTTTTACATCTCCCCACCGAAGCCACATCAGAACGATGCGCAGCTTTCTTCCTCGGATCAGCCTTCAATGCCCGCTTGCCATACAACACCAACATCTGTGAAATTTGGTTTTTGGCTTTGGCTCGACGTCGCTATCATTGTCTTCATGTTCTATGAACAAATGCGACTGCCCTATATGTTTGTGATAATCTAAAAAGTTGTGATATTCTCACGAGTGAGGAGATTGATTTTCTAATTGAGGACATTTGTATTAACTAACTCATGTCATTTTTTTTTTTTTTACCATTGATAATACTGTGTATTTTAATGTGTGAATAAAGATATTATTAAATAGGCTACTCTAGATTGAGCCCTACCCTGGCCAATACCAAAGCACTACCCATTTGTTAATCAATTTTAGCCGATAAAGAATAGCCGACATGGGAAGAATCATTATCAGTAAATGGGATAATTGATTATCATAAAGTATTAGGCACAAATTCAAGTGAATGTGTCGCTCAATTCAAATAGAATATGATAGGCTATGGATATGGAATTCCGTCATTGCTGAGGCAGTTTTGGGGTGGGGAGATGACCACGTGCGGGGTAAGAATCCTTGTTTAAAGCGTTTCCATGTCCTTTAGTTGCAAACCTAACATCGGAGTATTTTGAGATTTCAAGTGCGCAATTTCTAAATGAGATCATATAAGCTGTCTTTGATTGTCTTTTTTTGTGTGACTAGAATGTTCCCTTTGTCTTCTTCCTTGTCTTCCACGGAACAAACAGGCTGGTGTGAGAGGGGCACATTTTCAATGATCTGTTTGCGCTGGTTGAGAAGCGCTAAATTCTTTATTTATTATTTCATCATCACGGCAATTTGTTTGTTTGCATAGCTTTAATGCCATGGTGGCTAGAGTAAGAAATAACAAGTGTTTGCCACTAACATGGCGATATCCCCCGCCGCCTCAATTTTATGTGTCCGTACGGATGTACGGACGAAGCCCAATGCTATATCCCCCGCTTCCCGCTAATCGCGCGGCGGGGGATAAAAAAAGAGATGTCTGTATTACTTATTGTAATTGGTACAGATATACATAGGCCTACTATTACAGCGGCATACAAAACCTTGTATCTTCAAAATGACAAACTTCACAGGAAAATAAAAAAATAAATCTAAAATTAAATAATAATAATAACAAAATAGTATAAATTGATATATATATAGTTTAAAATAAAAAAATGTTAAATTTTGCATGTAAGAATAGCGGACATACGAGTTTTCGTTTCTAATCAGTTTGGAGATACGAGGTTTTATCAGCAGGCCGACGATATTCAAATTTTTGCGTTTTCCATGGACCACAAATTCATTTTCATGGTTAATCAGAAAATCCTTTTTCCATGTTTTCCTGATAGCCACAATCAATAAGCTTTGTACAGAGTCTGCCTCTCTTTTGCATTAGTCACACCTCTTTCATAAGGCCGCCTACATTCTGAAGTTAAGCGCTGTGGGCGTGATCGAAGTGCGTAGGGGAGAATACGCGTATTCTCGTATTCATTTATCTCTGTTTGCGAGTTCAGGGTTTGTTGTGCCAGCTCACTCAAATATAGCTTGTGTTGAACTTGCTTTGTAATAAACCCAACAGGAGATACGAGTGACAAACGCCTGGCCAGCCAGCCGGATAATCTTCGGCCAACCAATCGTTGAAGTTCTTGCCCGCCGGCCGACCAATCACTGAAGTCAGTCGTCAGCAAACCAATCGTTGAAGTTCTTCCCCACCGGCCAACCAATCGCTGAACTTCTTCCCAGCCGGCCAGCCAATCATTGAACTTGATCGCTCAGGCAGTCATTCAGTCAGTCACTCACTCACTCAGTGACATTCGCATTTATAGGGGCCTGGCCGCTATTCGCGGCCCAGCCCAAAAATAATGTGATGTAACATTATGTAAAGACATTAAGATGATACACATTTCAAAAAAGTCCACTGTGCCAACTTGCCTGCAAGTTATCACATTGAATATTTTCAAGAAGCAACAAAATTTAGATTAGACTGTTCACTCATCTGTTGTTGTACTGTTTCAATGAACTTTCATATTGGCCCTTTTTGATTTTATTTGCATTTTCCTTGATGCACAAACTCTTGTGGAAGTGGGGTTGAAATACTGGTAACAACAATATTCAAAAAATAAATAAAAATCTGCATTAAATCCAAGGCATCCTAGGGCAGGAATTGTAGTTGTTTTGGTAATTAACGAATGAATGAAACCCAAAATAATAGATGGATGACATTGATAGAATGTAGGTAATCATGTTTGAAGAACATAAAAGGGCATTGCATGATCAAGTGCGTTCACAGCACATACACATCTGCACGCACCCATATAAGAAGACACATGATCTGATCTGGAACCCACCGGAACACACCCATATCAGTAATCAAGGAAACTCTGGGCATTTTACAGGGAAAGTCTCATTGGGTAGCATTCTGAAACAATGCAGGCTTTTGTTGTTTTTGGTGCTGGTAATTGGTTAAAAATACAATTTAAAAAGTTTTAAAAAGTGGCATAGGTTGAGAGGCCTTTGTCGAGTTCCTGCTTGAAACAAGTCCTCACAAGACAATACCATCAGAGGCTTAAGTAGTATAAAAATATCCTGATTAATTCCAGAATGGAGCTCCGCTTTGCTTTTTAACTGGGGTGCAATCCAACGCTGGAAACATAAATATGTGATGAGGGAAAATAATAAATGGAAAAAATCACAGCCAGTGTATGATCATTTATTGCATTTATTGTATGTGCTAATGCCATTATAAAAACTAACGTGCATAGCACTGTGGTCACCGTCAGTAAATAAGCACCGAAGTGCCCTTGCTGTAGCCCATTTCAAGACCGTAATTGCTATTGTGCTAGATATGATTTCATCTTGAAAATTAGTGGCAGGCCCATGAAAGAGAGTACAGAGATAGTGTAGAATTACTTTCCCTTTAAATGCTGCTGCCTTAGCGTATCAGGGCATTATTCAGAAGATATCAATTTCATTCTAAATGACAAGAGTGCTATCTCAAATAATGTGAACTGTGATATGATCCAGACAAGAAGCTAAATGCTGACACAGGGTACAACCCAAAGATAGGTATTTATTGATGGGGATATGGTAATGGGACTGGTGAGGCTGGAGCCCAGAATAGGAAGAGGGGTAGGCCAACTTGGTTGTTGTTCACTGAAAAGAGTCTGCTTGTCCATGCTGAGTAAGTGGTCATCCCGGGGAGAAACCAGGTGGTCATTTCCACTCTCCAAAGCAGATCCTCTTGAGAGCAAGACCAATGAGCTTTGCAAGAACACAGTCTCAATGCAATGAAAGGCTTCACAGAAGTTCTTAATAAACCGGCGAAGAAAAAGAGACTGGAACAGATGATTGGCAGGAACATGGTTCCAGTGCTTGAGACCGATACTTAGGCTTCCTGTTCCAATTCCCGTCAATAAGCCTCTGAAGAGTAATTATGCCGCTCTCTATCATTGAAATACCAGTAAATACACAAAAGAAGAGCTTGGCTGAATGCTAGAGGATAAATTGACTGATAGGCTTGCAACACTGCAAGACAAAACAAAAGCAGATAGACAAGGGATCGCCCTATATGTTTTTCAGGGTCAATACCTGCAGCGCCCTCCGTAATTATTGGCACCCCTGGTTAAGATGTGTTAAAAGCCTTAAAATAAATTCAATTTTTATTGCAGAAGCATACTCTCATGCTGAAAATCGTAGAAAAATGTAACCTTCAACTAAAGTCAATTTTAAGGGAAAAAAAAATCCCTGACTAAGAAATAATTATTTTTCATAAAATCACCTCTTCCACAATCATTGGCACCCCTAAAAATTCCTAGGAATTAAATGTAATTGAAGTATTTCTGTCATTTCTACAGTAGTTTAGAAAGTTGATCAGAGTATCTAGGAACATTTAATTAGTATATCATCACTTCCAGTTTCCCTGGGGTATAAATATGACGTGACACAGAGGCCATTTCTCTTATCCACTCCTCCACATGGGAAAGACAAAGGAACACACCATTCAAGTAAGGCAGATGTGTGTCGACCTTCACAAGTCAGGCAATGGCTACTAGAAAATAGCCACTCGCCTGCACCTGCCCATATCTACTGTCAGAGGAATCATTAAGAAGTTTAAAACAATTGGAACAGTGGTAAACAAGCCTGGATGAGGACGCAAGGTTATTTTGCCACCACTCACAGTGAGGAGGATGGTAAGATAAAGAAAAGTACACCAAAGCTCACTGATAAAGAATTTCAACAAATGGAAGCATCTTGGGGTCAAAAAGTCTCCAAAACAACCATCAGGCGCTATCTACTAGCCAACAAGCTGTTTGGGAGGCATGCACGGAAAAAACCTTTTCTCACTCACAATCATAAACGCGAATGCCTGGAGTTTGCTAAGCAGTACTGGGACTTCCACTGGGACCGTGTGCTTTGGTCAGATGAGACCTAGATAGAGCTTTTTGGCAACAAATACTCTAAGCGGATCTGGCAGAACACAAAAGATGAGTATGCAGAAAAGCACCTCATGCCCACTGCGAAGTATGGGGGAGGATCGGTGATGCTGTGGGCCTGTTTCTCTTCCAGAGGCCCTGGGAACCTTGTTAGGGTGCATGGCATCATGAACGCTTTGAAATACCAAGACATTTTAAAACAAATTCTGATGGCCTTTGCCCGATAGCTGAAGATGGGTCGTCACTGGGTCTTTCAGCAAGGTAATGACCCAAAACATATGGCCAAATCTACACAGAAATGGTTCACCAGACACAGAATCAAGCTTCTCCCATGGCCACCTCAGTCCCCAGACCACAACCCCATGGAAAACCTGTGGAGTGAGCTGAAGGGGAGAGAGCAGAGGAAAGGACCCAGGTCACTGGATGATTTAGAGAGATTGTGCAAAGAGGAATGGTCAAGATCCCTCTTACTGTATTCTCCCATCTTGTGAAACATTATAGGAGAAGATTAGGTGCTGTTTTGTTGGCAAAAGGGGGTTTTGCAAAGTATTAACATCAGGGGTGCTAATAATTGTGGCACATAGGATTTGATGAAAAAGAATTATTTTTTAATGTGGGATGTTCTTCCCACTGAATAAATGCTCTTGAATTAAAGGTCGGATTTTCCTCTTTTTTTCATTGTGGTCCTATATTATTTAGAAACAAACTGAATTTATAAGAAGCTAAAGAACACATCTTGACCAGGGATGCCAATAATTATCCAGGGCGCTGCATTTCAATTATTGATGATCAAGGAGTACAATAACTGATATTTGAAACCCATGCCCATTTGTAGTAAAAATAAAATCTAAGTGAAAAATAGCACTATCCTCTGCACAAAACTTTGTTGAAATGCCTAAGGGCATATAATTAATTAAAAGAGCACATTTCAAAAATATTGTAAAATAGCCATCTGTTGTATTTCTTGCAAAAATTAACTGAAAATGTAATTAAACAAATACATGAATAAATTATGAAACAAAAGTAATCCCTGAAGTTTGATGAAGTAAATAAAGTAAAAATAAATAAAACTTTATAATATATTATAGTATGTATTATTTTATACAAGAAAAACTTGTATTTGTAGTGCAGAGCCTGCTGACAGAAACTTTCAATGTTGCTATTATAAATGTTTTGAACCAAAAAAGCATGGGCATTCACAGACAAGCCTAAAAAACATATCGCTATTACTGATGGTTTCACAACCAATATTTATAACAATAATGGCATTTGCAAAGATACACAACATTGATTATCTTAGTTCCAAGCCATATGCCCATCAGGTCAGCAACCAAACTTTCATTTTCATTGAACAACTTCCACATTGTAATTGTTTAATTTTGCTGTTACAGTATTGGAGGAATCAGTTAATAAATCAGTTGTTCAAAACTGCTGCTCTGCCTGGAGGGAGGAGAAGTTTAGAAAGTCCACTTGCAAATGAACCGTGTTGAGGTTTTCACAACACAGGAACTGCAGCTCCAAGAGATGTTCATTTTTCAATTGTGATATTAATTGGCTGAAAGTCTTTGAATCAGTACAGCAGCAGATATAGGATATTTAACAAAGCTAACTTGTACAATATACACAAAGCCAACATGTATAGTGTATCTATCCAGCCATACCTACCTGAATATTTTACTCAAAATACCTATTTAACTAAGCAAATTAAAATACGTCCTTCAAATTTAATCGCCAATCACAGGCTGTCTCTATTTAGCAATCACACCATAAATGCTCAAGAAAGCATTCAAACCCTCCCATGGTGGGTAAGAGCTTTTTTCTGGGACAAATGCTGTACGGTCACATGACTGAAGTTTCAAAACAGCGCGGTAAATCCGTGTTGATACCATAAGTGGCAAAAGTGTTTGGAACTAATTGAAGTTTTGTGTTGAAATTTCCATCACAAATGATTAGTCTTGCCCAGCATTCAATCATTGTCCTAGATTAAAACATTTTCCATTGATATGAATTGGCAGTTTGACAGACAAGTTCCTTTTCATTGCAATGTTAAAGGGGACCTATTATGCTATTTTTCCAAGTTTATATTTTGGTCTTTGACTCCACTAGAGTACTCCTGATCATGCAAAGTAAAAAAAAAAGGATACTTATTTCGCTCATACTGCCATCCTCAAAAATTTGTAGTTCATAGTAGTCTCTGCCTGAAACACCTCATTGGGGTGGCTCTTCCACTATGACCCCCACTCCCCACTTTCTTCTGACTGGCCAGCTCTGTGGAGGGAAGATCTAGACAGGACAAGGCAGCAGAACGCAGTTTTCCTGGTCCGGCTCCAGAGTGAAACTGACACGTCTCCCGAAGGAATTGATGGGCATATTCTGCAATCTAACGCAGTATATGTGTATAGATCTAATGAAATTAACTTGTTCTAATAAACGCAACGGCGAAAGTGGAGGACGCCGTGCAAAAGTCTGTCAACTCAAGCACGAATTTGCTATCAGCAACAGTTGGTGAGTACAGCGGTTTTTCTACTCTGTAGCTAGGATGCAGCGAAAGCTAGAATCCACCCAATATAGACACATTTGTCGAACGGGTCAACATGCCCAAGTGTAGACCAGAGACCGTAGAAATCCGGTGGGACTGAATTTAGAGGGAAACATGGACAGTGAGGAGCAGCTAAAAGACTAACAGCTTATGGACTGCTTTGGTGTGTATTTGGTGCGAACCTGCTGGTTCGTGTGCATAGCCGTGGTGTGTTAGCGTGGAGAAACAAACAGCTTCTGCGCTGGTATATGACGGAGGGGCGAAAGCTCCAGGCTAAACAGCCTTTTCGGAAATTGCCCATGGTAATGGTTTACTTATTGCTTCGGAATGACCAGCTTTTCCTCGCGGAAAATGAACACATAATGGATAGTGAGCTCCGGTAATGTCATGAAAATAATACAGGTTTTACAGACTGTAAGAACCGTTGCTTATGTGGAGCGAGCGAATCGATCACTTTAACAGGAAAGAATTTAATATTCAAATGATGGCAATGCAGAGAAATCATTTGTTACACTGGACATGTTATAGCCTGTGCGCTTCCCTATTGCTTTCACTGGTAGCATCAGAGAGCTTGCCCATACATTGGAGATGTATCAGGCTGAGCCCGGTCATGGATGAGTAAAGTGATCGTTTCATAAGCACCCAAAAACGCATCCCAAGCTCTGCAAAATCTACGTCTGGTCTAACTGCAGCCCAACTCCGCAGACACATACAGCACCTCTTCAGTTAGCTTCAACTGTAGTGGCTACAATCAGGCAACGTGATGATGAAACTGTCACATGCTTACTGAAGTAACACAAGCATACCGATCATAATTGCTGCATATAAGCTAACAAGGAGCATTTTTAATTAGCGGAGCACGCAAACTAACATGCAGTAGCTGATAAGCGGTTATGACTTTGAATGAAATCTGTCGCACAAAAAATTTGTTTTGCGCCCGGTGTGAAAGCTGCTTAGCGCACCCATAACGCCTGTATTCGCATCTTTGCATTGACTTTGAATGTAGCTAATCTGTCGCAGTAAAAATTTGTTTCGTGTCTGATGTGAAAGCAGCTTTATGGATAGTACGCAACAGCTAGAGAGAGCTTGGTTATGTTATGTACATAATACAGACTGTAAGTTCCGTTAGAGCGGACAAGTTGCTTATGTGGAGCTAGCGAATCGTTCACTTCTACTGGAAAGAATTACCTATTTAATCTCCGCCTTTTTCGGCTTTTTATTAGCCACAACAATTTCTAAAGGGGGATGAAATTATTCCAAGGTAGTGCAGAGAAATCATTTGTAAACTGGTAGAGCTTCTGTGTTGCGCATGCTTTCACGGTAGCACCAGAGAGCTTTCTCAGACATTTGTGAAGTACCCGGCTACAATTGTGAAGTATCATGGATAAGTGAAGCGATCACAAACTGTAGTGGCTACAATCGGGCAACTAAAAAAAAATGTTGTCCCCCCCACTCCCCGCTGAAACATTTCCGCGCATGTTGATATTGGCATAATTTTACTTTAATCAACATTACTTTGGCCAACTCTTCATTGATGAAAGTCACGTCACTGAGAATGCTGAACTGCCCATAAGCAGCCAAAGCAAGGGGAATGAAGTGTCTGCACAGATCGTCAAAGCCTGCGGATGCCAAGCTTCCCAGTGACGTCGCCGTAAGTGAAATACTTCTATCATTTAACTATTAGCCAATTTAATGTTTGCCAATGTAAGCTTATATCAATAGCAATATCAATTTGTCCAATTGTTAGTGTTAACCACTTGGATTTTGACCTCGGGAGGGACTTCAGTAGTGGATAAAAGCAGATGCAGTTAGAATGTTGAGTTTTAATTCATCCGAATATTAAGTAGTCTTCTTGCACCGCACATATCTCACTGTATAAAAACAAAAATTATGCGGCCCTCCCAAGGCAGCACTGAACAGCATATTACGTGATTTTATTTCATTTTTGCAAAAACAGTGAACCTAGCGGGGACACCAACAATCTCTTGAATGAAATCCGAAAAGATGAAACGTCAATAAGCAGCTTCTCTTCTATATCTTTACGGGGACCTTGTGATAAGCGGAACCAATTTCAAAGCTCCGCAGGCTGGAAGAGAATGAACACACCGTCAGCGATCACTTGATTCGATATTCGCTTCACGTTTTCCACATTGCTTAACATAAACCTGAGCTCCCCCAGCTTCTTCAACGCACTGCAAGCACAAAATTCTACACACCACAACCATCATGCATTGCAGCACTGCTGTGGACGCTCTCACTGACGCACCGCACCAACTTAAATGCACCGTAATGTGTTGCGCCTCTCCTGATTTGAACGCATAAATTTTAAACAAAACAACTGGATAAATGCAAACATGACACTTTGTAAGCAAAATTGAATAGCAAGCTATCAGAGGTGACATAGCCAGCTGGCAAGCCAAGATAGCAAGATGATAGGTTTAACATCATTTTATTTTTATCTGCACATGTATAGTTGCGCTGCCCTGGACGCTGTATTGGTTTCTGCAGTTTTTCGCTCAGCCTCCTCTGTTTCTCTCGCTCATCTAATTGGCTGCATGTAATTCCCACTTGAAAAAGAAATGCATTTGTGAATCGAGGAAACTCAGGGTAGGGGAGTCTCAAAAAACCCACAGGCAAATGCAGTGAGGTTCAGAATGAGGAACGATTTGCAAATGTCATATTAACAAACAAAATTATAATTGTCTGAGAAGTCTCGCCCATTTCAACAGAGTACCTATAAGCCCAACAGTGTCAGATATTTTCCCAGCAACATTTAGGCTACTGTTTTAGAACAGACTTGGAGTACATTGCGAGTAAAATGCTGGGCTGCATTCTTTACCTCCGACAGACTGGCTGTCACGTCCGTGCCTAGCAGCCCGGTGACCACGCCCCCTTTATCTACTGACTCCCCCCCACACTTCCTCATTCTAATGAACCTCCACTTCCTCATTCTAACGCTCCTGATTACCCTCCGAGCGTCATCGAGAGAAGACCTGGGGCCTGTACCATAACGGTCGATTAACATTCTCTGGGTTTATCTTCGTTATCTGGCTGCACTTAACCAGACTTCATCATTCCTGATTAGCGGTACCACGAAGCCAGTTACCAACTCAGTAACGAAATCCAGGGTTTTCCAATCTAGGTATGTGTGCGCTCACATAAATGGGGCGGTGTTTGAAGCAAATGACCAATTGCAAATGTGGACAAACCGACTGGAAATAAAGCTGCGTACTTTTCAAATGCGGAGCAAGAGCTCTTAATAAAAACATGAAGAGAATAAACATACCATCCTGACAAAAATTAACAGCGTTGCAGCTGCCAAAGGACAGTTGGCAAAAAAAAAAAAAAATCACCAACCGTTTAAATGTGTAAGTTAATTATAACGATAATATCACTGCAAATAACTCCTGTATCTATGATTGTATGTGGGCTATTGCTGCAATAGTGATGATTTTGTTTTACTTCTGCTGCAGCAAATCATACCAACGCGCTATGTAGGCTAGTGAGCGCATCTCTCTCCTTTTCTGCTTTACAGGATATGTTTGATCCAGCACAAAGCAAATTGGGTATAGGGATGCATATCTTATCGTTTGTAATGTCACTGCCCCATCAGTAAAATTACAGTTGCGTATTTCATTGAATTGACGCGATGCGAGGATGTATTCTTATGGCGTGTATGGATTTTTTTTTTTCCAGCTACAACCCCGGTGGTGTCCAAAGAGCCGGAGAACAAATAATGAATTACTACAAAAATATTATTCAAAGTAGTATGTTTATGCAAGTGGCCCCTGGGGGGTATACTACGAAGCAAGTTCAGGCTTAGACAGAATTTTAGACAGGCTTTAGGATTCAGCTTTAGACAGGCTTTCTTTGAGTAAGCCGGTTCAACAAACCCTGACCTCACAATCAGAGATAATTGGTATCACAACGATGGTTAATATCTTTCTTTGCAAACCTCAGCTTTGTGCTTTTAACGCCGTGAGCGCTCTCAATTAAAGGGCATTCCAAGCGTCAATTTACTGTATTTCCCTTCAAAAAATGACGGATCGCATGCTGAATGTTACTCCGAGACTGCGGGATGTCTCCTCCCACGGCAACAAGGGGCACCCCAGTGGCTTAATTGGAGACATATGAAGTTTTACACTGATTGGTTGGACACTTGGAAAGATTGCGCGAGTTTGCATGCGCTTACTCGGATAGACACTTGGGGAATTGTCATTGAGATTTATGTCAGTATATGTATTCTTGTTGGTTGTAATAAGGCCAGAGAGAAATCTGGCAGAAAATTGCTGACCATGTCAATGCGTAAGTCCTCTGATGAAGGACTAGTGGAAATCACTTTAGTTTCTTGGTCGAATGAAACAAAGTGAATTTAAATTATAGATTGACTATAATCAAACTGATAAATACCAATAGTAAACTCCATTTTACTAATTTCTTTGCTTTTTGTTTAAAGTATTTTTTTCCATTGTTTTTCTTTTATACAGCATGATTTTAATAAAGACGTATACCACCACTAACCCTGACCATTTGCAGCATTGCAAATTTACAGTAGTCCTGTGGCATTAAATACGATTTAATAGTTTAATACGCTTTAATAGTTCCAATACCAGCACTGTCAAGAGGACATGGCGACAAGTTAAAACAAAGCATGAGAATATTTTTGTATGCCCTATGCTGCTTTTGCTTTCATAATTACTTAAATTATTTTAATGGTATGCTGTGTAAAATGTATAGAGCACCAAACAATATTCTTGCTCATATTTTCTGCATCACCACCTGAATGTTGTCAGTTCCCATGGCAATAAAAAAACAAGACTAGGTGCAACCTGGTGTATGGCTGGGCTGCCAAGTGCTGTATGAGAATGTGGGCCCAAGAAAAGGGTGCTAAATGAGGCAAAGCTCACACATTATATGAAGTGCAAGTTTAGTAATGAGCTGGAGCTGATAAATTACTTACAAAGTGGGGAGAGTGAGTGTGTAAGTGAGGGAGTAAGAGTGAATGATAGTGAGAGTGTGTGAGGGAGTGGGAGGTGGGGGGGGGGGGGGGGTTGGGGGTCTGAAAGGAGAATTCCAGTGTGAAATTGACTTGGGGTGCATTGAAACATGATAACGAGTACCAACTTTGGTCGAATACCCCACCTACGTACCCACGCAGCATTTCAAAATACATGCCTTTTTCGCCGAAGCTCCTAACAGGCTTATAATGGTAGTGAATGGGGAATAGCGTTGCCATGCAAAGAAATCGCTATTTTTTCATCATTAACAAGGCTCAAAGTAGCTCCACACTTAATTGGTAGAATCCCAAGGGCCCTGACATTTAAAACGAGGCACTGAGAACTTTGAAAATGCACAGGTAGTTTATTTAAGTTTAAAAAAGACTTTTATGCAAACAGTACGTTGACGTAGTTTCCACTCGCCTCCATCTTGAAAGTCGCGATAAGTCGATTGACGAGCACGAACGAATAGATTGCAATCTGTTCCTCTATCCATCCTATTCGTTTGTGCTCATCAATCGTACAGTTCAGTACTCGTTCAGTACTCGTTATCATGTTTCAATATACCCCAAGTCAATTTCACACTGGAATTCTCCTTTAAGTAAGGAAAATATATCAAAAGCAAGTTATACATTTGAACAGACACAGAGCTAGAGTAAGGGTAGCAGTTATTGATTTTGTGAATGTCAATTTGAGAGAGACAGCAGCAGCAGATATAGATAGCAGTTAAAGTATGTATGTATGATCATGAATCGTAATGAAACAATAAAGTTATCATGACAGTTGTGTGAATCGGTGATTTGACATCACTTTGGTGAACACATGGCAGTTTCTATATAGTGAGGGTGCAAGAACGAACTTCAAGGTTTCCTTTTTCCCCCATTTTTCATCTTTGGGCATGTTATGTAAGGGATAATCAACTCGTAGGTGTGCATAACACGGTTTTAAGGCACTTCATGGAGACAACCACCCTCCTTGCCTCATCGAAAGGCCTTAAAACCGTGTAATACACACCTACGAGTTGTTTATCCCGCTTATAAAATTGGTCATTTGCCAGCAATATCAAATTACAGAATTCAGAAATTTTTGTGAAAGCTCTGCACGTAAAAAACCGAGCTGTTAATCATTAAACAGGCGCCGCCCCTTCTCATACCCAATACCATAGGCCAAGCTAAATTGAACCAGCTATCTTAGTTCGTGTCACGTTCATGGAGAAAGAATTTTTTGCGTATGCTTACATCTGTTTACCAGCTTATGATATGGTAACGGATTCCGGCTGAAACGGAGATTATGCATAACACAAATGTGCGATTATGCAGACTGTAGCTGACTTGCTACCAGCAATTACAATGAATTTATGACAGTTTCTGTAGAGCCAGCGAGCTGTAATCAGTCTGTTGGTATAGCATGTAGCTAGTGAATTGTCAGCAGCTGCAGATACATGAAGTGGACGCGTCAGCTTCCTTTGAAACCGTGCACAATTACTATCGTTTAATGAATAAAGCCTGATTACTTCACTGTTATAATATTCACAGTCATTTTTGCTGGAGTACCTATTGTTAACCACCCTGCAGGACGCAACTTATATGTGCTGCCTAATTTACTGGAGATAAATGAGCCGCTAGGTTTCTGTTATACCCAGCCAAATGCCAGTGCTCTAATGTTGCTGAGGTTGGCTAGTGGATAAAATTCAAATGGTGAAACTACCGTAGCCGAACTACCTGTGCGGTTCCGGTTTCAATCCATACCTGGCAGTCAAAAAGAAAAGTATTCACCCTGACCATGGTGGACAAAGAATCCACAGTTTTGAGTAACACCGCTTAATAAATATATTCGAGTGAAGAAGTTGCTATGTGTTTACATAAAGCGTTAGATGATATTGGTGATGGTTAAACGTGGTTAACTAAGTGACAAAAAAATTAAAATGCAATGAATTTATGACTTATTTAAAGCTCTCGAAAAGGCCTTGTAGTTGACACCAAGATCATGAGAATTGGCCGAAAAAGACGAAAGTATTGGAATTTTATAGTGCCCCCAAATAGTGATTGTTTGGAATTTATTTCAGTCACTGCAGATAAAAAAAAAGTGCGTTGCGAAGTGAGCAAAAAAAAAATTAGTTGTGAAGTGAGCAAGTTAGGTCAATTTTACCTCAAATATGGTAGACAGTCAAAGAAATGATATAATCAATGTTTTAAAAAATACAAGAATTCAGGAAAGAAAGCATGCATGATTTTCATAAGTGACAGTAACAGACTAACCGGGTATTGTACTTTGTCACATGGCTAATATGATAATGTATCCCAAGTCCCTTCATTATACCCGTTTTCTCTCGTATCGGTAGTGAGATTCAATAGGATGATTAAGGAAATAATCCTGGGACCGGCTGGGAAATACTGTCCTCCATTCTTGTTAACTGTCCTATCGGTTGCAAGATTGAATAGGGAAATTAAAAACACATTCTGACCATTGTTATGATTCTTTCATGCTAAATTGGTACGATGTGTTACATTCCTCCATCTCTATGGAATCTTGCAGGCGGTACCAGATAAAACAAGCATGGAGGACTGAACCAAACAGAACCAATCGAGCGTGAAAGAAGATTAACCAAATAATGGTTAGGGTTAGGGTTAGGGTTAGGGCAAGGCTTGAAATGGGGACTGCCGTACCCCTTCACATTGAAATGCATTGAAAAACTGCCATTCTCGTAGCAACTGTCTGATGCTTAATCCACCTTTTGCTGTTCATTCGAAGAAAATACGCATAATTTTTCTAAAATGGCGACCAATATCGCCAAGAAACAATTGGCGTCAAAAACTGGACATTGTGAACAGATATGCACAAAAATGTGTTTTAATTTCACAGTACATTAATGCCTGATTATTGTAGTCCATTGCGAGATTGGGTTCAAATACAAGTCGTTTTGCAGTGGGGTAGCAGGTACAACAATGTAGTGGAGAAGACAGAAGTAGTTACCTCAATGGGGTGTCGAATCCAGTTTGATACGATCTGTTAAACAATATTTTCTTTAATTTGTTGTTTTCATTGGTGTCGGTTAAAGTCGCTCAAATAGACACAATCAAAGCGACAACCGCAACTGGTTCCATTCAAGCAAACCAACTCATGAACCGCAAGGGTATAAGTTAATTTGGAAACCAGTCGGGGTATCTTACTGGTATTCTTGAAAATACTGACACATAGTGTCGGCGCCACTTCCACCGTGTACGCTAATAGTCCAACTATAGGACTGAGGGATGTTTAACATAACGTTACAACCGATCTGGGGTGCGTTTCCCAAAATCACAGATGCTGGGCCCATTGACAGTGAGTGGTCGAACTATGCAAGTTGCTAACTTAGTTAGCAACTATGTTTTTGGGAAATGCGCCCCTGAAAGACAAAACAAGAAAGGACGGGATAATCAAACGTATGATTGAGTGTGGCGCGTTCAATTCCACTTTTTAATTTCCGTTTCTGATGCAATCTCTCAAATCCAAGATCCAACAACAGCAAAGTATTCAGTTTCTGTTCCAATGTCTCAAAGCCGAAATTCTGAGACCCATGTATTATTTATAATGCAAATACACAGACCAGTTAATTGAGTGAAGTCAACGCCTGGCCAGCCAGCCAGCCAATCGTCAGCAAACCAATCGTTGAAGTTCTTCCCCATCAGCCGACCAATCGCTGAACTACTTCCCTGCCGGCCAGCCGATCGTTGAACATGATCATTCAAGCAGCTCGTCAGTCAGTCATTCACTCACTCAGCAACATCTGCGTTTTTTGGGGCCTGGCCGCTGGCTGTTCGTGCAGCTGTAAGTGCCTCTCTTTGCTACATTGCCAATATATGGCTCCAGTAGATTGCATAAGTAACGAATTCCCTCAGCATTCATCGAGAATATTGTCAGAAAAAGAGAACAGGCCATGCCAGTCTCCCTCCGAAGAGAACCGCGTATGTTTCGGGCACCAAAGTCCACAGGATTATTCAAGAAAGGTGATGCTAACTTCAAAGGAGGTGCTTAGTGATAAGACAGCACATGTATAGCCAATTACAGCCGAAACTTGGCACATAACCTGCTCCCGACCAGGTTAAGTTGGCAGAGTAAGTTACCATGGTAATCTAGCCATGTTAAAAGAGAGGCACCTTTTGTGACATTGAAAAGCCTAGGTTTAGGCTTGACATACCTCGTTAACCCACTTATCTTGCTTCATAGTATACTTCCCTGGTCTTAAAATGTTCAAGGATTAGACAAAAATAAATTGACTGAGCAGTCTATCTTCTGTTTCAACATCCTGTCATATACAGTTCGAGGTTCTTTCTCGTTACGCTGGAAGATGAATTCAGAAATGGACATTTTTAGTGACCCTTGATTGGAATTTTTCAGATGATGAATAGACAGCATTAAATGTGGAACCAGTACTAGTTCACTGGAAATGAATTAGTTAATTAAATCAGAACAATAAGAGAAACACTAGAGTTGTCTAAGAGTTATTAAAATAGCCACCTCTACTTCACTAATTTTTCAGGACTTCTCTTTGAATATGTTCAAAAATGATATTCCTCACTTCTCTTTCAGTTATGTAAGATACTGCTGTTCTAGTTCCATTAATTTATAATAACACTTTGAAAGATGAATTGTTGAGAACTAAGCTGCACAGAAAAAAGCTTGCCCACTCACACATGAATGCTTTCTGAAAAATGGACACTCTGAGAGACATTGCTACCACATAAACAGTATCTACTGTAGTATACTTGTCAATTGCATATGAAAAGCAATTATGATTCATGTCAAGGGTGGGACAAAACAAATAAACTTGTTTTATGTATGATCAAGGGTTCCACGAGCATGCTCTATTAGTTTAAATTAACCATGCATGTTCCAGTAAATCTAAACAATTATTCACAAGCTACATTTTTTCTTGCACTGAACTTATGTCCATTTAACAACTGCCTTGTCTTACAACACTAATTTAATATGCACACATCTTTTGGATATCCAATATCTACCCAAGCAAACCTGGATTGGGATTACAGTAATTGCATTATTGTTCAGTCAATTCATAAAATGCAGTTTGATTCCAGATATTAACTGAAAAAATGGCAAACTATTCCACATGGATTTTTTGATGCCTGAATTGTAATTGATTTTGCATACTGACTGAATTGAAAATGCAAATGATAGCAATCATACTGGATGTGAGCACAAAATTAGCCAGCAGGCCTAAAAGATCAGGTTTAAGAATCCTATCAAGAAAACATTTTTCTTAGGTTTTACAATTTCATGTATTAACTCTGTGCAGCCCTTAAACAGATTCTACAGGTGTTATTCACCAAGGCTGGCAACAACGAAGGAAGCCATCCCCTTGCACAATTTCAAGTGTCATGTCCGACTCACCTGATCCCAGGGGCAGATTATTCCTCCAAAAAACATAAACAGGTAACCCATGACAACCAGGCAGCCCCATATGACAAGGGAGAAGAGACGCAGGAGCTTCTTAAACACAGACTCGATGCAGACCAAGACAAAAATTGTCAGGAAAATAGCCAGAGCCGTGGGTACGGTGATTAAGAAGGCCACGTGGTCCTCCATATCCTAAGGGCAGAAAGCAATGAGAAAAGTAAGTCAAACAAAAAGCCTGAGAATGACCTTTCACCTATTCCAGCCCCCATCAGGAAACACTTGTCGAAATTCATTTTGAACTCCCTGCAGGACCAATGACTGTCTACTTCAGCAGCCCTAGAGGGCTGTAGTGTGAGCTCAGGGAGCAGGCTGCCAGTGGTGCAACGAGTTCTTTTAGTGGTCTGATTTGAAAGGAAGTGCAATCTCTTTTGCTGGCACAGTCAGAATTGATAATGCAAGAAGCAGCAGAAACCCATAGGAATGCTCTCTCTGCATGGAGGAGGTGTCAAAGGAATCCTAGCTGCAGCTTAATCCTGGCACTGTGCAACACACGAGCAAAGTTGACTCTTTTTGAGGAAATTGAGATCACAATGCAGGGAATAACCCCCCCCACACACACACACAAACACACACACACACACACACACACACACACACACACACACACACACACACACATCCCCAGAATCGATACTGCAGCAGGGACCAGTCACAAGAAAGCTGGAAAGCCATTTGGCTTGACATAGACCACACTCTCCACTTTGCTGTCCGCACATTTGAGTACCACTGACCTCACCTATTCAGAGCCTCACATCCAAAGCCTTGTTTGGTTCAATATCTTTGCAGGTCTTGAACTACAGGTGATAAGGGGCGCGGCAAGAGTTGCAGTGGTCCATGCTGAAAATATAAGGGCACTATGGCAAATGTGCCTCCATATAAAGGGCACCACAGCAAAGTCTGCCGCTACCTTGGGGGCACGGCAGCAAATCCACCATGGAGCGTTTGGTCATCACTTTAAATAATAAAAAGTAAAGGTACGTAGTCTCAGATGTTCCTCACAGAAAGTGACCAATCAGCGTGCGCCATGCAAATCAAAACCATTCTTGAAAGAAAACGTTTCCCCTATTTTCCCCCACATGCTGTCTTGGAAATTAGCTCAGTCTTGCGCTGGGACATCGGTTGGGCACTGCTATAATGCAAGTACAAGCAAAGGACATTCCAATCAAATGCCAGGTCATTGAAAAAATAATTATATTTAGCCATTTTGTCCATCTTCTGCCGCTCGCAAAATTCTGACTTTCTCCTGTCCTGTCATTCTAACACTCACACTGACAGCAGCACTAAATACTGGCTAAAAAGACCACTTCCCAAGCTTTATCAACACACAACACGCAACCTAAGAGAATTTCAGTACCTCCATAACTTCGTCAATTTGCCACAGTTTGCGGCTGCCGACTGTAATTCGGCATTTTCCTTTTTGTTTTTTTTTTGTGCCTTTCACCTGTCGGCATCGAGATCAGAGTTAAAAATAGAGCAGATACATATACTCAAGAATAATTCTGCGCCCACGACTGCAAGAAAAGGGATAAAAAGACAGAAGTAAACATCAGTGGCAGTTCATCGGCCGTAACAAAGGGAAGCCAAAACCTCGCCCTTCAAAGCTTAGTGACTTAAACGTTTCGCAGTTTACTTTTCTTCATCAGCAGTTGCTCATACAAATTGGTAGGACAGTCAAATTTATTTTCGATAGCATTGATATACATTGCACCATGAAATTGAGGGGTTTTCTTTCACACATATATTATGACGTAAATTGCCATAGGCCTACGTCTTTATAAATTCTGCACTCAAGTAGCTTATGAAACGGCAGAAATTCACAAAGTGATTTGTGAGGCTCATTAAGGAATAAGCTGTGCAACATCGTAGTCTTTACTTCTATATTAAGACTGTAGAAAATGGATTCTCATGGCTTCTTGCTAAAGAAGCCTCGCAAACTAATTCATAAAGATGTATTAATAATTTGCGTCGTCATTTGCCATCGAAAATAAATTTGACTGTCCTTCTACCAATTCGAATGAGCAACTGCTGATCAAGAAAAGTAAACTGCGAAAGGTTTAAGTCATTAAGCTTTGAAGGCTAGGTTTTGCCTTCCCTTTGTTATGGCCGACAAATCGCCACTAGTAACGGGAAAAGCTGTGTGATTTATTTTATTTGGGTAGGTGTTTTGGCAGAGGGGCAGTTAGGGCAATGCGGGGAAAGGGCACGACACTCTACTGCCGTGAACTGGGGCTTTTATAGGTGGGCAGCATGGCAAAGAGGTTGGGCATCGTGAAATTTGAGCCCTGTATTTGTCTCAAGGGGGCTTGAGTCTGGTCAGGCAGAGTCTCCTCAGAAGATTCATGAATGGAATCGCTTTCTTTCCCTTGTGACCATACACTAACACTTTAAACATTTTATGATGCAAGTGACATTTCTCTGGTACTTTCCACAGTCTCTTGTTTTGGAGCTTCAGCCTGCTCCGCAAGATGCACAAGTGTAGGAAATCATCCTATATTACTGACCACTAGCTGACTGTAAGAAAGTGAAGCCTTTGATTCGGTTCGGTAAAGCCCTTGAGGTTTTTTCTTTTTTTTTTGTCGATTGATTGAAAATTTTAGTCATCATTCTAATTTGAGCAGCATAATCAAATACGATGGGAAGACTAATTATCTTGCCACACAAGGAGAATAGATGTACTGAGTAATGATTACAGTACAGGACGTAAACTAACAACAAAAAAGTAGAGTTTTTGTCTGCTTTTTGGGAATATGTTCAAAAGAATGAGATGTCT
Source organism: Gymnothorax reevesii (assembly GCA_029721435.1). Classification (NCBI taxonomy): domain Eukaryota; kingdom Metazoa; phylum Chordata; class Actinopteri; order Anguilliformes; family Muraenidae; genus Gymnothorax; species Gymnothorax reevesii. The sequence goes on along the minus strand of CM056577.1, from coordinate 88,059,832 downwards.
GAACATCTGTTGGTTTGGCTCACAGCATATTAAGGGGCTGTAACGACCATCTAGGAAAATTGCAGTGCATAACATTTCTTAATTTAGAATACAGAGTAAAATCCAAAAGCATTTACAAGTCATGCACATGCACAAGCAAAAGAAGCACTGACATTGCCAGATGCCATATATTGATGCAAATGTCTCATTGGCCTTGTACAAAACAGCTGGCTTTCCCAAACAAGTCTGCATTAAGAGTTCAACCATGTGACGGGTTAATCCCCATGTACACTGCTCAGAGCTGAAAACTGAAATAATATGTTCCCTCATGCAGTAGTCCATATCTACATAAACTGTTGCTAAGCAATATGGCAGTCCACAGAGTGCCATTACTTACCTGATGAAAGGTGAGAGCTTTCATGTATAGTAACTTCTGGAATACTACAAACATGAGACCTAATGATCATGTTCCAAGAGTGTGGAAGCTCCATGGACTGAAGAACCCAGCAAACTAACAGAGGCTCCTTTAGAGGTGTGACTACTGTAACTATAAACAGTGAGTTCCAGAGGTATTCGGACGGTGAGGTGCAGCAACTACGACAATCCCATTTCTGGAGAAGTCGAGATGGTATGGAAAGTACAAAAAAAAAGGGCAGTGATTACTAAATAATTTTTGACCTGTGTTAAATTTAAAACAGTAAGTCATTTCATTTCATGTTTCCCCCTCTCAACTTTATGTGTGGGGTTTTTTTTTTGTTGTTGTTTTTTGCAAATACAAGCTTATTCTGAATTTGATGCCTGCAACACATTCCAAAAAGTTTTGGACAGGGGCAACATATGACATGCAGATTTTTGGAATGCTAACAAAAAATGGGTGTACATGTGTTGAACAGGTGATGCTGTCATGTTTGGATTTGAAAGAAGCATCCACTAAAGACCTATTCAACTGACACTTGGTCAAGACTCATTTTCAAAAACCTTAGTCAATAAACACCATTCATCATTGCATCCATTAATGCAAGTGAAGACTATATTATGCACCAAGCACGTCAAATGTCAAAGGTCCAAAAACTGTGCAGTTATCTCTGAGCTTGAGCTCATCTGAAATGGACTGTGTAAAGTGGAAATATGTTGTTGTTGCGCCAATCAAATTTTTTATGATAATACTAGGCATTGCATTATCCCAGCCAAAGAAGAAATGGACCCTCCCCTTTGTTACCAACGTAAGGTTCAGAAACCACCACCTGTGTTTGTACCTGCCAATTGATTATTTTGCTCCATGTGAAACTTGTGAAAAAAGAGAAATGATTGAAAATGGCTCCAGATTTGTCATTTTAATGGGATTTTTTGCGCCCCTCAATTTTCAACTCAGTTGCTGCGACTGATTGTTGTGAGTGTATATCAAAGTAGACTGGGGATTCAAATTAAATTTAAAAATGGACAACTGGTGTCCTCAGTTCCCTGAATGATGATTTTATTCATAGTGCTGTCAAAGGAAAAGCGATGTAACACAGAGGCAAATGCACCTTTTCTAGAACATCTTATCGACATATCACTTGAAAAGTGTGTTTACTTAAAAAAACATAAATTTTGGAAAGACAAACATACAAGATATTAGAAGGAATATCTTGTTTTTTGCATAATTTTCAATTAAAATGTGAAAGATTATTTATTAATTACCGTCAATAAGTATGAATGGTCAACCACAACAGACTGCTTATTCTGAGAAAGCACTTAATATTTATTTGATATTCCTAAACCTTTTGTAAATAATGTCACAGAAAAGTAGAAAATGTTACATGCAACTGGCTTACAGTACTCACTTTCTTGATATGGCTAATCTGCAGACAAACAACAGAATTAAATTAAATCAAATTAAAATAAGCAGAATTCTCATTAGTAAATGTTTATTGCCTTCCCTGACTGTTACTGATGATTGAATTTAGAATCAGAATTTCATTCAGTCTTCTGAGTAGAGTAGATACTAAATGTACTAAAGATGTCATATCTACAAATTGTTATTGTATGGAATTGCACATTAAAATAGCAAAGCCCATGTATTCTGGGGATAGCAACAGCACTATTCTAGCTGAAGGTCCATTTAATTGAATTAAATTGAATCAGAAACAGTTCTGCAGTTTAGATGAGAGGACAACTGGAGTGTTTCAATCAAGAATAAAAAACAGACAAAGCATTAAACGGGTCAGAATACTGGGCTTATGAGACGCCTGTATCCTGGAGATTTCTCCATCGTGTCGAATTAGCGTTGCCCGCCAGAGACTGCAACAGTGCTGTTCTCAGTGTTAATCAGATTGATCCCATCCTTCCTCAACTTCAACCCCCCTCCCCGCCAACTATCCACCCACTTTCTGCCACTATTATTGCACTTCTCTCAACCACCACACACATAATATCCAGGTGCCCTCTGTGCTAATTGAACACATTCAAAATTTGAGAATTGAAATTATGTATCTGGAATCACCTGCTGTGACCATGACCCCTATGGATCTGCTCTCATCTGCAAGAAAATAGAAAGGTTGTATTTAACTAGTTGAAATGGTAGGATATAGGCTGGCTGGCACTAAAATGCCTGTCTTTCTTTATTCTTTTTTTTTTTTTTTTTACTTTAATTTGAAGTCGAATTTATTGCTACATTCATGAGCATGGTCAAAATTTAATGAACTGTTGTTCAGCGGCAAATGGGTCTCATGCAGTTAGGTAAGGCGGTGAGCTTTTGTGTGTATGAATGCACTTGCGTCTGCATGCTGGGACTTTAAGACCTTTAGGGGGAATATGACCCACAAAATGTGGCTCGCATGATAACAGGGCACTGAGCTGAACAACAGAATCTGAGTCATTTTTAAAAAAAAAAATGTTATACAGATATTCAAGCATGTTACATAAAAAGCATGTGCTTAAAATGTAAGAAAGTGAATTTCCTTGAAAAAGCATAACACTTTTTTCTCTGCCAAAGATGCATTCAGTTTGATATGAAATAATGTTCTTGAGTGTTTTGTTTGATGGATTGTAATAATTTTTTTGTGGCCCAAACCCTTGAATAATCAGCTTATGCAAGGATTTCATTTTTTCCATTTTCTAATCGCCACCAAATCAAATGTGTGCTTTTTAATCATGAAAAAAATGCATACTATAAATATCTAAGTGAGTGTCAGTACAGGTTTCAGAAATCTGAAAGGAAATTCTGACAGCAAATGATGGCGTTACATCCCCAAAAGAAACAGCATCGACTGGTATCGACATTCTGACGAATTACCAGGTAACAAAAATAATTACTGCAATTATGTTATTGACAATTTCATTGATTTAAAAATGGGTCGGATTTGCTTTTCATAAACCACATCTCATTCTCATCTTATCCAGCATCTCATACGCTTTAAGAAGACACACGGGGTGAGTCATCACAATTAGGACCAAAACATGTAACAAAAAGTAAATACCAAACATTTAGAAACAAAAATTACTAAAAGCAAATAGTATACATTTAATAATTTTATTCGAAGGACCAGAATAGATAAAGACACTAATTTCACAATCTCCCAGCAGAGCATTGATTTGTAATGATTCAAAATCGCCCAAAATAAAGAGTGCTCAAAATAAGAGTGTTGTCAAGTGTCCTCTGAAAGAGTCATAAGACGACATTAGATGAGGTAAACATGAATGGTGGAGCGGTATTGGCATTTTCATCTTTTTGCACCAACTTACTGCTGTAAATCCTGGCACTCTACTCCAAACTGGTTCTTTTGTGTCATGAAAATACACCCACAGACAAACGTGCATGAAAACTGATGGCTAAACTGGTTCACAAAACATTTTATGTGACATATTTGTGCAATACTTTCAATTCATTTGTGTGTGTATAGGTTTGAGTGTGGCTGGGTGCTCGTGTAAATATAAGTACCTGCAAGTGTGTCAGACAGTATTTGAGTATGTGAATATATTTATTTTTTCAGTAGAGTGTGTGAATATTTATTCCAAGTTTTGCACTTGTGCCTGACTGTACATCTGAGTATGTGCACATGTGTTACATTAGTCTGCATGTGTGCCCAATGACATTCTCTCCAGAAAAGGACATCCTAAATCGACCTTTACCTGCTTAAAGAGTGCTAGGAGTTAAGTGAAGTACCAGTCCAGTCATTTCTACAGTCATTTCATAGCATTAGAGGCATAGATCTCAATCCTTACCAGCCCAGAGGCGAAGAAGACAGCCAGTAGAGCTAGGCAGGCTCCCATCACTATGAGCAGCAGGAAAACGATGAGCGGATGCTGCTGGCTCATGCAGTAGTAGGACTCATACAGCCAGTCAGTAGACTTGTGCTGCTTCCCTGCCGGACCGCCGCTGCTGCCAGTCTCCGGCCTCTCCAGCAGGTAGCGCCTCCCGCGCATGGCTTCCCCCCATGCAGTGACCGCTTCTTCCGTGTGTCTGGTCCCCGGGTCCTCTTCCCCCAGCTCCGTCAGATGTGGCGAACTGCCACCAGTCCCGTATGTGGGCAGCAACACTGGAGCTCCGCACCGCTGCATTGTCCAGGCAACATGTTTGGTAATGGAATGAAAAGAGGGACTCAGAGAGGGAGAAAGAGAGAGAGAGAGAGCGAGAGAGAGAGAGACAGAGAGAGAAGGAGGCATCAGAGAGGGAGGGAGCACTGAGGGGGAGAGAGATAGAAAGCGAGAGGGAGAAATTGTCAAAGATGGGGAGGGAGGGAGTGCAGGGAAAGTGAAATGTAGAGTGAATAGAAAACAGCCAGGAAAAAGAGGACTGAGGGGGAGAGTTTAGTGGAGCTTCACTAATACGCGGCACAAGACAGAGTCCTCATCCAAACCTAGGCTGAGTGTGACAAATGTGCCCTCTTCTTCATCCTCTGTAAGTCATTTTCCCAACAGCCCACAATGGAGAGGGCAAGAAATGAGAAGTATTCGGTCAGTGTATTTCTTTTGTAGTGATTCTGTGAATTTGAGAACAGGATTGCCACGGCGGGATGCCGAACTTTTGCGTCCCTGCAATACTGAGTCTCCTCTGCCCACTGCTCCCACACGGTAGCTTGCTTGGCTTTCATTTTGTTTCCTCCCTCAGTCAGTTTTCTGAGGTGAGTGTCGTTGCAACAATGAGACGTAAAAGCATTGGAGAGAAAACCATCCATTGTTTTGAGTCCTCACAAAGAAGCAGTGTGTTTTTCCAATCATAAAGTGCTCATTTCTGTAATGAGGCATTTAGGGGCCGTGACCAGTATGGTTGATAGGGAGGGAGGTTTCATGAACTGAAAAATTTCACAAAGCATTAGAAAGCGTGCAACCTTAGCAAGCGTGCTGAAAGCAAGCGGAGGAATTCCAGTGAAAGAGGCATGCTGAAATAGACCTACCATTTAAAGGACTCAGATATGACAGCAATATATAGGTCACAAGAATAATTCTCCCATGCTTTTGTCTGGGAATCCACACTGTGCCCTCTGATAATTCTATGAACATGGAGACAGAAAATAGGCATTCGGTCTATTTCATTGCATTATTATTATAATTTTTTTGCAAACCCTTTCCTGCAATTACAATGGGAGACTTCCAACACCAACATGTTTAATTGATATTGAAGGTACTACTTCTGGGTTGCTATTAGAGGCTTGCAAATCTTTTCTCAGATGAACAAGCACACAAAGTTATGAATGGAAGCCGTGGGCTGCAATTGCTATCGTACCTTTGAGTGTTGTCTCCCTTCAGCAACTAATGGCATGGCCTGACATGGGAATAAATTGTTTAATAGAAGATCAGAAGCTGCACAGCCCACAAAATGCTGCATTTTTGGAATTGAGGTCAACATTATGAGCTATGAACCAAACAAAATATCAGACGCTGAAAGCTACAGTATGTTTTCTGGTGAATGCGAAAAAAAAAAAAGAAGAAAAAAGAATTTGAAAATACAGCCCGCATCCTGCAGCTCTCCACCCCTCCCTCTGTCCTAAGATTCATCACACCAGACAAACATAGGCATATGCATATGCTTCATACCTGCACCAATCACAAGCTTGATACATATGTTTGACCAGAGGCAACCTCTAACAAGCCAGCCCTGGTAACCAACATTTCATTACGTTAAAGGTGAACTTGAATTAGCTGCAGCCTTGAGCCTTGGATATGGTTTGCAGAAGGCTAAATAATATGATGATAGTCGTTTGTTTTAATCATCCTAATTACCTCCGCCAAGGAGGTTATGTTTTTGCCTGGGTTTTTTGTTTGTTTGTTTGTTTGCTTGTTTGTCTGTTGGTTTCCAAAATAACTCAAAAAGTTATGGACAGATTTTGATGAAATTTTCAGGCATTGTACAGATTGGTATAAGGAAGAAATGATTAGATTTTGGAAGTGATCCATATCTCTATCTGGATCCAGGAATTTTTTAAAGGATTCTTTAACATTGGGAGATAGGGCCATTTTCGACATTTATGCATATAACGCCACCAAAAATGGTCAGGGCACTTGGAAAAAAAATACAGGACAAGTTTCGAACATGTTCTACAATATATCAAAGACTGATCCTGAAAATGGAATATTTCTGGATACTATGATACTATGATCCAGAATACGAAAGTAGGGGACCTTCGGAAGTATAGGAAGAGAACAAATGAAGCTACAAACATGCGACAAACACCATTATATAGCCAAAATATTGCAGAATTAGGACGGTGTCACCGGATTTACTGTATCTTCAAAAGCCAGGGAGCTAGATCCAGAAGAAAACCACCATTACGAGAATTTGATTTTCGTGAATAACTGCTGAACTAATATTGATATCATTATGAATTCAGATGAAATAAATGTAGGAGTAATATTTACGTGTAAATCACAACATGAGGGGAAATGTTGCATCATAAGAAAAAAAAAAACAAATGAAGTTAGAAACATGCAACAGACATCTTTAAACAGCCAAGACGCTGTGGAATTAATATTGATATAGCATTATGAATCAAATTGCCATGTTTTCATGGTCAAGGAATCTAAAAATGGAGATAAAATAAATGGAAAACTAATATCTATGGTGGGAGTCACAATATGGAGGGAAATGTTGTGCTTGGCGAAGGTCTGCGCTCTCCAAGTGCTTTTCTAGTTGTGATTGACATCCTTTTTATCATCAATAAAAAAGCCAACAGGATTCTGAAAAATATAGCTAAAAGTATGCAGTATAGGTTATGCTTCTCTTGTACACCAGATTCCTCAGACCACACTTGTGCGTATTGTGCGCGTTCTGGGGACCAAACCTCAAAAACATAGAGGCTTTAGAAAAAGTTCAAAGAAGGGCCACAAAGCTATTAGGAGTGGCTGAAGATTCTTAATCTCTTCAGTCTTTGGGGCCATGCGATTGAGGTCTATAAATATGTTAAAGGGATTAACAAAGTTAATTGTGCAGTATTACATAGGCCTAATTCTATTAGCAGAACTAGTAATCATAAATGGAAGTTAGCCAAAGGTAAATTTAGAACCGTTATTAGGAATATTTTTTTTTTCACACGGAGAGTGATCACAGTGTGGAACAACTTACCCGGCCATAACGGAGAGGCAGAAACTCTGGTAGATTTCTTTGAACAGTGCTAGTTTCCACCCAGTCCTTAAATATCTGAAGTGTAAGGTTCGTTTTAGTGATAGGAAAATAAGGAGCCTAGTTGGGCTGAATGGTCTGTTCTAACCACTCAAGTTATGTTGTTTTCCTTGTGCTACAATAAAGTGGCACTTCTAAGACAATTAACTATGGTCCTGCTAGCGAGCCTGTAAGCCCTTAGAAAGTGATACACTGTGTGTTGAGCCTTTAGCTAGCCACATAAGCGTAAGCTTGCTGTGAACCTTTGGCTATGGTTCACAGAGGGCTATACTGTCAGCAACATTCAACATCGCCATTCATTGCCTGCTCAAATAGTAAATCTACCTACACATACTAACCATCACTTACAACACATTTACAGTAGATATTAAAAAGAAAAAATGAGTGAAGTTCAAATGAAGTTACCTAGCAGCATGCATCCTCTGGAGGAAAACAGCAAGCTCAGAATCAAAAACAACTTGAGGTCAATACAAGTGAAGAGTTTGTTTCCAAAGCACAATATATCCGTTTTCTCATTTTTAGTAAATCAGCTTTTTCTATTTTGGAACCTTTTGAATTTTATAGAAAAACAAAACTTTGAGCCAAAAAAAATACACCTTAATATTTGAAATTTAAAAATGGATTTTGTCACCGTGTTTCAGAAGCACAGAGCTTTCACTCTATGGTAGGCCTATTATCTAAAGTTTACTCATTTTGGCACTTACTGCGATTTGGAAACAAACTCTTCAATTGCAAAGTTCTCTCCATTTATGAAATTCTTCAACAATATTTACAGCAATATATTGTGTTTATTGTCAGACTTGCTTTTAGCTTTTTAACTCTTTTTGATAAGTCAGTCTTCCTTTTTTCAGGTTACTTGTCAGTGTAAGCAGGTGTTGCTGATCATGGAATAGAACCTTTTTCTGCAGAATTTTCCACCAATGGATCAAGGGAACTAAACTTTTATAGTTTACTTGCATTGAATTAGGCTTTCATGGATGGAATGTGCGCACATATCTGCATTCATAAAACAATAAATAGGAATACCCTCTCTCTGAAATGACCTGAGATTGGACCAATTCTATATTTTATTAAGTCCTCTCAGACCACTTGCATTACAATATGCTGATAATTATTTTTTGAAATTTTTGCTCATAGATGCAAGAAAAAAAGCATACTTTGGCTTGAAAGCTTGATGATTTCCTCATTTAGAGAAGACCAACTACTGTATTTTGTTGTGCTTCTTGTCAGGGTCATTGTGTGTTGTAAAAACTTTAAGGCCTGGGTTGCAACACATTTTTTTTTGCATTTTTGCATGCTTTAATGCAAATTCTGAAGCCTCTCTAAATGAAAGGTATGTTGACAACTCCATGTTTTGAAGTGAATTCAAGTGGGCGTTTGAAAATATTCCCAGGTTCCTTTTTATTTACTTGTTAAAATTAATATTGAACCTGAAGATATGGAGTGCTCAGGTTTTGATTGTAATTTAAGCTATTTGGTGCTGAAACCTCAAATTAACTTGGGTATTGGGATTATTTGAATATCTTTAGGGCTTTAGCCAACATTACTGCTACTGCAATCAGTAAAAGAGCACTGCATGCCGGACACAAGGTGCCAAATTTCTGAATTATTTTATGTACTTAAAGAGCATTTCATCACATAATTAATTCCTTGAAATGATTCTATATTTGTCTCCATATTTGTCTTTTGGAAGGTAATGAAGTGTAGGAAGCTGCCTCTTCAGCTGAAGCCTTTGTTTCTTGGAAGGGATGTTGATAGAGCTGGATTCAAAGCCAATGAAACATTCATAAGCTTTAGGATCTAAAGGATGAAATGTCACCAGGACTTCTAATGTTCAGTCGCTGCTATCTTTCAGCCAATGGGACCCTGAAAACTTTAATTTCATTTTGAAGAAAATAAATGAAGTCTTATGCATAGAAGTGATAATTGGGTGGCGTCCATGAACACGTTGCAGGCTGATCAACCCAAAATAGTCTGTATTTTTAGCACCAGGCAAAAGATTTTATGGTTTATATCTGATATAAAGTAAAAATGATGAGCTCCTTAGGGACCATGACTACATGTCAAGCAGGCTTGAGTCATTGGGCATTGTGAATTTTTTTTTTTTGACCTATCGGCTCTTTTAATGACCACTGGACAATGACAGATCCTCAACAGCTCAGGTCAGGTCAGTCCACGGTGAGTAGCTGTTACCCCCCCCCTCCAGGCCCCATAAACATATAAGTACCACTGACACTAGCAAGTCTGTGTGAAAAAACTTGTGTGGTTTTCAGGGGCTTTATTGCCTCCTCTTTATTTTTCATTTGCATCCCAATTTTGATAGATCATTGCATTTTAGAGCCAGTGGTGATGGTATTGACCAAAAAAAAAAAGGCAGGTGTAGAGTTTGTGTGTAAGGAACTAAAATAAGCATTAATGTTCAACCCTCTTTCCGCAAAAGTTGGGACTTTGTGTAAAATGTAAATAAAAACATTACACAATGTTTTTCACATAATTTAAATGCTACATTTAATTGAAGCTAGTAGGAGGAGAACTTATATGATATGAAACTGAGAAATTTAATGGTTTTTTTAAACATATACGCTCATTTTGAATTTGATGCCAGCAATATTTTTCAAAACAGTTAAGGCGGGGGTATATTTACCAGTTTTAAATCACCTCTTAGTTTAACAAACACTCCTTGTGTTTGGGAACTACAGGGACCAATTGCTGTACTTTATTAGGGGAAATGTTTTCCTATTCTTGCTTAATGCAGGATTTCGGCAGCTCAACGCCTCCTTTGTCATATTTTTTGTTTCATAATTAATCAAGTGTTTTCACTGGGTGACAGGTCTGGACTGCAGTCAGACCAGTTTAGCACCCAGAGCCTTTTACTATGGAGCCACCTTGCTGGAATACATGTTGTCTATAGTTTGGCATTGTCTTGCTGATATAAGCTAGGCCTCTCTTGAAAAAGATAAGGCGATATACCTCAGCCCATGAGCAGTTGCAGTACCTCCCTTCTCTGTATTCTTCTATCCCCATCTTTCTGGAACAAGTTGATCTTTGTCCCACCTGTCTATATGATGTTATTCCAGAAGTATACATGTTTTGTTTTACATTTTTTTTTTTAGCTAATTTCCTGTTTTTGTACATTACCAATGGTTTACATCTTCAGATAAACCGTCCGGATTTATTCTGGAGAAGTCTTCCCACAAATGCTGGTTTAGCACTGATATGGCTTTCTCTTGGAGGGTGTTATTGATCTGGCAACCTGTTATGAGGCTTTTTTTCTGAATCAGGGGAAGAATTCTTTTATCACTCACCATAGCTGTTATCCACAATCTTTTAGGCCTTTTTGAATTCCTGAGCTCAACAGTATTTCTTTCTTTTTAAGAATGAACTACATAGTTCAGTTGGCCACACAAAATGGTTTTGCTTTTTCTCTGAAGGGTTTGTTTTGATTTTTCAGCCTAGTAATGGCTTGTTTCCCTGGCAGTTACCACTCTTTGGATTTCACATTGGAAATTAACAGCAACAAACAGTCATCCTTTTGTGGATGCAAAAATACGTGAACAGTATATATGTCGCAAATGTGGAGTTAGCACATCCGTAACTTCATTCTACTGCGCAAGCGATATAACATGTAAAAGCTGAGACTGAGGATATTAACCTTAAAAGGTTTATCCAAAAACCACCAAAATGCTCTCAATGAGCAGCTGTGAAAGAGCAAAACTAAACTGAACTTTGAACAGTCATAATCAAAAACTATGCCTTACCTTAGCTGTCTTGCAATCAAAGTTGTAGTCAAGAGCATAAAAATACTGCTTACATTCACTCCTAAGTCCCTATGTCGCTTTGAAATGACTGCTGATAGTCCCCAGGGAACAAAGCCTGACAGTTGTTGGAAAAACAGAAACATATCAACAACATGTCACAAACAGGGTTTCTCTATAATGAACCAATGGTCTAATGGCACAGCCCGCAAATTAAATAAATTTCATTAAATTCAAACATGTTGCTGCCATCAAATTCAAATTGAGCTGACATTTAAAAAAACAATTAGATTTCTCAGTTTCAAAATCTGATATGTTGTACCTTTTTCAATTGCATATTGGGTTTAAATGATTTGCAAATTATCACATTCTGTTGTCATTTACATTTTACCCAGTGCCCCAACATTTTGGGAAATGGAGTTGTACTTCATGTGTATTAACAGCTTTGCGGTGGCCTGCAATCTTACACAGTAACTTTCCTGACCCAGAAAACTGGTGTCCTGCGTAACTGAGGACCAGATTGTGTGTAACAGAAATATTTCGGAGGCAATTTCTCAGCTTAAATCCCTCAAGAACCTTTCCTGATATGCTGTTTCAACGATATCTGAACCAGTCAGATCAAGCCCAAAAAGCCCTCTGAGATTTACTGAGGCAGCTTTATTTTTGACTCCGTACTTTAAATACGAATGGGGCCAGAATACATTTGCATATTAACTTTTTGTGCTATTTCTGTAAAATATCCATGTTGAGTAGTTTCACTTGGTTCTGAAATTCAGACTTATACTCTCGTATAATGCTTTCAGTTCTTTATAATTTTTCATCATTAACCAGATAAAAACCAAACATTTTTTGAATTCCCTGGCTTTGGATCACTTTAACAGACGAGTTCATTCAGCAATTATTCTATTGACAGTGGGCTCCAAAATTACTGGCTAACCTGACTGGCAATGCACAAAAATACTTTTAAAAATGGTTATATATATGTAAAACTACCGCTCAAAAGTTTGGGATCACTTGCAAATTTCTTTGTTTTCCAAAGAAAAATACATTTTCATGCATTTCACAAACATTTTTTTCCATTTCACAAACGATTAAAATTAATCAGACGATTTTCAAAGAATGATCTACATTTTTGCATTGAGGCCTATTATCAGAAACTGTCAGTCCTCTGCATCAATCTCCTGGTATGGCTGCTACTCCAAGTTAAGCATTTTATAAGGCTGATTGATTATAAGAAACCCCTTCTGCAAATGTGTTGCACAGTTGAAAACCGTTGAACTAATAAGGGAGCGCAAAAGGGAGCATGGCATTCCTGAGGTTGGTTTAGTACCTGAAGCATCAGCAGTTGTTTGCTTGTTGACAGGCTCAAAATGGCCAGAAAGAAAGAACTTCCTTGAGAGACCCGTCAGTCTATTGTTGTGCTTCGAAAAGAAGGCTGTTCCATGCGAGAAATTGAAAACTTACGATCTCTTACCATGCTGTCAACTACTCCCTTCAGAGAGCAGCACAAACTGGCACTAACAGGGACAGAAAAAAGGAGTGGTAGGCCCCGATGCACAACTGTGCAAGAAGACAAATATCTGAGAGCGTGTAGTGTAAGACAAAAATGCCCACACACCCTCACAAGTAATGGCACCCTCAAAGATTATTGTTATATCTACCAAAATTAAACCAGGTATTAAATTCAAATTATTTAACTTTTATCTAGGTGTTAAGAAACTATTTTTAGGCATTATGTCACTTTCTGTTCCACTGGGGTATATAAATGAGGTAACACACATGCAATATCCCTTTGTCATCCAACATCAGGAAGAAAACAAAAAACTGACAGTTCAAAAGAGGAAGATTGTCATAGACCTTCATATGTCTGTTAATGGCTCCAAGATGATTCACAAACGATTGAAGATGCACCGAGCACTGTCAAGGCAATTACTTAAAAAATTCCAAAGATACACAAACGTTTGAAAAAAATCAAAGGTAGAGGACGCAACTACATTTTGCCCCCCAGGATACTGAGAGAGATGGTGAGAGAAGCAACAAAATCCCTAAGAATCAGTAGCTGGGTTTACATGGAGCCTAATATTCCGAATAGAATCGGTTTAGAAGCTCAGACTGAATAAAAATGCTCCAGATAAACGCCTCATTCTGAATAAACAGGCCGAAACCGAATTAAATTTCATTTGATTGCAGAGCGGTGGAATATTCCTTTTCCCAAACCGATTAAAAGTGAAATTGTATCATGTAAACGGTGAAACGGAAAGTTGTCTGGCTGCATTCTGTCTGCTCACACTCTGTCTTAAGGTGAATGCGCAGAGTGACGTTTCTTCACTTGTAAATAAGGTGGCTTTCAAGCGCAGAATGCAGAACTGGTCAACACGGAGTGGTTCATTTTAATAAAAGCTCTCGAAGAATGGAAAATTTTTGCATGCTTAGTTGATAGTAAAAACAATAGTGAACGGTTTTAAAAAAACTTAACGAAGCCGTGATAGACTGCAACGTCAAACAAATTAGAACTGCTGGAAAACTCTGAAGACCGGTGTTCTGACAATTTGTGCTGCCTTGTCAGAAAATGCTGTCTTACTGCAGGTCTCTATGGGCTGAGTGGAAGAGGGCAGTTGATAAATGCAAACCCAAGAATGTGAAGGATCTTGAAAGGATCTGCTAAAGGGGGCTGCCAAGCTGTCACGGAATTACAGTCCCTTTACGTTTTGGGTTGTAACTCTACAACTAAATAAGATAAAATCAAGTATGATATTGATATATTGAAGGTATTAACTTGTTCTTTAATATTATTAAGTGAAAATATATTTTTTGAGAAATTTTCATGAAAGAAACAAGCAGAAAAAAAACGGAATTACACAAAATTGACGTGGTTTTTTTAATGTTGTGTTTAACTATCCAGAAAGAGCTGTTCCTATCATAGTTAAGTTATGAAACTTCAATATGTTCATATTTAAGGTGTTTTTTGTTAATACTGTAAGTTATAAAAACAAATATTGACTTTAACCCTGCTTTATGGGCAAGAAATTTCAAAAAGTCAAGTCTTTGCAATGGGCCGGAGTTCCAATCGCCATGCTTTTGGGTTTTGCTGTCCCCTGGAGGCGGTTTGCGCTCTCTGAGTGCATTTCTAGTTTTGTATTAACCCCTTTCTGCAGATGTAGACGCTCGCGTCTATAGATATGCAAATATAAGCACTTAAGTTATAGTACTCGACCACAAGATGGCACCCCCGGATCAGCTATTGGATATTCACAAGCAGGCAGAGCTGAAACGCGATTTATAGTATGGAGAAGTTCCCTCCAATCCCTGTTTTTCAGGAGTAGCATGGATTAAACTCCTCAGCTAAGCCTGATGTGCAAACTGGTCAATATCCTTGCCCATAGTATCGATCCAGTAGTTTTAAAAAATTATCACTTGCGACAGAAAAAAAACGTACTACTCTGTAGCAACCATTTTAGCTACAGTGAGCCAACAGTATTCCAATTAGTGGTTAAAAAAATACGTTTTGTGAAGAAAAAAATCCGACATAGTATTGCTTCTCTCACATTCTACTGTCAGTTACAATCATCACACACAAAATATGCGTAGTTCCCTCCCATGGATTAACGCTTAGATTCCTCCATCGACAAATTCAGCGCTCCCTTCTATCCACCGAAGTACTGGTGTCGATAGCCAGTCACTCAATTATATACTCAGATTCATCTGCGTAACTCTACAGTTATAGTTCACGTCCTCGTGAAGCTTCCCCGGTAACGATGTATTGACAAACTCGTTTCTTATCCCATTCCCCAGTGTCTTAACTTTCCTCTATAACTGAAATACATTGATCGGACAATAAGAATGGGATACAAAGCTAAGCGTAAAAGTAAGGTCGGTTGTATTCTTCGAATGTTGGCCGCGGTTGCGCAGCTGAAAATGATGCGATATCAAAGAAATAAAGACACTCGAGACCGTTCTGAAGTGTTCAGTTTCATTTACGAGATTTAAATGTTGTATGGACGCGGTCAACGGGAATTATTCCGAATGAAACAGAACTGGAACGTTCCTTCTACCCGATACATCTGTCTCTGGAGGGGGGCATCAATGAAGAAAACAGGTTATACTTCTACTCTGTTTTCATTTTGCTTAATTTGGCTTTTTGCTGTAGAATCTATACCGCGTTTAAAGACATCGAATGCCGAGGTTTTCGTTTCTCCAAATGCATACATCCCACGCAGGTCGGTAGATCCCTCGGTACGTTCATTACACCACTCTGATGAATATGGAGGCATATGTCGTTGTATTTTTTTCCTGAAAGTGAAATTTCTGTTCTGTTAAAATAAGGTGTAGTTCAGAATTCAGATATTACTGAGTTAGTGAGTTTTCACCCTTATAAGGTGTAAGGTTATGAGCTCGGATGTGAGAGCGGTTAGCTTTTTATTCATATCATGTTTGGTCTTGCGTGAATGTTATAGCTGTTAAATCTGCACTTCATTTAATGCTTGGGGTACTTCGAAGAGAAATGGACAATATTGTTAACTTTATTATGGAGAAAAGGCATGTTTTGAGAGGTTACTGGTGACCAATGATGTTCCACTGCACTGATATTGATTAATTCATGCAAAACTCAACCAGAAAATCATTTGTTCATATTAAATTTCATGCCTTAAAACTTTATTTGTGTTATATACATGATTTTTTTATGATTTGACTGGACTTCATTTTGAGACTTCGGGGAGACACTTGGATAGCTGTATAATTTGGCTAAAAGCATGTAGGTAATCTAGAATGTAATGTTGAAGATGAATTGTACTTGTGGTCAAGGAGTTTATGATCCCAGAAATGTATAGTTTTAAGCCCCAGCAGTTTTTAAATCCTCAGAATTATTTTTTTTGCAATTTCAATGGTGAATTCTCATGAAGATTTTTTATGTTTGCAGCTCATTTTCTCTACCATAATCATGAAAATTAACTGAAATACTATGTAATTCTAAATGCTGTAAGTGTCTTTTCAGAATTGAGCCACATTTTTCCTCTTTATGAAGCTTTAATTTTGAATTATACAGCATTAAAGTGGGTAACCCAAAAATAGCCAAATTTGGCTTCTGCACAAAGGGGTTAATGTAATTTGTAATTTGTTATGATTTTGTGTTTCATTAATGAGGTCGTTCAAACATGTTGGTATCTTCCATTTCTCTATAATTTTGAATTTTTTTTTTTTTGCATTGTTTGTGCATTGCCAGTTAGGGGTGCCAGTAATTTTGGAGCCCACTGTACACCATTTAAGTGGTGAAATATTGGCTGGTTATCGGCTTCATGAAAGAGAGAAATCACTGCAATATCAGAACTGTGAATATGGAAATACAGTATTCCATGCAGTACATATGACAGCAGCAACAGGTTCAAATACCCATTTCAATAGGGTTGTTGATCAATTGGACATCTAATTTTCAATTCTGAGCAATTTATTTAAGTCAATGATATGCTTTTAACTGAGCTGCATGTGTGCCATTTTTATGGGCATGTGTATATGTTTGAGAGAGATAGTGTGGCCGAGACAGGATTATGAATGATGAATGAATGATAAATGAATGCAATTAATGTGGTCTGTCCCTTCTTGTACGTGGTCTCTAACTGGTAACAAATTTCTGACAAATTTAGCCATTTTAAAAATGTTCAATAACCCTCCTACATCCTGAGATTGGAATGTTCTCAATTCATTAATAAATTGGCTTTAACTAATTAATACTGACTCCAGCACTGTGAAATCCCTTCTACATTGAGCGACAATGGGCGCACAGCTCAAGACTACTGTTTTTTTCAG
The DNA here is from genome assembly GCA_029721435.1 of Gymnothorax reevesii. Taxonomy (NCBI): domain Eukaryota; kingdom Metazoa; phylum Chordata; class Actinopteri; order Anguilliformes; family Muraenidae; genus Gymnothorax; species Gymnothorax reevesii. Next base: position 88,042,699 of record CM056577.1, on the reverse strand, counting down.
CTTCCCCTGGGCCAGCCAGCCATGTTAAATAGCTTTGTGATTTTTTTGCTGCATGTATTTGAAGTGCTATAATGTGTTACTCACAAAGCAAGTGCCCAATGCTTCAAACTACATCAATGTGACCTTTTTCTGCAGCAGCCTGGCATTTCTTCGTTTTTTGCATGTGGTTGAGTTCACTTAATTGAAGCAGATGAGTTGAAATTGCTATTGTCTTGATGTTACAGTATTTTTGAACAGTGGCAATTCATATCTCTACATCACGCATTTGATTTAATACTGCAAGCCAAAATGCACCTTTTCAAGTACTTCACTGCTGACAAGAGGGTTTGAGAGTTTATGAGTGGAGGAGAGGAGATATGTTTTTGTAAAATTTCATTAAATGTGATTGCTGAATGTTAAAAGCCTTTTATTTAAACTGTTCAAAAGACTTTATGCTGTCGCTATGATGGTGCCACATTAATGCAGGGACCTACCACATTATTGTATTCATAAAATGCGTATAATGTCTCGCTGTATAATACATTTCAATTTAATGCATGTGATACATTTTGAAATGAGGCAAAAATTGCTAGCAAAGCTTAATTTGAGCAACATGTTCTACATTCTCTACTCTAAGAAAAACTCAATGAACAAATTTACTCATAGTGTTCAAACTATTAAATGTATATGACCACAGTTCTTCTACAACTGTTGAAAACACCTCAGCTGTCAATCTCCTCAGCTGGATTGAAAGGAAATGGTGCTGTGCTGTTAAAATGATATACCTTACATCTATGGCATTATTAACATACACCAAATCAGTTCAAATCCATGTTCACAGAAAAATGAATCCTGCTGCCATGCCATTCCACTTCTCACTGAACAAGACCTGACTTATCTGCTCTCCTTTAATTACAGAGTTATCATACTGAACCGGGTCAGTCCAGCAGCCCCTCTTCAGTGGCCAAGGACCGCTGGCTCTGGAACTAAGCATGAGAGTTTAATTTGAGTCTGAGGAAAGAGCTGAGATGTGGGTGTGCTCATTGTGGAACCTGACTCACAGTACAACCTGAACAAAATATCAATGAAGAGCAGGCACAGCAACAGACAGGTACAAGCCAGTGAGGCACTTCTCTGTCTTTTAGATTTGTGTAAGAAAGGAATATGGAGAAAATAAAAATTATGTTTAATGCAGGCAAGTTTTTTTCCCCCTGTTGCAAAAATATGGTTCCACTGATTTCATTCCAGAAGTATAGTTTTCAGAAGACTTATTATTACCTTCCTTGAAAAGAGCAAAGATAAGCAGACTGTACATGTTGGATACAGAGCAATGGTTTGACAGAATGAGATCATGGTGGGCAAGACATCCATCCCCAGGGGTGTAAATGCATGGAGGACAGGTTTATTTAAAAGTATACAAAAAAAAACCTTTCTAATAAAAGCTGTGAATGCATATTTTACCAACATGCACATCTGTGATTACAAATACATAATTCTGACAGGACCACTTTGTCAAAATAGTTGATTGAAAGGCATAAATGCATACATTGAGTTTGGCAATGTGACTTTGTTCTCAGAGATATCTATCCATCCAAGGCAGGAACCGAGGGCAATAAAGCCACAACTAACCACCCAAACAGAACCACGCTGGCAATAGGCAAAATGAATTTAAAAATACAATCATGTGCTAAGTGTAGTGACGGCCTGGCGGCTTGACACCATTTCTCTTGAAGCCAATACAAGAGATTTATGCTATCTGAAGAGATTTATACAGTTTAATGACATCCAGATGGCTGACATAACTCCTCTTGAAACCAGTACAAGAGAAATATAATATCTGAAGTAATCTTTATGCAATGACTGCCTGGCAGCCGCTAAAATTTCTTATTAAGACAATACTAGAGAAAAGGAGTGTCTGAAGTGGTCTATATGTATTGACAGCCGGGTACCTAACACAATGTACAATGGGTACAATGGGTACTTGAACCCAGTACAAGAAAAATATGCTGTATGAAGTGTGCTTGGTGTAGTGACAACCTGGTAGCTGAAATAATTTCTCTTGAAGCCGAAACAAGTGTTGTTTCCCATGCCAACATTATTTTTTTCCCCACAATCTGGCAGTCTGCATCAGTTTTGGCTTCATTTTGTTTATTGATTTCCATTATACAATTATTGCGTAGCAGTGGTGGCTGGTAAACTGGCATCAGGGGAAGCTGAAATCCATCCCTAAAAAATAATGATTGGTCATGACCTGTTTTCAATCATTCATTTAAATTACCATTACAGACCTGTGTTTTGGTGGATTTGAACACAGGCTAATATGGAATCCGATTATGTCTCCGGACTTCTCACGCTTTTCTTTAATCAGGGGTTGGAAGCAATGGAATTGCATAAGGATGTTTCCATATTTTTTTTTCATTTAAACGATCCTGAAACACATGCATTGCATCCAACCCCGAAACACAGGTGAAACTGATAAAGCTCAATGCACTAGGACTTCAGTTCCGCGCAAGAAACTCTTACATACGCATTGATAAACCCTCTAAGCACCAAAGTCGCAAAATTGCGACAAGTAACATTGAACAGGCCATTGTTCCGAATATACTGCCAAATTTTGTGATCACTTTCAAACCCTAGATGGCAAACACATGCATCAATGATCCTTCTGTATTTTAGAGGATTATCTTTATTCATAAAGAAGAAGAATACAGAGCTTTAAATAGGGTGGAGCGAGCGGAGTAAACACAGCGAGGGTGCCCGAGTGAGTGGAGTCAGAGAAAGCTGAGCGAGATAGAAGAAGATAGAGAGCTAAATACAGCAAAACACACAAATGCAGAAAGGTTTTTTTTTTCTGTTGATGAAGTACTTAGTCAAGTACTTGCCGAACTGATCCTGATGGGAAATATTTACCTTCGGATGACGATTGGTCGGCGAGTGATGAAAGTGAAAGTGACGGTGTCTGTGCGCAGCATGCAAAACAACGGTCCATGAAAAGCAGCACGTCATTGATCATACTCAGACTTCATAAATGTAGACCATACAAACCAAGGGAAATGTGACTGGTTTTCGCAAAATCAAGAAAAAAAAAATGTGCATTGACAGTTATAACTCCTTTATGGGAGGAGTAGATACAGCTGACCAGCAAATGAAAGCAACAAACAATGCCATCTTTATAGATCGACAGATCAGGCCTCTGTACTATTTGGCTGGAGGGCTACTAGAAAACTACATTTTATTACTGTCTGTTTTACTTTTTTTTAAAACAGGAGGTACCTGTTTTACCTCCTTTACTCTCGTCTATTTGAGACAATAATTTACAAAAATGAACATCATTATATATCGAAGGAGACTTGAAACTTAGGATAGATACAATTAAGTAATGTGGAAAATTATTATTTAAATGATAAATCAGGTGGGGAAAGTAGGGTCATTTTCTCATAGACTTCTATAGAATTAAACTTCTTTCTGCAACCACTGACGTCGCTATCTGCTGGCCATTAAATAGAATGCATTTTTTGGAGATTTTCGTATTGGCCTCAGTTTTCTGACCCGAGTGCTGCGACTGTATCTTTTTATACAGTCTATGCTCATACAACGAATATTTATCTATCTCATAACTTGAGTTGCCAGACTTTCACACCGTGTCCTGCACTTATCACAACTGCATTACAGAAATATCACAGCTGCATTTTCTTTAGTTTGTCATGGCATTGTTCTATTGTTCTGTGATAACTATGCGAATGCAACTACTCAGAAATTATTCCATAAATCTCAGGGTTTTTGTGCGTAGCATTCAGTTGTTTTTGAAAGTTTTCATCCACCTAAATCTCAAGCAAGCCTTGAATTTCTCTGTTTGAATGGAGAGATCCTTTTGCCACTGCTTTTGTTAGAACAAAAGAGCCGTGACACATAACACTAATCCTTCGTGCTCAAGTACAGTTGCTTTCACATTTGGTATGAACACGGATGAGCCATGCCCGAGTCCACCTCTTTCAACTGTACTTGCGCACCGCGCCCTTGTGTTTACACTTATCAAATGCACTGGACTTTGGGGTCAAGTGTGCCTGGATCCATGGCCAAGTCCCTAGAGTGAAACACCCTTATTTTCTTGGTGTATTTAAGTTCCTGTCTTTGTCTTCCCCAGTGCCAGATTGTAAGACTTGCTTCTCAGTTCAGATCTTCTTTCCAGTGGTTATTCTTGTTCCATTAGCTCATTTTATTTGCTTCCCAGTCCCGAATTTGAGGTGTCTGAATAAGCAAGAACACATGTGGATTCCGTCGCTGCCTGAACTCTCTGGCCGAGTCACCAAATAAGCCCCTCCTTCTCCACCTGCCATACAGTATCTATGCTGGTTGACGGTGCCATGCAAACTAGTTTGTCTTTCCCAGAGTAACGACGGTGCCTCGTACTGAGTTTGTGTCTCTACTGCTGCAGCATTAACAATCAACTGGATTTCAGTCCTATCCAATGGCCACAGCCTGCAAGGAAAGAAGAGGTGCCCACTAGGGCTTCCCTAACCTCTGCCTACCAGCTATTGTTTTATGTACAGCTTTTCGGGAAGAACTGCCAACTGGTGACCATAGTTTTTTATCAACTCTGGGGTGGATAGCAATTTCCTCAGCCCTGCTTTCGCTTTACGACCACTACAGACCACTCAGCTCTCCATGCCCATTTGCCCGCTGGCCCTCAGCAGACTCGCATTGATTGATATCCAGAGGGCCACGGGACCCATGCAAATGCACATCTCTGGCAAACACTTGGAGCCCTTGGCGTTTTATCTAATGGAGCGTCCTCGTGTCCCTGTGGTCTTGGGGAGGCCATGGCTAGAACCACACAACCTTCACATCAACTGGAGCAAACTAACTATCCAAACATGACTGCCAACAAGAAATAAAGGGGGTATTTAAATGAAACAAACATCATTGGCTGTATTAATGGCAGCCTTATTGCCAGACTGTCCCAAAATGGAGACATTTTAATTTGTCACGAGATGCACCATGCAATTAATGGACATGATTAGTGATCATGAGCTCAAATTCATCAATTTTGTCACCAGATGTTTCACCATCATACAAGCAACCATGACCCCATCTAGGCTATGACTGAACAAAGTTGTGTAAGCCTGTTGCAGGTACTCTATCTGCATTACTTAAATGAATACACTAAATGGACATGACGTGACAGCACATTTACATCCCGACTCGTCATATTGTGATGCTACCTGTCCAATCATAAATATACGATGCAAAAGAAAGATTTTGGCATGTTTATTTGATGCTTAGGGTTAGGGTTAACGTTTAGGAGGTAGGGTTCCTTTTTAACTTGGCCTCAAACAAGGACGCCAACAGCGTTGTATATTAATGCTTGGTCAGGTAGCGCCAGTATATTTGCGTCAGGAGTGATACTGGGCTCGAAAATTGTTTTAAAATGAGGCCAACCACAAACAGCAACTTTGCTAAAAGCAACACTCTAGTGCAGGGGTCTCCAACCCTGTTCCTGGAGAGCGACCATCCTGAAGGTTATCACTTCAACCAAAGCAAACCATACCTGCTCTCCCAGTTAGAGATCTTGATGAGCTGCTAATGAGCTGAATCAGGTGTGTAGAATTAGGGTTGAAGTAGAAACCTATAGGATGGTAGCTCTCCAGGAATAGGGTTGGAGACTCCTGCTCTAGTGGATAGTTGGCGAAGACTTTTATGAATCCCTTGCTTTGCTAAAGTTGCTTGATCGCAATTGCTTCACTAAGTCCTCGCATCGTTAAATTTTTGCAACATCTCAGTGAAATTGGTCCCAGAGCGCATGGGGCCCGCGCGCAAGCCCTGAAGCACGGGGGGGCATGTGCAGCTGGACCTGAGGAGCTGAAGCACGAGATAGGTCCAAGCTGCGGATGGGAGGCAGCCCTAAAGCTCAGGGAAGAAGTCACTTCATGTCATTGCTCCCGATCAAGGCAACCCAGAGACAGGACCGGAGAGATAAAAACGCCAGCTATCCTCTGAATTTCCCTTCACTGCTGCTTGAATAGCGAGGTAAAAGGCGTCGCCCCCTGAGCTGCAGCCACTCAAACAGCTATACCAAGGAGCAGCCCCCCTGAGTAGATATGTCTCTTAGTACAGATTCGACTCCAGTGAAGTGATAGAAGCAACACTACACTTGGACCATCACCAGCAGTTTTGCCGACAGACATTTCTCCTGGATTAGTTGCACCAAAGTGAGTCAAACCGCCTGAATGCCTTATTCAAATAATCATCAGTAGTAAGAATCATATTGATAATAATACTAACATGCCTGTGCTTAAAACATTGTGAGCAAGCAGTGTGCGAAGCTACAGATGTGTTAAAGCAAGATATAGTGCGATTTTCAGATAGACAATATTGCTTAATTACGTGAATATGTAAGACTAAGCTGTGCATGCTTGCGTGATAAACCTTACTTGGATAGCTATTTGAGTTTTGCATTAGCAATAAGCAAGCTAAGTGACAGACAGCGCACTGTAAGTACTAATATAAACTAAGAACAGCCCGGCATATTAGAAATTGTTCATTTGATGTGTTAATGGGTTTAGAGTGGTGTCGTGTATTGAATGTTTAAGGCAACACAATAAAATTTGAAGCCTACTTACAAAGTTTTATAAACCTGTCTCTAGCATCTGTGTGCTCTTAAGTCTAGTCATTGCAATAAAAAAACCTGTGTACTGAAGTGCTGCATGATTATGTGCATGAGAGCTGGTCTGTAGTAGTTGTGAAGCCAGCTGCCTTATCAGTGACAGCCGGCAACCTTTTCAGTACGCAGCAGTGGTTTCAACAATGCAAAGGCAAATGCACTTCATTTGGACTTCCAACGCATAAAGAAGGGATCAGAGGATAAAACTGAATCCGTGAATTTAATAAGTGCCCAACTACATGTTGAAAATGTGCTGAGTTAGGCTCTTATTGAATTTACCAATTTATTTTTAAAGGGGACCTATCATGCTTTTTGGAAGTTACATTAAAGGAGTGGCCTGGCTTTATTTTAAAGGAAGACCCGTAGTTAGCTGTCTTGCAAGGTAGGATTGTCCAGCTTCTGTTAATATTAAAACTATATTCCAAGTGTTTCCTGCTCGCTACTAAACTGACAAAGAATTTAGAAACCCTCACTAGTTTCACCAGTGGAGGCACAACAATAGGGACTGATAGAATGGGTGACTTCTTTTAATAGAATTCCATCTGTTTTTCAAGATTATTTTTTGGGATTCTCTCCTTTATTTGATAGTCACACAGTTGAGAGACAGGAAAGTTTTTTGGGGAGAAGAATGGGGAAAGACAGGCGGTAAATGACCCGAGCCAGAATCGAACCGGGTCGCTGCAGGAAGGCCACAGCCTTTATGATGTACGAGTTTAGACCGATGAGCCATTGGGGCACCCCCATCTGTTTTTAATGGAGTAGCACTGCTATTCAAGATAAATGTATTGTTACCTAACCATTTCTGCTTTAAAAACACTGACTGCAAATCATTCTTAACAGACTGAATTCCAAGTGTAGTGAAAAATTATGGTGATTGCATGTCGCATTTCTGTGTGAATGTAACGAACATCCTTGCCTAATTTGTTCACGTTTTCTTTCCATGCTCACTGTGTAGCTAGTTTAACCTCTTAAGCCTGAACGCGCCCAGTACTGGGGGCAATCACGACGCATTATAAATGTAGCATGTTTCCTAATACTGTCATCGTCACGCAGCATATCCTCTTGAAGGGAGGAAATTTAGTGAACAGTTAGTTATGACCATTTTTACCTAAACCGAACACAGTTCAAGCACCTGTCAAGTACACACCCCAATTCCAATAAAGTCGGGATGTTGTGTAAAATGTGAATAAAAACAGAATGCAATGATTTGCAAATCCTTCTCGACCTATATTCAATTGAGTACACTAAAAAGACAAGTATTTAATGTTCAAACTGATAAAATTAATTGTTTTTGGAAATATTCACTCATTTTGAATTTTATGTCTGCAACAAAGTCAGAGCCACCTTCAATGACCTGTAGACTAATTGGATTAAGAGTGAATTTTTATAAGATGGACCTAAAAAAGGCAAATATTGGAAAATTGTGTTCTTTAAAAATGAACCATACTTCATGTGGTCAAATAAAAATATTCCATTGAGACTGTTCAGATTAACCCCTCACCTGCTGAGCAGGCCACGCCCAAACTTTAAGACACTTGTGACAGCAAGCCACTTTTAATCCATTTATCTCAAATCTGCAACAAGGTCCCATGTTTGTGTTGGTACTACATAATAGAGCATATGGGTGCTCTACTACTTGGACTTATTATTTCTGTGGGACCAGGATGCAGATGTGCAGCAGCGCACCCTACATTTGCTGCACACAGCTTATTTAGGTAACACATATCAAGCTAAAACATAAATATGCATCAAGGTTCCATGAAACTTTAGTGCCATTAAGTTTTCGCCATATCCACTTGACATTTTGTCAACAAATATGAAGGGACCACAGTAAAGACGGGAGCTAAGGGGCCAAATATGGACCTGGTCCCTTAACTTTGGGGCCATGCCTAGCAAATCTGCATCAGGATAAAAAACATCCAAGAGAGCATAAAGATGTATTTGCATGTTGACTCAAATTATCAAAGAAGAAAATCATGGGACTTCCTGTATCTGAGCTGTGATCAACGCTTTTCTACACTCTGTTTCTCCATGTCTCCTCTACTTATATAATGTACAATGTACACAAATGCATTTTGTATGGTTATGTACCTTCTTCAAAATAAAAAGTATATAACTATTCACTATTTCAAGATACAGGAACCTGTTTTAGACTTAAAACAATGTAATATTGTTTTACAAAGATGAATCGCTGCTGATATTGATGACTGCATAACCTTGTCTTCAATTTTTTACGGCATCCAAATCATTTGTTATAACAGGTCACAACTCAAGCATCTTTAGCAAGATATTAGCAAGGTTTACTCACCTCACGTTTCCTTTTTAGGCATGGAGCAGTGTTTTTTTTTTCATCACAGAGCATTTGGGAAGTTGGGAACATCACCATTTTTCCCGAAGGATGTTATGACTAAACTTAGTCAATTACAGCGTTCTGTAGGCCAGACATGGTCGGAAACTGGAAATTGATTTGGGTGAAATGACTGAACTTGAATCAATCATGAACTGTGCTGGAAGGAAGGAGTATGACAATGATGAACTGATCTGTCCGAAGCACAGATAAGATCTTGGAATACACTGGCGTCCTAAAAAATGTGTTGCCATCCTGATCATCCATCAGGAAAGAAATGCAAGTTGACTCATTCTGGAAGTTGGCATTATGCGATGATATTACTATTCCAGTTGTACGAAAGAGAAGCGGGGATCGAGCGATGCAAAAAGTGGTCAGAAAGTTCATCCCCAAACGCTTGATCATCAACCACAGGCTAAGAGGATTAGAACGAGCATGTCACTGCCTGAAAATGATTATGTCTTCATTGATATTCCACGGGCAACCTTGGGTAAATTTAACAAAGATGATATGGTGTGTGACAATGGTAATAGTTCTGAAATACATTCGTCATACCACTTTGAATCAAATCACTCTCGAAATGACATATCAACAGTGAATGCCAGTATTTCACCAGTTAAATCCCAGGGTAACCTTCCTTTGGAAAGTATGGGAATGGGACACAAGAAAAACGTGTCACAAGGAGTGTGCTGAAGAGTTCAAAGACTTTGCAGCCAAGTGTCTGGCTCCTGGACAAGGTAATACCCTGCAACATCTGGCCATGGAGAACTCATCATCCAGTGATGAACAGATGGACGAAAACTTGGCTAGGCTGCTGAAAGTGTACGAAATGGCACCAACTCCTCACATTCATGCCATCATTTTATTTTTGACGAAGACCGAAATTTAGGATGGCGGAAACGCAAGTCTGTTTTTGGCTGTCCACTGCGTATGGTTGGTAAGGCTAGGTCTCACTAGTCAAAACTAGAAATTGGGCAAAAAATTTATTAGACAAAATGGCGCATGAAAATGGATCCACTGAAGGTAGAAGACTCCTTAGATTGGCTGATAATCTCAGGGATACTTAAAGATGTAGCATGTGGGACAGCTTAGTTAAAACTAGAGAGTGGCCCGAAGATAACAATACCAAAGTTTGTGAAAGTTGCTAATAAAGAAGACAGTGAAGACCTATTTTCTCCAGTGTGATGCTGAAGGATTTGATAAGCCATTACCCAGGTAGGACCCCACTGAATATTCAAGTGTAAAGCCAGTCAAAGAAAAGCCCTTTCTGGCCTCCATCATTATTGACAATTTATATGAAACCACACCTGTTGATACCCTAGCAGAGGGGGGTCACTACATTAGCAATTAATTTCATTTACTACTTTAATTGCGTTATGAGTCTAAAACAGTTTCCTGTATCTTGACATAATGAACAGTAATCTACATTTTATGTTGAAGAAGGTGCGCAACCATACATAATAAATTTGTGTACATTATACATTGAAAATGTGCAGGTGACATAAGGAAACATGGTGTAGAAAAGGGTTAATTACAGCTTAGATACAGGAGGCATTTTCTTGTTTGATGTAGATGTAACATGTAGATGCATCTTTCCACACTCTTGGATGCTCTTTATCCTGATACAGATTTGGTGGGCGTGGCCCCAAAGTCAAGGTACCATGTCCATCTGCAAAAGTATTTGGCCCCTTAGCTCTCATCTGTATTGAGGTCCCTTCATTTTTGTTCAAAACATGTCAAGTGGCTATATAGCAAAGACGTACTGGCACTAAAAAGTGTCATGGGACCTTAATGCAGATTTGTGTTTTAGCTTGATATGTGTTGCCTAAATGGGCTGTGCGCGCAAATGTAGAGTGCGCTGTTGCACATCTGCATCCAGATCCTAATAAAAAAATAATTAGTCAAAGTTGTAGTACCAACAGAAACATGGGACCTTGTAGCAGATTTGAGATAAATTGAATTAAAGTTGCTTGCTGTCACTAGTTTTTTCACTTCAGTATTCAAGGGAATATTCCTATTTGACTATTACTATTCCCACCCTGAAAAAATCAAGTGATTCTGAGATGGTGTTTTTCCACCTGTGGGCCCACCTTAGAAGATTTCACTCTTAATACATTTAAAGAATCTGAACATGGACAGTTAACAGTTGACGGCAGGGTGGCTATTCAGGACACTAATTTTCATATGTTGTTCAGTTCTGAAGAGGTTAAAAAAAGCTGGTTAGACAGCCATTAAATGTTCTTGATGTTGATTTAATGCTAGTATTTAGCATTTCGATGTTGGACAACTAAACTTTAGACCATATTTGTTTACAGGGAGTTAATCAGGGCAGTCTGACCAGTTTTATTAAGCAAGTTCTCGTATTCAACATCCATCTGGAAATTGCAAAACATTAAAAAGTGCCTGAAAACCGAGCCAAGAAGCGACAGTATTTGTGGAGCTCCCCACATCATATTATTGTTAGGGGCAGGTCCTCTATGAACATGAAAGGAGGAGACCACACCTCAGCACAGTATATTTCAGCAAAAATTAGAATTCTTGAAGTGTCTAAAACACATAATTTTATTCATTTTCATTTGATGTAAAAAAAGTACTAAGGGCACTCCCAGGATAATGCAGCGGAAATTTTATTAAACAAAAAAGGAGGCAACAAAAAAACCAAGCTTTCAGTTTTTTCGTTGCCTCTTTTTTTGTTTAATAGAAGTTCAGCTGCATTATCCTGGGAGTGCCCTTAGTACTTTTTTACATCAGTCTTTAACTTCTTTGGCTGCAGCAGTCGGATGTGCGGAGGATCTACTCGAATAAATTTTAATTTGGCAATGATCCAGTGCAATGCATTTTTAAACCAGCAAGTCTTCACATTGGCGTCAGTATCAGGGAGCAGACATTTTTACTTGTGGAATCTAGGCTGCGTTAGGAATACTTGTCCACTTGCTCACTCTCTTGTTCTCAACGTAGAACATTCACAACATAGTTCCCTATATAGTGGGTGAGCATGCATTTAAAACGCATTACCCAAATCAAACGCCAGTGCCATGGTGCTCGTGGCGTCAGTTATTCTCCTTTGTGACGTCAGTTGTTCTATTTCCTTTCATTCAGGCTATGGAGTTGGTGGGCCTTCAGTAAGCTCTCCCTTTATGGCTTGACTGCCTGAGAGTTTTTTTTTATGGTGGCCGACAGAGGCAAACATGCTGCAATGGCTAAAAACATCTCAAATTGCAGAAATGCGCTGCAAAACAGAAAAGATGCAAATGAAAAAAAAAAAACCAAAAAAATGCTGCATAGCCACGTGAACACAAACGTGCTGCACCGGTTAAAAACACCTCCAATCAGAGAAACGCTTTACAAGACCAGATATGATACAAACTCAAAAACAGCAAACCACGAGAGCAAATGTAAGAGAGAAAAACGCTGCATTTCGGCATCAACACTAAGGAAGTTCCCAGTCCCTATGGGGAGTGCCAACTAAAATAGCTTTACTTTTGATTTGAGCGAGACTAGATAGCTAGCCAAGTCAACAAAAATGCTTTCTGGTGAACTAGCCAGCTACCTAGCTGATGTTAGTTTGCTAGCTTACTGAGCAAATTTGCTTGCCCAGCTAGCCAACAGTTTGGTGCATGGAATACAAAATAAATACAAAATAATACAATACAAAATAAATGAATAAAATTTATCTAGTATTTCCCTATCTCACTCAGCTAGAGTTGACCTGCGAGCATTTACATTATACCAAATGAGACAACTCGGTAGGTAGCTAACATCAGTTCACTTGCTTAGCTTGGTAGTTCGCTAGCCTGGCTAGCCAACAGCTTGGTGCACGGAAGTCAATTGAAAATAAATGAATGAAAATGATCTATTATTTTGCCATCTCACTTGGGTAGAGTTGAACCGCGAGGATTTATGTTATACCAAATATAACTGCTCACTAGCTAGCCCACTAATGTAAGTTTTCTTGCTTAGCTAGCTATTTCATCAGCCTAGCTAGCTATTTGTTTGGTAAGTAAGTAAACTAACATTAGCTAGGTAGCTGGCTAGCTAGCCAGCCAGAAAGCCTTCTTGTAGACTTGATTAGCTAGTTTCGTTCAAGTCAAAAATAACAACCGTTTTAGTTGGCACTCCCCATAGCGACTGGGAGCACTTCCGTTGTGTTGATGTCTAAATATCAGCCTTTTTCTTTCTTGCATTTGCTTTTGTGGTTTGAGTTTGCATAGTTTCTGGTTTTGCAGCACGTTTCTCCGATTGGAGATGTTTTGGGCCGCTGCAGCGGGTTTGTGTTGACGTGGCCATGCAGCGTTTTTCTCTTGGATTTGCCTTTTAGCTTTGCATGTTTTTGCCCCGATTGCCCCAATCGGCCACCGTAGTTTTTATTTAAGCTGGCCTGATTTACAAGCAAACAATTTATTGACTGAGCGATCAAGACCAATACATGACCTATAATTAGAAATGATAATGAAAAGGTGAATTCCGATTGCCTGCATTTATATAATTGATATGGCATTGTGAATCCAAAACTTTCGCTGACTATGCAGCATTTATTTTCACTGTCCTTAGGTTTGTCACACAGCTGTGCAACTTGCCTTACAGCACCCTTTAGCTGTGACAGAATTCAGATCTAAAGCTGCACTCAAGAGAGCGCAAGTACCTCCGCCAATGTACTCAATGTTATTTTTGCCCGTATTAGGTAGCAACCCCTGTGTTTATGCAGTTGTGGAGTTTTAACGCAAATGATATTAATGTGTTTTTGACCTTTTGTATGCCCTTGACCTAGACATCCCAAAATCGAATCACCTCTTCCTTGAACAATACTTAATCATTCTCCCAAATTTGAGGGAAATCCATAACTTTTTCATGATAACCAACCAATAGACAAATGGTAATGATCACATAACCTCCTCCAACTTCGTTGGGCGGTGGTAATAAAGAACAGATTCTCGCAGCCTTGCAAACTAATTGACGCAAATCTGTGCTGCTTAACGAGCAACAGCAGTGCTAAAATTATAAAGGCATTGATATATTACGTCATCATTTATGCACAGAAGACGACTCCTCATAATTTTGTGGTGCAATGCATAACAATGCTATCAAAAGTAAATTAGACTGTCGTCAGTTTTCCAATTAGTCTGAGCAACTGTGGCTGATCGGGAGATTTAAACTGCAAGAGGTTTAGGTTATTAAGCATTTTTTAAAGGTGAGGTTTCCGAAGATCGAATTCAAAATCAGATGATTCCCCAAGTAAAAATGTCTGCCCCCTGATATTGAAGCCAATTTGAAGACTCGCTGGTTTAGAAATACGTCGCACTGGATCATCATCAAATTAAAATATTCGTTTTAGACACTTCAAGAATTCTACTTTCCGCTGAAATTTTCTTTGCCAAAGTGTGATCTCCTCCTTTAAAGTGGATCTGAACATTTTCTTGTTGCTAATGGTCAAAACAAAGCCTGGTACACAACTTCAACATTTCTAAGTACCATTTAATTCTATTGAAAAGCACTGATTCCGTCACGTCATTTATGTCTCGTCAGTTACACCAAGTCACGTCCGTCACACAGGTAATATAATTCCATGGAGGAAATTAAAGTGCAAAAATGTTATGGATGGCGAAGATTTTGTAATAACAACAAATTACAAGTTTATTTTATATTCAACTCATGAAGAACTGCAAAAACAGAAGTTAATTTTTTGGTCATTAGGAACAAATTTTAAATATCATGGTATCAGACTTTCTGTTAATGGCTGAAAATAAAATGTCCTTTCCCTGTTTATCTAATCGCAGCTGCCTCTTTATGCCTCAAAATCCTCAGAAAACACCATCTGGTTCATTTAAGACTGTTGGAGTAGTCTTAATGGCGTGTTATGGACGTGACATAAAAGTTTGATTGTATTAACTTCAACGTTAGCATTTTCCAAGATGAGTCAAAATGTTTACCTTCATTATGATTTCCATGTATTTGAACTAGTCCAAGATGAGAATAAGTAAACAGTTCCTTAATTGGCAATAATAAAATAGACATCCTAATTTTTTTTACATAAGTGTTCAGTTTTTCGTGACTTTGTTCATACGTTTATGCACTGTGCAGCTGCCACAATTTGTTGATTAGATAATTGCATGAATAAGCAGGGATACAGTCATTCCTACTAAGATGCTTAGTGAGTGTACAAGGTCCTTTTCAAAATGAGTTACATGCTAATGACTGGAAGTACTTCAGCCGACTCCATTTCATTCGATGAATGAGGACATCAGAAGAGCCTAATTTTCATAGTGTTCCTACGTGCCTCACCACTTCTTCGCCAGCCTCGCTTTGAAGTCTAATCTGTATGGCAGTGATTCCCAAAGTGTGGGCCGCGGCCCCCTAGTGGGCCGTGGTGGTACTGCAGGTGGGCTGTGAGAGGTCATTAAAAATATGATTCATTTTTGCAAATATGATTTTTTTTATTATTTTTACTGTAAAATATTTATTGCACATGTTATGGCCCCAATTTGTTATTAGATTTATAACACAACAGCAACAGCAAGGGATGACAGACACAGTTTTTAAAACTCAAACACATTTAATTAACAAAGACAATAACAACTAACTAACCTACACTTAAGACCAAGATTGATTTACAAGACAAAAATAAACAGAAATAATTACAGTCCCTTGGTGATGTCCTGGGTGAGGAAACTGCTCAAACAGGCAAAAATCCCACAAAAGAAACTTCTTAGGTCTTGAACAGAATTGACAGGTCTGGTCCCATGTATCCTTCTCCTTGCAATTTCTCCTACGACTACTTTACTGTCTCAATTCCTTTCGTTATATACTCTTTTGCAGACCCCACCCACATTTAGACCTCTTTTTTTTTTATTTTCGGGGACTTGCCCCAGACATGTCCAGGACATGTCTAAACATAGCTCCAGTCTGAGCTGAAAAAAAAGGTAAATACTGCCATCCAGTGTCCTATATTCACATTACACACAATTTTAAAAAATATTTAGAAGTAGTAACCTTTTGAGTGTTATTGACCTCACAATATTTTAGGAACCTTATATAGTTTATGATCGGAACGTAGCTTTCTGGTCATCATGACCTGGGTCATAATCGGAGGAGCACGTACTGTGTTTGATATTAATTCTGTCTCGTGTGTACACCACAGATCAAAAGTTTGGGCTTCCTTTATCCCCCTGCTTTCATTTCAATCCTGAATCTTTATAATAATAAGAATAATAATAATAATAATAATAATATAAAAAAAAATAAAAAACAACAACAATTATTGTTTTTGCTGTTTTTCATTTATTTTATTTTCTTAACAACAACAACAACAATTATTGTTGCTGTTAAGTGTTCTGAGAATGTATAATTTCGTCTATGTACTGTTTATAGGACAAAGGTGGGCCACGGACATTTTTTAGATTTTCAAGTGGGCCCTGATTTGGAAAAGTTTGGGAACCCCTGCTGTATGGTGATGCCATTCTACTGCCAGCTAGCTGCATTACCTTATCAGTCCACATCCACAGGACAAGCCAAAAATCAACCACAGTATCACAAATCAGCCACTAATGATAGCCCTGTCAATCCCAGGGTTTGGATTAATGGAACTAAAAAATAACTGCGTGCCACTTCACAGAGCACATAAGTGTGTGTGTGCAAGAGTGTGTAAGAAAGTGAGCATTATCACAAAACCAAACACCAAAAATCCTTGATCATTAGACAAGAGCTTGAGCAAATTCCTCAGTACATGAACTGCCAAGGGTTCAAGCAATAATTTCAAATGAAAAGCAATTGTGCCAGAACAAACCTGCATACAACACTCAGGACTGCCTGGCAAATGCCATATACAGCTCACCAGCATCACCATGTGGAAAGAGGTTGGAAATGCAGCTCCTGCCAAAAGGACGGACCCATCTGGAAGAGAAGGTTGTCAACATCAGATGAATCCGGAGCTTGGGATGCACCGATACCACTTTTTTTATAAACCAATAAGAGCATGAGTATTTTATTTTGTGAACTTGCTGATACTGAGTACAGATACCAATATTTCTGAAATGTTTTCCAGGAAAATACAACGACAATTTCAGAGTACAGGTTTTATTTTCTTTTTATAACAAGCCTAAAAGAGGCCAACATCAAACGATTCATGCATGGCCATTTCCAAAAAAAATAAAAAAAAAGTAGGCCCAACTGCTAAAAATCTCTCTGTATTTAAGCCTTTGAACGAGCACTGCCATCAAATAAGGCAAAACATTACTGAAGCTTGACAAATGAAAAGTAAACTCGCTGCATAGGCAAAGTAACACACCCAACTTCATAAAAAGTCAGTAGAACTATTAATTGGCAGGCATCACTTAAAGAGTGTGGTATCGCCATATTTCAATTACACAAATGACAAATGGAAAAGATTTAACTTAACCACAACTAAAATGTTTAAGCTAACCATACATTACTAACATATTTGAAGTAGAATTGTGAATCTTCTTATTTCAAGTCTGTGTGTGATTGTGGGTACGCGCTTGTAAATATTCAATAACCGATCCGGGTGTGCCATTTAGTGATAGAATATTGTAACTGCATGCATAAATTTGCAGCTCTATGTCCGCTAGCAGAAACCTCTGGACAAAACGCTTAAGATACCCTTAAGCCGAACACCGTTGTTCTTCTTGAACACGCCGCATCCAGATAATACTTAAATGATGAATGATATACATATTTTAATTTGTGACGAGTTGTGAAATGGCCAGTGCCAAAGTAACGAAGAAAAAGTATACTTATCTTTTACATGTAGTAGAGAAGTAGTCCCGGTTTCAAAAAAAAGAAAAGAAAAAGACTCAAGTACAAATCCTCAAACAAAACTAAAGTACTGTAACGAAGTTGCCTACATGTACTTCTTTACTATACACCTCGTGTGTATGCGCGTATGCCTGCATGTGATGACTATAAAGCTCTTTCTCGTATTTGTTGGTAAACAGTCATTAACTGTAGGTGGTCAAACTACAACTAGGCCACTTTTAGAATTAGAAATATCAAAATAACAAACAACCATGGTGTAATTATTTTACGTGCAACTGTTTTCAAGCACCTGGACTGTGTAATTATGTTCAGTGTAAAAGGTTTCTCTTTTTAATATTCAACAACATTGCTATTTATGCATTTTCCGGACACCGACAGAAACTTACTGGCATACAGCCAATCAGCGACCTTGTGCCGGACCGCTGAAGGAGTGTCTCGGGACAGTTACATTTTTCCCTCTTCACTGGCCTCGCACTTTTAAAGTTAAAATACGTCTACCGAGATCGTGTCAACTTTACTAGAAAATATGAATGCTCTGAACAGATGATTTTTGTCTAGCCTAGCTAGAAACATTGAAAACGACTGGCAGGTTTGGAAACGGCCACCGTAATTTTCCAATTAAGGACACGAAAATTTAATGATTCAAAACCTCTTTTGAAGTATAAAATCATTAGGCTGTATCACACCCCTCTGCCTGAGTATAGCAGTCTACTTAAAATTGTTTCTATGATTCAGAAAGAAAGCATCATAATCAACCAATATTAACAGCCGACAGCGAAGTGCGAATAAAAATCATGAACACTACTTGCCAAACCTGCCGATGTTTGTGACGATCAGTTGCCAGGCTAGATAAAAATAATCTGTCGGCCTACAGAGCATTCATATTGTCGGGAATAAGATGGCGCAATCTCGGTTATTTCTGCTTTTGTATTCATCAGATTTTGTTCGGTGTCACTTACCATTTTATTATCAATATGCCAGATCAGTGCCGGATAAAAAGCGGCGAGTTAGGTATCGCTAGACCGATTGTAACCAGCTCATTTTACCAGCTTCAAATATTTGAACAACTACATTCATGACAAATTATTAATGAAAATGGCAGGCTAGATGAATGATTCGGCGAACAGTTATGTTGAGAGTAAGGCAGGCATTTACGTAGCCCATGCGACCGTGAGCAGGCAGTTACTTTGAGTCTTGCATTAAGTGGTATCGCTGCGTGGTATCGGCAAATGTGGACGAGTACGAGTATATTAACGAGGTATCGGGCAGATACCCGATACTGGTATTGGTGCAACACTATCCGGAGTATTACTAATGTCAATTTCAGACACTCAGAAAGCCGTTATCCCTGGTGGCATCCTTTTCCACAAACAGTTCATGGACAAAACACCAGAAAACATCTTAGAAAATTTCGAGAAATGCATGGGGGTGCCTTGGGCCGGACACTTCAGTGAACGAGGGGGAAACTGCCAGTAGGAGTTTGTAAGAGTACAAGCATTGCAGCAACAAGGTACACATTAATCATTAGAATTTAGCTTTTTACATTGGACCATATCACACAGGATGGTATATAGTCAAGAATGTAGATGTTGAGCAGCATCTGACAGACAAGAATGCGATTCCTGCATTTCAGCTAAGTAGGTCATAAATAATGAAATGAAACGCCCAATTTGGCCATTTTAAAACGTTTATTAAAAAATAAAGAATACAAAAAACTTTACATAAAAAATGTTGATCAAAAAAAAAAAACCCACAGTACTTCCTTCTGATAATTACCAATCAAGATAGCATTATAACCAGGTAAGCATTTTGTTTATAGCTGTTCAAATAATGTTCCATGACATTTAGCTTGGTATGTATTCTTTCACGCATTTTAAAGATGGCAGCAATAGCAAATTTAAAAGCCTGCGCAGAGGCAGTGAAATCATCATTGCGTCTAATTGTTGGTATTCACCTTATTGAATCCATACAGTGATTTCTCAAATGCACCAATATCCTACGATAAAACTTCAACCAAGCCAATAATAAAAAATTACAAAATGTAGAACGCCATCAATTTGTCAGTTGAGACTGCTGGCAGCATCTTTCTGTAACTGCCAAGAGCGTTACAATTTGAATTTTTTTTATTTCTAGGTTTTGGAAAGACATCATTACAATTATATACCTCCTTAGTTTTACCTCATAATGGCTGAACTCACAATACGACCAATGGCTTTTTAAGCACAATTCTGCAATGAATGTTAAACCAAGATCAA
The DNA here is from genome assembly GCA_029721435.1 of Gymnothorax reevesii. Lineage (NCBI taxonomy): Eukaryota > Metazoa > Chordata > Actinopteri > Anguilliformes > Muraenidae > Gymnothorax > Gymnothorax reevesii. The sequence goes on along the minus strand of CM056577.1, from coordinate 88,022,688 downwards.
ACACACATTAAATGAACCTGCTTCTGTTATTGGCTTTGTCAAAAGGGTGGTTTTGGAGTAAGCCTCAATAAATAGCAGAAGCAGATCAGTCCTAATGAGCTTCACCAAAAATATGTTCAGCCATCCACACAGAGAACAAGTAGTCAAACTGCAGGCAGACTTCACTCCTGGCGATGTGTTGGGATTATTAAAACCAGGGTGTAATATGGGAGGGGAAAAAAGAAAAAGCTTTCAATTGTCACACCCTGGCAAGTCATCTTTCAGGAAAGTGCTTCAATGATTCTGTTATGCAATTTTATGCAAGTCCCCGTTTCAATGGCATCAAGCAGTGGTCGTCACCAGAAGGAAATAAGGAAAACACACTTGCATAGAATTACCAGTATGCATCTGTAACTCTTTAAGGGACTGCGGTAGGCCAAATCTTGTTTGCCAAATACCAGCTGTCCCAGGATGCAATACTGTAACAAAAAAAAAATAACACCTCAGGCAACGCATACAGTAACGGAAGTACTCTAATTATTTCTGATTTGACGGTGTTGCTCTTAGAACAAATGCATACCGTTACAGATTCCTGAATGGAATCAAAAATAATCCCTTTCTCCTAAGTCCTTTTGACTGGGCACCCAAAGTAGCATGGGACACCTTGCATATACACAGGTTATATAAATGCACAAAGTCCATTCCTAATCTGCTATGCCTTCATTCAATCTTGCCCTTCCTGCCTCTCCGCACCACCGCCCCCTTTCCATTTAAAATAAGGAAATAAAATACAAAAACAAAAAAGTCCAGGGGAAAAAAAAAAAAATCTGATGGTTCGACTCCAAAGGAAACTCTTCATCACCTGAAGTGATCAGAGGACTACAGGAGACAATGTAACTCCAGTCTGTATGGGAATATAACTGGAGGCTAAAAAGGAGCACATTCTATAAAAATCTAGAGTTTTTCCCCTTGTCCAAAACACTGATTGGGTATTTAATCAAACACTCAACATAGGCTCAGGTATCCAACGGGCACAATCTCACACAACTGCACACACTCCCACAAATACCTCCACACTCCTGAACATAAACCCCTCACATTCTCACTCCCTGTCATACAAAAACACACAACATACACACACTCCCAAACTCACGCACAATGTTTAAAATCAAAAATCCAGGCTCAGTTAGGTGCAACGGTAAAAGCGGTAGGAGAAATGTCACACAGAGCATCTGAACTGCTGCAACATTACAACAGCTCCACCTGCTGGAGAAAGCCTGGACTAATGTTCAGCAGGCGCTGCCCCACTGGGCCCCATGAGGGGGCTCAGTGTTGCTCTTCGGGAGTCGGTGTAATGCAACAAGTTTTCCTCAACACCCAGTCCACTAAAAAACAGACTTGCAAACAATGCAATCTGGGAAAGGATTTGTAAACTTTAAAGAAAATAAAAACACTACAAAAATAACTTAAAAAAACAAACCAAAAAAAAAGCCTGACGCATCCATAAAATTAAATAACCTTATTTATGTAGGGGTAAAAAGAAGAAAAAAAAAGTTATTGCACAAATGAGTAACAGTTTTTTTCATTTTGTACGCGAAAAAAGTAAAAAGCAAGTAAGGACGTGAATATGAAAATGGAGGCAGCTTTGCGCCAAGATGGAGACAGTGTCATAAGGAGGTGGTAAATTAAAAAAAAAAAGTGTTGCCTAAAACCCCACCAATAATTTTTCCAGAGGTCATGGCTTATAACGCTCCAGAAAGTCACTGAATGGCAACGGTCGATTTCTGATGGAGTACAAGTGAAGCAAAAAAACTTCAGCAGAGGAAAAGCCACGTTACAAAAGAAAAAAAAGAAAAAAAAAAAATGGAGGAAAGAAACACCAACACAAAAAAATTAACACTTACATCAGGACAAGTTGTCACAGATTGATAAGCACAGTACAATAACAACCTGCAAGACGGGCTTTGGAGCCACAGCACAGGAAACATGCAAAAGGTATCGGCCGTGGAGTTGCATCGTCAGCAACTCGCAACGTTAAGATGCTGGTCTTGTTCCACTGTCAAGCGATGGTTGTTTTTCTTTTTTTTTTCTTCTTTTTTTTTTTTTCTTTTTTTTAAAAAGGTGGGACCTGGGGAAGAAAGGAGTGGGGTGGGTGGTGACGGCCAGCTCCAGCTTATCTGCTGCTGAGAGTGACGGGCAGGTTCTCACGGCTGTGCTTCCGGCGGCGATACGTGTTGCGGTTGTACTGCAGGTGGCCACGGCTCCCTTGCACTGGGCTGTGCAGGATGGCAGGGCTGTGGAAACCCTTTGCCGAGTACTTTGGCCCATTGTGAATCTGGGGACGGTAAAGACAGAGCTATTTACACCATTTTCCTTCCCCGATTGTTTGCACCAAAACAGCAACAGCATACAAGAGACAGCCTTTACTAAACTTTAATTTAAGCGGTTATTTATCAACTGAAAAATGATCGAGGCCATATGCTTATGTGCCCGCCTATTCCCCAAATTCATTTCAGATCAGCTCAAACTAGTTTTGGAGTAACTCGCATCTGAAAATGCTTATGATTTAAATAAATAAATAAATAAATTTAAAAGTCAAAATTCAAGGCATGATTTGGTTATGTGGACACGCCAGAAAAAATTAAGAAAATTTGTGGAGAAGCTTCCATATTGGGGCAATAAACAGTAGAAAATTCCCGCCAGGGCGACGGGGGACAAAAATTATGGCATTTTTCAGTGGAGTTTAATTCGAGAAGTCATTCATTCTGTGAAGAAATGGGAGTCATTAATTGTCCTTTATTAAGGAAGTGAAGAAAATGTTTCGAACATTATTCGGAAAAACAACAATTTGAGTAAAAAGTTGATTGGACAGGGGAAAATAAAGTACAGCAAATTATAGGATGCTAAGCTAAATAGGTGACCAATAGGTGTAGCCCCTGATCGCCCACATGTTCCTTCCTCCCCCTCAATTTGGGCAAGTTTCTTACCCACAATATCTCACTACTTCACAAATGGCTGCTGCTCATCAAAAGGCTTAGTTCCATAAATTATCAATTCTACAACTGTACTAGACACACTGAAGGGTTCAGTAGGAGAGCTCCAGTCATCTCCTGTGTTCATTTTGACTTATTTTTGAAACAAAATTGTCTATTATTCAGTGAATTATGCTACCATGGCAACCATGGATAGGTGCCGTGTCCTAATCACTGCCCATATACATACCAAATAGAAAAGAAATGGCTTTTCATTTGTGGGCTGTAGAGCATCCACAAGAAAATCTCTATGGCGGCGGGACACTGACGCAGACGGAGGATGAGGCCAAATCTATCGTAGCCCGACATCAACGATCTCAAATGATTTAAAATGGCAACAAAAATCTGAAATACGCTGAAGGAAATGAGCAACTACTGTTAAAACGGATCAAAGATTAGTCAAAATGGCAAAGATTCAGCCCATCACCATCTCCAGAAAAATAAAAGAAACAAATTTACCAAAGGTCGACCGATCAATTGCCTGGCCAATTAATTAGGCCGATTATTAGGCATCGGTCAATGTGTCGGCATCGGTCAATGCCAGCCGATTAAAAATGGGAAGGGAGAAAAAGACGGGGGGGGGGGGGGGACCTCAGGACCATGCGAAGTAGATTTGGTCCGAAAATGCCTCTTGGGCCGGGTCTATTCTCTCCACGCCAATGGGGTGTAGGATGCTGAAATTGGGTTTAAATGGAAGTATTGGCAGGGTTCTGCCCAGGACGCTCGGAGTGGTGGTTGGGGAATCGCTAGTATGCGCGTGCTCGCTGGAATTTTTTTTTGCATCAATTCGAAGGCAGATATTGCCTGACATGGGAGTGATTGACGTGACAACTGTTCGCGTACAAGCTTCTTGTGGTTCTTAATAAAAGTTTGAAGTTGGTAATTCATAGTAGTGGCTATTTTTGCCTTTCACATGGCACTAAACTTCCGCATCACAGAGTTGTTTTTTACCGCTTGACGCTGTGATTGGTCTTGGTCGGGCTCTTATGGAGGTTGCATAGAAGATCCGGAACGGAATTTTTTTTTTTTTTTTTTTTTTTTTTGAAATGGCAACCATAGCCAACCAGCAACGTACTATAATGAACTTGGTGCAGGAAATTAGGGAACTTAAAAAACTGAATGAGGAACAGGAGAAGAAGATTGTCTACTTGGAAAACCGGGTATCAGTCACCAGAGATTACGGTGTTTCTTTAATGTTCTTCTCGGTGCGTTGCGAGATGCCTCTAATTTTCATAGATAGATGGCATATTCATAAACTTGTTTTTCCCCTTTGTATCCAAATAAATTTGATTAAATTTCTGAATATCACTTAACTGTCATTTATGTTTCAAACATTTCTTCACTGGCGCCCGTGGACAGAGAACAAAAAGGGCGATAAACGTCTTAACTGCTTAGTCTGATCGGTTTCAGTTATTTTTCTTGATAAAATATATTTTGTCTCTCCTTTCTCAGGTGTAGCCAATTCTCTTTAAGACGAGAGATAAAACACGTCAACTGATGGCAAAAAAGTGCGCATTTCAATCTTTGTTTTCAATTAAACAATCATTGTAAGATGTGGCAAAAAAACGCGGAAAATCCACAGTAGTTTCGTGAAGGGTTACCTATTCAGGCACGTGGATTAAACCTTTATTGAATTTATTATTCACTCGTCTTGACATTTCATTAACAGGAAACTGTGTACTAAACCGAAAATGGATTATTCATATTGCTGGAAAACTTGTTAACCAAAAACAATTATTAAAATCGGGTCAATAATCTCATCCGTTTCAAGGTGTTTCCGCCCCCACGGTTTTCCGTCCATCGACCGCCACTGTACACTGATAGATTAACATGTAAAGAATGTTTCTGTCCTCGAAAGAGATTTATTTAGCTTTGCTGTCGTTTATATAACAAGAAAACTTCTAAGCATGCAAAGCACAGCGCCACAGAAATCAATCACCATGCCCCGATTATAATTGCCTCTCTTTCATTAGATCGAGACAACCGCACCTATAATTTCACCACAGCCTCAGATTTAATTCGCCCATGAATACCCAGCACACACCGGCTCGGATGGCACTCTGTTTCCATCACTGTTGGGCAGATTTTTCAATATCAATGACGACCAGTGCAGACGGATGGTGGGTCGGAAACGAAAGTTTGCTTCTCTGACAATAGCAAGAAGGGGGAAGCATATTTAGGATCATTTATGCTGTTTCTAGCGATTTTATTGGACACTGGATGCAGTCATTTTAACTGATCTTTGAAAAAGATATGGCCGGTCGGGAAAAGCACGATCTGGACCGAGTGGTGGTCGGTACATTCAGAGTGCTGGTCGCTGCATGTAGCTAATTTGTGCACTAGACTAACACTGTTCATTTTCATTTATGCAAGGATTTACAAATTTTTGTTCTCTTTAAGAAACAAACAAGCAAACAAGCTGTTAACAGCAGCTTTTATCAACAGATAAGTGAACTCAAATATGTTGACGAAAGGTTTTTTTAATTTATTTGCTATTTTACAGTTTTTTTCCTTTTCAAATTACTTGAACATATTTTTATTTCAAGTGCAGAGTGCAGATCTAAGTGAGCAAAAGGAGACAGTGCACTTTTTTTTTAACATTTAAGTTTTTCTGTGTTAAAATGAACAATACACTGATGTTAAGCAAGCCATTACTCCATTTATTTCTGTTTTTCACCCAACTGGTCTTTCTGTGTAATAACGCATGTATAATCTCAACCAGTAGCGGCTCTCGACCCGGGAATGGCGGGGCGCACTCATGTCCCTTTATGACAATTAGTCCTGGGTAGTTCGCAATCATTTTCCTTTACTGACGCGTTTTCCAATTATCGTACTTGGCAACTCAAGACACGGTCTCTCCAAATGCGATCGAACAGCGATGAAATCATGGGCTTAATTCAGCTCAGTGGCGGAACCTGAACTGAGAATTGTGACAAAACATCCGTTTAAAACAGTCGTTAGTCCTGACCTGTTCTCAGTCATTTTCATGAGTAACCGAAGGTTCGCTCCGAGAGCACTCCACAGTTAACAGCTGCTGCTTGTTCTCCCCGATTACGTAAGAAGACAATCGTTCATCTGGACGCTTATTTGCTGTATTTAAATCAACGTTAGTCAAACTTGCATACCTGACGACTCTCACGCAAACAGCTTGAGCAGCACGCTGCCTATTTAACTGCCAAGTGCCTCTTTTTTATCAACCCACACAATACCGAGAGTGAAAGGCGATATTTCACTGGAACACGGACCTGATCAATCAACGCGAAGCACTGGCCTATTAATAAGTAAATTTTTTTTCTGTACTGAATTTCGCCCATGATTTCATCGCTGTTCGATCACATTTGGAGAGACCGAGTCTTAAGTTGCCAAGTACGATAATTGGAAAACGCGTCAGTAAAGGAAAATGATTGCGAACTACCCAGGACTAATTGTCATAAAGGGACGTGTCTGCGCCCCGTCATTCCCGGGTCTATAGCCGCTACTGATCTCAACCCAATCAAGCACAATCAAGTAATAAACATGTTTTTTGGTTTGTTTCTTGACAACAAAGGCCATCAAAAGTACGTATGCAGAAATTATGTCACATGAATGTCATAATATTCATTTGACTATGAAGACAAATTGAATTTCATAGAATTTTAAAAAACAGAACAACAATGAAAAAGCTTGTTCATTCTTGAATATGAGCCTCTCAGGCTTTGGCTATAAGGAGGGGGGGAAAAAAAAGAAGCAACACTAACAGCTGGACTGAAAACCTTTTGGAAAGAATATAATTGCCTGGAGTCCACCGTAGATCGCCAAGAGAGTAAGCTTCCCATCAGTTTTCCCAATTAAGTTCCCAATGTGTGGTTCCAGACAGATATGAGACAAAATATTAACACTGCTGTCGGAATGACCGGCACCCCAGCGGAGTTCGGGGGTTAATAGGACCACCCTCTAATTTATCATTAGAAAAAAAAAAAAAAAGGTATATATAATCTCTCTCTCTATTGGCTGCCCTGTCATCTAAATATTAGCATCGGCCACTGAAAAACCCATATCGGTTGATCTCTAAAAATTACCTGTAATTGCTGTTAGAACGCAGATGTGCAGCAGTTATCAAAAACAAAGGTGATGCCACTAAATATTAGTAAAGTAATTTAAAGTGAAGTTAAATCTTGATTAAAATTTAGTATCAGAGTTTGAAGAGGATTGTTGACACTGTTTTGAACAGATTAATATTCCTTTTCTTTGCTTCCAGTAAAATAACACCGACTTGATCAAACTTGTTAATGCTTTGATTTGGAATTAAATCTGTAATGTTTCTGCTATGTTTGAAATATGGAACTGAAGGCTAAAAAATATTTGAAATTTTTCACATTTTTTAAATGCACCGCCTTTTTTTTTTTTTTTTTTTTTAAACGCGAATGAAAATCTAAAGAATGACGCGACAACTCCACGCTCATTTCATACTGCAGTCCTTTTTGTGGAAACTTTTCTCACAGTTTGACATGTCCTTGAAAAATGACTCCACACTCAATACCAACACTAAGAATAAAAAAAAATAGTGGCAATGCCACTGCGCTCGCTTGGCCAAACGTGGCCAAAATGGAATGCCCCCTATTGGCCAAAGTATCGGTCCGATTGGGCTCAAAATCAAACTTTGTCGAAACCTTATGACCTTATGTGAGGTGAAGATGCTAGAGCGCAGACAAGCCAAAAGTTTACACAGGCAAGCACGACAGAGCACCACAAAAGACCCTGAGCATAGCGTATGTCACTTGGGCCTTTTGGCCAAGGGGGCTAAAAGTTTGAGCATCTTCACTCGTAGAATAAGGAAGCTATCGCTGTTTGAATTTTTACAGAAAAGGTGGCCCCCTGGTGGCCAAACCGAGAATCAAATTTGGGGTAGATCTTGGGCCCATATGCATGCATATAAAATATGAAAAGGATCTGTTGAAAACTGAAGGCGCAGTGAAACAAAATCTACGACCTTTGACCCACATAACCTTTAACTTTAAGTCAAATCAAAAACCCATTACATTCATGATGAACCCTTCGCAGAACAACCTACAGTAAAAATTTGATCATCTTAGCTCGTAGAATACGGGAGCTAGAGCCGTTTGAAGTTTTGCAGAATAAGCCCCCTGGTGGCCAAACAGAATCGCAGCACGCCCAAAATCAAACTCTGGCTCGATCTTGGGCCCATATACATGCAAATAAAATATGAAAAGCATCCATGGAAAACTGAAAGCTGTATCGCGCTGAAACAATTGGGGACGCACGTACACACGCCAGACCACCAGAAATGATCCTAAGCACAGCATAACCCCTATTAGCCCACTTGGCCGACAGGCCCAAAAATAATAAAATCAACACCCAAATTACATTGTCATTTTTGCAGTTCTTAATACTGGGGAGAGCATTTTCTCAAAAGAAAACTTTCATCTCAAGTGAAGTAAGAACAAAAGAACTGCCTTTAATGCATCACAAAATTCTTTTGGTAATTTTAAAGTGCCGCTATTATGTGAATTTTCATTGGTCATGCATTCTTGAAGTCTACTAAAAAAGTTTTAAATGAGTAATTGTTAAAAATATAACACTGCTATTTCTGCAGTACCCGTCTGTGAAACGCTGAAAGGTTTTCGGGATTGTGGGAGCAGGACCTCAGTGTGCTGCGACTGGTGAATTTAATCACTCACTTGATTGATCCAATGTTCACGCTTGTTGGCAGGAAATGTAACGTCCATTACCACAAATGGACATGCGCTCCAGAGTGCAAATGAGCTTTATAAACAATATTGGTATAGCCTTATGGACATAAGCCACTTCACTCAAGGGCATGCCAAACTACTTGCTTTGTGTGAAAATTCAAATGGTGACATCACCAATTGATGTTAAAAACGGCCAGAAGCTATTGGGGAATTTCAGTCAGTTCTGGAACAGTGTGTTTTGCGGCAGAGCGCACTTCTTCAGTTGGTGAATTAGAGTCGTTTTCCGACACAGACCTTTTAAATGCAGATAAAAATTATGAGATTCACACAACTTTAAAATCATGAAAAAACATAATAGGTGCACTTTAAGACAAAGCTGAACTTAATGATTAATATTTAAATATCCGGATCAAAACTCACAGAATAAGCCATTTTCCCCTTAGCAGCAACATCAAATGTCTTATAGCTTTTTACTGGTGAGAGGTTTAGAAGAAGCTCCTGCTGAAGGCCTGAAATTTTTGCTTTTTTGTGAGGGCTCTGACACCCAATAACTGAACACAGATTTAACAATCTGTGAAGAGAGGCATCCACAATTACAACTAATGCTGCGCTATTTGGGATGCACGATATTATCGGCATCATCTGTATCAGCCAATGAAGGCTTATAAACTTGATTATCACTATTGGCAGATATGAAAATTTCATGTATGGGCGATAGGATGAGGCATTATGTATGCACAAGTAATGACAGCTTACGCGCCCCAACAGTTTCAACCATGAATGTAAAATCGGAACTGGACAAGGAATGCAAAAATGGCCACTCATCTCAATGGAAATGTGCTCAATGGCACAGCACTCTGACATGGGGCTTTACTTCCGGAGCCATGAGAACATTGTGTGACTTGTCTCATGCATGTTACTTTGATCCCACATGAACGCGCTGCTGTTAGTGGTAACCAAGCAATAGCCTGCACCTGTGGCTCTCCCATCCCCCTGCTCAAGACATAAGGCTGCTGCCAAATTATATGAAATTCAAAACGTAAATGGCACGAGTAAGCCTAGCACCCGGTGACTGCTCAAAATGCAGTTTGGAAATAGTGGCAGTATTCCGTTGCGAAAATCACGCCAGCAAAACGGTTCACGTGCTCGTCTTTCACGTAAGTGTGCTTAACACGTGTTAACCTGTCATTGACCATTTACATCTTTTCTACATAAATAGTCATTGACAATGCTAGCTAGCAACATTTAGTGTCTGTTACCTTGCAAATTTGACAGTCCCATCCAGATTAAAGATTCAACTCAACCTTATAGAGCAGTCCCCACAATTGATGAATTGTTATGTTACAACAAGTGTAGCGCATCTCTTATCCTTTATTTAATTACTCTTGTTCTTGATCTTTTTGCAAGGCATATGCAGTATTTAGGCTGCATTTACACTTTACTGCAAACAGTGCCACTTACATAGCACAAAGTCATATCGTAATAAAACAAATAATTTTGTTGCCAAGCAATAACAGTCAGTGTTGTGATGGTTCACACAGCAAAAGTACATTCATGTTAAGGTAAGTGTTTCATAGTATTGCAGTACTCAAGACCAGTCTTGGTCTCGAGACCGGTCTCAAAACCGCTTTTACATGGCCTTTGTCTTGTCTTGGTCTTGACGCTCTCTGGTCTTAGTCTCGGACATAACGGTCTTGGGGGGATTTCAAAATCTATTCAAGCAGCTGGTCCTGGTACAGCCTCATTATTACAACACAGCCTTCTTTAAATGCAGCCAATAAGAGACATATTTTAAAAACATTTTACAATGTATATTCTTCCCTGCCCGCCTGGTCTCTCGTCCCGTCTCTCTGTCTCGTCTCACAACATATGCGCAACGAATTAGTGCAGAGAACCAGTAAAAATGTCAGCTAATTCATCTGTTATAAGGTTCTCCTATACAGATTGCAAAGAATCTATATGCAAAATAACTAAGAAAAAATGGTTTCTGCTGTGTGCAGATTTTGTCAGATCGCCCTGACAGACAGCCACTAGGGCTGGGTTCAATTACTTTTTTCAATTACAATTACAGTAATAGTGATCAATTACTTTTGTAATTGTAATTAAATTTTCATTGAATTTTTTATCAAAAAGTAATTTTAATTGTAATTGTACATTCTGTCCAGAAAGTACTTGTAATTACCGTACAATTACATTCAATTGAAAATGAAAAAAAGTCATTGAACCCAACCCTGGCCGGGACAACGTCAACTTTCACCAGGCACTTGAAGAAGAAACATGCTGAGAGGTAAGCTAACATAGGCTGGCTCTGCTCTTAAACTCTACGAGGAAAAAAAACTCCCACGTCTCAAGACTAAACACAACTTGTACATACTTTGTATATTATTGTAAAAATGTTGTACATGCATGCACAGTATGATCTGTTCAGGACTCGAAATTGAAGATGTTTGCATGCATCTGCTGACTAACCCTGATTAACTGCAGTTCATCTCGCAAGACTCTAGCTGAGTTAACGGTCAGAGGTAAGGTCAGTTATCACTAGCATTTTATTAAGTAAATTTCCTGGCAAATTCACTGGATAAGCATATAGCTACTTAGTCATAGTTTTGGGGAGCTTGTGCTGTTTTAGAAATGAATGGCTTTTGAGTTTTGAGGATAGCTATGTATGCAGGGTAACGACTGATGGTCTTATAAATGTCCTGGTGCCATGTTGAGTGTTCTGATCTTTCGTGTCTTCAATGGCTTTATTCAAAGCCATCAGCTAGATGAAAATAGCTAAAAACGGCAGGTGGTTGACCCCCCAATTGCTCAGTTTGTCATCATTACTGCCGATATCAGTCTTGCAGAGTAAAATTAGCTAAATAACGCAGGTTATTCACTGGTTTCAGAAGATCCCAAAATTTGTGCAAGGGAACTTTCCTCATAGGCCATCTGATTTGCAGCTTCGTGAAGTTGCCACCCCATATGACGAAAATCTGAATGAATCCCATGACATTTGTTTCCGCTACGCTTGTGCAGGCAAAATAAGAATTCATCGCCTGCCGTCGCTTTTCATTTTGGATGGAAATCCTAAATGTTTCATGTCTCCGGGACGGTGACAATGGATTATGGCCAGTGTAATCATACCAATCCCTAACAGGAAAAAATTTAAATGCCTATAGAATCTCAATCCTCTGGAAGGGCAATAATGCAGTTGCTACACACGATTACTTTCACCCAAACACTGCCCATATTTACAGTGAAATGAAACGCTTGTTTGGTCTTGGTCTCTGTCTCATCCTGCTCTGGTCTTGGTCTCGAAATGGTGTCTTTTGGTCTTGGTCTCGGTCTTGCTACACTTTGGTCTTGGTAATGTCTTGGTCTCAGCTAAGGCGGTCTTGACTACATCACTAGTGTTTCGTGAGCGGGACACCGTTCACCGTTTCCTAAGTATGACACTTCAGGCCTGACCCACTTTCCAGCCTTTTTACAGGCCAGGTAATTGATGGTCAGAACTAAGCGCAAGTGGGTGTAATATATACATGTTTAAGAGTCTATGCCAAATTTCAGATGTATAAACTAATATTTCCATGTGTAATTACAATACAAAAGTGGCTTTGACGAGACAAAGTCGCAAGAATGCTTAAACTACGGAAACTGTTCGCCTACAACTAAATAACCGGCGTTGGCATTATTGTGCACTGACTCAGGCCAAGCTGGGGGGGTGGGGACAGTGGGGGTGAGTACAATTTTTTTTTAAATATTTAAATATTTAATTATATTGATTTAACAATTAAAAAGAGCAGTCAGTGTACTGGAATTTCCAACAGTAGGTGGTTCCCAGCCCAACAGTGTACAGGAGCTTACCTTGTGGTGCAGATGGGAATTTGTCATAGGGCTGGGAGAAGCCGGAGGACCAGTCGGAGGAGGCATATGGAGGAAAGGGGGCGGCCCTTCTATACAGACTTGTCTGCCTGGTAGGGAATGGACACCCATGTTTCCAGGCAAGGACAGTCTAGCCTGCAGGAGCAAACCAGCATATTACTAAGTTGCTAAGCACCTTGGAGGTCAACTATGTTTAGGATCTGAAGCAGCAGTGATTAAATCTAACAGACATCAGTCCAAAGGACAACACCATATTCAATGGAAAGATTAACCTAGAATCTTCATCTATAACCAAACATGAATTTTTCCACAGCAGAAACCCTATTCAGACAGAGCAACCCTGCAGTCTCTGAAAGGCCTCTGCTACACCAATAATTTCTGTCTGAATGGTTCAATGAGTCTAAAACAAGTAATTAAGTGAGCAGTAGAGATGCACAGATACCAGCATCGGGTATTGGTCCGATCCTGTATGCTTATCCTCGTACTTGTACTGATGAAATTGCCCTGATACAACAGCACCCGATACCAGTGGTGGGCACTGTTCCGCCAAACGGCTAACCACTAACCAGCAAAGATATCCTTTTCTTTCAGCAGATTAGCGCTTCAACACTTTCTGCCGGAAAGAAACTGAAGTTTAACGGGTTGTAAACCCTGTAATCATACAAGTTTTTTCCAATCTGTTGTGAGCATATTAACAGCAGTCAGTCTGGCTCACTGGTTGCCAAGCAATTTGTCGAGCAGTCGCAGCTGACCAGCATGATGCAATTTTGCATTTAAGTCTACTTCCAGAGGCGTAGCCAGAACTGAAAATTGGGTTGGCACAGAAAATCCCTTTTCAACAATGATTAGCGTTTACTTGTTCACGGCCATTTTCCTTTATGAACACTTTTCCAATTACAAGAGTCATCCATTGGCAATTAAAGAGAGCTTCCCTCTTAATATGATCTCAGAGCGATGAACTAGCAGGCCAATTCAGTTCAAAAAGATAATTAAGGCTACTAATTGCATTTTAGGTGCGCAAATAAATGCGCGCCTATCCATCAAAAACATTCAATTTCTGCACGCCTAGCTATCCGAATTGCAGCGCCATCTAGACAGCATTTCCAAACTCTTGCGTAACGCGTGAAGGCCCATGAGAAACTGTATGGACACGCAAGACTTCAACCAATGGAACTGCACATTGCATCAACCACTTAAAATAAAAAAACCCACTAAAGATGGCAAAGCAGGTTGGACATTTCGCCAAGCTTTCCACGCATAGAACGTGGGATGTTGAAAACAAGGGCATAAAACCTGATAAAACAGTCAGAAAGGACGGGAAGGAGTGGGTAATGGAAGTAAGCTTCCTCTTATCGATTGTAAGAAAGTTTTCACTGCTGAATTTTTGTTGTTTTGACGGTGAAACTTGACGGTTCGTCCATTCAAAGTCAATGGTTCCAACCATGGAAGTTGGCATCAGTGATTTCGGGAAACGCAAACCAGATTAGCTCCATTCACATCTCGACTGCAGTTTTTGCCGTGATTTAATTAATAAATTACAAGGGCTGTGCCCTACTAAAACAAATCTTGGTTAACAAATACTCTGCCTTTTTTTCGCCCCAATCGTTCCAAATGAGAACTCTTTGGAGCCCCCTATTTTCGCTACCCTTTGTGATTCTGCCGTTGCACTTGAGAAGTTGAAGGATGACTGCACAATAGACTGATGCCTATATTTGACCCCACCATAAAACTTTGTAGGTTATTTCATTGAATAAATCTGGTTAATCTTATTTCTCCTCATGAGAATTTAAGTCCCAGTATAGTTTTGTAACCTGTAACAATCTTGTAATCGAAAATTCTCATGGACTCCAATGTCTCGCAAATGGACACACAAATGAAATTACATTAAATAACGAATTGGGCTGAATAAGTGTCATTTTGTTTTCATTTCTGCTATTCATTGTTAATGAGTTAATTTGTTGGGTTTTTAATACGACCTTGCGAAGAACAGCTACGTCACAGACCATACCAGCAGACTACTGCAAGGGATACCTTGTTTTTCCTCATTCATTGAAACCGCAATAGTAAATAGCCGCATTCCTGCCTCCGTGGGCTTGTTTTAACATTCTGACATTTACTGGCCGAGCGGAGTCACATGCCGTGCCATTGACAAAACCTGCAAAAATGGAAATCGCCAGACACCACTTTTCTTCTACCACTTCTAGCGTCAAAACTTTTTCGTCTTACCTTGCGCCTGGTATCGGCAAAACAACGACATATTAAAGTTTCGTTCAGCACCATTCATTTATCGTGAAGGCAAAACTTCACTCTTGAAGCCCAGAATCGTTCATGGCACAGCCATGAAATTGTGTCGCGCACTGACTGGCAGGCGCTCTAGCGAGCTGGCAGGCTTCTCGAGCGCCAGCCAATCAGCGCGCGTCAATCTCATGGCTGCGTGGAGTTTTGCGCCTTTTCCAGACTTATTCCACGGAACGAGAGGGAGTTATGATGAATGGCTGGTGCCGAACAAAACTTTATGTCATTGTTACACCGACACCAGACAAAAGGCAAGACAAAAGAAAGTTTTGAAGCTAGCAGCGGCAGAGGACGAGTGGCGTTGGTGATGTCCATTTAACCCTCCTATTATGTTCTGGGTCAATTTGACCAGACTTAATGTTCAACTTCTCTAAAAACATGCTTAACATTATTTTTTCTGCTAGTTTTTTTCCCCCTAACTTTAAGGGTAGACCATGAATTTCACTAAAAAAAATATTTCATATTCTGAAAACATTTTGAAAGCATCGCTGTTGTTTGGTTCATTTTGACCCCGGGATCAATTATTACATAAACCCATAATTTAGATCTGGTTTTTGTAGTGTTGCCTGAGACGGAGGGCATGGTCAAATTAATTTCTCATTCATTTCACATTTGGTCCCATTCATTTTGCTATAATCACGCAAAATCGATGACTGATGTATAAGGGGAGGATGGGCGAGTCGTGTTTTATTCACTTGGCGGTTGAAATGGTCAGTAGAAAAGCATAAATGAGCTGAGAGGAGATTCGTTAAAACTTTCAGTTTAAATATCTTATGTAGTTTTTTTAATTGTGGGGATCAATCTGACCTCAAACCAAAAATGGCTTATCAATCTGAATATAATAGGAGGGTTAAATAAACCAGTAGAAGTTCACTTTGAGTCGAACAGTCTTAAGTATCTATTAATAACTAAATGACTGATCTAAGAAATGACTTAAGAATGAAATTGGGTAAAACAAATTCACATAATAGCTCAAATCGCAACTTGCAAAATGTAATGCTGAGTGAACGTAAACGACGTTCAGTAAAAAGTGTTTTTTTTTGTTTTTTTTTTAAACACCGTCATACATGGCTGGTCAATGATCCTCGACATTAAATTTGTTATGGTGTAATACAGTCCGCCAAGTAACAAAATAAGGTTTATAAAAAAAAAAAAAAGGTTTTATTTAACCTGTATGATACAGTCGTTATGTTGCGCTCCTCACTGACAGACTGTCGCTATACTAACGCCTGTACGCGAAAGCTCTCGAAGTGCTTCGTACGGCCTCGTTATGAGTGGGAGGCTTCTTCTTCTTCTTCTTCTTCTCTTTGGTTTTATGGCGGTTGACAGACCTGTTGGTGTATTACCACCAACTACTGGATTCATTCAACATAAATTTCCCCATTCCTCTTATATTGAATTCCCACCAAAGCCTCGCCAAAGTGAAAGGTGCGCAGTGTCCATAGATGTATATAAACACTAGATGGCTCAAGGCAGAGTCGGCAGCGTCGTCACTGGTCACCGATCTTAGGACAGGGGACTGCTCTGGTGCGCTGTGCTGTAGTCGGAGGTAGGTGGATGATTTACTCGCTTTAATACTCGTAACTCGCTGAATTCTTGACGGATTTACAAACGGATTGGGTAATTACAAACCTTAATGTACTTTTTATACCGAATTCAATGGTTTTAATTATTCTTAAAATGCAGTTAAATAACTACATCTCTGATGTTTACCCGACAAACCAAGCCGTTTGTTTGAAAATCAGTCGAGAATTTGGGAGAGTTGAGCAATTTACAGTTATTTCAAAGTCCGTGCTCCATTGGCTGTAATGTTATGAGTGATCGAGCAGTCCTGTCCCAAGATGGCCGCGCTGTGACGACGTTACTTCACATTGGCTCGCAGCGTGCTTGAGCCATCTAGTGTTTATGTACATCTATGGCAGTGTCTCACAATGCTTTTGCAGGAAGAAGGAAATGACGTCAACACCAAAGCCGCCTGCTGATTGGTCCAGCCAAAAAATTTCAGGCGAAGCGCCGCAAGGTAGCTTTCCTTTTAACACCCTGATGGGAGCGATCATCAAAGCAATCTAGCGGAGACAAGGGCGTTAATCATTAACGTAAGGTTTTATTGGGTTCGTTTTCATATGTTTTAGGCTCTTCAGACTGGCTTCGGAGACAGTTATCGCGCTCTCTTTTACGGAGATATTAGCAGGCTGCGTTTGCATTAAATCTGCAAGTTGCAATATTATTGCTCGCGATGCAGTGGAGATGCACCTCTCCACTCCGTTTCATTTTAAGCAGCCTGACTAACTAGCGGTTCAAATTACCATATAACCTATAACAACTTAATATTAATTCACACCTATAATGCACATTTAACAGTATTCTCTCCGCGCATAAACCTAAGTAAGCCGATTTACCGTTCTCAAGTGGTAGCCCCGTTTGTAGTTGAGCTGGGTAAGCAAAATGTTGCTTGCAAATTCATTCAATTTTTTTAAATAATCTGCAACTTACAGGAAATTCTGCCAAACTCCCATTTTTTCTTTATGTTCCAAGACAATATCGAAAAAAGCAACTAATGCCTATATCACTTAACTGTAGTTAGGGCGGATCTTAGGACACAACTGAAATGCACACTTGCGTGCCTATGAAAGAAGGGTATAATGTAGGAAAAGAGAGGTGGTGTTGCACATGGAAGATTTACATATTTTAAAGATCGGCATAAATTGCGTTTATTGGTTCAGATTAATGTTGTGAATAATTAATATCACCTTAACTTTTCATGCAGGGTGCGGTTTGCGCACCTAAAATAGCATTTGAGCTGCATAAAAAAAATGCGCAACGAAGGCTGAAATATTAAGTTTACGTGCGCAAATGTTTGCGCACCTAAAGATTTTTCAAGCAAAGGCCTGAATAATATGCCTTACGAAAGTTCTGTTCCGGTGCCACCTCTCTTGCACATCAGGCGATATACCCCGTGCTTCATGACCGCTTAAATTAAATCAAAGACAAAGATTTAAAACACTTTCACACACTTTTGAATAAGGCTGATTGAAACGCACCAAATTGCGCGTACAAACGCATGACTGTCATTTTACCAGAATGAGGGAATTAGCAATATCTGATAGTGTGGCGTGTTTTCAGAGAAGAAGAACATTTTTCCTAATTCGAAACAAATTATCGATAACAAGTAAAGACTAATAATTGTTTCAATGGGATGCTATGTGCCTATACAATTTTTCAGTTCCGGCTACGCCACCACAGGGCATTTACTTTGCTGAAGCCAGAATTGAAAACTGGGTAGACTCAAGAAATTCATTTCAAACTATTATTAGCGCTTGGCCACCTTTCCTAACAATACATTCACTTCGAAAACACTTCATACCATCAGGTGTTGCAAGCTGACCTCGTTAAAGTAAGATTAGACGCAATCGTCTGGTCATGCAATTTGGTGCGTTTCAATCAGCCTAAATATATCCCGGAAATACAAGTTTCGGGGATATCATTGTTTTGCCGCACCCGCCACCTTGTCCACATATTTTAGCTGTAAGCGCAATAACTCACTAAATACTTTACATTGGCTTCTCATCTGAGGCCATTTTGGCAAGACAAGTCATTGTAATTGTATTATGTCAAGTTTGACCTTCAAATGTCAAAACAGTCAAGCTGAATGTATGAAAATGAAAGTTCATGTGACTTCCTAGGTCAGAAACACAAACCTAGGCTCCATCTGTGACCTTTTCAGTGATAGAAGTCAATGAATTTTCTCTCTGTCAAGTTAGACCTTCGAAGGTCAATATGAAGGTCACCAAAATAAAGTTCATACATGACTTCTTATACTTCTCCAATACAAACCTACACTCATTCTGTAACGATTTTGCTGGTGCAAGTCATTGAAATTTCACTCTATATTTTGCCGTTCAAGGTCACTGAAGGTCAAGGTCAAGGTCACCCAATGAACGTTCATACATGACTTCCTATAAGTGTTTAAAACTCTCTCCTCCACTCTAAGCCACAGAGACTGGAAAAATGATTAGGAAGGAGAAGAGTTCTAGTATTGAGTTTAAAGATCACTCTGATCAATTTATTTTGACAGATCTGTAACTTGTCTTTGAGGCCTTTATGGTGCCAGTGTACCAAGATGTACAGGCATAGTCAAAATGGCATTGAACAAGAGCATCAGCCAAGATTTTCAAGGTATCGCCGTCTAAGAGACTGGATATTCTTGCCAGAAACTTAGTCCTTTGGCTGACCTTTGCGGTAACTCTTTGGGCCATAGACTCCCCTGATAATTTGTTGTCCACTATACACCCTAAGTAAGTGACCACTTCCTTGGCCATAATTTCAATATCACCCACAACTACCCTAAAACCCAACACAGCCAATGTATAGGTCATATACGTCTTCCTATATGTCAATAATACAAACTTAATCTACATCTGCGACCATTTGGTCTCCACAGGCAATCTTGCATATTCAACAAGTACAGCGCCCCCCACTAGACCCACTTCTGTCGATTCAATCAAAATGAGCTTGCACTGTACATTGATGATACCAAGGTAAGTTGATTGCCTGATTTCGAAAAAACATTTATCACCCAGTTTGAGAAATATTTAAAAAAAATTTCTCAGTTCAGTCTTTAACACGGGAGATAAAATTTCAAGGGCCCATAAAATGCACTAAAATGATTCAATCAAAAATCCGAGAAAAAGGTCTGGAGCAAATTTACACAAAAATTCTAAAATGTTCCGGACAACGGACACCACACCACGAAAATAGCTTATTGGCCCATAGGGCCGGTAAGCAAATAAAAACTAGTGTTTCCATTGATGGTGAACAGTTGTAAACTTTTGGATACCATATTAAACAAACATAGTACCTAGAATCATTAATTTTCTGCTTCATGAATTGCATTATAGGAAACTGGCCACTGTAATAAATCTTATTAAAAAAGGACAGTATTATAATATTGGTTCCATACGTTTTCTTAAAATTGGCATCTCCAATCCCACCCGAATCAAGATTGCCCAATTGGTGAACTATGTACAAGGCTTGCTCGTATGTGACCCCCCTTGCTGCCAACTGAGTAGAGAGCAGACAGTTCGCAGCTCTTATACTGCTTCTTATACACTTATTGGTTGAATTTTCTCTGGTTCAGAGCGAGGGCAGAGGATACCCAGACATGAATCTTAGAATCTTCCTGACGAGCGCCCGTCTGGGCAAACAGGAAACGCTTGAGCGATGAACATGGCAACTATTATTTTCCTTCCCTGGCAGTCCCTTCCCAATTTACAACCCTGTAGCACAATAGCCAATTGTGAGCTACTCTGAAAAAGCTGCCGACCACTGCCGGTTAGTACGAGGCGGGGATCGAACCCACGACATTATATCCAATTCTGCTTCGCAACTCTTACAATGCTTTGTAAGTCGCCGGTTTGGCTGTTGTGAGGAAGTTCTGAGAAAATTTTTTTCTATCAGTAAGAACTGGAGTGTGTTCATGTTCATAGAGCCCAAAAGCTCTTGCAGTCTCTTGGGAGGCACTGACCCTTTTAAGATTGGTCACTTTCAATGCCATCTCACCTACAACATGCTGTTACGTAGCTAATCTAATTAAGGTTATTCAGTAATCGCTGAGGTTATAAGAAAATTGTTTCAGGTGGACAAAAACAGCTTGCTTATTGATAATATCATGGTAGTAAGACTGCTTTACACTGCCATGTATATGAAATTGCAAATTACTGTATTCTTTACAGTATACAGTGATTCCATGACCTAGCTAGCAAACTTAAGCAAAGGAAAATCTATGATAATTGTCGTATTTGAGCAATACGCTTTGGTTTTTGTCATAACTTCACTAGCTAGCTGTAATTAGTACGAACTTATCGGATATGTTTTGCAGCACGTTCGTGCATTCTAACTCCACTTTTAGATTTTTGGGACTTCGTTAGTTTGTAAGCTAGTTCACGGGCAATTGCTGTTACAACTATCTGGTAAAGTTGGGGCAAACACCAAGTAAAGTTGCTTAAATATGAGGGTTTCCAAAGACTTTTCTTAATGGCTATAGATGTATTGTAAAGAGTCACGCAATATGCGATTGCATACATGACAGTATAATGCAGCTGTAACTACTGGTAAAATGACACAAGCCTTGCCAAAACTGTACTTGCAGCATTCATAGAACAGAATCTGCTCATCAAGGTTGAAGACGCTCGTGTGGGTGTGATCATATTGAAAGTGACGAATCATAAAGGGACCAGTGCCTTCCTACAGCATGTGTGCCCTCCCTAGAACCTGATTGGCTGGTATGCCTATGAGGACACCTGTTTATCTGGGACTTAGTTCTTTTCCTTGAAATTCAGTGAACAGATATTGATTAATTTCAGTTATACTACTACAGACAATATGCATTTGGGACAATACTTATTGATAACTTTGAAATACGGAAGATATTTGGCACTCGTCAGGATGTCGGGAGATAGGAGCATTTTCCAAGAGTCTCCCATAGAATCCAGGAGAGTCGGCAGGTACCCTCAGCATAGCTTGAAGCCATAAAACTCTCCTTTTTGGATCCTTTTCTTTTCCAGGTAGATGGGGAACCTCAGATTTGGAGTGGTCTTTATTTGATGTACAACCCAGTACACAAAAGCTTTTAGGCATTTTCCTTGCTCGATTTTCGCACTGGTTTGTGATTGATTGAAGCGTTATAACTCAATTGCTTTCCCCCAAAAAGGGGACACGGCACAGGCGCTGAGCGTTTGATGATGTGGTGCTTGTAATGTCTATACCCCTCATCTGGCACTCCACCTTTCACTTGGTTGTGTGAATGATTTAGGATGGGGCCCAAAGTGCAGGTGTAATGCAAATTCAGTTTCGAATGAAAAGGGTTACTGCAGCAATTCAAGCAGTGCTGAAACGCCTCAGCTACACCTGTTCCTAACTTAACACAGCTAGATCGAGACTATTCTTCAGTACAGAAAGGGGGTGGAGTGAAAGTTTGATGATAACAAAGATAAAAGAAAAATCTAAAACAAAACAAAAGTGCAAAAGCAGCCGCTTGCTCTTACCTGGGAGCCAGAAGACATTATCAACGCTGCGCTAATGCTGGGCTTCCCTGGCGGGATCTGTAGTGCAGGTGTCAGGGCAGCCAGTGCGTGTGCTTGGATGGGGTAAGGGGGAATGTTTGGAGCCACGCAGGGAGTGGAATCCGAGTCCTACGGAGAAAATAAGGAAAAACAAGTTTTGAGAGGCTTTCTGCACTCACAAATGATTAAGTGTCCAATTAGGCACCAATATTCTCATGGAGAAAGACCAATCACCATGTCCGGGTTGGCTGAGTGCTAAGCACACATGTATGTGTCAAATGGAAAGAAATGGAGGCAGGTAGCAAACTGGGATTGTTCTTCAAAATACAATGTTCTGTCTCAATCCCTGCTAGCCATTTTATATGGACGTACACAGCCCGTCCCTCCAACTACAACCAACTCGCATGGTGAAGTCGCTTGGACAGGGGCAGTCCTTACGATGTCACTTCCTGAGAGTGAGGAGACGGAGGAGGCAGAAGAGTGCTGCTGGGGGCTGGAGAGGGACATGGGCGAGTCGGCACTATGGGGGGAGACAGAGTCCCGCTGGCGCTCGTCCATCGCAAGGACTGCCAAATTGCTGGGGTCCATCTGCTCGCCCCCGTCCTTTAGGACGGGGCCTAAGAGGAAAGCATAAACACCCTTACAAATATGTCCAACACATTTAAATCACACCCTTTCCTTTTTCAATCTCTGATAGTACATTCAGTAATGAATTTTCTCAAGGATTTCAACCAAAAACAAAACCCTCACCGGAACTCCACTGCCTAAGTGCATGACTAAAGCCAATTGACAGCTACTAAATACAGAACAGAATCTTGATTTTAATGGCAACCTGACTTGCAGTGCATCAGTTACTTCCCGGGATATTTCCAGAGATTCGCATCACCAGAGATGGCAGTCCAACATGAAAATTGTAGCTTTGGTTAAAATTCCAAAGACAAAGTCAAACACCCACACAGGCACACACAGACACAGTGACTTACTGTAGTTCTCCACCTGGGCACTCTGCCTGCCCCCCCACTTCTTGATGATCCATTCCCTGTATTTAATGACTTCTTGAGTAACTTTTATGATGCGGCCTAAAGTGCTGCAAGGACACAAATGCACCAAATTAAAAAGTCAATCCTTCATACAAAATCATGTAAGAGGAAAGCTAGATAAGATGACCTTGCAAGCCATAAACCTGTACAGTCTTCATAGCAAACACAGCCAGTTACTGCTTCAGTTACCCATCACTTGTGGTCGAAGAAGTTCATGCTCAATGAAGCATTTCAGAGGCACTAAATATGTAGTACATGCCTTCCCCCCATACATTCTGCAGGTAGAATTCTTGCCATTAATTTAATATTGAGAAGCGTTAGCATGCTAGCTAAAGAATTAGTTATCCCATTGACTTGAATAGACTGGCCAATAGAAGCCAACGCAGATCGAATTCCGTATTCAACCTCAACCAATATCAAATGAAATCAGTACTTTTTCAGCTTACCTTGATGTTTGGGTACCTAGAGAATTTATTAATTTATTTTATATGTTTTATTCATTTTTATTAAATGATTGTTGATTTTGGTTGTTTCCATTGAAACATCAATAAAGTCACATAGGTTAGTATATACCATTTCTCCATTATTATATTGTTTATACATTTTTTTATATTGGTTGTGCTTGCCAGTCAAAAGTGCCAGTAATTTTGGAACCAACTGTATGATACACAAGAAGTGGGTAAGATTTCACTTTATGTGTAGCTGCCTCACCTGTCGGTGTCTTTGTTGGGGTAAGAGCGGGCCAGGGGAGAAACTGCATGGCCAAGCACTATGTAGGCATAGTCAAAGGCCTGCTTCACTTGCATGGCACCATAGGAGCTCCGACCAACATCATTCCCTGTGGAGACGAAGTCATTAGAAATGGCCATCCACAGTGGTATGCCTCAATGGTCAAGGGGCAAAAGTGATCAGATACACTTAAACCTATTGAGTTTTTCAGCATGAAACCACAAGTGACCAGGAGATTGGGGGGAATAAATACAGCTTCATCAATAAATCACCAAATGCACCATCTACACGACGCGGTGAGACAAACTGGAAGGGACAACCGACAATACTGTTGCAAACAAATTCTTTCAAGTGGAGAATTCATTAGACTCATGAATAATCTGCATGCACGTGCACAAAAATTTACTCTCATTGTTTGAGAAAGCAGTTGCATTTCTGAGGGTTTGTTAGTTCAAGCTTCATACATGCTTTCCGATTCAATCCTGTCAGAAAAGCAAAAGCTCAAGACAGTTCGATTTTTGGGGGTTTTCAGTGATCGAACCGACTTGAATTCCCAGACAGCAATAACCTGAATTCAGTGACACTTGAGGTCAAATACCACAATTTATATTTATGGTCATTAGTAAATGCTTTTATCCAAAGCATATCAACTTGCACTGTAGAAATGAAACCCACTTACACATACCTTTATACAAGCCAGACACGCTAATCACTTCACTCAAGGGTACAATAATTTAGCACAATGCTGCACTGCCACTCGCTGTACAGATCTGTCCAGAGTTCCACACTTAATAGAACGCACCCAGGCACATATAAACTAGAATGGTTTTTACACGTAAAAACAGATGTCTCCCCCTTCCCCCATTTCACATTTTAGAGTTGGTCCAGAAACGAGTCCCACCCTTCAATATGCCCAAGTCCAAATTGTTACCATGGAAACAGAAGAAATAAAATTCAAAAGCAGTTCAAACCCTCAGAAGGCACATCTACATGTTATGGAGAGACACTATATCAAATTTGGTGAGAATCGGTCAAACAGTTTCAGAGTTATGCTCCGGAAACAAATGGGAATGCCGACGCCAACGGGAATTCAGGCAAAAAACAATGTCCCCCCTCCCCAGGAAGGGGGAGATCATTTCAGAGTTCCAAAATACTCAATTCACAAACATCCTATAAGAAGACGGACACTCAACCTCCAATGTTTCTTAAGCTTGCACTGGTCATGCTGACAGATTGCCACCCACACCCCTCCCCCCTAACAGTTGCATAACTTTTTCACAATTCATCAGGCAGACTGCCATCGAGCTGGACCAATCTGACACCTACGGACCCGCATGAACAGGTCAGAGCAGAAGGGGCAACTGGTTCACTTGGTGGGGTTTCAGGCCAGGATACGAAGACGCACTCATCGAGTTGTAGCAATTCGACACGGTGGCATTGTGGTTTAGCACTGTTGCCACACAGCAAGAACGTTGTGGGTTCGATTCTGGCCTGGGGCCTCTGTGTGGAGTTTGCATGTTCTCCCCATGTTCGGGTGGGTTTTCTCCGGGTACTCCGGTTTCTCCCACCCACAAAAACATGCATCATAGGAACACTCCAACCAGTACCCCTGACCAAGGAACTGGCTTTAGAACTGGAATTGGCCCCCGGGCCCTGCTCTGTGGCTGCCCAGTGCTCCCAACTATAAGATGGGTCAAATGCAGAGGACAAATTACCCCACGGGGTTCAATAAAGTATATCTCATCTCTTATCTTATTTCTCTGTAAAAATCTAATATTAAATTAAAAATTTAGAAGGTCCAATCGGCTAACTGCGTACAAGCGTACTCGCATAGAACTACATTGCCTCCTCGAGACAGAAAGACAGTTCATGGCTCTCCTTCAAAACTCATCAGCCGCTACTGCTTTACACTCGTAATCAAGCCTCCCAAACACAGAGCAAGGGCGGAGGAAACCCAAAAATGTGCGTGCTCAGTATGCAACTGACGACAGTCGGTGGCCAGCAGGAGGCGCCAAAACCAAATGCATCACACCCATTTCCCTGAGCAATGCAAAGCCAATTATCTGCTGTTCTTGCAAGGCTGCCAGCCAGTCGGCACTGACACAGCATGGGATCCGATCTGACAGTGGTGGTCACTCCGCATTGTAAAACAAGCAGCTCCTGTCAAATCAACAGATATTAAAAATATTTTCCCAACTGAACATCTTTTATTTGCTTCACACTTCATGTACAGGATGCCATCATACAAAACATGGTTTGGTATGAATGGAATTAATGAATGAATCAATTCGTGCAAATCTGGAATTGTACTGCGGGACAATCCCAGAGCGCTGATTTGTAGTAGCAAGTGCGGAACAAAGCTGGATGTCGCTGAATACCCAAACCTCCGAGTTAGACAAACAGATTTTCCCTAGGATCTGTGCATAACACCTTTTTTTTTTGGATTTTGTTTTTGACACTTTCTCCCTTCTCCCTGAAAAGGTTCTGCCTTTTGCCAGGCGGCAGTTGTAATGAAGAACCTGTTCTTGATCTGTCTTGCCCGTTTAAATGAAGGTTAAATAAAAAAATTTTTAAAAAATGGTTTGAATCACTAGGGGGATGGCGGAGGGGGCTGATCACCCTAATTAAGACTTGGACCCCCATTTAAAAAGTAAAAACAGGTTGGGTGGGTTCAAAACATTTATCCTTATTCTATCTGTAATCATAAACATCACAATGTGCTTCTCCCATTAATGTCTGGAAGAATCTTGGAATATGATTTCAGACACCCCTTAAGTGGGCCATACCTTTTCTTAACCTTGACGTTTGTTGAAAGTCTCATCTCCCTCCGTCACCCAGACTCCCATCATTGGCACACATGCTCCATGTGTAGGGTGAAACGGTAACAGCTAGTGTTCATAACCACCTAGCTAATCTTATACACATTACGGTCTTAAGGCCCATTCACACCAAGTGAGAATTTCCATGCGGATTATTTGCGCGGATTTTTATAGAAACTTTCTTCATGGGTTCTAATGTAAGCTTAAACAAGGCAAAATTTCCGTGTGGCAGAAAAAACATCCACACGGATTTAAGCTTCTGCGAAAATCCGCCCGTGAAATTATACATTTAGCCAATGAAATTATTTGTTTTTATTGAGGTCACAGCATTTGAACCTTTTGATTAGCTAGATGGCTTGTATTTACAGTTAACACTGAAACTTAACGTGTCATCTTATAGCTATGTGCGCAGTTAGTTTACTTTTTCATAGCAGAGATCTAGCCAATTATAGTTTTTTTTTTTTTTTTTTTTGATTTTCATATTTTGAATATTTGCGCACCAAAACACAAAGCTGTGCGTCGCTGAGGTGCAAATTGTGCTGCAGCTTCCTCGGAGTTGGACAAGTTAAGTTCACTGAAACAGCCCCAGATCCGGACATCGAGGAAATCCTTTGTTGGCTACGTCAGCGCAACAGGAGACTGCGAGACTCACGTTACTCACGTTGCAAGCAATGTCATCGTTGCTGCTGCTGCCATCATGGTTCATTTAGGTTAAATTACAGCAGTGTCCGACTGTCTGATTAGAGTTTTAATATAACTCCGTGCCCAACAGTCCACAGTTTAAAGATTTAAAGAAATCTACTGGGCACAGTTCTTCAAAATAAGCGCCAAGAATGTCACCAACTGAGCTATATTGAAACCCCATCCCTAAACCCTAAAAGATTCAGTAGATTTAAAGAAATTTTGAAGAAAAGAAAATGGACTGTCGGACACAAAGTTATATTGAAACCCTATCCGAATGTGGGACACGGTATCACCATGTAAAACTTGTCTTAAAAACCATCTGACTGTCAGACATGGAGACGCTTCGTAAATTATACCCCGTAATTGGAACAACGCAAAATTTTGCACAGAGTTCGGTATGAATGGTTTCACGAGGAATGTGTGCTGCGAATATTCCGCAAATCCTACCGCTTTTTCGCTTCGCCCCGGAGTGAATGAGCCTTTACCCTCTGAGTTTCTGAATTAAATCGTATCAAGTGTCCATGGATGAATGCTAACGTGCATCTATGGCTTCGCATTTCAATGTAAAATGTAATTTCCAGTGACGAAACGTCAGTGGTGACCTCATCTTTCTTTGTTTAATTGCCTAATCGTTCCACGGCTTACATTGTCTGATTACCTCCAGTTTCTAAGTAGAATTGGTAGAATGACCATCAAATTAATTTTTAATACAACTGTCTCACAAAGTGTTCCTATGCACATAAAAGACGTCGTAAAATGTCAATATGCCCTAATAAATTCTGAAGTCAGGTAAAGTTAGCTCACGAAATGGCTCAGATTTGCATAAATTAGTTTGTGAGGTTCATTAAGCAATATGGTAGAAGAATTCATCCAATATTCTGAATATAATTACGATTAAAGGGCACAGTGAGGCACGACGCCCAGCTGATTTACTGCATCATAATCTGAAATATAAGGGCACTAGCAGCACCAGAACCTCCCGCCATTAAGATAAAAAAAAGTCAGTTTTTGTTGATGGACACACACACGGACAGACGCACGCTCGGATGAAGCCCGATACCATAGCTCCCGTGCCACTTGGGGGCCAGGAAGTAATGAGGAGCCTCTAACTGAAAATGATGATATAAAGCAAAATGTCAGTGTTTGGTGACATTTTGAGGCCAGTGACCTTGAAAAAAAAAAAAAAAAAATCAAGGTTACCTCTAGGCACGTCATTTGTAGGCCTTTATGAGATGCATGTACAGTAAAAATTAGGGGCCTGTTACTGAAATAGTTGATGAGATACAGCAAAATGCCAAAGTTTTTGGTGATATTTTTAGGCCAGTCACCTTGAAAAAAATAGGCCAAGGTCACCTTTAGGCAAGTCATTTGTAGGGCTTTATGAGATGCATGTCCAGTAAAAATTCGAAGCCTGTAACTGAAATAGTTGATGAGATAAAGCAAAATGTGTTGATTGCACACACGCGGGGACGGAGCCCAATACCATAGCTCCTGCACCACGAGAGGTGGGAGCTAATAAATAAAACCAAAGAGAGATGAAAGTTGGTGAAAGTTTTGGATTTTTTGCAGTAATTGCCATCCTTACTGTCTCACATCAATTATATCAACATAGCCAGCTGGCAATCACTTCATTTGCAAGTCTCAATTACAACTGGTCATGCATTGGTCTTGGTTGTTCAGTCAAAAAATGGTTTGATTGTTAATCAGGCAAACTTGATGCGGCAAAGGGTGAAGTTACTGAAGGCCTTCATAACATCTGATGGCAGGCCACAGGTCATGTCTAATGCCAGCTAACACTGGTGCTCAGTCATGACGAGCGGTGAGACAAAGGAGGATTAGTAGTACAGATAATGTAACATTTTGACATCAAAATAAACCAGTGGTTCTCAAACTCTGTCCTCCCCCCACTATGCATGCTGGTTTTTGCCCCAACCCCGATTGCCATCTTGGGATTTTAACGAGCTGTTGATTTGCCTTTATTAGGTGCCTTTATGTTTAGAGCAGTTATTTGTCCTCTTAAGCCACATTTGATTAATATATAAATGCCAAGAAGAATAAAAATGTAATATCCACATTGAGATATATTACAAACAAGTATAAACAACTGCAGAGGGAAATAATTTAATCATACATTTAAATCAAACAGAGACAATCAATAGGTTCCTCACTGGTGAAACTGTTAACACATGGTTGCAAAAACTAACAATTTAATCGAATTTCTATCCCTGTTAAGGTATGAAGTTTTGTCCATATTGTGCAGCCGAACACTGTACAAGTTAGATGTCCCAACTTTTCATCATTTGGAGTTGTACATCCATTAATGTGCACATGCCCTTTTGTATTAACAAATAAAAACAATGAAAAATGGCAACATTCAAATTTACCTGGCAAGAGAGGGTCCTCGATGCACAGCATGGATGGCCTGTAACCATTGGTCATGGCTTTCATGATCTCCTCTTTGGCAATATAAGCGCCTCCATTCTTGATCCGGATTCCCGTTTTAAAGTAGTTAAAGTGCCGCCCATAGAGCTCAAAGAACTCAATGAGCAGGATTCCAAGATTAACATTGGGATTACTGGCATCTATTCTTGGGTGGAGCTACATTGGAGGCACATGAGAAGACAGAGCGGTTAGCATGCCCTGCGCTACATAGGGTCTCGCACGCATCGTTTTCCTAAGGTTCTATAAATGACTGAGAATTCAGACAACCCAAGAACAAATAATGACAGAGGCCTATAATTTCTACAAGCCAAATAGAATAAAGTACTTCACACTTAAATGCAGCTTTGCATGTTCTGACTAGCTCTGAGAAAAACACCACTCAAAGTTTGTGTTATGACAGGCCCTTTCAGTTGGCAAAAAAGTTGTTGACTTAAAATAAGAAAAAAAAAAATCCAAATGTAGAACCGAAAGATTTCTGCTTTTGCAGTATAAGTGCAACATGTGACATAGCGAGGAATATGGGTGGGAGACACACACAAAAAAAAAAAAATTGGATTTTTACCTGCAAGAAGCTTATGACCATCAGAATGAGACTGTAGGAACTGATCCCACCAGTGAAGACCTCATTCAAATCCCTCTGAAGAAGAAACTGCTTCAGCACGAAAATTAAGTAAGGCAGGACGGTATACCTCTGTAAACAAGAAAATAATCAGTCAAACTTGCTTCTGCCCTACACCATAAACTCAATAGAAACAAGAACCCCTCTAGCATACATAAATGTTACAGCACAGACTTCTGCCAATTAATTTGATAAAGCAGGCAGGAGTGGGAAAAACCAAACAAAGGTTTTCAGGCTTTACATTATAGCAATCAGTAATCAGTAGGAGATGTGTCCTCCACAGTTCTTGATCAGCTGTTCCACATGGTTTGGCCTGGAGCCCGCCAGATATTTGCAGGTTGCCTTGATTTCTTCATCGTCATGCCACACCTGGACAACTGTATCGATGTTGGTTTTTGTGGTGCAGTCCTTCTGCTGCAGCCTTGACTTAATGGTGGACCAGAGATTCTCAATGGGATTGAGGTCAAATGAATTACCAGGCCAATCCAACACAGTTACACTTTTGTGTTGATGATACAATCACATTAGTTGCATCGTACATGGCAAGGGAATTAATGAAACGTGGCTGAAAGGTACTTTGCACAGATCATTGAGGTTGTTATATAAAATCTCCATCACTTGGCAAGGCTATTAGTTCTCCATTCAGCTCATTCAGCTGAAAAGCACCTTCATCCAATTAATTTGCACAACACTAACTTCAGATGAATTCAAAGTAAAGACGTGAAAATCAGATTAGCCATTGGACAAAACATCCAAGAAATGAAAAACAAAAATCCTTTCAATACTCTATAGCCATTTGAAAATACTCTAATAGCCATTCAAAGGAGCATGTCCAAGTTTAAATTCTCAAATGTTACCCTACTCCTTCATTTACAAAATGCCCGTAGCACAGTTTCTTACATACTTAGATGAGACTCAATTGACAAGACCTACAGATGAGAAAACTGTCCAATAATCATTTGCAAAAAATAAAAATAAAAAAAATTATATATATTATACACACATACACACACACACACACACACACACACACACACAATGAGTGCTTGAAAGCATTAAGATGACCGATTGAAAATAAGTGAGGGGTTTCAGAGCATGTATCCACAAGCGAGAGCACTCAAATCCTTTCCACTGACGAGCAGTAAACTTAGGTGCAGGTGACCAAATGATCTTGTAATTGTAACTGCCTCTGGAATAGAGAACAGTACATTGAATATTCATGAGGAGGTGGTGCACTAGAATTATTCAAAAGATGGCGCTCTCCAGTCTGCAACTGTCGTATCAATGTTGCATGAATCAAATCTCCCTTTGAAACCCGATCTGCCACCTGCCTGGCATATCTGGCTGTGAAATATTCCCTGTTAAACTCCACAATTTATACAATTATAATGAAGTAACCTCACAGCAACCAGGCCATACATACTAAAATGAACGTGAATATAGCTGCAAAACAGTTTTAAGGGATAACAAATTTCAAAATAGAAAGAGAAAGCACTCCCTGGAACAAAATACACAAAGACTTGTTTAGTCAGTCGACCCACAAATATCCATTACATATGCACACAAGAATACAATGTTACAGTTGTTTAACGCGTAGAGGGGTTGCTGGGGGGTTGCTGGGGGTCCCCCCCCCCCCCCCAAAAAAAAAATCCCCCATAAAGTAGAAAGCAGAGCCAAGATTGGAAATTCTCTGAGCACATCTTGTTCCTTTAAAATTTACTCCTGGCGCTGGATAGCGTCATAGCCATTGAGAAAAACAGCAGAGTACATTTCCTTCCAAACTGTGTACTGCTTCAATTAGAATCTCATTCTTCAGGGGTTACAAATTAACAGGTAAAGAGACCTTATTTTGTGCGTTGGTTTCCAACCTATTAGGGTCATTCCATGCCAAGTGTCTAGTGGGAGCCATTTGGACCATGTCAGATTTGGCTGTTTTGTCATAAAAGTAAGTTCCCAGGCATCTCCCATCACTGTTATGCAGATGACATTCAGTGCCATTTTTCATTTACACCAGAAAAAATGCAGAGCCTCAGCACCCTCTTGGTATGCCTGGCAGCTATCGAGGGCTGGATGGCAAACAACCTCCTGCAGTTAAACACCACAAAGACTGAGGTCTTAATCACTGCTTCTGACAGTGTCACAGCCAGGGTACAGGAACATCTGGGGCCCCTCAAAAACCACATCCACACAAACATCAGGAACCTCGGGATGCAATTCAACCAATCCATGCTCCAAGAGAATTATGTGAAGTCCTTATCCCGAAATAGTTTTTTCCATCTGAGAAATATCGCCAAGTTCCGTTCCATAGTGTCTCATTCAGAACTTGAAATGTCAATACATGCATTCATATCATCCAGGCTGGACTATTGTAACTCACTTTTCACATTTCTCAATCAATCATCCATTGCTCGCCTTCTACTTGTACAAAATGCAGCTGCCAGACTACTCACAAGGTCAAGAAAATCCTGACGCATCACACCCATACTTGCTTCCTTGCACTGGCTACCCATCCCATTCAGTATTCACAATAAGGTCCAACTGCTTACTTACAAAGCCATTAACGGACAAGCCCCCAGTTACATCTGCGACCTCATTCACCACCATACCCCCAGCCAGTCTTTGAGATCATCCGACCAGGGCCTCCTGTCAGTCCCTCAGACCCAGCTCAAAACAAAGGGGGACCGGTCCTTTCGGGTAGTGGCCCCCAGGCTGTGGAATGCGCTCCCACTGGAGCGAAGATCCGCCCAGTCGGTAATCAGTTTTAAGGGGCAGTAAAAGACTCACTTGTTCAGACAAGCTTTTGCGGATTAGGTGGTATTCACTGCCTGTTTCCATTGTTTGTCACATGACTGTATACTGCATATTACTTAGGCACTGCCTTTCATGTTTCCTATTGTTATTTAATCACTGTGTCGATGTATGTTTTTATCTGTATACTTTTGAAGCACTCTGTGTACCCGTACTATGAAGGGCGCTGTAGAAATAAATATTTACTCACTAATAAATATTTTTGCAACCAAGTTCTGGCCCTTTTTGCACAGCGACTTCAGAGGGGCCACTTTCACATTGCTCCATCTTGAAAAGCATTTTAGCCAAGTCAATCAAATTTTCAGTGGTGAAAATCCGCTACTATAACTTGAGGAATATGGACTTAAAGGGGTCCCTTTGGTTTATCATATATTTTTGGGTGCTTAAAGTTGCTTGAAAAGTTTACTCTGCGCTCTGCAGTAGCATATTTGAAGGACTGTAAAAAGCTAAATTTCAAAGCCAGGGATTTGGTATTCTACATACTCACCATATATGGGGAGCTGTAGGTCTTTCAATTACTGTGAAAGTCAATCAACAGATAATTACCTGGAAAGTTTTACATGGGTGTGAACTATAACTGTGCTCTATGCAGATAAGCCTGAGCAAGCATTAAAGTGACTGGAGTGATATGTCGGCATAAATCAATGGTAGGGAATCACATTTTTAATATCAGATGACCATAATTGATACAATGACATGGCATCAACACCATGTAGAATTTTTTACTTCAGAAAAATAAAATATTTTTCATGACTTAATTGGGATACCCTTGCTCTATTGTAGCTGAAATGGTTGAAACGGAGGACAATGACTTTTTTTTCTCTCGCAAGAGATCATTTTTCTTAGCTGCTGGATAGATACTATTGGTAAGTATATTTGGCAATTTTCACATCAGGCTTGGCTGAGGACTTTAATTCATACAATTCCTAGGAAACAGGGATGGAGCTTAACTTATCCATATTGTAAATCAAGATGTCAAGTCAAGATGGCCAGAGGGTCTCCCACCCATGAAGGGCTTGAATAATGAAAAAAAATAAAATTAAATGGAAAAAAAAAAAATTAAAAAAATTAAAAATAAATAAAAAATTGTGGAATACTCAATGTCAATTTGCAAAGGTTTTGAAGGTCTCATCATCGACAGTGCATAACCTCGTCAAAAGATTCAGAGAAACTGGAAAAAAATCTGTGCAGGAGGGACAAGGCCGAAGACCTTTACTGGATGCCTGTGATCTTCGGGCCCTCAGATACCACTGCATCACTCACCAGCATGATTCTGTCATTGACATTACAAAATGGGCCCAAGAATACTTCAAGACTACTGCCTGTAAACACAGTCCGCCGCGCCATCCACAAATGCAAACAAAAACTTTATCACGCAAAAAGCCATAGTTGAGCATGATCCAGAAGTGCTGCCGTGTTCTGTGGGCCAAGGCCGATTTAAAATGTACTGTAGCAAAGTTGCAAAGTGTCCTGAGGTCAGACTAGACCAAATTTGACATTCTTGTTGGAAATCATGTCCTCCGGGCTAAAGAGGAGAAGGACTACCCCTCCCGTTATCAGCGTTCAGTTCAAAAGCCAGCATCTCTGATGGTATGGGGATGCATTAGTGCATGTGGTTTCAGTCCGATGAATGCTGAAAGGTATATACAGTGGGGGAAATAGGTATTTGACCCCTTGCTGATTTTGCAGGTTTGCCCACGAACAAAGAGTGCAACAATCTATAATTTTGATGATAGGTTTATTTTAACAGTGTGTGACAGAATATCACCAAAAAAGTGGAATAAGACATAGTATGCATTTTAGGAATTTATTTGCATATTTTTGGTCAAAAATAAGTATTTGACCCCCTGGACAAACAGCATGTTCATATTTTGTAGAAAAGCCATTATTGGCCAGCACATATGTCAAACAATTTTTATAGTTGTTGACAAGGTTTGTGCACATTTTGGCAGGGATGTTGGCCCACTCCTCCCTGCAGACAGCCTCCAAATCATTCAGGTCCCGAGGCTGTCGCCTTGCAACCCTAATTTTAAGCTCCCTCCAAAGATTTTCAATTGGATTCAGGTCTGGAGACTGGCTAACCACTCCAGACCCTTGATGTACTTCTTCCGCCACTCTTTTGTTGCTTTGGCGGTGTGCTTAGGGTAGTTGTCGTCCTCGACCCATTTTCAGCTCTCTCACTGAGGGAAGAAGCTGTTGGTCTAGAATTCCACAGTATATGGCCCCTCAATTCAATGAAGTTGTCTGGTCCCCTTGGCTGAAAAGCACCACTGTGCTTGACGGTGGGGATGGTGTTCTTAGGGTTGTACTCCGTGTTCTTTGCCCTTCAAAGACGGCGAATTGAGTTGAGCCCAAAAAGTTCTATTTTGGTCTCATCTGACCACATCACCTTCTTCCAGGCCTCTTCTGAGTCATCCAGGTGGTCAATGGCGAACTTCAGGCGGGCCTGTACATGTGCCTTCTTGAGCAGGGGGACCTTGCGTGCACTGCAGGAGTTCAATCCATGACCGCGTAGTGTGTTACCAACTGTTTCCTTTGTAACTGTGGTCCCAGCTGCCATCAGTTCATTAATCAGTTCCCCCCTTGTGATTTCTCACTGTTCGCATGATCAGGGACATCTCACGAGGTGAGACCTTGCATGGAGGCCCAGACCGAGGGAGGTTGGCGGCAGTGTGGTGGTACTTCCATTTCCTGATAACTGCACCGACAGTTGATCTTTTCTCTCAAAGTTGCTTTCCGATTCTCTTGTAGCCCATCCCAGCCTTGTGTAGGTCAACAATCTTGTCCCTGATGTCCTTAGACAGCTCTTTGGTCTTGCCCATGGTGGAGATGTTGGAATCTGGTTGTTTTGGAGTGGACAGGTGTCTTTTATACAGGTAATGAGGTGAGGCAGGTGTATTTGATGTAAATAATTAGTTGGGATTGGGGGTGTGTCATAAAGAAAGACTAACTGGCTTGTGGGACCCAGAATACTCGCTGTTTGGTAGGGGGTCAAATACTTATTTTTCCTCATCAGATGGTTATCAATTTTTATAAATTCATATGATGTGATTTTCTGGAATTTTCTTTGTGATTCTGTCTCTCACTGTTAGAATGTATATACGATTAAAATTCTAGATTGTTGCATTCTTTGTAAGTGGGCAAACCTACAAAATCAGCGAGGGGTCAAATACTTATTTCCCACACTGTAAAAGGGTTAAGAGCTACATATCCTCCCCTCCAGATGACATCTATTCCAGGGAAGGCCTTGTGTATTTCAGCCGGACAATGCAAAACCACACACTGCAGCTATTACAACAGCATGACTTTGTAGAAGAGTCCATGTGCTGAAATGGCCTGCCTGCAGTCCTGATCTTTCACCAATTGAGAACATTTGGTGCATAACTAAACAAAAAGTCCGTCAAAGGAGACCCAAAACTCTCCAGCAGCTGGAAGCCTGCATTTAACAAGAGTGGGAATCAAATTCCAATGGCTAAACTCAAGAAACTTGTCTCCTCAATGCCCCGACGCCTCCACTCTGTAAAAAAGAAGAGGGGATGCTACACCATGGTAAACAGGCCCCTGTCCCAACTTGAGACCTGTATCAGCCATCAAATTTGAGATGAGCTTATTCTGTGGATAAACTTGTTAAATTTCTCAGTTCCAACATTTTCTATGTTCTCTATTCTATTGTGAATAAAATACTGGCTGCTGTAATTTGAGTCATTGCATTTTGATTTTATTCACAATTTACACTTTGTCCCAACCATTTCGGAAATGGGGTTGTACATACATGTGTTATGCATGAGTATTTTATGTAAAGCACTGTATATCATTTGTAAATGGAGATTTGTTACAAGCAGTTTTTGCTGCCTTGCTGGTCAGCTATTTATTTTGTTCATCAGCACCCTCTGGTGGTGTGTCTGTAGCAAAACATGATCTGATGTAATATCACTTCTTTGTAATTGACTAATGCTTTCTTGAAGCTTCTGGTATCTTCCTGCCTGGAGGGGGTGGAATTACCCAGGAATCCTGGAGATCTTTCCAGAATTTTGCTAGTCTATATAAATGCGGAGATTTTCGTCAGTAGAAGAGCAGAGTTACATAGTGGCATAAGAGTGTTAGAGGATTGAACAGTGGATTATTTGTAGAAGTTTTTTTTTTTTTTTTTTTTTTTTTTTTTAAATCAGAGAAGATTAAATTTGTTTAAGTTGTCATTGCTTGTTTTCTTGGTTGTGATTTTTAAGTCATAACACGTGCATTCACTGAGGACTGATCTGTCAAATGACTTCAAATGATTACTTGATAGTTTATTCTTGGTTACAAATCGATTTGCTTATTAAATACAGTAAAGCTACCTTCAAACTGTGGTATATGTGCAGAAAATACATCACCCTGTAGTTATATACAATGCACTCTTGTCGGGTTGTGATTAATGATAATTTTCTCCATCGTTAAAACATAGGCCTAATTTAGTTGGAAGGGCACACTCGGAGCACACGAATCCGGCACACACATTGCATCGTGGCAGTGCTTTGAATAATTTGCTCGACTTGCAACAAGGCTATCACAAAACTCACTTGAAATCTCACCAAGGAATCTCTAAAAAGGACACAAGTGGTAAAAGTAAGAATGGAACCTTACAAAATGACACTAAATTGTCTAAAATTATGGATTGCTCATTTTTATAATACGTTAGAAATGAGGATTTACAAGCCGTTTGTTAATGAAGCTAACAATCGCATTATGACAAGCTACATCTTTAAGAATGTTTAAGAAATAACTAATTGCGCACTAAATCGGACGAAATTAAAAGAATTATTGCCAGATTAAACGCATTTATCACTGCAATGCTGATTCAATCATAGGCTTAGGTATTTGTCTATTCAAATCCAAATGACAACTCTTTTGGATGGACAGCGTTTTCCCCAAAGCCAAACACGGACTAGCATTTCTTCCCTTATGTGGTTTATTTCTCGTGCCAAACACAGAAGAGTTCTCTTCCAATGAGTATCATTTTTAGAGCCAAATATTAGCGAGCGTTTCTTGCCGTGTAAGTTTCCGGCACCTACCCCAGGCATGGCTCCAAGAGGTTGCTTGGTAGTAGAATTTCATATTATGATTGACATCAAAAGCAAATTTCTCTCCAATTTTAGCCATTTGAGTGGATAAGGGGCAGCTTATATTTGGCTCCACATGATCATCAGTAGTTCTGCATATCATCCTCAGATGTCACACTTCTAGTCAATGAGTTTGTGATCCAGGAGATGTATTCTTTCACCTCCCTGCAATTTTTTTTTCTCAGTACATAATTGGAAAATAAATTCTATATTGAATTTCCATGTCTTTTCTGGGTACTTGCAGCACTTTCCGGTCCTAAGATTATGAAAATAGATTAAAGTATGTTTTAATTTCAAATCAAACACAGGCAAGAATCGGCTTGATTTGGTATCTGCACAAAGGTTAAAGCAGAAGTCTTTCTACAAATTTCCAAGCACCCTTGTGGCAACCAAGAAATCAGCTAGTGCATTAACCACTTGTTTCCCGGATATTTATATTATAAAACTCACGCCTGCCAATCTCTTATCAGTTGGCTTATCTAACTATCCAGAAACGTGTGTACTTGTATTATTGTCGACCGGCTTGAGTTCCGGAGCCGCGTCTTATAATGTTGCTCGCTTTGCATTTAACCACACAGAACTGTTATCATGAATGCTTTTTGCATTGCATCTACACACAGACAATGGTTTGAGTTCATGTGCATTATGATTGGTCTCGGGTGATAAGAAGTAACGTGCATATATTCCATTGCTTAGTTGGTAAATTTTGTTTCGTTTATTTTCACCGTGATCGCATTGTGACAGTCAAATGAACTTATGCTGTTCCTGCTGTGGCAAGACAAAAAGCTTGTGAAGATGCTGTCAACCCGCGGGCCACTTGCAGACAGTGAAGAGTAATAGTCAGGGTGAGCGAAGAGAGAAACCACATTGTATTGTGGATAACAACTTCGGTATGAACGGTGTTGATCGCAGTGATCAACTGGCTAGTTCGCACCTGCCGCACACTACATGCGCGTGCGTTATGAGATTCCATTATGTGTCGTACAGTGCTTCCAAACTTACCATACTGTCAAGAATTTATGCAAGTTTTTTTTTTCTTTTTTCATGTCGCCCTCATTCTGTCGCCTCCTAATCTGTTTCTTTGCAAGTAAAAGACGAATATAGCGTAATTGATTGCATCCTTATCATATATTGCACGAACTCAAGTCAGCATCAGGATGGTTTAGATGCTAAATAGCACAGTTCTCATCAGCCATTACTCCAATGACCATCAGCAAAAATTATTTGGGCCAGCACATGCGGCAGTACTCACTGCAGCCCTGTTAAACATGACTTTCATGAGCTATCGTTCATAGACGGATCCGGGACTCAAGCCCGGCGACTGTTCGCAAGTAAACACGGCTCCGAGCGACAAGTGGTTTAATGTCTGTAATTACTGTAATTTATAAATATATAGGCAAGAACTAACAGAGTCAATGAAGACCAATCTATAACAACCTCAATGTACTTTAAGGGGTTGCACATTTCATGCCTTTTACTTAACTGATTGTGCGTAATGAACCAATAATCAAAAGATCATTAATGTATATTGAGATACAAGAGTCATGTCCTTCTCAGTTTAGGTATAATTTAACAATTCTAGTGGAAGATTAATCATGTGAAACAATTAATGACACAAGAACAATTTAAACAATTACTGTATAAAACAATACAGCTCTCACTCGAAACAGCTGGGTCTGGCCAAGCGAAAGTGAACACGATGAAAATAATATTTCTTTGCAACAGATTGTGAATGGGCTGATCTTGTTGCTTAATCTGTCCAGTTGATGGAACGAACCATTTTTTCCAATACAAGACGTGGAAGGGGGGGAAATACAGCCATTTCAAGTGCATGAACGACAACAAGCTTGCTCAAGCTCACCAAAGTAAGCTTTAAAGTAGACTTTCTACTTTACAGGAGAAGTAGAGAGACTTTTAAATAACTTACTTTAATGTGCTGACAGAATGAGAAAGATACAAAAAGTAAGCTAGTGCGAAACACTTTAGGGCCATTCCATCTCATGTAGGCCAATAGCATGGGCATTTGTAATCACCATCTCTCAGATTGTCCTGATTTTTCCACCAGCAGTTGATATACGTACATGGACAAAATCCCAAATTTTTGGCTGCCAACTCCAACTGGTTACAAAATGGCAGTCACTTAAAAAATTGCCTTTTACACGTGTCCCGGCGTGCGCTCCCACTTTTTTCAAGCCCTTTTTAATCGTAATCACTAATTTCGACGGGCTCGTAATCATAATCTCTAATTTTTCAGGGACTGTTGTTAATATTTGTTGTTCCACAAGTTATTTCACAAGTAATTCTACAATACCAAAACAATGTTTAACCATTTCACATGCTACTTTATAAATATATGCATCAATAAACCTGTACCATTATAAAGAAATCTCCACAAAGAAACAGTCTAACCAGTCGTAATCATGATTGTGATCTAGATTGTAATCGTAATCATGCATTCTAAACCGATGTAACTGTAATCAAAAATTTTTGGAGGACTGTAATTGTAATCGTAATCTTTAAAAAAGGTCTCGTCATCATTGTAACCGCACTGATTATGTGTAATCCACCCCATGTCTGATAGCAACTATTGCAGCAAAAAGCAACTAAATCTGTGATGGGGTGGTGTCACCCCTTGGTCCATTTGAGCTGGAATGGCTCTTTAAGATGTTGCATTATGACCATATAGATCGCTGTCGTAACTGACGCTAGTAATAATAATCATGTGTATCTGTGATCCAGAATGTTTATTTTTTAATAAAAGTATGTTACCTATTTTAGTTTTTTCTTGAGGTAAACCCCACTTTTTCTCATGAACATCTAGTTCTGTAGTGACGTGACCAATACAGCTTGTAATGACATAGATTTAATTGGG
The DNA here is from genome assembly GCA_029721435.1 of Gymnothorax reevesii. NCBI lineage: Eukaryota > Metazoa > Chordata > Actinopteri > Anguilliformes > Muraenidae > Gymnothorax > Gymnothorax reevesii. The sequence goes on along the minus strand of CM056577.1, from coordinate 87,981,655 downwards.
AAAAGAAGATGGCTAAGAAATTCCATATTTTGCTACAATTTTTGCTGAGAACACAGTTTAATCGGTTTATTGCAAAATTGAAACCAGGTTGACTCCAATTTGCAATAATGAGAACAGCACGTTATGCATCTTTGCGTACACCTTGTCAGATCTGATGTCCTCTTTTGGTAGTGCCGTAACAGAGCACATTTTTGCTAATTTCACATTTAAAAATTATTCTAACAATCCATTGAGTATACCATGATAAAGTACTTGAATAAAAACCTTGAGAAACATGCATTTCAAGTTTATACAAGTTATCTGATTAAAAAGTCATCACCCAATGAACATCAGAATTGTTGACGGAACCGCTTGGCCAGACCCAGCTGCTTTTTGTCCGCCTGTCCAAATTGAAAATGACGCCACCAAACAAAACAATGTGAAATGATGTGTGATTACTTCCACTCAGACTAAGGATGCAGTCACATATTTACTAAGTGGGAGTAAAATAAAAAAAATTGTGCTGCATTCATTCGAATGAAAGGACAAGGGGAAAAAAATTGTTTCTATGGGAAAGAAATCTCACAAGTTTTGTGTTGCCCCGAGTGCAGTTATCCTGGACTTTCACATTTGAATTTGTGTGACTAAGCATTGTGCCCAACCAATGTGCAACGATAGGATGGAGTTGACCCCTTAACGTGCATAATTCAACACGGAGGAGTCATTGATGATGGCCGTTTTTAACCCTTTATAGCCCGCTGTACCACCCATTTTTGCCACAGCACACTTCAAAACATCACCTTTATATTTTCATGAGACCGCGCCAGGCTGCACTGAAGCAAGGCAAACTGAACAAAACCCAGTAGTTTTTCTGTAAGCTAAAGTACACCCTCTCGTGGTGTAAAAGTTAACAGGAGAGCTCCAGAGAATAGGGACACAAAACGTACATCAGGGGTGTCAAACTGACCTGTAAACGGGCCAAGAGGCTGCAGGTCTTCAATCCTACCAAGCAGAAGCTCACCTGAAAGCATTGATTTAATCAACTGATCTAGGCCTGCACAACTGATTAGTTGTATCAGGTGCGCTTCTGCATTGTTGGAGTGAAAACCTGCAGCCTCTTGGCCCGTTTACGGGTGAGTTTGACACCCCTGACGTACATTGTCAGTTAAGACATCTTAATTGGTTAAATTCTTAATGGTAATTAATCCACTAATGATCAATCACCCTTCAACTGGGTACTTTTACAAAAGACTTGCAACTGCCATTTTGGTAAATTCACCCAAATTTACCGCCAAATGAACCCAAGGAATTGGAATGATAACATCTTCCAAAATAACTGAGAATTTCATTTCATCAGGAATGCAACCTCACAATTAATGCTGTGACCCAGACGAAAAAAATACTGTTTGATTGAACCCGGAAAATCTCATGTTTTTTCCCCCCAGGCTGCCAGCTTGAACGGAAACCCAGAGGCGTAATTTCTTTTCCTACGTTGGTTGAGCATAGATCACCTGAGTTGTATAAAAAAAACTGATGTCACTGATATCAATGAACCAATTTACCCAAAAGCATCATTTTCCTGTACTTGGTAAACTTCACCCCTCCCCAGGGGCAAACATGGAGCCTGGGGGCCATGAAATTAATAATTTTGATAAAGCACCTGAAGACCCTTCCATCTATACTCAGCAACAAAAGTTTCTGTGACACCATTTATGTGTATGTTATAAATGACGCAAAGATCTCAATGCAATCAATATGTTCATTTAACAGGAGAAACACTGACTTTTCAGTGCCAACGTCACTCAAAACGAAAAATGTCATTTTCATGCGTCATGAAGCACTTGTCTGACGTCTAACCAATTGTGACCTTCACACTTCAATACCGGGTGTGACTTCCTCGTGCCATGATGCAAGCAACGCATCTCCGGCGCATGGACCGAATCAGATGTGCCAGAAATTGCTGTGGGATGTCATTCCAAATCTGACGTAGACGTTGTCGCAATTCCTGGAGTGTAGCTGGCGGGTTATCCAACCGCCGCAAACGTCGATCCATCTCGTCCCAAAGATGCTCGATTGGGGACATGTCTGGGGATCTGGCTGGCCATGGCAGGACATTGACATGTTGTTGCATCAGATACTGCTGTACAATCCTTGCAACGTGTGGTCTGGCGTTATCATGTTGCAGCGTTATTCCGGGACCATGTTGCATCAAAAACGGTACCACCAATGGCCGTAGCACTTCATCGCGATATCTTTGACCTGTCAGATTTCCATCAATAACAAGCAAATCTGTTCTGTTTCTAGCCGTGATCCCTCCCCAAATCATGACACTACCAGCTCCAAAACGATCAAATTCCTGAACACAGTTGTTGGCATAACGTTCTCCACGTCGACGGTATACACGTAAACGACCATCACATCGGTTGAGCATGAATCTTGATTCATCAGTGAAGAGTACAAGATCCCACTGACGTTGGAGCCACCGTCGATGTTGTTGTGCCCACTGTAGACGCAGTCGTCGGTGTTGTACTGTGAGTATTGGACGTCTTGCTGGCTGACGTGGGACAATGCCAAAATGACAGAGACGGCGACGGATTGTCTGTGCAGACAGTCGCCTCAAACCAGGTATCGTTCTTGCAGTTATGGTTGCAGGTTGGAATCGATTTCGGAGATGGGTTGTTCGAATCCAGTTGTCCTGTCTGGGAGTGGTTACTCGTGGACGGCCGCTGCGAGGACGGTCTCTGACATGTCTTGTCTGCTGATGACGCTGCCATAAGTTCCAAATGGTGTTTCGGTGGACATTCAGGCGATGAGCAACTTCCCTCTGCGAGGTTCCGGATTCAATCATCCCAATGGCCCTCCACCGATCATTTTCAGACAGTCTTGGCATTTAGAGGGTAGAGTTCCTGATCCGAAATGGCTGTGTTTTCGATAAGTGATGCTTCCATCGTTCATCAGGCACAATGTGAACATTCCAAAAATTCTCCTCTTTTATTGCCATCCACAAGCATGATTTACGCACATTTTCACGTGCAAAGTCATTTTCTCGCATTTTCATGATTTCCATTTCAATGTTGTGTTTACGTGTACTGTTTCAGTCTGATATCACCATGTATGACAATTTCATAATTGCGTTATGAAAAATAATTAACAATATTGGTGTCACAGAAACTTTTGTTGCTGAGTATATGAAGAGGATTGGTTTCCAGCCTCTCTCGGTCTGGAGAAGACTGCTGAAATTTTTGGCAATATGACCCCATTTGGGCCCCACCCCTCAGCCCCTGAGGATGAGGCAGGGTCAAAAAAGTCATACCCTCAAACCGTCATCTCATGGTTATAATGCCAATCAAGTTTGAATGATTTCCAGTAGTAAAGGAATAAAATATACCCAAAATTATAATTTTCTTATATCGTCCCATGAATAACAAAAGGTCGCAAGTGACATTCCTGATGAAACCTGCTTTTCTGCACCATGAAGTACTACAGCACTGTCTGGAGTCATATCTGGGTCTGGAGAAAAAGATTATAAAAATTTCAGCCAATTTGACCACTTTTAGCCCCGCCCCTAGAAAACCTGGGGGTGGGCACCATATAATTCACAATTTTGGTGCATATTTGACCAAGGTTGGTTCCTGCAAAATTTTATTGAAATCAGATCAGCAGTTTGAGAAGTTGAAAATGTAAATTGTTTACGGATGCAAGACAGACGACGGACAACAGACGACGCCCAACGACAGACGAAAAGCGATTAGAATAGGTCACTAGACTTAGTCAGACTTTGTCTCAGGTGACCTAAAAGTGGGCATGGCCTGCCTTATTTGGAATAAGGCAACCTACATAACGACCGGGAGGCGCACCTCAGAACGAATTCTAAACCCACCCAACTATACACCGAAAACGTTTCCCAAAACGTTGGCTCCATCAGTTTATTTGATTTAGCTCATCATATTAATCTTCAGCAGTTAAACCCGAGTTGGCCCAAGATCATCAGTAAATGCACTCGCTAATTTCTAGTGTTTCTTCGGCGTAGTAAATAAAATTTGTTACGATTGAGTCCATTTTTCTCGGTAAGCGTGAATGTATTTAGCTGGCGAGCCTACACGTTTAAGCACGTGGGCTTCAAGTGTAACCTTATATAAAGTCAAAATCAAATTAGATAAAGCTGTTCAAAACTTAAACTTCAACTTCATATGGCTTAATGGTTCAGAATACCTGGAGTCACAAAATGATGACAAATGCGCGAGGAGACAAGACTGCAATTAATCCAGTAGGGGTTGCAGCTGAAACTGGTCCAAGAAATATTCAGTTTTTGGAACAGTACTTCACGCATGTGCAAATTCACTCATGCACGAAAATATGCAGCTATGAGGAGTCCGGGGATATGCGGTCTGCTGAAATACGGTGCCAACACGGATTAACGTATTGTGAACACATGGTTCTGTAGTCGGATATTAAACACTCCAGGTTCATTTATAGCTCGCTAGCTATATACGACAAATCATCTACAGCATTCACGGACACATGAAACGCAATGTAAATTCGGTGGCACCTCGGAATTCAGTACTTTCTTCTGGTCATCGGCAATGTCACTAGTTCTGTCTCAGGCAGTGTCTTTACAGTGAATGACTGATGTCCGAGATCTGCGTTTTTACTTCAGGATATTCCTTCAGGGTTTTGTGAAGGGGACCAGATAATCTTAGATTATCACAAGTGAAAACCCCTCCCTTCTTTTTCTTGTGTAAATATGCCGATCTGTGACTGAGCAAGTGAGGTACCGAGGTCAAATTACACTCCGCACTAGAGATCTGGAGTGCATCTCAAAGCATAAGCTGCAGCCTTAGAAGGTAGTATTTTCAGGGGTCATAACTCATTTCCATACGCCAAAATATCATTTAGGGTCAGGTATGAGGATTAATTTAGGGTTAGGTTTGGGGTTAGATTTCAGGTGAAGGGTTAAACTTTAGGTTAGGGTTTGGGTAACCAGTGACGACTCGCTTAATCCGAAGCTGTCTAGAGATGAAATGACATTGTGTTAGTTTGGCGGATGGCATTAAGTGACAACCCCTAAAAATGCAGTTTTCGAAAAACGCAACCTGTGCTTTGAGAAGCACCCCTTGTTCTGAAACAGCATGCCTCAGCCGACTAGCAAAGGGTTAAATTCAGACTACAAAATGTTTCTGATTTTAATTTGATATTGTTTCCGGGTTGCTTGGTTATTTGCCAAGTAACCCAGACCCAGTTTGAACCCGGCAAAAATGGCAAAACCCGGCGTTTTGAGCTTGACTGTACGGCTTGAATAACAGCACTACTTATAATACAGTATAGGGCAATTATTTTTTCAAATTATCATTATTGCACACATCTTACAGGAATGACCACATACAATCCATGCTTACTTTAGGGCAAGAAACAGGCTTTAATAATAATAATAATAATAATAGTAATAAAGCATACCTTCACATAATCCTTGATGAAGCGAGCAGCTTTCACTCCAGTCTCCACATTGAAACTGATGTCCACCTTGACATCAGTCTCTTGGTCAGTCAGCTTTATTATTGGTACCTAAGGAGGGTAGCAGATTCTTCAAACCAGAGGATCCATTTTTACATCAAGAAAACATGTCTTATCAAAGGCCATGCAAAAGCCAATTACAAAAGTGGTTTCATATGGGTAATATATTATCTTAATAATTGAAGTAAGTAGTTCAAAGATGCCATACCTCGCAGTTACTGCCATACTTTTCTACTTTTAAGAAAATTCACTACAGCCTAAAGATGAAAGTCAATTTGAGCCTCAGCTCAAAAGTAAGCAAGTAGTGGCTCCATAGCTTGTGTACGGAAAAGCTTCAACTCAGTTTGTTCTCAGCAGGAGTGGCGAGTTAGGGAAGAAGAGATCCTCTTTCACTGTAATTTTGACTAGTTTACTCCTCAAGTCTTCAAATAACAACAAGGTCTCACTTTCATTTCAAAACAAGGGACAGGTTTAAACAAGAATTTTCAAAAGACGACATGACAAGAACATGAATAAACCCCAACTTTCAGCCAAGGTGTGAAATGACAAACTCACCGTAGCTTTGTCAAGTACTTTAATGGAATAAGGCTCAGCCACATTGTGTTTCCGAAGGGCTTGTTCCAACTGCTGCAGTGGGGGACGCTCCCACTTTCCAAAGACCACCAGGTCAATGTCACTGCAGTAGTAAATGCACACATGAGCGCTCACCCAAACCTCACCAGAAAGTTCCCATTGCAGTTAATTTCACTCAAGCTCCACAGTGCACACTCTCATGCTACCTAAAATGGGTTATTGAATTTACATTTGAATCAGCTCCATTGTTTGATCATGCATTCTTTTTTTTTACCTTGTCGGGAGATAGAGCCCTGTACTGAAGCTGCCAAATATCTGGACCTGGAAAAAAGTGGGTAAAAAAAAATCAAATGTGGAACTCGATGCTTACATAAACAGAAGTCATCCATTTGAAAGGGAAATCATAAGGGTTTGACCTAAAATCTAAGCCTAGACCTCAAGATCTCCAAGATTGTTGGCTTAAACAATCAGTCAAGAGATTCATCATTCCTCTGAGTTCCTGGGATTTTTTCATACCTTTTCATCTTGCTCTTAGAGCGTTAGGTCAATACTTTACAGGGAACTCAGCAGGAGGGATAAAAGCCAGCTCAAGCACAGAGTTTGCCCCGGAATACTTAGTTTGCATCTGTTCTGATTCATAAGGATTGACTGATTCTTCATTATTTACCAACAATTTCAGCAATTTTTCAGAGATTGAGTCAACATACAATTAATTTATACCAATGGGCAATTTAGAGTCTCCAATTAGCCTGACATCCATATCTTGAGTCTGTGGGAGAAAACCCACAAAAACACAGGAAGAACATGCAAACTCTGCACGGAAAGGGCCCGGGCCGGTTTCAAACCCACAACCTTCTTGCTGTGAGGTGCCAATGCCCACTGCGCCACCACGCTTCCCCATTTGCATCAGTTCAAAACAAATGTATTATCCCAAGTTCAGAGTCAAATGAGAAAAAGACTCCACTGGAAACTGAAACAAGAAGATGCCAGCGATGTTGGAGCAAAATTTAAATTGTCAATATCAGATGTCCAAGATCTACGCTAATCCACAAAGTGTACATTACTCCAGGTTTTCATGAGCTGATGCACAGGGCACTTTATGAACACAGAATGATGCCTAGTCTCAACACAAAAATCGTATGCAGGTATCTTAGTACAAGCCTCTTAAAAAAAAAAAAAAAAAAGACATGCTCTCACACAGCAGAACAACTTGCAGGGTGAAGGATGAAAATTGTCCCCGACAAAAACACTCATCAAGAACTTACTGCACATGAAGTCAAATGTAAACATTTGCAAATAGGTTTTGTCCAAAAAGGAGAAAATTTCATAAATGGAACATAACAAACGAACAAACAAACATTCTTGAAGTGGCCCACTACAGACTATGGTCTTGTTTGAGTCTTGGAAGAAAACTGAAATGCGGTGAGCCAGCACACACAGACTTAGATTAAGCTACAGGTGCAAGAAATGCTTGTGTGCTCTCGAGCACAAATGAGCAAACACCATATTGCTGCAATATGCATAAGGTAGTAGATAGAGTTCTGTAGAAGGCACCAGCATATTTACACGGCCTTTCAGAATGATCCAACGCTGCTTTCATGTTATATTTAAGAGCTCACCAGCTCCAAATCAACAGCAGTCGTGCACCTATTGGGATCAGAGATGACGCGTGAATTTTGATTTGCCAAATTGGTTCAATCCGGAACAAAACAATATTGTGCTGCTTGGGGCCAATAACTGACCGGTACAGACCCAGCAGGAACACAGACCAAGACCTGCAGTGATGAACACACAGTGGGATGGAAGACTCCACAAACTGCGATGTACTTACGTTCGCAGAGGGCCACAGCTCTTTAATGACCATCTCTATCCTGTTCACCACCTCCTTTCGCATGGCAGCTTCTTCAGGCCGGGGAGACATGAACTCGTAGAAATCCACGATCTCCTCGTGAAGTCTGTGCAACAGTGGAGCATACAGGACTCATGAAACACATTTGTTTCAGAAAAACACAACTGGACTCCTCAGCCAAAGCGATACCGCATTTGAAAAATGTAAACTGCAGCTGCAAATGGAGATTTGGTACATCTGCCATGTCAAGCGGCAATGTTGATTATACCGCAAATCAACTGCCATCACAGAACATAGCCAACATCATGAAACAGACTCACAGCACCAGACAGTACAAGAGACTGTATACATTTACAACCAAGCAAATAAAAGTTGGGACAGACTGCTGAATTAAAATTAAACTGAGAGCAGTTATTTGTACATTATCTTTGACCTGTATTGCATTGAACACAATATACAGCACATTGTTACACATTAATTTTAATTTTTCAAATACTTCTCAATTTTGATTCTTACAACATACTTAAAAAAAAAAAAAAAATTGGGACAGTAAAGCATTTACTGTTTTGAAATGTCGCCATTCCTTTCAAAAAAGCTTAACACACAGGGACTGAAGACACCACGCGAGTAAGTGCTTCAGGTGGGATTTCCCCCATTCTTCCAGCAACTCTTAAGGTGTGCAACAGTGAAGGGCATTTGTTGTTGCATTCTGCGTGTGAAAATGCACCATACCCTTTACTGGGGCCAAATCGGGATGATGGGCAGGCTAAACCAGCACCTGCACCCTTTTCGCACACAGCAATGCCTTTGTCGTGTGTGCAGAATACAGTTCGCATTGTCTTGCTGATACATTCATGGCTGTCCCTGGAAAAGACGTCTTCTCGAAGGCAGCATATGTTGTTCCACAAACTCAGTACTTTTCTGCCTTAAGAGAGGTGTGAGTTACCCTTGGCAAGGGCATGGACACAACCACATTCCATGACTGTATGGATTTAGGACTTGTTGATAACAGTTTAATGGTCTTTAACATCTTTCGTTGAGCGTGCGGCATCAATTTCTTCCAAAAAAATAAATAAAAATCCTGAAATATCAATTTGTTGTATCACGCCATACATTTCCAGTTCGTGATTGTCCATCGCAGATAAGGGTGGCATGGTGGCGCAGTGTGTAGCACTTCCGCCTCACAGCAATCTGACCTGAGGCCTTTCTGAGTGGAGTTTCCATGTTCACGCGGGTTTCCTTCAAGTACTCGCGTTTTCTGCCACAGGTCAGACATGTGCCCTTGCCCATTACGCACAGAAATTCCACTGGATTCCAAGAATCTTTCAATTATGTTATGCACCATAGAAGATGAATAATAAAATCCACTCCTATCCTTATTTGATTAGGTTAAAAACATTAGGTTTTTTTTTTTTTTTTAAATTAGCTTTCATTCTCATGTATTTGTGGGAAAATGGGAAATTCTTGGCCCATCTTTGCTCCAAGGTCTTCCCTGGATGCTGCTTTTGTAAAAAATTGTGATTAGTCACCCATCAGAATTTCAAAATAGATTTAAAATAAAATAAAATAAATAGTGCCACGGGCCCTGTAGTTCACCTGACCACTCAAGGGTGTGTAATTAGCAGTTAAACTCAAACTAGTCATCAAAAACCCAGGGACTTTCTTGCATGCCCACTTTTGACCAGTAGCCAAAGGCAAGATTTCAACTTGTTTATTACCTCCAGTGACCTTGACATTGAAAACCTGAATTATACGTCATGTATCTTGCTACCTACTACCTACATAGCAAAATTGAGCTGAATATATGCATAAATAGCTTTCAGATGGTGATTAATGTCATTTTCAAAAAGGCCACCAAAGCAGCCATATTTGAAATCGGATCGAAACGCTTTGAACAAACTTTAGTGTCCTCATGGGTAGGAAGATACCTGCCAAGTTTTAGCTTCATTGGCCAAGTAGATTCGGAGAAGATGATTTTGAAAGATTTCAATGCAACTCACAGGGGTTGTATAAAGTTGAAGGTCAAAGCAAGGTCAAAATTCGAAATACGGAAAAAGCCGTATGATATGTGATGTATCTTGCCTCGTACTAACTACATTGCAAATTTCAGCTGAATATGTGCATAAATAGCTTTCAGATGGCCAATTGTGATATTTAATATGGCCGCCGTGCCGGCCATGTTTGAAATCGGATCGGAACGCCTTGAACAAACTTTGGCGTCCTCATGGGTAGGAAGGTACCTGTCAAGTTTCAGCTTCATAGGCCCAGTGATTTCGGAGGAGAAGATGTTTACGGACGACGAACGACGACGGACAAACAGGCCATGACATAAGCGCATCTGACTGTCAGGCGAGCTAAAAATTTTACCTCATCACTAGTCCCAATTTGCCCCATCCCAACTTTTTTGGAATGTGTTACAGGCCTGAGCGGCAGGAATCAATGCATGTTTACGACTGAGAGCCATGCATGTTAATACGCCAACGATAGCCTTGCCGATGACATGGCATTTGACACCAAAAAAAAAAAAAAAAAAATCCAAACATCACCAAAATCATTACGGATACTCATCATATCACCTTTAACCCAAAAAACAAAAATGATAGGAATCCAGCAAAAATAGCAGTTTGTAGAGTCAGAACAATAAATTGTGAATGGATGGAGAAGGGCAATTGTAATATACCCCCCTTCATCTGGTGGAATAGGCAAAAGTCAAGGTGACCAGACAAGATACTAAATACCTTGTATTCATACTGCCTGCAATTAAATAAAGGTAAAGTATATTTTAGGAAAAATAAATCACTGCTTTCTGGTGATGTGCATTTTCCACAACGTTCCAACATTTTCCAGGTTGAGGTAGTAAAAACCACTGCGCAAAAACAAGGTCCAAGAAAAACATTGTAATTGCTTCCACCTCAATTCTTTTCGAGAACACCGTTTGTGCCAGCAGGAATAACTATTTAACAGCACAATTTATTTGGATTCATTGGTGTTACTATAAAACGTCCAACTTCGTAACCGGGGCTTGAGGCGTACGCTGGGTAAAGTTCGGTCTTTTTTCCATGTCTACAAATCTGCAAAAGGGAAAGTCTGCTCCGATGATATGAAAATAATCATTTTAAATATATACTGAAAATGATAAACACACCAACAGCAGCTCCAACCCCAAAAATAAATTGCCTTTTCGGACTTGAAAAAAATGACGAAATATTGAAAGCGCAAGTGAACAGGGTGTAAACTCTGATGTGCATGCAGAATGAAATCTCGACAAAAACGGAATAAATCATTTGTACATGAAGGCCCCTGAATCAATATGAATAACTGTGACATTCAGTGACATTTCTGGATGCTTCCGACAACCAGGCAGCCAATGGACAAGTTGGTCTCCCCACGAGCTTTAGCTACTTTAATGAGCTGAAATTTCTGAAAGAGTGCCGCTTACATTTCAAATACCAGAAATTCATGCAACAGAATAGGTTCTTCCTGTCGCAATCCGCTGCGAATGGCTTAATGCAGGATTTCGAAAACAGAAACGGACTAAGCCCTAAAAATATTATACAAGCCTTTAAGTTCACTACATGGACATACCACACGTACCCATCGATTTAGACTGAGTTTTTCACATAAATTGAGCTGGACCATTGCGTGTTTCTGACGGCGATGTGCACACGTTCGTTGAAAAAGAGCACATCGAATACGAGCTGGTATTACGATAGCCATTAAACGGGTTACGATCAAAAAAATCTATAAAGTTTACACATGCCAGCCACTCGAATTGATCGCTGGCTTAATTCCCCTCCCCGCAGACAGTCACATCTCACCGAGCCCAGCTTTAGCCACACTCTGGCTTGCGAGTCTAGGACAATTGGCTGGCTGAATAAAAACTGCTCTATTAACACGCCTTATTCAATTCAACGAGGTGCAGAAGACACGACCATTTAATGCGAATATTATCAGATTGAATACATCATGTGAAGATTTTAGCATTCCCAATGTCACACTGCGCTCTCCATAGGCTACACAATCTTCGCACCAATATCCACCGGTAGCCAATTAGCTAGCTAACTGGCAAGGTAACTAATGGTAACCAGAGCGTTACAGGCCACAGAGAATTGTTAGCCAGGAAGTCATGGCTTTGCACTTTATGCAGCAAACAAAAGTCGCGGAGGATTTAAATGAACTAATCTTGGTATGGACTCAAAATCAAAATTTTAACGTTAGCCAAATGTTACCCAACTAACGTTCAGCTTGTCAATTAGATGCCCATCTAAGTCAATAACTTGGTCTCCCAACGCTGTCATCGACAGTAGTTCGCTTAACTTAGCTACTCTCATTTATAATGTTAAAGACTTTAGCTACAAAAGCGTTAAACAGAAATGCAACAGCAGAAACATACTGCTCAAAACCATTGACATTTACTACCTAGCTCGCAAGATAAATGAGGATGAAATGACCACGCCTACAACCGTCCCCAAAATGAAAACTTACAAGATATAAGGGTAACGTTTGTTATTCCAACTTAACCAGCCAAGGTAATAATGGCAAGTAGAAATTTCCAAACTTGTCTGCCACATTTCTAAATCAAACAAGGGAACACAATTCTCAACACATCCAGTCCAGTTCGCAAATTCTGCTCTGCTCACCACACTTAAACTCGACCACTCGATCAGACATATCAAGCTTTGCAAATACCATTGTGGCGACTCACTTCGTTGTTGCCAAAAGCAAGTACATGCCGCTTGAGAAAGTGTCATCCTCATTCAGCTCCACTTTAAAAGTTTAAACTCATCGTACATCCACGGGGGGAAAAAAGAAAAAAAAATTGAAAAATCAATTTTGGAATCCGCACAATTGGCAAGTGAGCAAACCCCGAACTTGAAGCAGACGTTTCTGATATTTATGACAGTTATGCAATATTTTACGTTTAAAATAAGTTATTTTGTATTTGTGCATGCGTTCCATTAGGATGACGGCCTGTCTCTAGCCGCAAGTAAAGCTAACCAGCCAAGTCCTGGGAAGTTGGACTTCGCAAGCGGCATTACTCTCAGCCAAATACACGCCCACTAGTCATAGCGGCAGAACGCAAAAAGAATGCAATCAACACAAACTTTGCCCAGCGGGGTTTACTTCATGCATAAGTTGATTAAAAGAATCTAGGCTCTCCGAAAATTCGTCATATCATATTCACAATAGATTTTCGCCTTCAGTTTAAGTCTTTTAAGTTCTTAGTTGGATAGCAGCAAGCCATAGTTGCCATGTAACGTTAGCAAACCGTAAGGAATGGGGAAAAAAAAAGTTGTGGCCTGCAGAGAGGCAAGTTGACCCAACTCATCCCACTTCAGACAATTAACAGTAAAAGAAATTACTACTGAAAAACCAAAAATAAATAAAAAACACAACAGGAAGAGCATCTACACGAATTGATGCGTTTATTGAAACATAATATTTTAAATATTCTCACCCATTAATCCCTGGATTATACTTCCTCGTTATCCAAGGCGTTCCAGAGCAGACATAGTTGCCATTACTACAATTTGAGAGTAGATAGTTGATGCCATAGGTGCTTGCCTTGTTGTCACTTTTCCTTCGGCCTGGGTGGTGATTATGATGGTTCACGATTGCTGTGGGGTGAAAACTGTGACGCTTATTGTTATTTTGCTGGAAATTATACTGAAGCTGTTCTTGGTGCAAATTGTGGTGATGGTTAATATTAAACATGCTGTCTGTGAAACTGAATATACTGGCACCTCCGGCGTTTTTGTTCATGTTTCCAGTGGCATTAGTACCACTGCCATTAGTCCTTCCAGAAGAGCAGTTAGGAGCCGGGCTTTCCGTTATGGATTCCACGGAAGACGAGGACGATACGGAACTTGTCTTTTGTAGACTTTTCCCCTCTCCCACACCTACCTTTAACGTTACTCCGCGACCAAATGGAGAAGAGAGAGGGTTCTGTGTGCTGCCGTTTGGTAACGTTACACTGAGAGAGGAATTCGCAGTGTTGTTTCTAGAGCTGCCTGAATGGCTGCTACCTTTGCTAGCAGCCGCGACTGCTACATTTTTGAAAATGGTCGAGTCCACAGCAGGAGAGTTGACACAGAGGTGCTGGTGGGGGTGATGGTAGTGGTGGTGGTGGTGATGATGATGAACAGGCTGATGATGACTGGAGTTTGTCCTGACTGCCTGAGAGGTCTCCCAAATGTGCATCCATAGGGCATTCGCAGGTCCTTTCTGCTCGGGCTGAATCCAAGCTACCCTCGGATCCATTCAACTAAATTTTGAAACAACCTCCGCGCGAATCTTATAGTCTGTTAAAATACAACCACTAGTGGACCTTGATAGTTCGCAAATAATCCCGTTTAAAAACAGAGAGAAAGTAAGTGCTAAAAGCCCAAATAGTACGGGGACCACTGGCTAGTCCTCACACAAGCAAGCTAGCTGTAAATTGTGAAATAGTACGGCTATCCAATATGGCGTATTCTCTTGAACCCGAAAACAAGCTGCGCATGTCTGTTGGATTTTAAACTATCGCCCCGAACACACCCCCGTCTTGAAAACGGAACACGCGCAGTCTTAAATCTCCAACCCCTGTCCCACCCTTCAGTACATGTCGCCAGCGGCACAGGGTTCTCTCTCTGATGAAATTGTGATAAATTCCACACATGACAACAGTAACCTCACTCTGATTTACATGAATTAGAGGAATAATTCTGGAAAACTCGACAGACTGTGTGACAAACAGTAGTGTGCAGTGATGATTATACACTTAACAGAGTGAAGATAAATCAGAAACTGAGCATGATTCAAGTATTTTTTTTTCATGTAACATTGGATAATATAGATGAAAATAAGTAAATAGATAACTATATATATAAACAAGAGTCATCAGAAGATGACATATCCCCCAGCCCCAGAGTATTTGTGAAAGTCGTGTCAATCCTACACCTTCAAAGAAATTCAAACAAGAATGTTGAGGTGATTTTCCTCAATCTGGAAGGTGTACTGGCAACATCCACCAAAGACTATGAACCACATGATGACAAAGGCAATAATAAAAAAAGAGTCATTAATGAACAGTGTTTTAGTTCTGCTCCGGAAACAAACCCAGCCCTGCGACTGAGTCCAAATCCATGTTGCTTCCACGGAAAGGAAAAAAAAAATTTCTAAAATTTGAAAATGTGAAAAGGCCCCCCTTCAGTACTTGGGTAATGCACATACAAAGTTTCAGAAAAATATAACGAATGGTTTTTGTGTTCTGCTCCGGAAACAAACCTATCTCTGTACAGAGCCCAAATGCAACTGGTTTCCATGGAAACAAAAATAAGAAGATTTTCAGAAATTTGAAAATATCAAAAGGCAGCACTTCATTATGTGGGTAATACACGTGCAAAATTTCAAAAAGATATAATGAACGGTTTTTGAGTTGTGTTCCGGAATCAAACCTAAAAAACAAAAATGAAAATGGCTTTTTAAAAGGAAAAGGCAATATCTAGTTTGGCCACCATTTGCTTTGATCACAGCCTTTAATCTTTCAGGCAAAGTTTTCATATTTTTTTTTCCTTACCCACTAAACCATTCCATGTGGTTTCAAATTCATTCCAATTAGATTTTTTCAATATCACAACAGACTTGCTCAATCAGTTTAAGGTCTGGACTTGGAGCAGGCCAAACTTTTACGTCACCGGATGTTTCTATCCAACAGATAATTCTTGCAAAACTTAGAACTCCATTTAGAATCATTATCTTGTTGAGAATAAAATCCCTGACCAATCCGTCTCTTTCGAGATGTCAATGCATGCCTCACAAGGATGCTGTGATACTTCTTTTGATATATGATTCTGTCCATTTTTACAAGATTTTGACTACCTTGCCAATGGGGTAAGCAAATTTCACTTGACAAGTGAAAATTGCTTACCCCATTGGCAAGGTAGTCAAAATTACCTAAATCAAGGAGAAATTTCTTGTCTTACTAAGACAATGGTGATAGAAATAAGTGTTTTAAGTCTTAAAATAAGTAATTTTCCCTTTCTTGAAAATCACTTTTTGCAGTGTGGGTGTGGCATTTCCAGACTGTGTTCAGACAGAATGAGCAGTACCCAGACACTCCTTATACTGGGGACAATAAAAGGCCTCTCAAAAATGTCAAATTTTGTCAAAAATCATCATGCCTCGGTCTCAGGTCATGCAGGAACGTGCCATTGACATGCTGGATGCAAGGATGTCCACTAGAGCGGTCTGCATGCAGTTCCTTGAAGCAGAGCACATTCCAGTTCTGGACTGGCCAGTGTATTCACCAGACATGCCACCCATAGAGCATCTTTGGGATGTTCTGGATCGACGTGTCCGCGACTGTGTTCTAGTTCCGGATAATGTGCGTCAGCTCCATATGGCCCTCCGGGAAGAATGGAATAACATTCCACAGGCCACAATAGACAACCAGATCCACTCCATGCGAAGGAGATGTGTTGCTCTGAGAGACGCAAATGGTGGACACACAAGAAATTGAACATGCTATTTCTTCAACCAGACCCCCAACGTGTTTTAAGGATTGTCACTCCTTTGCAGATGCTAATATCAAGATATATGGATGGTGATCTGAAGATTAGTCATTAACAAAAATTAATTTGGATTCGCTTCATATGTTGCATAACCCTAATATTTATAAAAACTCATAAATTTGACACGGGACGTTTATATTTTTGTTCAGTGTATTTTTTATGAAATGCTGTGTTAGTTTTAGACCAGATGTAACGGGACACACACCTTCCAAAAAGTTCAATTTTATCTGGTCAGTCCACAGAATATTTTTCCCAAAGTCTTGGGGATCATCAAAATGTTTTTTGGCAAATGTGAGAGGGTTTTTTTCGTCAGCAGTGGTTTTCGCCTTGGACCTCCACCACGGGTGCCATTTTTGCCCGGTCTTTTTCTTAATGTAGATATCATGAACACCGGCTTTAACTGACTCAAGTGAAGCCTGCAGTTCTTTAGATGTTGTTCTGGGTTCTTTTGGGACCTCCTGGATGAGTCGTCAGTGCCCTCTTAGAGTAATTTTAGTCGGCCGCCAACTCCTGGGAAGGTTCACCACTGCTCCAAGTTTTCTCCATTTGTGGATAATGGCTCTCACCGTTATTCACTGGAGTCCCAATGCCTTAGAAATGGCTTTTTAACCCTTCCCAGACTGATAGTTGTCAATGACTTTGTTTCTCACCTGTTCTTGAATTTATTTAGATCGCAGCATGATATGTTGCTTTTTGAGATCTTTTAGCCTACTTCACTTTGTCAGACAGGTTCTATTTCAGTGATTTCTTGATTCAATAGCTCTGGCAGTAATCAGGCCTGGGTGTGGCTGGTGAAATTGAACTAAAAAAATGTGGTTAATCGCATGCATCATTGAAGTCCCCAAAAGGATCACAGGGAGGCTGGAGTGTATCCCACCATACAATTGGTGGGACAGGAGCAAACCCTGGACAGTTTGACAATCCCATGTGAATTCAGGGAGAACATGTAAAGGCCAAGCAGAAATCCCTCTGCTACAATACGAGTGCTGCAATACATCATAAACAAGGAAAACATATAGAATGTTGCATCTTGATAATATAGATCAATCCTCATTTGAGAAGCCATGAAAAAACCTAATGCCCGAGACTTTATCAGAGGAAAAATGATCACACTGTCAGCAGCCGAATGTCAGAATATCTGGACTGAACCGGACAGGAGGTGCTGAAAGGTGCTATAAAGAGTTAGGAGAAATGTTATTTCCTAATGCAGTCATATTCCTGCTTAAGCTCACCCTTTCAACCAATGTGATCATGCCTAATTAATAAAGCTACTGTTTCTGGGTGTGACAGCAAGGGAGGGAATTGCAATGCTGTATTTTTCTTCCTGTCCTGTTCCTGGCAAGTAAGTAACCATTTACACATCCTTGATCCACATGCAGTATGGGTGAAGGTCTTCAAATTTCTCAAGAACCCATGGAATTGAGACAGGGCTTGCCGTAGTCTTTAAAACCACAAACGAAAGGCATAACAATGCTTCATGTACAAAGTAGGACAGGAATAGAAAATACACTCAACAAAAATATAAACGCAACACTTTTGTTTTTGCTCCCATTTGTCATGAGATGGACTCAAAGATCAAAAATTCTTTCCAGATACACAATATTACCATTTCTCTCAAACATTGTTCACAAATCTGTCTAAATGTGTGATAGTGAGCACTTTTGCTTTGCTGAGACAATCCATCCCACCTCACAGGTGTGCCACATCAAGATGCTCATCAGACACCATGATTAGTGCACAGGTGTACCTTAGACCTAGATAAAAGGCCACCCTGAAATGTGCAGGTTTTGCTTTATTGGGGGTCTGGGGACTCAGAACCAGTCAGTATCTGGTGTGACCACCATTTGCCTCATGCAGTGCAACACATCTTCGCATAGAGTTTATCAGATTGTAAATTGTGGCCTGTGGAATGTTGGTCCACTCCTCTTCAATGGCTGTGCGAAGTTGCTGGATATTAGTGGGAACTGGTACACGCTGTCGTATACGCTGGTCAAGCACATCCCAAACATGCTCAATGGGTGACATGTCCGGTGAGTATGCTGGCTATGCAAGAACTGGGACATATTCAGCTTCCAAGAATTGTGTTCAGATCCTTGCAACATGGGGCCGTGCATTATCTTGCTGAAACATGCAGTGATGTTCATGGATGTATGGCACAACAATGGGCCTCAGGATCTCATCACGGTATCTCTGTGCATTCAAAATGCCATCAATAAAATGCACCTGTGTTCTTCGTCCATAACAGATGCCTGCCCATACCATGACCCCACCACCACCATGGGCCACTCGATCCACAACATTGACATCAGCACTCACCCACACGACGCCACACACGCTGTCTGCCATCTGCCCTGAACAATGTAAACCGAGATTCATCCGTGAAGAGAACACCTCTCCAACGTGCCAGACGCCATCGAATGTGAGCATTTGCCCACTCAAGTCTGTTATGGCGACGATCTGGAGTCAGGTTAAGACCACGATGAGGACGACGAGCATGCAGTTGAGCTTCCCTGAGACGGTTTCTGACAGTTTGTGCAGAAATTCTTTGGTTATGCAAACCAATTGTTTCAGCAGCTGTCGGAGTAGCTGGTCTCAGACGATCTTGGAGGTGAACCTGCTGGATGTGGAGGTCCTGGGCTGGTGTGGTTACACGTGGTCTGCGGTTGTGAGGCCGGTTGGATGTACTGCCATATTCTCTGAAACGCCTTTGGAGACGGCTTATGGTGGAGAAATGTACATTCAATGCCCGAGCAACAGATCTGGTTGACATTCCTGCTGTCAGCATGCCAATTGCACGCTCCCTCAATGCTTGCGCCATCTGTGGCATTTTGCTGTGAGACAAAACTGCACATTTCAGGGTGGCCTTTTATTGTGGGCAGTATAAGGTACACCTGTGCACTAATCATGGTGTCTGATGAGCATCTTGATGTGGCACACCTGTGAGGTGGGATGGATTGTCTCAGCAAAGCAAAAGTGCTCACTATCACACATTTAGACAGATTTGTGAACAATGTTTGAGAGAAATGGTAATATTGTGTATCTGGAATGAATTTTTGATCTTTGAGTCCATCTCATGACAAATGGGAGCAAAAACAAGTGTTGCGTTTATATCTTTGTTGAGTGTAGGTTAGTGCAATTGAGAACATATGGCTGCAAATTAAAAATCCCCAACACACAACAATAGGTTTAAGGAATGGAAACTTTATTTTGAAGGCCAGTTCCAGGATGTTGAATTTTACAGAAGAAATTCAGATCTTGGGAAGCACACATTTCACTTTAATCCATCATACGGTATTATCTGCAAGTGCTGCTCAAGCTGTGGTCCAGCCTCTAAAATGCACAGTTCAATGGATCGCGCCACCTGCATGGGGTGTGTCTGTTGTATCCAAACTCACATCTGTTTAATTTGGTCATGATGCAGCAGGGCACTGAATCATTTCAGAAATCAGAGGGGATTTATTGGTGTTTAGGAGCAGACCTTGTAGGTCAGCCCTTGGCAAAAGGATGAAATCATTATGGTGGTGCCCTAATATTTTTATTTGTCAGTTTGTGGTTTTGTTCACTTCTTTGGGTCACTGTGTTGTTGAAATATTTTCATTCTCAGTGCAAGACATGTAGACTGAAACATGTTCTTTACATACATTCGGCTCCCACCACCAGGCCATTGATGGCAGTAAAATTCTGAATGTGAGCTGTGTTTCTTTTATTGAATGCATACAAAATGAAATCTTTTAAAATTACATGAGGTGTAAAGGTATGTTTTAGAAAAGGGTGCAAAATAGACCCAATTAAAGCCATCTTATTTTGCTTCAAAATATTGGAATTCTACATCCTACCCTGATAGATTTTGTGTTGTTATGGCCATGTCAGTGTTATTGGGGGGGGGGGGGGGGGTCTTATTGGCATGTTTGTCATACTGGGGGGAGCTGGCAGTCGGCACCGTAACAGTCAAAAAATGTTGTTAAAAATTTTAAAAAGCCAATGATTATGCGACTTTGTATTTTGGTCTTGATATGGCTCACAACTTTGAACGTTTCAGCAAAGTATTCAGTGATGTGACCCAAGTCGCAGTCATATTTCAGTGAAAGAATCGCCCTTTCTTCAGAACACAAAAGGTATCAATGCCTTTCTTGATTTCGGGTAGTCTTCAAATTTTGCAAGGTACCACCTGAAAATAAACACACATTCCATGAGTAATATTCTTGTTTCTCCAAAATTTGAAAAATATATTCAAGTTTTCACAACAGGTTTTATCAACAGCACTCTGAGAATTACCAAAAATCAACAGAACTACCATAAATAAAATGTGTACTGCCTGGTCATAAAAAAGTTAAGTCTTCGTTTGGATTTAAAAAAGCAAATACTTAATGAGCCAGTGAGTTTATCATTATTGCAGCTGTTATGCTTTAGCTGAATAAAATTCTTTAAAACCTGACTGATGCAGTGTGTAACTACTCATTTAGGTAAACTTGTTTAGATTGTTTATTTAGTTAAACCGTTAAATTCTCCCTCCTCTCTCCTACACTTACGCGCCTAACCTACACATTATAACACCACACCATAATAAACGTTAGGTTATGATTTTGACCACTGCCCACTGAAAAAGAGGAATGAGGAACAACACATCTTGTTTGGGACATAACACCCTCTTGAGTCTGGTTGAAGATACCTCTATTCATGCCTGAAAGGCGAATTATGCGTGATGACGAACGGTGGCTTGGCCTCACCTTCAAGGCGAAAAATAGCCTTATCACCCGCAGCATATCTCAGTTCTTCAGACCGCTCTTCACTGACCTCACCCGGGAAAGCAGGGTGAAAGAGTGCAGTACCGAATTCCTCTACTTCAGGGAGCAGTAGTTACATTGATAACCTAACATTCCCTTTCAGCCAATTTACTTGTACAACACACATTGTATGGGACATATATTCACACCCGGGAGAGCAAGTCCAAACTGACCCACTGAGTTCAAAGAAAACAAGTATTTGCCACTAACGTGTCTTTGTCCCCCGCCACAAGATGTGAAATCGTGTCAAAATGAGCAGTCTCTCGGTGTGACCTTGAGAGTGATGCTAAGGTCACCAAAATCGACTGGCGCCGGGGTATCACCCTAATACATGTTGACATGAAATTTGAAGGAAATCCGTCAATTCGTTCTTGAGATATCTCGCCGACAAGGATTCGGGACGTACGGACAGACGGTCGTGAATACTATGTCCCACCGCTTCGTGCGTTCTACGCGGCGGG
The DNA here is from genome assembly GCA_029721435.1 of Gymnothorax reevesii. Lineage (NCBI taxonomy): Eukaryota > Metazoa > Chordata > Actinopteri > Anguilliformes > Muraenidae > Gymnothorax > Gymnothorax reevesii. The sequence goes on along the minus strand of CM056577.1, from coordinate 87,959,946 downwards.
GGACAATTAGACCCAGAACAGAGCACAGAGTGGGCCTCGACATCTAAATGATAAAACTGCTCAAAAAGTGTACAAAAAGGCCCAGCTAATCCCTTGAACAAAGCCCAAGACAAAGCTATTCCTCTGGTAGAGTGTGCCCACACTCCTTCAGGTAAACTTGAACCCTTGCTGCTGTGGGCAGGAGAAATAGCCTCAACGATGCAATGAGAAAGGCACAGCTTTCCCAGAGCCTTTCCCTTCACTGGATTTGCAAAGCAGACAACTGATCACATTTGTGAATGCCTCGAACAAAAATGTACCTTTCATGACAAAGATTTTAAGACAAAGGCTGATAAAGTTGGGCACTTTTTACTTGATTTGCAGTGGCAGTTTACTTCATGAATGATCCCATTGAAACCAACAGGTAAATCACTAATTTTTTTTTTTTTTAAATCAAATACTTTATAGGTACATCCATTGAACTAAAGCAAAAAGTCAAAGTAGTCCAGGTGTCATGAAATGTAAAAATTTACTTGACAAGTTCACATTTAAGAAAAGGTAGAGGATAGCTAACATACGTGTGTAAAGCTCTCACAGGACACCGCATATGCAACCTTCTGTGTTCCTCCAAGGTGAAAGGAGGAGAGGTCAGCAGAAATAACTCAAACACAAATGAACCGTAGAACACTGGCAAAACTTTAGGAATACATGCCGTATTAGGGCATAGGGTCATCTTAGCATCCCCAGGTGCAAAAACCAGGCACTCAAGATGAATAGATAAAGCATGCAGATTCCCTACACGTTTAGCTGATCCCAACGATAAACAGCAGGGCTGTTTTACATGAACGAAACCTTATGTCCACTGACTCCAAGGGTTCAAATGGTGGCTCACACAGAGCATCAAGAACTATATTAAGATCCCAAGATGGAGTGTTGGGCCTTATTACCATTTCAAAAGCTATATGCCTTTCATAAATTGTATCACCAAAGGGTGTGCACTGGGTGACACTCCCCCAAAACCCACATTGCAGCTAAACAGACGTAGCAGGAAAGGAACGCCTTTGCTCCAACAGGTCTTGAGGGAATGTCAAAACATCCACAATACGACCAAAAAAGAATTAAACCTCATCTCTGGCACCACTGCTCAAATGCATGCCACTTATAAGCATACAGGCTCCTGGTACAAGCACTCTAAATTAGTGGTAACAGCATTGGACGGCAGGCCCCTGCCCAATAAATGTGACCTCTCTGCAGGTAGGCATGCAGGCGCCACAGCTCTGGCCGGTGATGGACTCTCTCTACCCCAGCCTGACATATAAGATTCCGGCAACCTGGGAGACACCAAGGCTCCGCTATCATGAGGCTGACCATCTCTGCATGCCACACCTTTGCTGGCCATCAGGGAGCCACGAGAAACATGGATAAACTCCCTTGGGGTCAATCCATGTCAAAACAGCCAATATTGAGGTGCCTCGTACATGACACACCTCAGATTTTACACAAACTTTGTCCAAAAATGCTTTATGGCACCAAAAAAAAGAATCCCAAGTTTCATGTCAGCATCTCTGACAGTTTTTGTGTGAAAATTTCTTGAAATTTGGGTGAAACGCCCATTTTTGACTTATGTGAATTGGTAATTTCATTTTGTTGCATTTTGGAGGACCATAACTTCTCACGTAATGCAGACAGCACCAAAATGATCCTCTCAGACCCTAAGCTTCAAACACCCAGATGACCCACCCCTCCTGTTATCAGCGTTCAGTTCAAAAGCCAGCATCTCTGATGGTATGGAGATGCATTAGTGCATATGGTGTGGGACACTTCCATGTTTTAAAAAGCACCATGAATGCTGAAAGGTATATAAAGGTTTTAGAGCAACAAATCCTCCCCTCCAGATGACCGTGAGTCAATGCACTGAACTGGCCTGCCTGCAGTCCTTATCTTTCACTGATAGAGAACATTTGGCGCATAATCAAATAAAAAGTCCCTCAAAGGAGACCAAAAACTCTCCAGCAGCTGGAAGCCTGTATAAAACAAGAGTGGGATCAAACAATGGCTAAACTCAAGAAACTTGTCTCCTCAATGCCCAGACGCCTCCACTCCGTGCTAAACATAAGAGGGGATATTAGTCCATGGCAAACAGGGCCCTGTCCCAACTTTTTTGAGACCTGTAGCAGCCATCAAATTTGAAATGAGCTCATTTTGTGGATAAAATAGTAAAATTTCTCAGTTACAACATTTGCTGTTATCTCTGTTTTGTTGTGAATAAAATACTAGCTGGTGTGCTTTGAAAGTTATTGCATTTTGATTTTATTTACACTTTGTCCCAACTATTTCAGAATCGGGGTTGTATTTTTGGACAAAGTTTGAGTAAAATTTGAGTGGTGTCATGTACATGGGTGGCTGAGTTGGCATGGAATGACTCCTTGGTGGACCCTCTCCAGAGTGGGCAAAATCAATTCCACTGGTGGGAATGCATATAGTTGAGTCTGAGGCCATGGATGAGCCAGAGCATTTATTCCCAGTGGTGCACTGGAGTCTGAGAGAAGAACAGAGGGCAGTGACTGTTTTCTCTGGAGGTGAAGAGATCTACATCAACCCTGCTAAACCGATCTCATGTCTACACCACTATCCTCGAGTCAAGTCTCCATTCTCCATCAAGAGGCCCTCTTCTGGAGAGAAGGTCCGTGTCTGGATTCAGGTGATGAGGAACGTATGCTGCAAAGATCGACAAAAGATGCATGTTGCTCCACAGCAGTAGAGAATGAGACAATTGAAGCAGTGACCAGGAGCGAGTGGCCCCCTATCCGTTCATGAATGTCACCACTGTTGTGTTGCCTGTTTTCATCAGGACATTTTGACCAACCAGAACTGACTGAAAGTGCTGTACAGCTAGAAACACAGTTAGACGCGCCATTTAAATTTAGATGGCACTAGCTTTCCAGAGGCGACCATACTCCCCTTCATGATTTCCGAACCGCAAATGACCCCCCAGCCCTTTCATGAGGAATCCATGGTTACCACTTTGTGGTAAAGGACTCTGCCTATGGGGACTCCATAACCCAGTAGACATGGTTCTCACCAAGGTAATAAAGCTGCCGTGCATGATCAGTTACTGCCTTCCCTCTGTGGAGATAACGCAAAGGGTGCAGGTGGAAAGATAACATCCACTGCTATAGTGCACACATTAACAACAGGCCCAGCAGTACTACGGCTAACATAAATCCCATTATAGCCAAAAGCTGAAGATATTTGCAAAGCTGCAGTTTGAGTCCCTGTTGAGAGTGCCCTATGCACTTGCAAAATGCCGTTATCCTGCGCCGCGACAGGCAAGCACGACATAAGAGCATATTTCCAGCCCCGGAAAGGGCAATTGCTGACTCGGGGTCAGCAAATTCTACCTCAAATTGAGAGAAAACCCCAAAATCTGCTGACGCTTTTTAGCACTTATGGTCCTGTTCCAACAAATTTTAAAATAGTTTCAAATAAGTCATAGCATCTATAACAATGGCAAATTTATTTGTGAATACTCAACTGACATGCAGTACATAATTCCTAAATTCCATAGTGATGCGAAGTTGTCCGTTGCCTTGCAACACCGATGCTCATTGCATATCCTGCTGGTGTTATTCGGTGTGCCACGCAATTCCAAACAAATATAGACAAGACCAACATGGTTTCCTTTCAGACTTTTTTTTTTTGCCCGAATCAAAAGTCAGAAAGTACACATTGAGCGAACAGTAAGCCTGGTAACGGCCCTCATTGGGGTTAATACTCTGGTTTCAAAAGAAACTTACTTGTGATGAGCCACAGCCCTGCTGGAGAGCACGCTGAGTGTACAGATAGCAAAGGCAGCACTGTGAATGGAGTGTGAGGCAAGAGCAAATCCTGCCCATTCCACAATTTCACCCAGGAAATTTGCCCCGGACACATATTCAAACATGCCACCTGCAAAACATTACAAACATGGAGTATAATGTGAAGGCCTTGCATGCATCATTGAACCAACTACACTTACCCAAAACTCCGAAAGATTGGTTCTGAAAGTAAACTGGCTAACACAAAATGTGGAGACGTCTTTTTCCCTTTGTCACGAATACTTCCATACCATACCGTCAAAACCATAATCATGGGTTAAGCCTGTGGTTCACCTCACATGTCAGACAGCCCTCAAAATGAGTACTGCAAAAGACAAATACAATAAAGACATAAAATGTGGTTTTAAAGTGTGATTTTTTTCAGTGCGCCCTCAGTCACCCTCGATGATAATTTTAAACATCATAGTAGGGACTGAAGTAATTACCGTAGTGATGAATTTTCCAGGAAAATTAAAATGGCTCTTTTATACCAGCCTGTCTCTCGATGGACCTTCCGTCAAACCTGATAACACTTACTTGGTTATATTCTTAGACGTGTCCTGTATATCTGATTGGACGATCACCCAGGGGTCTGACCTCGTCAACCCCCAACATTCCTTTTTGTTGCAGTAGGTTTTGATGAATTCCAGTATTTTCTGACAGCATACCCAAGTGACACTCTGAGTGTGCTCTGAGTACTCCCAAGTCTTTCAGGCATATACTGAAAACATAGTACCTGCCCATTATTCTGAAGCAAAAAATAACCAAGGGGGTACTTAGGGCGCCAAGCCATAGGGGGCGCTTGCATCAAAAAAATTGTGAATATTCCATTTTTCTCCCGCCTTGTGCGTTATCGGATTTCCAAATGAAAGAGAGTGACATCCATGTAAAGCTAAGGGTTGTTTGTAACATGATCAGCTTTCAGTTGGGCAATATTAACGCCATCCACGCCATGCAGGCCATACAAATCCCAAAACTGGCTGTTCGTGGTGCCCAGTCACTTTGCTTTGGAATTAAAACTAAAGGGAAATTCAATAAATCTTAATTGATTTTACTGCCTTTTAGATATCAAATAAACCAACAGATGGACATGTATGGGTGGATACCATACGCATTGGCATGCAAATGTTCGTGTCCCCGGTGTGCTTTTTGCTAAAGCAGGTACTGTTAGGTTGCACCACAGACTTTTGGTGACTGACCAAAAGTCTGACCATGCACTAGATTATATGCCGATAACGCAGTTGCTGGTCTGCTTGGGACTCACTGATAGAATTGAATTTTTCCACTAACAATATTGATCTTTGTTTTACTAGTGTTCTCATTTATTGTTTGAATTGTTCATTATCTAAATTTCTAAGTGTTGATTCAATTAGTAAATGATATTATTGTTTGTGCTGATGCTCAGCTTTTCAAGAAAACACTGGAAAATCATTCTTTACCAAACTGACTGCCAATGCAACTTCAGCAGTATCATTGTGCACACCTATCAGATCTGGTGTAGAGGAGTTCAGGTTACATTCAGTAATATGTGTACTTGTATTCTTAATTTTTTTGTGAATAAACTTTGTTCTGTGACTACAGATCTTGACTTGCCTTACACTGACTTGCATTCACGATACTGAACTTACCAAGAATAAAGTGAAAAAAGCAAAGGCCTAGATTGGGTCAATACTATAAGTAGCTGACTGATCATATTGCAAATGTCACTTAGCATAATAAAAATGTAATCATCTTTAATCAGAAATTAGGAATCCACAAAGAAATATAAAATAGTGAACAATTACATTTTTTTGAGAGCAGTGCCCCCCATGTCTTGATGCCCTCAGTGCCCCTTGTTTATTTCTTCTTCAGAAGAAAGGGCAGATAATATTCTTTCAATATATGCCTGAAAGACTTGGGGGTACTCAGGGCAACCCTGAATGTGACTGGGGTACACGGTCAGAAAATACTGAAATTCATCAAAACCTACCACAATTAACTGGGATGTAGGGGGTTTAGGAAGGCTGACCCCGAGGTGATCTTCCTAGCAGATATATAAGAAATGTCTAGGAATATATCAAACTAAGAGTTATCAGGTTTGACTCAGGGCTCATCGAGAGACAGGCTGCTACCAAAGAGCAATTTTTATTTTCCTGTCGAACAAAGTGCCCCCCATAGTTGTGTGCCCCATGTACCCCTCAACTAATTTCCCACTAGAGATGCAAAGGTATCCATGAAAGCATGAAACATCAGAGTCGCTCAGGGCGCAAGTCACAATAACTACTGAAATGCACACAAAATGGCAAAAAAGTACTGATTTGCAGAGCTCCCTATATGTGCGCCCTTCGTAACCCTCGTAAAATCATTGAGATAAATACTTTGGTATCAACTACAATTTTCCAGATTACCACTGAGGGTGATTCAGGGCACAGTGAAAAAAAAACCACACTTCAAAACCTCATTTTTGCATTTTGTTCAAATTGTCGCTTTCAGACCATGACCCCTCACCACCTTGAAAAAAAAGAAGATTATTAGGAACTAAAATTGTGATTTTTCCCACTTGCAACCATACACCTACCCTAGGAAAAAGTATGGACAACATCTAAGGTGTGGTATATCACAGCCTGCCTGAAACAAAAAAAAGGCTCTTAAATGATCTGTACATGTACATCTGTACAACTCTCTTCATTAAATCTGTATTTAGTACCTCAGTGTGTCTGTCAACACTTGACAACCTTTCAATACAGCAGTTCATACAGAATTGATTAGATTTCCGGAACAATTTCTCATTGAGAGGATCAACCCATTGCTATCAATAAAGTCTCAGTCTCAGTCCCAGATTTTTAGCTAGCAGAAACAAGTTCTCTGGCCTAACTTCTTGGCCAATAAGCAAGGTTCTACACTGACATTTCTGGAGAGCATCATACACAGCGATAAGAGCTCAAATGACTTACCAACTGGAATCTTATAATCTGTTTCCCCAGGCTTTCTAAGATTCCGGAGGATATGGTCTGAATGCATATTTACAATCCAGCCAACTAACCAGAGCATGGATCCTGCAAGGAAATCAATGTCCAAAGATGGACAATTAATGAAAGTCATTATAACAGAAAGCATATACCACAAATGAAAATTCAACCAAACCAACAGGAACTTAAATCACGCCTAGACTAATAATAATCCCCACTAAGATAGTCATTGCAAGAAAATTAAAAGATCACAAACTTTAATTCAATGAATGTGTGTTAATAAAATATATTGCATAGCTTTGCAGTTTCTAAAGATCAAGTATTCAATATTCCCCACTATTTATTTAAACGTTAGCTTCAGCATGAATCAAAAGAATTATCAAGACCATTTTCTTGCCTGCCATGAAGCAAGGGTGTGTGACCCAATCAGCAGGGTACTCAGCAAAGTGGCTCAGGTGTCGCATCTGGAGATACCCATTGTATACACAGAAAACAAATGCCAGAGCAAATGGAACAAAGGGTGTTGGTTTTCCTCCTCTAATCAAAAATGGGTAGATAAGAGATCTACAAAAATAAATACATAAATAGATAAACACACAAAAATACAATGACTGCAAATCTATTTTTGTTCATCAACAAATCAACTTAATAAAGTACACTTTTGTAGTAGTCTGTAAATTGTTGTCATGGCTGTAGCCCGTGTAAAACAAAACCGCGCTGCCACGGTAGGAATTATACTTATGCAACAGTGACGGAGTTTAACCTCGATTAATCAAATCAATATAATTTAAAACATCTTTGGATATAAAGGTCATTATTATGTTGTCACAGATTTCTTACCTGTGCACGTAATGGCATAAATACATCGCGATAAGTAAACGATTCGCAGTCTGAGATGACCGCGCAGCAGATGACTGCAGCACAATAAAGAGGGGAATCATGAACGCAGGCAGCTCTTGCACAAACCAAGCAAGTTTTACGTTGACAGGATAGCCGTACTTGCTGGTCGCATATCTGCCATACGGGGTGTCCTCAAAAAGGAGAATTAAAAATATTGCCCCGGCCATGAAAATCATGCTGTAAGACATGCATTTTAGTACATACTGTTCCTCGGCTTCGGTACCGAACAGAGCTAAGAATATATTCGTCATTGTGTCGCGAGTAAACTATACCAGCATAGGTCTAATGATGAACGAACAATTATCAACTTCACGGGAGACTGACAGCTCAGGTCACCACAGCGACATATTTAAAACCGACTATGCAACTACTCCTCTTGAGTGCAAGCTGGTAGTTATGCTCCAATAAGACAGGACAGAATACGCTTTAAAGAAATCGGCGGATTTTGAGCAGAAATGGACCACTCGAATGCCACTTTGCTTCCATATGATCGTCCATACACCAATGGGTACTCTCGAGAATGGTGTGGTGGGTGGAGTTATATTGTGTAACCAGAGGCAAGCGGAGTGGGCTGGACAATGTTTTCAAAAGGAATGCGTCCGCTTCAGAAGCACCGTAGGCACACGACGCTGACCGGCTGCGATGAATCTGGGGTTAATAATTTAAGCCGCAATGACCAACCCTAAGCCTATCCTGCAAAATAAACAACGGTACATGACAATTTCAAACCTCAGCAAATTGGTTTCTACCGGCAGTCAAGCTTGAATGGTGTGTGCCTTTCTTAACTCCAGTCATGAACCATAGGGCATTCTTTTTCTATGGGTTGGCTGTTTAGCACCAGTGGCGCACTGTTGCCTCCTGCTGTTCAGTTTTGAATCTTAAGTATATGCTTTTATGGAGACTGGTTCTATGTAGATTCTCCAACAGTTTTTACTCCACAGCCCCGACTAAGGGGCACAGGGGTCCTCTTCGCAGATGGGCATCCAGTGTCCAGCCATTGTCCAAGCCATTTCTCTGTAACCGCTTGGGTTCGGAAGTTCATTTTGCGGAAGCGGACTCCATACATGCCAACTCTACCGTTTTTGGGGCGGTAGTCTATCGCCAAAAGCAGTTGAGTTGGCATGTATGGGACTTGCCTTGGTGGGTAGCCGAACCTCGTAAAGGTTTCATACCCAAATGACGTTTGACCTTTTCTCGGGAACCTTGACCTTTGAAACTTGGTTCAGACCGTTTCTCACGCTTGGGTTAGGAACTTCATTTTGCAGATTTGGACTCGCCTTGGCGGGTAGTCGTGCCTCATTGAGGTTTCATACCCGAAAGACCTTTCAACAAAACTAAGTCACCTACACCTATCATTCAATGTGTTGGGGCTGAGGGGTACTGCCTTTGCTCCCGTGAAGCACAGTTTTTCATTTTAGCAGAACTGTCCAGGTTCAACAAGCTGCACACATTGAAAGCAGACAATCCTGCTTCTCTTAGGTCTCTGAACAATTCCTCTGATGAAGGGAATAGATCTCACACTGCATAAGAATGTGCTGCTCGGCCTTGATGGTTCCACATTCACATTTCCGGACTGGATGCTTGCCGATCAGAGCCAGCCCACTCCTTAACCCACAGTGCCCAAGTCTCAGCCTTGTTGCAATGACGGAGTCTTTTCTTTTATTAACCTCCATCGAGGAGGAATATGTTTTTGATGCCGTTTGTTTGTTGGTTTGTTTGTGTATAACAGAACTCAAAAACTTATGCCCGGATTTTGATGAAATTTTCAGGGTTGGTGGGTATTAAGTCAAGGAAGAGGTGATTAAATTTTGGCATGTCTAGGCCAAAGTACTGCTGAGATATACACCAAAGTTCAAGATTTCAAGTCTTTCCAATGGGCCGCAGTTCCAATCGCTGTGCTTTTGGGTTTGCTGCCCCCTGGCGGAGGTTCTGCGCTCTCTGAGTGCTTTTCTAGTTACAGATTGGACCCGCTTCCCTTGTTACAGTCCCCAGAAGTGCAAATTAAAATCTTCCTTTCCCCTCACTCTCCCATGATTCTTACCACTTTTCTTTTATTTTTCTATGAATACATTCCATATAATCTGGGACTCCATACAACTACGAAATATCTACACTATCCTTCTGCAGAGCTACTCTTGCGAATCTGTCCGCCATCTAATTGCCCTCTATGCCCACATGAGCTGGAACCCAAATGAAACCCACCTCTCAAGTCACACTATGAAAATTATACAACAACTGACATATTTCTGCAAGTAGATCAGGTCTTGCCTTGGACTTCATTTTTCTAATTGTTAATAAAACTGATACCAAATCATTACAAATAACTGACTGACTAGGTTTTTGCCTTAGGGAATTGGACTGGAGGCTTTTTAATAAATCAAATTGAGTGCTTCCAGAAGGAGAACTTCAGGAAGACATTCCTTGTGTATACACTCAATGGGTGCATCTCAATTCACTTATTTGTTCTGTGCACTATTCTCTATTGAACCGGGAGTTGCTCAATGTCTCCCTCCTCGCTCACATACGCATTTTCAACGTCTTGTGGGCTGTGTTACAATCTGACAAAACTGCTCACTCGCCCTCCAATGGTGGGTGGAATCCCCAAAAAAATCCCAGATGTAAGATGGCCACCACCAGAAGGGGGTGTCAGTGTCCGATCCCTACCTCCTGCCTCTTCGGTTCTGTGCATGTGCAAAAGCTCTCCGCTCACTCTGCCGTGTTAGCTCACTCGGTTAAGGTGCTGCATTTGCAGAACAGTTGTGATTACTATGGTACCAGTTTGGTCCCTGGTCGTACTAACCAGCAGTGGGCGGTGGCTTTTTCAGAACGGCGCACGATTGGCTAAAGCGCTGTGGGAATGCAAATTGTGAAGGGACTGCTTCAAAGGGAAATTAAAAAATGATTGCCTTGTTCATTGCTCAAGCTCCTCCTGTTGGCCAGCCGGGCGGTCGTCAGTGAGATTCTAAGCATGCTCATGTTCGGGTATCCTCCACTACCGTTCAGAACTTACGATGCAGGGATGGACAGGCACGTGCTTTGGAGGAGAGCCGCGAACTGTCTCTCTCTCCTTAGCTGGCAATAGGGGGTTGCATATGAGCAAGCCTTGTACATAGTTCTCGAATTGGGCATTCCAGATTCGGGTGGGATTGGAGATGCCAAATTTGGAAAAAAAAAAAAAAAAAAGGTTCTGCGCACGCGCTTGGAGAGCACCAGCTAGAACAGCTTTTACTTTTACCTGAGCAAGACAAGGTAAATTAGTTATGTCGGCAAAATGCTTTTTAGCTAGCCAGCTAGCTAACGTTAGTTCACTTGCATAGCCAGCTAGTTCACTAGCCTAGCTAGCAAATAGTTATATTTGGTGCACGGAAGTCAATGGAAAATAAGTGAATAAAAATTATCCATTATTTCGATATCTCACATAGCTTATCTCACTTTTGCTCTCCATAGCAGTACTTTTGTTGTGTTGATGTGGAGATACAGCATTTTCCTCTTGCATTTACTTTTGTGGTTTGCGTGTTTTTGAGTTTCCATCGTGTCCGTTTTTTGCAGCGTGTTCCTCCGATTGGAGATTTTTTGGGCCATTGTAGTACATTTGACCCTGTCAGCCACTGCATGAATGGTAAAAATGGAATTAGGCTGATGAGACGAAATGCAAAATATCTTGCCTTAGCTTGCACAATGAAGTACAAGTCAATGTCAATTCAGAGATCACTGCTTTCTGTTCTTATGAGCATTTTTCATATCATCATGACTTTTGTAAGGTGGGAGTTGCTCTGTATCATGCTGTACGCCTGAATTTTTCCATGGAATTCACTTTATATCAATGATACTGTGAAATTATGGTACTGTGGGTGGTTATTTCTTCAGATGAAAAAATGAAATTCTATTATCCCCTATTTCCTGGGGCTCATAGAGATATTACAGATTAAGTTAATTATGATAGGCATAGCAGTGATCAATGTCACAGTTTGGTTTTGTCTGAAATACTCTCAGCTTAATGTATACAAAACAAATGAGTTTGTAGTGAGCTAGAGAGAGCAATGATCCTGAAGAGCGAAGAGTACACATGTTGCTTCTTATGGTGGTTAATTTCCTTTTTCACTCAGTTTCTCAGGGATACACACTCGTTTCAGTCAAGCCACTGATATGAATGGGTTTAACTTTTCATTGGCTGGTAGAAGGGAGGATTTCATACAGAAAGACAACATTTATGGGCCATCGGCAGATAAACATAAAAAATTATTATTTTGACCTGACCTTTTCAGGCACATAGGAATCTTATCAGTTCACTTGGGCATCATGGTTTTTGATTTTTAATTGTCTGGGTGCATGAATGAAATGAACAATAAAGAACATGTTATACCTATGTCAGTGCACTTTGTCAGTGTTGCTTCTGTATCATGACAATACTTTTTGTAACTGCATGAGTTCAACTTGGAAGTACCGATACCCATTAAGGCCATGGTCCTGTACAAGTCAAAAGGTTCATTAATGGTCATTCTGCAGCACAGGGATGCATAAAAGATGCAAGATATTACATTTATTTAGCAGGTGGTTTTATCAGAAAGGGATTTGCAGTTTGTGCATTGAATTAGGTCACTGATATTCAGTAGCTCTAATTGCTTCAGCTTCCCATTTAAGTACTGAGGATGAATTAGGATTCATACAGCCTAAAGAGAGAAACTGCTCTGCAAATATCTCTGTATCTTTCGCCAGACTGCAAGAGTGAAAATGCTGTCGTTCGGGTGGGAACTGATTAAACATATCAGTGCACACACTGAGGGAATTTCATTTTTAAAACTTATTGGCAGATATTAGGATGAAAACAGGAAATGAAGTGTACATTTCATGTAAACAGTATTTTGTGACAGTTCAGTGGATTTTGCTGGCTTGTGACACTGGTTCTTTGCAGATGGTTTCTTTAGTTTGGGATATTACACAACAAACATTACTCACTTGATTACTGAAGGCAAACAAAGGCCAATGACCCATTCTATCAGGGGTTCCAATTCTGATTTTTCCCCAGCTCTCTGACCTATCTAAGGCTGGAAAACGTACCGTAAGGAACTGTGGATACCTAGACAATGAAGTGACAGTATCCCAAGCTCAAGGGTTCTCCAGCACACTGCAAGCTCAAAGACCATAGAGACTGATATGAACATCATACACTTGTCTCATATTTTGTTTGAATTCTTGAGACATCACATCACACCATCATCATGAGCTATTTTTCCAAGTGTGGTGTTAATTTGGTCCAGTGGCATAGGCTTTCCTGTTTCCACAATTCCAGACATATAGCATATTTAGCATTGCTGCCTCACAGCAAGAAGGTCGTGGGTTTGAATCCGGCCTGGGGCCTTTCTGTGTGGAGTTTGCGTGTTCGCGTGGGTTTTCTCCGGGTACTCCGGTTCCCTTCCACAGTCCAAAGACATGCATGTCAGGTTAATTGGAGACACTAAATTGCCCATAGGTATGAGTGTGAGTGTGAATGGTGTGAGCGGCCTGTGATGGATTGGCAACCTGTCCAGGGAGGGTCCCTGCCTTTGCCCGTAGCCAGCTGGGATAGGCTCTAGCTCGCCCCGAGACCCTAGAGAGGAATAAGCAGGTATAGAAGATGAATGAACAATTAGTATTATTATTAGTAGTAATAATAATAGACATATCAGCTTATCTGGCAAAAATAATTAACTCCTTGTAAAGCGCATGCACGCACAGTAAACAGACAGATAGACAGATAGACACTTTTTTGATCCTTCACAGGAAATTCAATTGTTACAGCAGCAGAAAATGTGCGACAGGCCTGCCAAACCCGAAAACCTAAAAATTGGCACACTTGCACTGATGAAGGTCTTCGTGAATTAGTTGCTATTCGGATTTTTGCGTCATCGTCCGATGTCGTCAGTCTTGAACAATCTTTCGTGCAGTTGTGATTCAACAGAAAATTCCAAAGTGCCGCCACCAAGTCTCTTCAACTTGCCTAACATGACCCCCGCTCAAAGTTTAAATAGGTTTCTCCTTGACCACTACTCTTGGCTTATGGGTTTGGGGGCCTGCTGGTGGCTGAACTCCACTGACACGGCATCACAGCACCATCTTTCAAAATCTTTCAATTTTTACCAGGCGATTCAATTCCATATTTTGTGGAGATCCTGGAAAATGGTCCTTGTGGATTAATACTTGTATGTTGTGAAAGGTAGCAACCTGCGATGCATTGATGTCACCTATTAAAGGGAAAAGTTCTACCGAGGCCAGCTCCAGTAATGCAAGAATAAAGGTGCTCAACAGAACAGGACAACAGAATCAACCAGGACTGGGCCACTTCTTTCGACTAAACCCAGGATGAACTGAAGCACACAAAAATCTTTCATTTCAGCATTTTAATGGTGCAAAAAAAGAAAAGGACTAATGTTTCGACGTACCAATGTCTTCCTTGACTCTGAGGAACATGTTGGTGTGTCGAAACGTTAATCTTTTTTTTTTTTGCACCAATAAAGTAGAATGGGACAAAAGCAAATTAAAAGCAAATGGAACAGACTGGAGTGACAAAAAGTCATTTTTTGAGTGTTTAGTTTAAATGTTTATGAATTGGGGAATGCTTTGAATGTAACTTTGCATTGAGTATGCAATGAGTATGGAGATTCTTTTCTAAAACTGTGGGGGCAGCATTGCACTTTACTTATTCCAGTGTTTAGGGTTATTAGAAGAAGAAGAGGAATTAGACGAAGAAGAAATAAAAACCTGAGTTACATTCATAGGTGCCCCTGCGTTTGCCTGTGGCAGAATGCGTGGTTTTAAAATACATTCAATTTGCTTGTACATAGTATTGAGTGTACATTCCTTCTGTCAACTAAAAAATTCCATTGTAGCGAAGTGTACACTTCTCATGTTCGCATGACAATGTATAATTTATCAACGGCGACGCCGGTTACCTCCGGGGCCTTTCTTATCGACCAGCGTTTGGGACTTGCACGTATATGACACATGTTGGCCATGTATTCCTAGGGACGGTGAAACATTTTGGACATTGCAAGTATTTTCAAACCGAGTTGGCTACGTTGTGCAGGTTTATCTCCAGAGTAGCCTGTGTGTCCAAAATGGGGAAAAGAAACCGGAACCGACAGAAAAATCAGTCACTCAGAAATGGTACGCCAGAGAGAAGGACCAGGGATAATGCTGTAAGTTAACATCAGCTTGCTATCTACCTTTAAAGGAAAAAAAAATGCAGTGGCTATTTTTACGCTGATAATGAACTTTAATTTGCAATTCTTATAAACATGCGCGTGCGCAGTTCGGGTTTAGGAAAGGCGACCGTGGTTTTCATAAGGTTGAGGTTGAGATCCGCGTGCACGGTTTGGTAAGGGGGATGTTGATAATACCCAATCAAATCGTGCGTTACGGACGTACAACCAAGCCGAACGATTCAAACCAAGGAGGAGTAGTTCCAGCTTCTGTGCCGTTTTATTCCTGATAGTAGTGTTGTTGAGATGAAGCTTCATGAAGCGTTGAAGCTTTCTAGCCAGATTGATTGATGTGTTGATTCTAGTTCATTTCTTGAGGTTACTAATGCACCCTTGAGACCACTACTGGTCAATAAAAAGTAATCAGTAATTATTAAGTAACAAGTAATATTGAATTGTGCATTGTTGGCAATGACAAGCATACAGCGTAAAAGTGGCAGAATCAATAAATGAAAAATAAAACTAGAGGCACTCCGAGAAGACAAACCTCCACCAAGGCTGTGGCAATAATATTTCAAGAAGGCTGCCATGGCAGCCATATTTTTCGACAGATTGTGGTCAAAATCAATAGGGTCCATCCCTGATGAAAAAGCAACCCACCCACAAAATTTCAGAGATATCCGCTCATTACTTTTTGAGTTATCTTGTTCATAAACAAACAAAAATGGCACCGATCACATAAGCTCCTGCCAACATCATTTGCAAAGGTAATGAAGTTTTTTGACTAGATCTTGCGTCATAACGAAACTTAATTGTTTTTGTTACTGCTTGCAAGTGATGACGCAAAGCTGTGTATGTTTATAACTAATTCACATTGACCCTTCCACAAATGCTGCTCTCATTCATACCACGTGGTGTCATGATTGTTTTTCCAATGCTTGCTAGGACAGATTTTTAACTTCCCATGTTGATGGGTATTCTGAGAAATAATGATGCTTTGTCAGAAAATATTACCACTAAGCAAAATGCCTGTAGTCTTTTTTTCTTGCTTTAATGTTAAAATATGAATTGACCGATTCTAGAAACTTTGATATTACACTGAACAAAAATATTAACGCCCCATGTCAAATATTGATTCCACATGGAGTTAACAACTCTTAAGTGAGCTTATCCTGACTTTTACTTGTACAATAGGGATATTTCTCTTGATTTGTGTTCCATTTTTTAATCCATCTCTCTGTCAGTGAGCATTTGCTCAGTGATGCAGCGATTTCACTCAGTACATGGGTGTGGCATTTCCAGACGGTGATCAGGCAGAATGAGCAGTACCCAGACACTCCTTATACTGGGGTCAAGAAAAGGCCACCCCAAAATATCAAATCAGTCATCATTCCTCAGATGTCTCAGGTCATGTGGGAACGTGCCATTGGCATGCTGTATGCAGGGATATCCATCAGAGCGGTCTGCATGCAGTTCCTCGAAGCAGAGCACATTCCAGCTCTGGACTAGCCTGCATATTCGCCGGACATGTCACCAAAACGGTATCTTTGGGATGTTATGAATCGACCTGTCCGTGACAGTGTTCTAGTTTCGGATAATGTGCGCCAGCTCATGGAATGGAATAACATTTTTCAGGCCACGATAGACAACCTAATCAACTCTATGCGAAGGAGATGTGTTGCTCTGAGAGACGCAAATGGTGGACACACAAGAAATTGAACTTTCAATTTCTTCAACCTGACCCCCAATGTGTTCAAAGGATTGTCACTCCTTTGCAGATGCCAATATAAAGATGTAATGGACGGTGATCTGAAGATTAGTCATTAACAAAAATGGATTTTATTCACTTCATATATTGCATAACCCTAATGTTAATAAAAACTAAAAAATTTGACATGGGGCGTTTATACTTTTGTTCAGTGTATTTAACCTTTTACAATGTACACTCGCATGTCGAGCCAGCTACATTTCACTATTTTTGTTAATACTTTCTTTTTGTAGCAGTGGAGGTAAGTTTATTGGATGGTTGTTGATGGAAGTAATGATATTTTTAGGGAAATTAAAAAAAAAAAACAGGAAGTGCATAGTGCATTACATAAGCTAAAGAATTAAGGAATCTAGAGGAACTGGTGTGCGTGAAGGTCAAGGGCATGAGCTGAAGCTGGGTACCTGTGATCTCCAGTCACTCAGAGGGCACAGCATTAAGATCCACTGTTTATCTAGAAGTGTCATCACCTCATTGGCTCAATATCACTGTGGCAAACCTTTTTTTTCTGTAAAGCTGTATGTAGTTGCATCCACAAAGGGTTGTTAAAACCTTGCTGTGCAAAGAGGAAGCCTTATGTTAAGTGTCCAGAAGTGCCATGATTGTCTGGGTTTGGACCCATCTGCGATGGACCGTCATACAGTGAGAAGTGCATTTTGGTCAGTCATGTCAGTATTTTTTGGTAGAAATGATTGTCTTGTGCTCGTAACCAAAGAAAAAAAAAGACCATTTAGACCAGAGGTGGGCAATCCTGGTCCTGCAGGGCCAATATTTATGTTGGTTTTTATTTCTGTCAATAACCTTGACTAATTGAGCTAATTGATTGCAAATATAGATTTGTGCAGAGATTCGATCAAAGAAAAATGTTTAATGTTGGGAGACAAGAACAGTCTTTGGTCATTCATGATAATTTAAAGAAAAGCACCTGAAATGTCAGATTTCAGAAATAGTTTGGCTAATTTAGATAATGAACTAAATACAGGCCAGAAGTTGGTGCGAAAACTAGGGACAGATACAGCCCTCATTGCCCACCTCTGATCTAGACTGTTATCAGCAGCAAGTCAGAAATCCACACTCTGTCTAGGTCTGCAGTTGCATCAATGCCCCTGGCAAGGGTAAGTTGCTCTTTTGTAAAGACACCATTAACTCTGAAATATGTGCTGAGATATTTGGGTCAACATATGCTGTCTTAAAGACAACATCTATCAGGGTTGCCGATGCATATTTCTGCAAGACGATGCAAAATCGCATTCTGCATGCATTACAAAAGCATGGCTGCGTAAGAAGAGAGTACAGTGGCTGGACTGGCTTGCCTGCAGTCCTGAATTGTCCTCAATATTGAACTTGCTGCGCATTTTGAATTGCAAAATGAGACAAGGAAGACCCCATACTGTAGCGCATTTTAAGATATTTGTTGGAATAATGGGACAAAATTATACAAGGAAAAACTTAAATCATTTGTTGTCTTCAGTACCAAGTGTCTAGTAAGTATAATGAACAGGAACAGAAACAATACAATGGTAAACACTTAACTGTCCCAACCTTTTAAGAAATATTTTTGCTAGAATCAAAATTTGAATAAAATACTAACGGTGAAACATTGAAAAATGTGCTTTTGTGTTTTCAATATAATATAGCATAAATTACAAATCATCGCTTTCAGTTTTATTAACTTTACCTATGGCCATCCCAACAACTTCTGATTTGGGTTTGTAAATCATATGCCCACCATGCGGTCTGTGCTCAAGATAGAAAACGGTGTTTAAGTGTTCTTAGTGACTCGAGTAAGAAACATTATGTTATTGTTGTCCTCAGGGATGGGGTGCAGGCTACTCTGAAATCATCAAAGAGAACAAGTTATTTGAGCACTACTATCAAGAGCAGAAGATCGTTCCCGAGGGAGAATTTGAGCAGTTCATGGAAGCCATGAGGGAGCCACTGCCTGCCACCATTAGAATAACAGGATACAAAAGGTATGTAGTGTGTAACTCATATGAGTGGCGCAACTATTTGGAGTCTGGCAAAGTCAGCCCTGTTACAGTTGCTTGTAATACATGATGCTGCGTGCTCCATTGTACATGTTTGATGGAGGGTACTAACAATGAAGAAATGGGGGCAAAAAATCGTAGTTGTCTGGAAACCAGTCCAAATTTTTGGCCTTTAAGTTCACATGTAATCTCAACCATGTATAATCCAGGACGAAAGTTCACCCTCATTAAATTGGTTCAATTTTTTGTCTGTTGTGATAACCGAGCTTTCAGTCGGAGAAATGAAGATTCACCTTTCCATTAAGGGAAGTATAACAGCAGCCATATTTAGCATTTTTGATACCAAAGACATTGTCACTGATCAGGGCTGGGGCGATGCATGGACATAATTGATGTCATCGATTATGTCATAATCAAGTAAGTTTGCTGCACCCGGTTGCAGCATGGGTTCCCCCAGAATTTCTCCAGCAGCTAAAAAATGCTCTCCCATTATCTAATTAGAGGGAGTATTTTAGACAGAAACAATGTGGTGCTCTGTTGCTCTGCAAATTGCACCAGGCTTATCATAGCAGTAGGGTTTTCCACAATTGAATATTTAAACATGTAAGCCAATGAAAAGTTGACATCAGGAGCACAAAGTACAATGTCCTTGCAGCTGGGGTGCCCTGCAAGCTCTAAGGTTTCTAGATGCTCTCGCAATCTAGACCTATTTTTAAACATAACATGTTGGATTAAGAATCAAGATTTGAGGAAATAATTTTGTTAATTCGTGGATTTTTCCTCATTAAAATGTGATGCAATTAATTGCTTTCTTTCTGAGTGATCAAATTTTATGTGAATGTGTGATTCACACCTTGACAATAACAAATCGATTCTTCAATAAATGATCGGAGGGAGACTGCATTTTGACTGCATTTTTGACGACGACTTCTCTGCTGATTTGATAAAATGTTGATTTTATATAATTGGAAGGCCCTGATTTTAAATTTGCCCTAAAAATTTGTGTATTACATCAGGTATTTTGACAGATGGCGAATTCTTTTTTTCATATTGATAAATCTAAAAATACACAATGATAAATGAAAGCAAAATGACACAATTGGATTTTAAGCATTCTGCGAGATGTAAAAAAACAAAATGCAGCTTACCTAAGGATTACATTTTCTTTTCTTTGATTTACGGGAATAATTTCGTTCGCGGCAGTCTCTGTTGGCGCCAACAGTTATACCAAGGGCAGTGATTTGTGACAAAACCTGCTGCGATAGCCAAAAAACTCATGCGATATTTGGATTCAGTGCCCCAAAATTACTTAAAATCAGGTTGGCCTATCAGCTCTTACTCAGCAAATTTCATGCAGGGCTGTGTAGTAGATTTCCCAGTAGTTCCTTCTTCCTAGTAGAATTTCTGAAACATCAAGATCAATGCAAATATACATATTGAAGGTTATAAAAAAATATTAAAAAAAAAAAACTTTAGAAAAGTTTGTTCCTAATTTCTTCCGAAGTCATAAGTGAAATTTTACTTCTAGTAAAAATATTAGTCATCTTTTTTTTTCCTTTTCTTTTAAATACAAAACACCACTCATGTCATCTTTTATCATTTTTTTGCATATTCAATTTAAAATCCTCCTGCATGGCCTAGTTCAGGGTCAGCCCAGTTGACTGAAAGGGTGGGAATAACTCATGAAATTTTTGCTTCCAGCAGCTCGCTAAGATAATGGGGCGAGGTAATGTATGCTGCAAAGTGTTGAAATATTACCTCATATCCATTCGAATTTGAAAATGGAAAGGATAAATGCCATATCTAATAACTTTATTTTTGTTCAAAGTAGACACTTTCAGTCTCGTGGACCTTTGGTCAACTGTGCTGTAACCCGTTAAGTGTTGGGTTAGGGTACATAAATTATTTTTTTCTTTTTGAAGGTTGGGCAGTTCACGCTTAATTCCTGTGGTCCGAACATGTTCAAATGAATCTGAAAGATTTGATGGGTATTGCCTTCTTGAAAATATTCAGCTAATATTTGGTCAAGTTTTGATAAGTAGATTTTAAATATCGGCCTGGATATGAAGCTGCAAAGCTGCTTGCTTTTCAGACAATTCTGCCTCTCTCCCCCCTCCGACTCTTATTCCTAACTTTATAAATGCTACTTAATTTGATTATCTGTCTCGTCTTACTTTTTTTCAGGGGGCGAGGTGGTGTTTTTCTTCGAGTATTCATTGGCTTTTATCAGCTCAGTGGACACAATGATATTAATCTTTTTATGAATTGTGATAATTGGAAGGAGAGAAAAAAACTTACCAGCTCCCTCCTCTTATCCTAGCTTGGCATATCGACTGAGCCAGGATTTCGAAAAATCCCAACTCGGTGCCGGTGTTCTGACCATTTGTGCTGCCATAATGCAAGCGATCGTAAAGTCTTTGTTTCACCTTAATTTTGCAAAATGAATCAGTTTACAGTAGTAACTTTGTTATTTGTTAGCTTATGATAACATAAGCAGATGTTAAAATTTGGATAAGATCCTAAGAGGGATCAGGGAGCTGAGGTTGAGTGTAGCCTGCAAGCTGTTCCAAGACCAAGGGCCTTTAATATAACTTTAATATGAGACGATCAAAAGTATTAGATAGTTTATCACGTACCTGAATCATGTAATTTAATAGACAGAAAAATTCATTTCCTGTAGCGCCTGTACAATTTTGATGCCCTGCTAGTCTGATCGCTTTTGGGGTTTTTTTTTTTTTTTTTCTTGAGTATTGTCCAAGAAACAGGCATAATATTCTCAAAATAGGGTTGGGTTACGCCAAACAGAGAGATTATTAAGGATGGCCCCAGGGAGTGATGCTTGCTGTGGTGACCCCACCCATGTTGAGGTGTGATGGAATATGGTCAGAACTGAGTAGAGTGGAGTCTTGTAGAGGTGAGTAGTGCTAAAACTGTGTCATGGAAAAGTGGCATAAGACAAAGGAGAAAGCTTCAAGTTTTTGTAGTTGTGAATCAAGAATATCCTGAATTTGTAGCGAGATGCATAGATATCTGAAGCACTTCTCATAGATAAAGCGGTTAAATTTGTTAATGACACAGTAGTGTGCAGTGATGATTATACACTTAACAAAATAGATGAATCAGAAACCAAGTACTATTCAAGTATTTGTCATGTAATATCGGATCATGATATGAGGGGAATTTATCTATATTTTACGAAAAAGATAGCGAGAATTATTTTAAGGAAATGAGTCTAAGACAATTTATAGGTTGCCTACAATGTATTGCAAAAACTGTGGCGATTCTGTCTGAACTAAGTCACAGGTATAAGAAATGTCCACGGAAAAGTGGAAAATCACATTTTTCAAACTGTATTTCCGCGTTCATGGGTATTTTTGCATTTTAGTCACATACCAAAAATAATTTCTTTTGAAAAAATATGAGTGCAAAATTGTCTGGATTTTAATTCAAACTGGATATTGATTACTCGAGGCAAGATCCAAACAGCAATACTATTGTATAAATTGACAGTGTGCAGAGGTGTAACTTCAGTAGCATGTCCTCCAGTCAACAAATAAAACTGAATTCATTTTGGAGTGATATCAATCATAGTATGTTTTCTACTTCTTAGTTCTTGCAGGTCAATGTCCTTTATGGAAAAAATTGAACTACAAGTCATGTGATTGAACTGACCTAACCAATTCTGTGAATGTGATTGAAGTGCTGATGTCTCATGTGATCCTCTGACAATAGTCAAGATTGGAAAATGCTGCACAAGACACTGAAATTTTTCCCGCTACCGCCTGTTGGGGTACTGAAATTCACCGTTTTCTCTGAGTACTCCTCCCATTGCATGAATGAATACTAAAATAATTATTTTGTAGTGTTTTAATGTGATCGTCTGGGAAAGTTGCGCATTGAAATCAATTTGGGCAGTATTTGGCTGTTGTTTTCGGTGTTATTTATAAGCCTATTCTGAAAGTAGGGTTGTACCGAATCGGTTGAAGCTTCATTTTTAATGTTTACGATCAAATTCTAAATTTGCGGTGGAATGCTTCAGCTTTTGTTGCATTTGTTCATTCTATTTTTACCAGGTATTTCTGTTTAATTCTGGTATTGCTGCACAGTTACAAGCAAAGCTGAATCTATACAGCTATTATTGATGATATTCTTTTTGTAGAATTAGATTCCTGTAGTGGCTGCGTAGCATTGCTTTTGGCTCCAAAAGTTTTCCAGAGGTTTCCCTAGTCCAAATTCAAAATGTAAAAATTTATTGAAAAAAGATTGATGCAATAATTTCCAAAATCTGCAACATTTTTTATCGAACGAAATATTCTTCTTCTGTCTGTATTTAATGCTGATTTAAATTTCAAAGGCAAAGTTTTTGCTGCAGTCAATAACTGCTCTCCCACTTGACTCTGTATGCAGATTATCTTATTGGATAAGCCTGCTGCCTGGATGTATTAATGCGGACTGACGAGTTACATTCTTTAAAAATGTGTACATTAATAAAAAAATAACTGATTTAAAGGGATGACTCACTTGTTTTTATCCAGGATTTTGTCCAAGGATTTTTTTTTTTGTAATGTTTTGGAGTGATGTTGCTCACAAGGGCACATACTGGCCAAGCTCATCAGTGAAGCAGTTCTGGCCTGATATTACATAGGGCTCATCGAGGTGTTTCCTTTCAATGTACAAAAAAAAAAAAAAAACCCTAAAATGGGAGATGAAATTCTGGGAAAGTTTTGGATTGATTAATTGCTTGCATAGTGGTTGTACTTACAGCTTTGAGTGGATTATATGTTCATTTTCAATGTAGCCTGTTGATGTTCTTTTGGTCATTTCCTAGTTAATAGTTCTTTATTATTATTAAAACTTATGCATTGATCTTGCTAATTCACTAAATAAATTGTTTAATTGCAAAGCGGGCTATTTCAAATGGGGACGAGTTAGGATCCATCATACAAAAAGTTTTGAAGCCTCTATATGAAGGCATTCAACTGAAAATCCCGTAATGCCCTGAGAGTGTATGAAGCAGTGTCAGGCAGGCGCATGGCAATGAACGCTTTGCATGGAGTTGTACCTTGTTGGGGCTTCATGTGGTGATCTCAACTTTTAGGACCATTATTGGTTAAAGAACGCAAGTCCAAAATTCTTCTGCAAACTAAGAGGCTTTATTAGGGATTATAAAGGGATTTTGTATAATTCAATAATTTCTTTTTAGCCATGCAAAGGAGATCCTTCATTGCTTAAAGGAGAAGTACTTTAAGGAGATTCAAGACCTTGAAATTGACGGCCAGAAGATTGAGGCTCCACAACCTCTGAGTTGGTAAGGACAATCTTTAATTTGGGGTTCAAGCACAAAGTGCTGGAAGCCTAGTGTTTGTTCCCACTTATAGGGTTTTTGTGTTTCTTCTGATTTTTATATGTATCATAAAAATATTTTTATTCTTGTTCTTCCCCAGAATTGTTTGCCTGGCAAAAACTGTGGAAGTGAGACATGCAAAATTAGTAATATTGATTCCTATTTTCATTCACTACTCAGTTAAAAATTTTACCTTCATTGGCTCTATGGAAGCGCTATAGAGATGCAAAATGTGTTTTGAGTCTATAACTTCTGAACTGTAGGTGCTAGAAACAAAAATCTTTTTTTTTTTTTTTTGCCGAATCCATACAGGACACACCCATTTAGGTCTATTCAAATTTTCTGTCATTCTAATTTTTTGTAAAACCAATCCTTTACCATTCAAAAGACATTTCTGTCACCTTTGGTTTACCGGTTGAGTTACATTATTCATTCACTCCCTGAAGTCTTTATCATAACCACCACAGTGGTTAATAAACCATTAATTTTCCCCCGCTGCGCGGAACGCGCAAAGCAGCAGGACATAATATTCACGACTGTCTGTCCGTACGTGCGTCCCGAATCCTTGTCAGCGGGATATCTCTAGAACGAATTGACGGATTCTCTTCAAATTTCATGTCAACATGTATTAGGGTGATATCCCGGCGCCAGTCCATTTTGGTGACCTTTACGTCACTCTCAAGGTCACACCGAGAGATTGCTCATTTTGACACAATTTCACATTTTGTGGCGGGTGACAAAGACGCGTTGGTGGCAAATACTTGTTGTAAAAATGTGTTTGATTTTAAGAGGAGTGGTTGTTTTGTTTGATTATTGTAATTTTTTTGTCTATTTTGTTAAAAAAAAAGTTCAGAGTGGTATTGTGTAGCTGGAAGAATGTCAACCAGGGAAATGGTTAAACTCAAACCCCTCCTAAATGGTGTGGTCAGTTTGTTCAATTTGCATGAAATTTTGTTCACAGAATCTTCGGACCAATATCTTAAAAGGATCAATAACCGAAGTTGCTATATCTAATGATTCGGCTGCAGGAAGCCAGTGAAATTTATGGGCATGACCTCTGTTGACATAATGAGCTGTAACTCCTGAATGCAAAGTGCAATTGTCAGTTAACTTAAGATCCATTATCTATGGGCCATTAGACTGAAGCCAACCAAATTTGGTGTAACCGTGTTCATACTTGGCACTTCAGGCAACAAATGGTCGTAACTCTTGAACCATTTTTCAACTTGAAATTCTGCCTACTGCAGTTGATTAATGCTGCTATGGTTATTTATAAGAACAAGGTGATGAATCAAACAAGATGACTGACATCAGCCAATCCAATTTCAGTCGCCCTTCTACTCACTTTACCCGTCACTTATCATCATGAAACTTGATATGATTGTTAAGGATGTGTAAAAGAACAATGTAAATGAAAATTACTTGTATTGGCCAGATCTCAGTGCTGTAGAGAGCCAAAATGCATTTTAGGCTATTACTCTCAAACAGTTTGGGCTATATTAAAAACACTTTTCCCTCCTGATTCCCTGGCTCTAGTTGAAGGAAAATGCCTCTTGGACCATACATCGTAAGCCATATTAGCCTTTTCACTATTTTGAATTATTTATGAAGGTGATGATTCTGTTGACCTTGAAGTTGCTCTCTAAAGCATGTTGCTGAATACTGAAATACTGAACTCATTGAAGTCCTTTTATGAAAGCATTTCACATGGCCGTTGATTTTTTTTTATCTCTCAGGCATATAATGCGGGGGGATATAGCTATCGCTCTGTCCGTCTGTCTGTAAACATGAGTTTGTCCGGGCCATATCTCGGAAACTATATGTGCTAGCTTCTCCAAACTTGACACACGTCAGTCGTGATGTGTAGATGTGCCTTTTAAAGGTTGTTACACAACTTACAGCCGGGGGGATCTGCCATTGCCAGATGGCTCTTGTTTTTGCAGCCATTAGAACAAGGCCACATCGCGAGTATGAATCATTGAAAACAAAAGTAGCTAACTTGTCTGCCCCATGGCGGGAGTTGTAATTATTGCACTTGAATTTTTTTTAATAAAGTTTAGCACTACTTTTTGTTGATTTCTACCTTGTTATACAAATGGGCTTTTTTATGAAATTGCATTTTTAACTGTTTAACTTCCTTATGTGACTTCTCAAGGTATCCAGATGATCTGGCTTGGCACACCAACATGAGCAGGAAAATCTTGCGGAAATCGCCTCTTCTTGAAAAGTTCC
The DNA here is from genome assembly GCA_029721435.1 of Gymnothorax reevesii. Lineage (NCBI taxonomy): Eukaryota > Metazoa > Chordata > Actinopteri > Anguilliformes > Muraenidae > Gymnothorax > Gymnothorax reevesii. The sequence continues at coordinate 87,933,755 of CM056577.1, read as the reverse complement.
ATCAGTTCCTGGTCAACGAAACTGAATCAGTCAGTATTCTGCTGTCAAACACTGCTTTGTCAAATGGTTGTTTAACAGCAGCTGTCATGTATACTACACCATTTCCAAAAAAGTTGGTACATTGTGTAAAATAAAAATAACATTCCAATGATTTCCAAATCTTTTAAATTCCATATATAATTGGAAATGGTCCAAAGACAACATATCTGAGGTCATTGGTTGTGATACTTGGACCCACTTCCCTCTTCCAGTAAGAAAATGTTACCCCTCTGTGGCAGGATATTTAATTCTGCATTGATGCCTATGGCCCTCTGTTTGACTTTGACGTATCGACAGTGTCTTCTTCAGTCACCTGCACCATAATAAATTGCCTAAGTAAAAGTTGCTCTGCCAACCAATATGGCCATCACGGCCGGCATCTTGAAATCCTTTGTCGCACTCTAACTTGAATACTGCTCAGCGGAGGTTTGTGATTTTTGGCGGGTTGAATGGTCCTGTATAGGGGATGATGCCTATCGATTTTGAGCTCGCTCCACCAACCAATATGGCCGTCACAGCAGCCATCATGAAATCCTTTGTTGCGCTTTAACATGAACATTGCTCCACGGAGGTTTATGATTTTTGTTGGGGTGAATGGTCGTACATAGGGGACGATGCTATCGATTTTGAGCTCGCTCTGCCAACCAATTTGGCCGCCACAGCAGCCATCTTGAAATCCTTTGTTGCGCTCTAACGTGAACACCGCTCGACGGAGGTTTATGATTTTTGGTGGGGTGAATGGTCATACATGGGGGATGATGCCTATTGCTTTTCAGCTCACTCCACCATCAACAGAAATCTTTTGGCGCTCTCGGCGGAGGTTTTTGCCTTTTGGTGATCTGAATGGTTGTGCATGGCAGATGATACCTAACACTCGCTTTCTGTACATGTTCTTCAACTGTTTCAGTCAGAGGCATATGCCACGCCTTGTGTTGCTCTTGTTTGAAAAATATCTTCTCAGTTTGAATTTGGTACCAAAAAAGTTGGGATAGGAGTGTCATAAGACTGGAAAAGTTGGATGATGCTAAAAAGATGCACCTATTGGAACATTTAATGGCTAACTAAGTTAATTGGCAACAGTCTATTTACATAATTGAGTATAAAAAGACCATTTCCGAGAGTCTTTCAGAAGATGAAAGACTTCAGCACTCTGAAGGACAGGGTGGGCAAGTTGTTCATTTATGTTTAGAGTAATGTTTCTCAATGAAAAATGTCAAAGAATTTGGGGAATTCATCATCTACCATACATAATATTATTAAAAGATTCTGAGAATTAGGAAGAATCTTTGTACACTAGGGACAAGGATATTGATTGGCCATGAACTTCAGGCCTTCAGGTGGCACTGCATTTAGGACACACAGGATTTAGTTGTGGAAGTCACTGCACGGGCTCAGGAACTCATCTGTATACCATTGTCAGTGAACACAGTTTGTCATTGCATGCACAAATCCAAGTTAAAACTCTGCCATGTAAAGATGAGATCATATACAAACAAGATCCAGAACCGCAACTGCCTTCTCTGGGCCGGATCTCATTTAACGTCAACAGGGTCTCTAGAGATCCAGATACTGTCATACCCTTCTAGTGGGTCATAAGTGATTTATAATTTTTGTATGGGTCAACTTTTTTTTTTTTTAAGGAAAATCCTACTCTGCATACCTATGACGTTTTTAGGAAGTGGTTATCATTAATGAATTCTGAGCGTTATTTCAGACTTCATGATTCAACGAAACCTCTTCTGTTCAAAGGGGAACATCAGCCGACAAGAAGCCGTCAGCATGATCCCGCCACTTCTGCTGAAGATCGAGCCTCATCACAAGGTCACCTCTACATTCTGCCTATTGATGGCTCATCTGAATTTTCTGGGTGTATATTTTCAGTTTCATGTGATTCTTTTTTTATTTTACGTTGGAATGGTTTGACTGCGGTAATGACCTGAGCCTTCAGCTGTCAGGTATAATTGGGCTGACCATTCTACTACTGATTGTTCGCCCCATTTCCCTGGAAAGGTGCCAGTTATGAGCAGTCTGATTGTTTGAGAATTTCCACAGTGACACCATACAATCCAGGCGGGCGACTCTCACGATAGAATGTATGTGCTGCCCCAATTCAGTTCTCTCATGAGGTGGCTCAGGTTTTTGTCATTTTCATCTAACTCTCCAGATTTTCTTCTCTCCATGCTTTGACTGGCTCACATGCCATGGCTGTCACTTCCTTAAAGTTGGATCTGTGCTCTTGTTTGGACAACTTTGACTTGTGTAGCTTTTCAAGTTGTTTGCTGGAACCACCTGAGGTTTGGTGAAGGTATGGAAAATGAATTAGAAAGAAGATGCATTCATTTAATGGGCTAATTCAAGAAACGGAATGACATTCTATTTACTCTGCTGGAACTGACTTTATATGAATAGCTAGCAGTACAAATGTTAGCAACTATGGACTACAGTGCCTGCTAGAATAATATCGAGCAATGCTGTGTTCGCATATACACTGATGAGACAAAACATTTAAACCACTCACAGATGAAACAAATAATGTTGATTTTCTCATAATAGCACGTCATCGTCTGCAGATATATCTTAGACAGTAAGTGAACACTTGGTTTTCATGAAACATGTTGAAGAAACAGGACCTGAATAACTTTAACTAGGACCAAATTGTTATGGCCTGATGAGTGAGATGTGAGTACCTACTGTCAGTTGTCCAAGGAGGGACAAAGCATGAACTGCTCTCGGGGTTCTGGGCGCCCAAGGTTCGCAGATGCATTTGCCTGCTTTGAAGGCTATTCCTTCTGGTCCAAACCGACAGAAGGGTGACTATGGCTTAAGTCGCTGAGAATCTCAATAATATTTACATAAGGACTGTGTCACAACACACTGTGCATCATACCCTGCTATGTATTGAACTTTTTAAGCGAGCAAACCAGTCATATTGCCCACCCTATTGATTGCTCTCTTGGGGGAATTTTGGGTAGACTGGCCTCTCCTGAAGCTACTACTACAAGTTTTCTCCATTTGTCGATAATGGCTATCACCGTGGATTACTGGAGCCTCAGAGCCTCAGAAATGGCTTTCTGACCCTTTTCAGATTGATGTCAACAACTGTGAAAAGGGCATTTACTTTTTCAGATCGGGCTAGGTTCGGTTAGATAGCTTTTGGCCTTCAATAAATGAAATGGTTTAAAAACTGCACTTTGTGTTTACTTGGCTTATCTTTAATATTACATTTAGCTCAATCTTATACATTTAATTGTAACATGAAAAGTACAAGAAAACTGGAAGGGGCAAATGCCTTTGCACAGAGCTGTAGACTTGGTGTAATAAGAGCATGCATACACAAGGCGTATTCTGTCCTACTCCGCTGTGATGTTGGTTTGTGGACCTTCACGTTTCACCTGAAATGACCGTGCTCATACAAACCCTGGCAAAAATTATGGGATCACCATGCATAGAGGATGTTCATACAGCTTTTTTGCTTCATAGTAAATAAACAATTTGCAGAAATGACACAAAACAATTTTTATTTATTAGCTTAACATTCAGGCTTCGTGAAGTGCTCACACGTAACAAATTTGATTAAATTATTTTAATAATGGCTTATTGTTTCATGATCGAGAAGAGGAAAAATATGTGGATTCGCTGAAGGTTGAGGAAAAAATGGTGGAATCGCCTTGAAATTAGCATTTAGCATTTATAAAGGAAATGCTGGCACAAATTTGAGTATGCAAATGAATTTGCAGTTAAGAGTGTGCTTGCTGACTTTAGCAAGGTATTTTACTGGGTTAATTGAGCATGGCACCAACAAGAGTGGAAATCGAAACAATGGAAAGGGTTATTCAACTGCTCCAAGAAAGAAATTCAACAAGGAAAGTGGCAGATGATGATGGTGATTCCCAGTATGCTGTGTCTGAAATTTTGTGCAGTTATAACCAGAGCGGGACAGTTATAAAAGGAAAATGGACGGGTAGACCACGGAAGACATCAAAACGTTTGAACAGTATGCCTTGAAAATGGGAAGTGCTCAACAAAAAACAAATTGGCAGAAATTAAAGTCAATGTTTGTGACAGAGCTGTAAGAAATTGGCTGAATGAAATGCAATTTATATACAGCAAAGCCAAACGAAAACCAGCACTAACACCTAAACAGAATAAGGTAAGGTTACAGTGGGCTAATGAGAAGCAATCATGAAGAGTGTGTCATTGGACAAGTGTGATATTCAGTGATGAATCATGAATGTGCATTGTCCAAGGTGATGATGCTGGAACTTGTGTCAGGTGTCGTTGAAATGAAACTTGTGTTTTAAAAAAAAAATGCAATTAATTAACCTCCGCCGAGGAGGTTTATGTTTTCGGTGCCGTTTGTTTGTTGGTTTGTTTGTTTGTCTACAAGATAACACAAAAACTAATGGGCGGATTTTTATGAAATTTTCAGGGTAGGTGGGTATTGAGTCAAGGAAGAGGTGATAAAATTTAAAGTAGGTGGCCAAAGTACTGCTGAGATATACTCCAAAGTTCAAGATTTCAAGTCTTTCCAATGGGCCAGAGTTCCAATTGCCGTGCTTTTGGCTTTGCTGCCCCCTGGCGGCGGAGGTTCTGCGGTCTCTGAGTGCTCTTCTAGTCTAAATAACTTAATTTAAGGTGTGTTTCATGAAGCCTGAATGTAAAGCTAATAAACAAAAACAGTTTTGTGTTGTACCTGCGATTTATTTGCTACAAAGCAAAAAAAGCTGGATAAACATCCTAAAAGTCTTTTGATTGCATAATTTTTGCGAAGGGCTGTTGAAACTGGCATGTCTTGCGACTGTTTATTGCCTTCTGCTGGTATCAGCAGGCTAATCGTGTCAGTTGTTTGATGGATCCATATTTGACACATGATTCACTTGTGCAGATTCTGGATATGTGCGCAGCTCCTGGCTCCAAAACTGCACAGCTTATTGAGATGCTTCACTCCGACATGGACGTTCCCTTTCCAGGTAATTCTTTTTTTTTTTTTTTTTTAAATAACCATGGCTGCGTTCCAGTCCAAAAAAAATGCTTGCTACTCTGTGCTAACTCCCTCAAAATTCCCAGATGCAAGATGGTTGCCACTAGAAGGGTAATTCCAGTCCATTTTTGTGGAGGGAATGGCAAAGTTTCATTTGCTCAAGCCCTCAGTTTTACTCCTCAAAAGAAGCTAACAAAAATCATCCCTCCAAGCTTTGATATTCCCCAGAAAGCTTTGCTTACTCTCCCGTTGTGAAATGTTCCCTTCTGCCGTTTTATTTGCACTGGCAATAGAAAGAATTATGACAGGGAAAACTGCTTACAAATTGAGAATTGTGTCCGAGCTGTTACTGAGTTTGTAATTGTCCCCCGCCACGCGGAATGCGCAAAGCGGCGGGACGTAGTATTCACGACCGTCCGTCCGTACGTCCCGAATCCTTGCCAGCGACATATCTCAAGAATGAATTGACGGATTTTCTTCAAATTTGATGTCAACATGTATTATTCTGAGAATTGACGGATTTTCTTCAAACTTGATGTCAACATGTATTAGTCAGATACCCCAGCGCCAGTCGATTTCGGTGACCTTGGCGTCATTCTCAAGGTCACACCGAGAGATCGTGCATTTTCACACTGATAGCCTTGTCAGCGAGATATCTCAAGAACGAATCGACGGATTTTCTTCAAATTTCATGTTAACATGTATTACTGTAATACCCCGGCGCCAGTCGATTTCGGTGACCTTCGCGCCATTCTCAAGGTCACACCGAGAGATTGTGGATTTTCACACTGATAGCCTTGTCAGCGAGATATCTCAAGAAGGAATCGACGGATTTACTTCAAATTTTATGTCAAAATGTATTAGTGTGATACCCCGGCGCCAGTCAATTTTGGTGACCTTCGCGCCATTTTCAAGGTCACACTGATAGCCTTGTCAGTGACATATCTGAAGAAGGAATCGACGGATTTACTTCAAATTTTATGTCAACATGTATTACTGTGATACCCGGGCGGCGGTCGATTTTGGTGACCTTTGCGCCATTCTCAAGGTCACACCGAGAGATTGTGGATTTCCACACTGATATCTCACTGACAACGCTATCTCAAGAACGAATCGACGGATTTACTTCAAATCTTATGTCAACATGTATTAGGGTGATACCCCGGCTCCAGTCCATTTCGGTGACCTTCGCGCCATTCTCAAGGTCACACTGAGAAATTGTTCATTTTGACACGATTTCACATTTTGTGGCGGGGGACAAAGACACGTTGGTGTCAAATACTTGAATATGCCTGGTGTTGCTGCAAATAGCGATGTTTGGAGGTGGGAGGCATCTTTCTTGCATTTCTTTTAAGTATTCAACTTCACCATTCATTTTTGCTGTTGCCTATAGTACCCGTGAGGGCTTTTGCTGTAATTTCACAAGAAAACATCAACTAGTTGCTAATAAAAGTAGCAAACATGATTGAGGTTTGGCTGCGGGCTAATATAACGATGTGACAGTGCTGGAGCAATTGGACGGGCACGCATTTTTCTTGACATAAACGTGCAATACAGAGTGTGTGTGAACTGAAAAACGTCTAGTGTACAGGCAACAAAGTCGGCTCCATGGTAACAAGCCTCCCGTTGACTTGTTGACAAATGTCGAAGTGCCGAAGAAACGGAAGGGTCATTCCAATTCATACAGCCACAACTAGTTTTCTCCATTGCTCTTCTACACTGGGGAATGGCTCCCTCGCTTGCTACATCACTGGGCTTACTCAGTTGGAGGGAAGAATTGAAGGGAGCATTTTATTTTAGCTGAGAACGCAGCCCGCCACAGTGCAAGAGTGCAGATAGATGGGTGGGTAAAAACTTTTTCATATATGGTTCCATTGTGGATAACAGCATGATTGTATTATTGAGTGAATTTGAAATCCGTTATATGCCTAAAACTGGATAAAAAGATCAATGAAAGGATGACCAGATATTCACTGCTGCTTGCTTTGAGGTACAGGGTTTTTACTGTTTCAGTAATTTTTATTTTTATTTAATTGCTGTCATATTCAGTGCTTCACTTTTGAAGCCATGTGAGAGATGCAATTTTTAACTCATAAGTAGGCTGCACATGGTAAGGGGGAGAGACATTGTCAAACCTTGGAAATCAGGACTAGCGAAATGTATATGTGCAACTTGGACTTTTCTTCCTCATATAGTCTGAGCTTTAACTTTGCTTGGCTGCTAAACTGTTGGAAACTCACTATTAAAATGATTGAAATCAGATGAAACTAATTGGCTGGAATTACAAGCTTGCATGATGTGCCTCAGAATAGCTCAACTTTATATACGAGCTTACTGAAGCCAAAACTGAGACCTGCAAACTGATTAAAGCATGTGATATACATGGGGGCTGTGGCAGTTTGTGTTAATACGGAGAGAGATTAAGTGATGGTGTTGCTAGCCTAGTTACTAACTGTGCCATATCCCTGTGTGCTTCAGAGGGCTTTGTCATTGCCAACGATGTGGACAACAAGCGCTGCTATCTCCTGGTGCACCAAGCAAAGAGACTGAACAGCCCATGCATCATGGTAGTCAACCATGATGCATCCATCATTCCAAACCTACAGGTGGACAGGGATGGCAAGAAGGAAATCCTGCTCTATGACCGAATTCTCTGCGATGTCCCATGCAGGTGATTTAGAGGTTCAAATTGTATTAACGTTACACTAAATGCAGAATCTAGTGTCTGACGGCTGTGTTTCACCAAGCTAGAGCATGAATTAAATCACTGGAGTCAAGGGATGCTTTTGTGAAACATTTATACGCACTTTTTTGTGCTTTAAAGTTAGCATTAGCAGCAGGTCCTAATCTACACCTATAGTGTGGTTTAAAATCCTTGATGTCTGAGTCATTGCACTGCTGAAGATGGTCTTTGGTCACCCTTTCAGTGTCTTCATATTATTTTAATGAATTGACTCTTGGCACGCCTCTGGTTCTTTGTATTTTGGCTGTAACTGTGTTCAGACAAATATCTTCGCCGCCTTCTTCATCAGGCAAAATACATTTTCTTTAAATGGACAAGGGTCGGGCTGGGAGGGGAGGGATTTTCTCTTGACCACATCAACCCCGCCCTCAAATGGTGAGCTCTGCCTTGCCAGCAAAGCATATTCTGGTGCAGTTCCAATGACAGCATGTATGGGGAGAGTTAATTTAAGAAAGAATGATGTGGCTGGCCATTCCTGCAGAGTAATTGGTTTTGTTGTTTTCTTGGATGGATGACAAAGACCCTTGGGTTCCTCATAAGCGTTTTTTACTTGACATACAGTGGCGAAATAAGTATTGAACGCATCAACATTTTTCTCAGTAAATATTATATATTTCTGATGGGGCTATTCACAAGAAATTTTCACCAGATGTTGGTAACAAACCAAGTAATCCACACATACAAAGAGATTTTTTAAAAAAAAACTCCAAAAATTAAGTTATGCGTTATAAAGTGGAATGACAAAGGGAAAAATTATTGAACACATGAAGAAAAGGAGGTGCAAAAAGGCATGGAAAGCCAAGAAACCAGCTGAAATCTGTCAGTATTTAGAAAGCAAACTGGTCACTGGTAAATTAATATCAGCAGGTTTAGTCCCAACTGATGGCCTATAAAAAGGTTTCTCATTACAAAGGTGTCACACACAAAGCATCTCATGATGGGTAAAAGCAAAGTGCTCTCTCAAGACCTTTGCCACCTTATTGTTGCAAAACATACTGATGGCAGTGGTTACAGACGTATTTATAAACTTCTGAATTTTCCAGTGAGCACCCTTGGGGCCATAATCCAGGAGCAGAAAGGACATCATTTTGCCCAAAATGGCATTTGAGCTGCGTAATAAAATGCGCACCTACAGCGGGAAAATGAAGTTTACTGGTGCAAATGTTTGTGCACCTAAAGATTTTTCAAGAAAAGGCCTGCTAGTTTTGTAATTTCCTCTGGCTGAAAACTTCACTCAGGGCTTTTCAGTCTGAATCCTCAAGAAAACTAGGCTTATGCCGTTGGAGGCGACGGCTGGGGGTATATCCCCGAACGGCCCCAATCCTCCAATTCCCCAATCCTTGAATAGACCCAATACAATATAAAGCCCCTCAGGTCATGACCTTTCATTTGAACTTAATTTCAGGTCAATCAGACAAATGGATCTGAAGATATGGCCAAAATGGTAATTTTCCATCACCTGGTGGCAAAATATTGAACCATACAGGTATGATGTCATCATGTGACACGTTGTGAGGTCATGACTTTGCAGTTGCACATAGTTTCATGTTAATTGGAGAAATAGTTCCGAAGATGTAGCAAACATGGTGAATTTTATGTGACAAAGCTTCACCTTGTGTCAAAATTTTGAACCAAACAGGTATAAAGTCATCGTGGGCCACATCCTCAGGTCATGACCTTTCATTTGCACTTGATTTGGAGGTCAATTAGACAAATATTTCCAGAGATATGAAAAAAAAAGTGATTTTTTTTCCGTTTTTGGCCCCTGGTGGCCAATCTAGAAATTGTAAATTGTTCAAAATCGAATCAGTTCTTCCTCTTTATGATACTTACTTATATGCAAAACTTGAAATTTGTAATTGAAATATTACTGAAGTTATCGCGGAACAGTGATTTTTTTTTTTTTTTTTTTTTCAGTTTTTGGCTCCTGGTGGCCAATCTAGAAATGGTACATTGTCCAAAATCAAATTAGTTCTTCCTCTTTATGATACTTACTTATATGCAAAAGTTGGAATTTCTAATTGAAATATTACTGCAGTTATCCCGTTAACAGTGAAATCGGTTTTTGGCCCCTGGTGGCCAATCTAGACATCGTAAATTGTCTAAAATCGAATTAGTTCTTCCTCTTTATGATACTTATGTGCAAAATTTGGAATTTGTAATTGAAATATAACTGAAGTTATCGCGTTAACATGTAGTGCGGCGGCAGCCAGACCAAAAACATAATATCCCCCGGAACGCCATTCGGCCTTCGGGTATATAATGACATGAAAAGGGTGGCATTTAGATGAACTGCCTCGGCAACGAGCATGCTGAGCTACCCTGAAACCAGAGTTGCGTGTGATACTGCTGTTTGTTTTTTTTACCTTGAGTTGAGCTGTTTAAAAAATTTCTCTCTTAACTGGTTTTCTCAGCGGGGACGGGACAATGAGGAAGAACATTGATGTGTGGAAGAAGTGGTCAACAAGCAACAGCTTGCACCTGCACGGGTGAGTGAAGAAAGATGGCTGCCCTCTGCTCTGTTAGTGTTGTGGGCTGATGTGTCTTGAATATGCATGTCTGTGTTTGTGTGTTTGTCCCCATTGGAGTCCTAGACACAAGCATGGCTCAGTGTGATCATGGTTCTGCGGGTGTGTGAAAAAACTATTACTTATGAGCATATTGGGTAGATTTTTCACTGTTAGTTTCTGAGTACTTGTCACCTTGCTAATTTCCTGATTTAAAGTTGTAAACATTTGTGCTTTTTGTGCCTGTACACATCATGCAGTCTGCAGCTGAGGATTGCAGTGCGAGGGGTAGAGCAGCTGGCCGTGGGGGGTAGAATGGTGTACTCCACCTGCTCTCTTAACCCCATTGAGGATGAGGCCGTGATCGCCTCTCTGTTGGAGAAGAGTGAAGGTAGGCTTTCCATGACTCTTCACGCATTGTGCGCACATGGCGCTAAAGGGCTTTTAATGGTCAGACACCAGGTGTTGCAATAAGTGTTTAAGGTAAAACCAAATCGTACTTGTGTAAGTTCGTTTGGCAGCTTTAACACTCACAGTAACTTTTGAATGGTTATAGTGGGTTATTAACCTGAGTGGTAATGAGACCCCCTTGCTTCTAGGTGCCTTAGAACTTGAAGATGCCTCAGATGATCTGCCAGGGTTGAAGCGGATGCCTGGGATGACTAACTGGAAGGTATGCTCTTTTCTCCTCTTCCATGCCCTTACCATCCCCTCATCCTCACCGGAGCTCTGATTCTCGTCTAGTGTGTCGGGCGGGTCTCCGCTCTAATGGTAACTGCGACATTAATCCTTACTGATAAGATGCTGGTTGCCCATGGATGGTGTCCTGTTGTTGAGTGAAGTGCTACTAACTGTGCTGATGGCTGTAGCATTGAGGAATTGTCCCAGGCTCATGGGCGATACCATTGGACGTGTTGTTAGTCCTAAGCGGCTATGCTCTTTGCGTGTTGGTCACATGGGTGTGTCTTAAGACATAATTGTGAATCCAGACTGGGGAAAGGAGCTGATATGAAGTTTGATAAAGACTATTTATGAGCTGGATTCCCAGGGGTGTTGAGTGTGTTTGACTGAGAATATGGAAGTGGTAGGTAATGGTAGAGCTTGGATTCTCAATGTGGTTGGTTTATGTGGTAGTTCTGTTATGCTTCTTTATGCCTTTTGTGCATGAAGAAGGCAAAACTTGAGTTAAGTGAATTGATTATTTTTTGTCCCTTACCAGACAGTTCCCAGACAGAATTGTTTATGCTCTGTGGATGGCATTTTTAGTCATAGCTCTCAATCCTCAAGCATAGCCATTTGTTTACTAATAAGGGCCTTTTTGGTCACATGTCACAAACTGGAGCTCAGGATTTGCTGCATTTGTTGTGCTTCACCCTTAATTTCCAGATAAAAGACGAATTTTCTATATGTTACAGTTGGCCTATTTCATCAAATCAGGGGTCATTTTCTTCCTCTGTAAGTGTTCAATATTATAGACAATACTGACCTGTTAGTTGCCCCTAGTGGAGGCTAGAGGGTTAAAACCAAGTGAAGTCATAGCTGCACCTCCTCGCGGCGGAATGCGGCGGCGGTGGAGTGAAATGAGTAAATGTTAAACCACAATGACGTGTACATTTCTTTTTCTTTGAAATCAACTTCTAGTTCCTTAATTGGCTAAATGATGTCCCCTCTGTTGCTAATTAGGCCAATTGAAGTTCAAGGTTATGGTGTGAAACAAAAGAGGCCATTTTGTCCTTGAGGAGTTAGTGTTTTTTTTGGTTTTTCGAGTGAAGCACAGGTGAATGTGAGTATTTTTTGTTGTCTTTTCAATATGCAGTTCAGAGATGCTGTTAATATCATCAAGAATAAGAGAGAATTTAACAGTTGCTTTTCCAAGCATCTTGAAGCCATGTGGGTATCCAAGGAGCAATGTACTGGAATGAATCTTCATGCAAGGAACTCTCCCAGCAGCTTGTGTTCTGTATGTTGGAATTGACTTGATCCCGGACGAAAGTCACCCTGGTTCTTTCCTGCTGCAAACCCAGGACCATGAAGATATTCTACATTTTTGCTGAATGTTTGATCATGGAAACAGTTGAAATCAAGTAGAAATAGAAGGTTTTGAGGCTGGAGACAACAAATATTCTGTATTAGGTCAGATGGCATGACTTTGAATGTTGTGCCTCAGGAACCTGATGTCGTCTGACAAAAATTTTAGGGTCCAGATAAGGCCAATGTTTGAGGGCCTTGCTGTTTTTATATCTGTTTTGCATTAGTTTTCCCTGAAGGATCTATTTCTTCTGATCATTCTGCAAAAAACAGCTTCTTAATTGATGAACAGATGGCCAGGCTGTGCCATTCTAAAAATTTTGAGGCCGAATGGAGAAAATGGTAAAAACGTGTTTGTGATGCAATGCATTTTTTTTTTAAAGTTCAGATGTTTGACGCCACCTATTGCAGAAAATAGAATCATTTGCATAGATTCAACTGTTGTTTCTGTTAGCTTTGTTGCCCCACAATCCATATACAGAATATTGGAAAATGGTCAATCTTGACCCTGCAACACTTTCTACCACCAGTTTCTGACATGCAACCTTTTAACATCACTTTTCGGTTTTCTACCTTCTTCCAGCCGGGGATTGTCAAAGAAAAGCTAATAATTTTTTTTTTTTTTTTTTTTTTTTTTGCTCACTACATAGTGTTTGAAAATATAGGAATGAGTGTTGTCCTTCTGCATGTCTGTCTGTCCATCTGTCATGCTTTTCCAGGCCACTCAACTCACAACTAAATTGTTTGATATTTCTTAACAAGACTTTCATGCATTTCTGACTGCGTACATGTGCCTTTTATACTTCGACTTTCCTTCCTGTCCATCTGTCTGCCCCCCCACTGTGTTTTTGTTCTTTGCTCCATCTCCTTCTTTTCCGGACCTGAACTGTTAAATATTTCTCAATAAAATTTTATGAATGGATACATCTTACTGTGTAGATGTGCCTTTTCATACTTCTGTCTGTCCTCCTGTCTGTCCGTTCACCCCTCCATCACATCTTGATTCCAGGCCAGATATCCGGCATCCCGTGTGGTGTTATGAGTATTTCATGCTGGCCAAACTGCAGGAGATCGCGCCTCATGCCAGTTCTAGGCATGAAGATTTAAACATGTAGTTTCTGCTCTAGTTTTATAAATCGATATGAAATTTGTGTGATTTGTTTTAATCTTTTGTTAAAGAAAAAAAGAAAAACTTATTTGGCATTTTATGGGGAAAAGTATTTCATAGATCTTGCTTCGAACATTTATGATGTGCTCTGAGACTGCTGGTTAGCAAACTGAATTTTTTGAACTTGAAGTATTTTATGCAGCCTCTATGAAGTCATGGGAAGTTCAGAAATTTGTCTCGAGGTGAACATTTTGTGCTTTGCGCATATTTGCACTTTTGGAATTGGCTTGTAACCACACTCAAGTGACCTCTTAATTATTGATGCTGCTGAGTTAGTGTGGGGTTTCCCTTCTGAAGCAGGGCTTCATAGTGTGGGCTGATAACGTTCGGGCCCGGGTGCAGGCCGGAGTGCAGACAAAATGGAAAAAGATGTGGATTAAAGATGGACACCAGATGGTTTTATGCTGCTGCACAGCTGTTTCACTTCCTCGCAAGAAGCTTTGTTTACATTTCAGTTATGCAATGAATATGCTTTAAAGGTTAAGTGAAATGCAATATTTTTTAGCTAGCTGACTGTGCAGTTAAGTCTCCCTGTGGATATGGTTTGGTGTTTAAACTAGACAGTGAAAAATGTTAAAATTAACATTGACCAAGTTGTTCTCATGTTGTTATTTAAAATGTTTAACTACCAATAAATAGCATTGCTCTGATTTTTTTTTTTTAAATCATGATTAAGTTTTGAACATAGGGTAATTGTAGTTTTAGGACATTAAGAATATTGTAAGGTGGGACCTTAAAAATAAAATAAATATTGTATGTCAAATACAGTAATGTCTGTCATTTGTAGTGTTTTTGAGGTCTCATTATAAACGGGCCTGAGTGGGAAGTGGTGCTATCTGCTATATCTACTTTTCAGTATCAAATTGATGCAACTTTTAAAACATGCAAATGCAACTTCTGTAATTGTAAAGGAGCTAAAATCTGAAGATTTGACATTTTCTGTCGAACAGTCAGTAAAAGCTGTGCAATTACCGAGGTAATGACTTGTGACGCTGTTGATGTGAATGTAAACGCAAGGCAAAAACATTTTTCATACTTCCATTTACTGTAAAAGTGAGCCTTAGTAAGTTTATCTGTTTTTATAGCATAATAGTTTCGGCGCCTGCAGTGTATGCTTAGGTTGAGATCCCCAGTTTGGAGATGAGACACTTGGCCTGTACTGCATCAGTGACACACAGAATGCAGCAGAAGTACTGCTGTGACCAGTCTGAATCAGGGTCCAGTGTAAAATGGAGCCAGGTTTGTGGAAGTTGAATCAATAACCTCCAAAAATTTGAGGTTTACTGTTTGAGTTCATTTTTAAGGTCGACTTTACATAATCCCTTGTGTGTTGACTTGTGGATTTATATGTTCTGTTTGGTCTCGATTTAAATTCTGACCTGGTCTCTTTTCAGCTTATGACCAGAGGTGGGGAGTGGTACACAAACTGGTCGGAGGTGCCAAAGAATCTTCACACTCAAATTCGACCCACAATGTTCCCTCCCACTGACCTAGAGAAGCTCAAAAACATGCAGCTGCAGAGATGGTACGTTTCAGCACATTTTCATTATGTTCCTAGTCTTTACCCTACTTCATGAGGAACAACGCACCTGCCTTTACCCTGCCATTGTTTGATGTTGTGACAAACATCGTGCCCTTGCAAATCGGTGTTCATTTGCTTTTGACTCTGTCGAAAAAGCATGGGAGCCACTAGGTGGGGGTGTTGGGTTGCAGTTTTTTTTTCCAGGAAGCATGATATCGCACATCTAGATAACTGCGCGCATTTATTGCATCTTAGCAAATATTGCTGCTGGCTCATTGTCATGACGACAATAACTGAAATATGAAAAATTGAATCAATTTTGGATTAGCATCAAAAGGGTTTTCACGTAGACATTTGGGGAATGATTATGCAAAGCCACATTGACTTACAATGGGATGTTTAGTGTTCACTTTGTGAAAATGTATGATCTAAGCACTTTTGTAGGCACTTTGCCATTTGGAAAATTTGCCATGTATAAGTTAAGGTGATCTTCGAAGAAAAGTATATCTGGCAAAATAATTGATTTGGATGTGGGTGTACAAAATAATTAAAATGCAGACCTCATGATATGAAGGGGCTTTTTGTGAAATGGGGTGTTTGCTCAAGTTTGTCTTTCAACCCAGTCCGCACTCACCTATGGTGACAGTTTTGTTAGAACCATAAGTAAAGGGACTACTGTTTGTAAAGTTGTCAGTCTGAATCAAATGGGAAGTCTTGAGCGGCCTCAGTATGTTGTGCAGAGGACAAGAAGCATTGCTTGTGCATCCTAAGAGCTTTCAGTGAGTGCTCTCTACCTTCGAATGAGACTCTCTTCCAAACATGCTTCTGAGATCTTTTCAGCTTTAGGGAAGAGTATTGGGCATGTTTGGAAGTGTTAATTTCCCATGATGTC
This sequence comes from Gymnothorax reevesii, assembly GCA_029721435.1. Classification (NCBI taxonomy): domain Eukaryota; kingdom Metazoa; phylum Chordata; class Actinopteri; order Anguilliformes; family Muraenidae; genus Gymnothorax; species Gymnothorax reevesii. The sequence continues at coordinate 87,917,875 of CM056577.1, read as the reverse complement.
GTGCTTAATGATTAATATCGAACAAGGCCTTTTTTTTAGTTTGCATGTGAAACGTGCTTCCGTTTTGGCGGCTTTTTAACGTGTGCGTTAAATTCTAGCATGAGAATCCTGCCACATCATCAGAACACCGGCGGGTTCTTTGTGGCGGTGCTGGTGAAGAAGGCCCCCATGCCCTGGAACCGTCGCTATCCCAAGGTACTGTGTGCCCTCTTACTTGTATGGAAGACTGGCAAAATGCTTCAGGATTATGATATTTATTAAATGCATATCACATCTTAGTTTATTGTGACCTCAGCTTTTGGGATTTAGGGAGGGAACATGAATACAACTGAAAATAAATCTCGGGGAAAGGTCCTACCTAAGCATGACCAGATCACACAGAATACACTGCTCCAGTAATATTCAGTAATGGGCATCATGCTTTCCCTTTCATTATTCTGTACCATCTCACTCGGCCTGCTCTTTATGCAGTTACTTCTGCTTAATTACGTCAGTTAGGTGGTGATGGTTGAATAGTTAAGATTTTATGCTCTGCGACTCTATTAATCTTGCTTTGTAATGTGAATGATTTTGTTTAGAGGCACATTTGTTGCAATATCAATTGGATAAGAGGCTTTCCTAATATGAATAATAAAAGTGGCATTGTGTGAGTTATTAATCTGTAAATCTCATCCTCTGTGGGCCCTGTTCAAAAGCGGCTACAGAGCAGAATGTGTGAGCAGGGAACGTGGGCAAAAATGGGAACTCTTGCCCTGCTGACTCACCTACTGTCACTCCGCAGGATCCATAATCTGCCCCTCTTCCTCCTCCTCAGATCCGTGACAGAGACGCTCTGCCCTCCTGTGACGCCCCAGCTGCTGGTGAGCCCCCGCCTACCCCATCTTCAGACGAGAAGCCTGAGGAGGGAGCGGAGGTGGTGACTGAGGACACGCCCCAGGGCTCGGAGTCGGCTGGCCCCACCCCAATGCGCTCCGCTGGCAAAGCCACAGTGTGCGGGTGAGACTGGGCTTTTGTACTTAGTGATATTTTCACAGAGTTGAATATTGGGCTTATTATGCAGTTACTAATGTGTCCAATAAATATTGCATTTGACACACCAAGATTCCATGCATCTATGCCATGCAGAAGGTGTTTGAACTTTGCCTCATCATTCACTTGCATGACGCTTGGGAATATTGCAGAATATGTGATTTGTAACTCTGTTACCGACTAGTTTTTTGCTATGTCATCCAAAATAAATCAAACAAGTGAAAAAGTAAGCAGAGCTTACTAATACCCCTGACGTCCCCAATCATGCTTTTTCCGTTGTTGATTGGAGAAATGATCACATTCCAAAAATCAGTTTTGACAAAAATAACGCATCTATGACACTTGGCACTGCTTCTCTCCATATGTTAGAAACTATGAGTGGCAAATTTGAATAAAATCCATTAAGTAATATGGATATTGAGAAATCAATTGGACAGATTGATATTGAACTCACTTGAAAATTTCTATGTCCCAAAACAGGAAAATGGCAATATTTTTGTGAAAATTCATTCAGATGGCCGACACTTTGCACTGCACCTCTTCCTGTGGTCGAGAATGTGTATGCCAAATTTGAAAAGAATCCAATGTATAATATTTGAGATATCGATCGGACAAATAATCTTCGGACGGAATGACGGACGGATGGACTGAATTCTTAGTATATAACTATATACCCCCAACATTTTATCGGGGTATAATGAACAAAATTAGCTATTTTGTTGTTTGAAGTACCCAGGAAGACTAACACAAAGCCATTGAAATTGTAACTCATTCTGACTTAGTTTTGGAGTGATGATTAAAAACAAATAAACCAATTTTATAACTCCATGGCCCTATGGTTTATTTCCGGGGCTGCCGCCGCAGCGCCCACAGAGATTTTCTGTTCCGGGCTCTGGAAGTGACTATTATTACAGGATTTTTTTCTTGGATGTCTAAAATGGCTGCCGGTGGCCATTTTGTCTGAAATTTGGGGATTGGGGAGATGCACGACTCTGTCCCTGTGGCGATCGAGTTATCTAGTTTTTGCTGCCCAGAAGAAAAGGGTGCGAGTGCTTAAAACCAAATCGAAAGTTAAGAATGATGTGAAGTAGGCTTCCATTGGACAGTTAAACTGATCGTTGATTTGTCTGATCGTCTGTAGCAAAACACATTCCGCTATAGCAAATATGGACTGGCGAACACATCGTTAACTCAGCGAAAAAATGGCTTAAAGCTTGTGGGGTGAAGACCAATTACTTGTTCAGGAATTTGACAGTTGCGGTAAGAACAAATTTGATGGAATTGGTTTGAAAATAAGGTGACACTAAGTGTAAAGCTGGGAACAATGTCAGAAAATGTGACAAAGTTTGTTGTCATTCAGTGGAAAGGCTAACATTCCCAACAAGGCCTTATGTTTGTGATGCAACGACCTAATAAATTATGGATCAAGAGGCTTTATTTCTGCGAAAGTGGAAAAAACCATGCAGCAGCAGTGTCTGTTTGAAAAGTGAACTATTCACTGAGATCAGCATTCTGTATGCCAGCAGCATCTGCACCTTGAAAGCACCTTTCAAGTTCAAAACTGACATCAGTCAATCATTGGAGCGTGCTGTCCAAACTCACAAAATTTGAGGTATTTCCCTTCGGCCCTGTTGACAATAGGCAAGTTAATATCGAGGTATTTTAAAACTTTAACTGTTTTCTATAATATAGAAATATAGACGAAGAATAGTCCTAGTTTTGATCACCTTGACAATATCAGCATACCTACTTCAGCATTGCAGGATTGGTAAGAATTTGGTGGACTGTGAGGAAAATGGGAGTCTTAAAAAATAACTACACAGTCCGGTCAGCCACGACCGCATGAGTGTAGCCCCCGAAAGCTCGCCTCTCTCCGGTGTGAAATTGACTTGGGGTGTATTGAAACATGACAATGACTAGTAACTTTTGTCAAATACCCCACCTCCATACGCACCCAACATTTCGAAATACATGGCTTTTTACCCGAAGCTCCCAACAGGCTTACAATGGTAATGAATGGGGCATAGCGTTGCAATGCAAAGAAATTGCTATTTTTTCATCATGAAAAAACTTCATTGTTAGTATTACAATAGCACTGACATTTAAAACGAGGCACTGAGAACTTTGAAAATGCAAAGTTAGTTTATTAAAAAAAAGACTGTTAATGCAGACAGTACCTTGAGGTAGTTTCCAGTCGCCTCCATCTTGAAAGTCACGATAAGTCGATTGACGAGCAAGAACGAATAGATTGCAATCTGTTCCCCTATCCTACCTCTTCATTCGTGCTCATCAATCAACTTATCGTGACTTCAATCTTTAGTAATGTCCTAAAATGCTACAATGAGAGATGTAATTCAGAGGAGGATTTTTTTTTCTAATTATTTGAATTATTAGCATTCTTTCAACTGTAGCCCAGTTAGGTTTGTCTGCTTTTCACCATCACATCTTAATCGCTATAGGTTACTGAAATTTCTTGATGGTTATTTTGGCCAAATACACAATTAGCGAAATCTAAAGTGGCTGAAACATGAATGTGAGATATAAATTATCACAATGACACGAAATGGCCAAATACGCGTTCTGTGCTGTTTTATGGCCATTTAACTTTCAGAATTCGGCAGTCAAACATGCTGTCTTAATATAAAGCTCTACTCATCCAGCAAAGTAAATAAGCAAATCCCCTGTTTGACTTTTAATTGAGCAAAGTTTAACAGGGACGTACAGTAACCTAATTGGTTAAAAGGAGATGATTCTGTACTCCTTGGCTTCGTGCAGCATGTTGCTGAAAAAGACTAATGTCAGTCAAGTCCCCCCCCCCCCAGAAGCATTTCTCCTGCCCTTTGATGTTTGGAATGTTTGGATGTTTGCAATAACAATAATTAATAAACTTAGTTTTAAATAAATTATTTTTAGAATGTCGACATTTTCTTTCTGTCTAAAATCAGATCTTAGATACACCAAGTCTATTACAGTAACAGTGTAGTAGTTTGACAGTGAAGCAGTATCATTACTCTGATGATTCACTTACTACTTTCTTACTACGGGCATCAATATATAAAAATGATTTGATTTATTTTTGGTGGTAGTAACTGCTTTGGATGGAAATAATTCTATGTTAATTGCATTTAGATATTTCTTACTCAAGGAATGCAGTACAGCGGCAAACTGAGCTGGCTGCCAAGAGAGAAATTGAGCAACTGAATGCGTATTACTGTAAATATAAGAACAGCATAATTATATAAGCACTAAATACTCTACCGAACCAGTGTTCGAACTTCCAGACCGAAGTGATGGTAGTGAATTTGAACTGTTCATTTTTAAATGATTCCATGTGGATATATTATTCCAAGCATGTTACATCAAGATTAAAAATGAAGGTAATTTTTCATAGAATTCACACACTTTTCTGAGTTGCTGTTCTTTTTTTTTAACTGGTATCTAATGTGTTAAATCACTGTTGAATTCCTCCAAAATTGCTGAAAACACAGGAGTTTTATCGCTCTGCTGGACTTTGCCGCGGATGGGACTGGGGGACTGCAGCACCCAGACCCCTGGCAAATTTTTTGTTCTAAATGTTTCCTCCTGTTGCCATATTGGCTTGTTGCACAAAATAAGGCAATATTACACAAAAGCCAAGCATTGCAATAGCTAGTAGAAACAGACACTTAAGTTATTGAATGTATAACTGCTGTACTGTGTTGGAAACTTCAGATTTGAAACGTGTTATACGTAAATATGCAAGTTAGTTGGTTTTTAACTAGTGAATTGTGAAGTGAATTGTAAGTAAAATAGACATACCACCTCTTCATCACAGAGACATGTAATCTTGGTGGGTCAGTTGCAATATGTATTGCACACATTGGTAATTGCATGTTAAGCCCTATACTCATTGGTGTGAAAATATAATTTTAGGTATGCTTCATCGCTACACCCCATCGTGTGCAGTCAGGGGGTCACATGCTTAAATTCTGCGTGGTGCACTGCCCTTGCTCACTTGAAAATAACTTCAGCTGTAATGTTTTAAGCATAAAGCTGCATAGAAAGTGATACACCATTTCTGTATGGTGGGTGTTTGGGAAGCTGAGGCAGAAACTCTTGGAATGCTGATCCCTACGGAGCTGTTAAAGGTGCACCACCTTGCAGAAAGTCTTCTCTAACATTTTCTTCTCTGTCCCTGCATTATAGTTTAGTCTGCATTGTAAAAGTAAACAATTAAAGGAAAAGAGTCCCTATGGTGAACTTGTATTGTCAAATATAGTACACAATGGCTGCTGTCCTAAATAAGCCATTATTTTATTTACATTTTTTACACCATGTTATCTGCGTTCAAACATCGCATAATCCCACAAACTTCAGAATCTGCTATCGCCGCCATAAAAAATTAATCGACCAATCAGAAAACTGGATATATTCGGCCCAGACCGGGGCGTGACGTCATGAGGGCTGGATATGTCTTTCGAGTGTGTATAGTCCCTGTATAAATTGGCTATTGAAAGTTGCGTTGATAATTGAGTGTTTTGAGAGATACCAGTTGTTTGAATTACAACTGATTGTTTGATGGAAATATATATTTAATTCTCGAGAAAACCGCAATGTGCAGTTGTTGGGTATCCTAACGAAACGAGCGAACCGAACTTTACTGATGTGACCTCTGTAGGGGTCGCAAAATTCCAATAAGCAAGTGAATTCCAGGTTGCCCGAAAAGTTTTCTCCTTGCCCGAGACCTCGCCGAATTTAGTCTTGATGCCTCATTTCCTCTTTGGGATACCGGCTGTACTCTGCTTTAGTCCTCCCGTCTTGGTGCCGCTTACTTTTCTCCGGGATCGTTTTCCATTCGAGGATAGTAGCCTATATTTATGAAAGCTACATGAAACTATTAATGAATGAATGATTGAGCACCAGGCACGCAATCGGGGGTGCGCAGTGAGTGATTTAAACCTGCACCCATAAGTCCTTGGACTCGTGTCGTGAAGTGAAATTACAGCGAAGCATTTTATCTTACGGGTTGATTTGTTTTGCTAGATATTTTGACATGGGCGTTCTCTAATGAACATGAACAATTTCCGTATAATATTAAGTACTCAGTCATCGAAGTTTATCGAAGTGTTTTACAATTCCACATTAATTCGGTATCTGGCTCCATGTGTCTCATTTTGAAAATTCTATGTTGCTCTAACAGTTGCCGATTCGCTTCCTCAAGTGCAACATCACAATATATTCTTGCTTATGATATAGAGTGGTTGGTTTTAAGAGCCCCCGTATAGCCGTAAGATTGCCGGGTAGAGAGTTTAAATGCACGCAATCGTAGTCCCACACCCACTCGAAGTCCGCAGACACTGCCCGGTCAGCCCCGCTGTCCATGTAGCCACCACTACAAAACTGGGGGAAAAAATTGCGGAAAGTTGTGTTAATTATCCCTCTCTTCCCCTCGTGTAACCACAAGCCTGTCGTTTCGGTTCTGAGGCGAACGAAACGCAATGTGGGAACGCTGCGAGTCTAGAACACCGCTTTAGATGAATAACGGGCCTATTCAATAAATATATTCACTTTGCCGTGGGCCTTTTTAAACAACAACAACTACACACAAAAGCAACAACAAATGACGATGAAAGTTTCACTTCTCTCGCTCAAACATTATAGTATAACCATGTTCCGAGAACGTGATTTTGTGAGGGACAGTTCAATGGAATGGCCGTCCGACTTGATTCCAAGCGCCAGCTGCACGCATGTAGCTTTGCCTTTATTCCCGTTTAAGGGTTGCGAGTCAAGTCATTGCTTATATCTGCACCAACCAAACTAGACCGCGTCGGATCAAAATCCTGCGATTTGGCTATGACACTTGGCAGTCGGAAATTGGAAAGTTTTGACAGTCGCACCAAAATATTGTGAAATGGGCCATAGATTTTCAGCAACACATCGGATTTTGTTTCAAATAAATTAAGTGGCCACATTGGTAAAGTGAATAAAACGGTAACATCGGAAATGGATTAAGATTCTATCTGACGTCAAATTTTCAGCCAGCCCGTTGGGCAAGCGCCTCTTAATTTCTGCTTGTCCGACATAATTTTTACTTGTACCAGGCGCTCAGAACAGCGATTTCGGGAGCCCTGACTCCTTCAAAACCATTCACCATTTTACCTTCAAAACAAATGAGCTACCAGCCCGGGTGACGTAAGCATCTTCTTCCAGCCAAAGTAACATGGCGGCTTTCTTGGGCTGTCTTATACATTTAACATTTAAATGCAGTTTGAACAATACAAAAAACATGTAAACATTGCTCATTGTTTTGGATAGCGGAGATTGTGTACTTTATTTAGCAATGCTACTTCGCCATAGGTGGTCTTATCTATCAAAGTCATTTATTTGTGTATTTTCACACTGTACACATCTCTACTGGCCTGTGGCTTACAGTGCACTAGGAGTAGTTTTCATTCAAGTATTAATCACTCGTGGCAACCAAGTTGAGTTTACACAATCTGCACTATTACTGTGGTGTAGCTTTGACCTAGGAAGTCTATTAATGCATTTAATCTTAGACCTGTTCAGACTAGTAGAAAGTACATCTCCAACAGAGTTTTACTTTTGAAGTGGAGAGTATCAGGATTTTAAGAGTAGTTTACAGAGTTCTTTAAGAAACCAGAAAAGAATTGAATTATTGCCTTCAGCCCTCAGTGATGTCGTCCATCCTTTGTATATTGAAGTTATGTGTGAGATTGCTCATGCCGGACCATTTGCGCACTCTTTACACTACAGTGTTTTCCTTGAATCCCGTCATGTTCCAGATTAATGCAGGGGACAGATCTGCAGAGCTGCTGAAGTCTTTACTCACTCATTCTCTTCTGAAGAATGCTTCCCCTGGCATTCATCCATCCGCATCCTTTTCCACTCTCATTTTTGGCATCTGCCATTGGATTTAGTCTAGAAAGCTTTGGGTAGCATTTGCAAATAACTGTTACGCAATTGGAACTCTTCCATAATCCAAAAGCCTGGACTTTGTTTAAGGTGAATTAAGTGTCTTGGATGGGAAAAAATTTATACCACTTTCCGGTACGAGCAATCCTTCAAATCCTGGTGGTCTGTCTCCCCCCTTAACCCCCCCCCCACCCCCCCACCCCACCATCCCGCATTTAATCCTTTGAACATTGCAGTCCTGAAAGGGCATACAGGGCCTGTACAGGCTAGTCTGTGACTGTTTGTGGAGGTGTTCACTCTGCTAATTTTGTGTCATCACCGCTGCATTGCAGTGCTTGTGCCCCAGCTGACATGAAACACTTTCAATTTGCAGGCCTCCACCTTCAAAGAAGATGAAGCTGTTTGGCTTCAAAGAAGATCCCTTTGTGTTCCTAACTGAAGATGACCCGGTCTTCCCTCCCATTCAGTGAGTGCCACTAACAGCCACTCAGACGCCCCCCCTCCCCCGCCCCCACCCATGTGCCGTCTGTGTGGAATGATGCCAACACTATTATTCTACAAGGCTAGCAGGCCCATCGGCTGTGGTTACTGATAAAGATGTGTTGTACTGCACGTTACCACAGTGCAAGATGCACTACTGCACATATACAGCTGGACTTAACCTTTCCTCGGTTACAGTCTCAGCATCATTTGATGCTGCGTTTTGCCTAGAGTTGATGCTGCATCTTCTGAATGGAAATTCTGGTTGCTTTTTCACATCACGCATGAGGAATTGACATAACCGATGCTGTTGCCAGTAATTAAATTACACTTCCTCCGTCTGAAGGTAAGCAGGAAATTGGGCTCATCAGTTGTCCTGTTTTTGGGGAGGAAAAGATTGGGGCTGCCTCTGGCAATTTCTTGCCCTGGGGAGCCGTCGGCCTGTGACTGAACCGGAGCGAGGGCTGTTCGTTTCCCTCACAGGGCTTGTCCATATGGTCCTTCCCCCTGCATGTTGAACAAACAATGTGCATGTCTGTCTGTGCATGTGGTATGCGTTTGTGTTTCTGTGTCTGCTGTGTGTGTGGGTGCTCTTTCTCATGTGCCGGTGTCTGTTTTTGTTCTGTTCAGAACCTTTTACGACCTGTCCCCGTCCTTCCCCAAGCTGAACGTGCTCACCAGAACTCACGAAGGGAAGAAGAGGCATCTGTACATGGTCTCTAAGGAGCTGCGCAATGTCATGCTCAACAACTGTGAGCGCATGAAGGTGAGGGCTGCCCTCACTAGAGGCCTCTGATGGGTATATTCACCCCAAGGCCATAAATAACATGGGCTCCAGTCCCTGGGCCTGAACTGCCAAGTGCATGCTCTTTCAACTGAAATTCCATTGTTTTTCACCCGATTCTTGTAGTGTTCATTCAGTAACTTGAAAATGGCTTTTTTTTCTTTCCCAAAAATTTATTTTTTTTCCGAAAGCAAGTACTTTCTGTTTTTGTTAGTGTAGCCGGAGATCTTATTGTTTGCAGTAAGTAAGCTTGTAGTGGGCTTTTGATGATTACAGACATGTCTTCAAATGGTGTTCAATTATTTTGTGTTTGACCTGGCTTGTCTGGTTTATTGGGACAAAGTGTTCCCGAAATTGTACACATTCTGCCTATCTGTGACATCTATTAAACATGAGCACCATTCATGATCTATAGTGTACAGAAAAGCTTTTGAATCCAAGACTAATGGAAAATGACTTAAAGTCTGGTGGATTATGTACAAACTTTGACTACATGTACAACACAGTTTGATCACGGGACATGAAAATGACTCTTCGACTTCATTTTAGTCTAACAGGTATTTGTGGTTCACAGGTTATTAACATGGGTGTGAAGGTATTGTCTCGGAACAATGATGGAGAGCAGTTTGGCTGTGCTTTCAGGCTTGCTCAGGAGGTAAGCATGAATATGCCCTGTCTGTTCTGAAAATGGAGTTCATTTTGTGAGCTGAGGTCATCTATTGATGATGATTTAGACTGTCACTGTGGATACTGAGTGTCGGAGTGCATCTTGGTTTTTGGCACGTCATATTAATTACTATGGTGAACATAATTGAATCTACAATGGGAGAATGCCCAGATGCATAGATTCATCGTGCTCAGACCTATTGTATTTCTGCACAAAATTCAAACTGTTTTTCGAAGGGTAAACAGGTCTTTCTTGTCCCCTGAAGGGCATATACACCCTCACCCCCTATATCAACGCCCGCATCATCAGCGTCAGTGTGGAGGACGTAAAGGTGCTGCTGACGCAGGAGAACCCCTACCTTAGCAAGCTGGGGAATGATGCACATGCTCAGGCCAAGCAGCTGGGTCAGTCCCGCCCCTGGGTTTTCCCAACCCATTGGATCACAGTGGGCTTCATCTCATTCTTCAGCAGGAGTGGTAGCCAACACTGTTCCTAGAGGTCCACTGTCCTGTTAGATTTCACTCCAAACCTGCTGCAGCACACCTCATTTCTCAGCTAAAGATTGTACTAAACTGCTCGGTTGACCAGTATGCTATTAGGTTTGGAATGAAGACCTGCAGAACTGTAGATCTTCAGGATTGGGGTTGGTTGCCCCAGCTCTAAAGACAGGACTATGAATCTGGTTTTCTGTTGGTTTACTTTGATTTCTAGCTCTCGAAGTACGCCTTTACTCATCCTCTGCAAGTGCTTTGAGGTCAGATGAAAGCTATTTAATATTTTGTTTTTCTCCTTGCAGTAATGGGCAGCATCGTTCTCAAGTACAAACCAGACCCACAGTAAGTGAATAGCCCTTTTTGCATGGTCGTATTTAACTTTTGGTGAAATGTGTGTCAATGTTATGGTATATATTGTATCTATGAACTCTGGGAGCAAGTCTTTGGATTCTCCTCATCTGCCTTCAGCCTTGCAGATTCAAGCAACTGCCTGGCAAATGGCCCTGTGGCGACAACTAAGATTTGTTTATCCCAGGCATTCAGCAAAAATGGCTTGCAGAGGAAGAGCAAAAATGAAGATCTCCCTGCTCAAGATGCTGCTCGCTACAGCTAAAAGCTGGCATTGGCTTATTTTTTTATTTATTTTTTTGCTTCTAAGTGCACTTTTTTGAAGATGAAAGGCTTGGTGCGGAACTGGCCCTAATAAAAGTTAAATTGGTGAAGGAAGCTTTCTGCCTTGAACTAATGGAGTGTGGCACATTCAGGCTTAGTGGATAAAACTAGCAGCTTCATAAGATTTTACATTTATGTGTAAAATGGGACTCCTTCATAATTTGAATTGGACCGCTTGATGAGTCATCCTATAAGACTCAGTTTGCCTTAAGAGACACTACTGTGCAAGTAGGTGGGATTTTTATTTTATTTTTTTAATTGTCCTGCATCGTAACATTAGCTGAAAGAGGGGGACATTGTATTTAGCTCAGTCTGTTTGCCTATCCATCGGTATGCATTTCCCAACCATGTTGGCCTAAAATTCTCAAGAACCTTCGGATGCATTTTGTTTATTTTTGTATTCGGGTACCATTCACAGAGCGGTTGACACCAGTCGATTCTGGTGGCCGTTTGTCCATTTAGCCATCACTGTCTACATCCCAATCGTGTTAATACTTAATAAACTGCGGGGTCACATTGTGACAAACACTTGTCTTATACATTAAGGGAACAGTGTGGTATTCTCATTCAAAACTTCTTGCAGCTCTGTGTTAGTCCTCCATTACAGCAGGATGTCTGCGCATCTCTATGTATAAACATCCTCAGAGAATCAGCCTGCTGAACACAGCAGCTGGCAGGATATGCGCTGAGTACAGCTAACAACTGAGTGTTTTATTGGCCCGGCTTCTTAAGTGTGTTTGAGAGAGAGGCACCTGCGAGCTGAAAGAGGCCTCTGTTCTCTCACTGCTGGCCAGACACGAGCACCCAGCAGATTCTGCAGAGATGATTTATTTGCCCTGACGCTGGGCGTACTTGGGTGAGCAATTGCGCAAGCTAGCGTAAATCGTGCTATCTTTCCCTACTGCTGATAATGGCCCAGGTCCACGAGTGGCCTTGCTGAGAGAGGCGGGCTTGTTCAGGTGCGTGCTATCTTATTAAAAAAAAAGATTCTATGCTGAAGAAGTGCATGCTTCTGGAACATTGTGTTTCTTTCCTTGGCTTCTGTCTCAGCCCAGTCTGTATCTTGCCTGATGAATTGTGGGCTTTTTCCCCATATCTTCATAATTTTTAATATATATATGTGACCCCGCCTGTGAAAACTCTGTTAAACTTGACTAACCTAATTTTGAGATAAAGGCCGTCAAGTAATCCCTATGATTTAAAAAAAAAAAAAAAAAAAAAGTCGGAAATGTGAGATGTGAATTTATTGGTGTAAATGATGGGTTACATTTTGGGTTTTCGAAATAGTGTTCAAAAATTTATTTCTTCCATCATACATATTAAAGTTGTTGAATTTATTTACACTGCGTGCACGTTTTTTAACAGAGAAAGGCCGGAAGTTGGTTTCCACTAGGTTCGTTTCAACTATTTTTTTTTTGTGCCTTTCCAGTGAGGGATGCCAATAATTCCTGTGCCCACTGGATCTTGATAGAACTTTTCCTCAACATTAACAGTTTGTTAAAATCCTGGGATTACAATTGTGGTTGGAAAAAAAACAAGCATACACCCTGGGTCCCCAGGAACTACGTTGAAGACCACTGTTCTAAATGAAGTTACCATAGTTAAATTTTTTTAAAATTAAGATTGATCAATATTGACAGTAAATATTGACTGATATGTGACCCTGCCTGTGATAACCCAGCTAAAGTCATTTCCTGGTGATGTACAGTTTTTTCAGACAGTCATTCTACGTCAAGTAAGGAATAATCTGTGAAAAAATCTAACTGATACCTCTAATATTGACTGAGAAAGGTCATTTCAAAGTTTTGGCTAATTTCAGGCTCAGAAAAACTGTTTTTAGTTACCTTCGGCGGATAAACACCCGATAGTTTGGGTGTCATTCGGTTCAGGAACTTATTTTCTACCGTTGAAAATGAATGTGGACTATAATATCAATGCGCACCATCTTAAAGATGGTCATTTCATGGTATGGCGGGAGAGTTGCGACTTAAGCCGGGTGCGGATTTCTCTATGGATTTTGTCGCATCACCTCGGAAATGTCAGAAATCAAGTGTTTGCATTTTTAGATTAATGTCTTGTGAAGCTAACCAGCCTAGTTTGAAGACATGTTATGCCAGCTCAGGCTTCCTGCAGCCACAGTTCATTTTCGTCAGTGACGAATAGAAAATTGTGAGCAGTCATCACAGAAGCGAATGTACTTGTTTAATGACGAATAAAAATTAAATGTCAAATGGCGGCTTTGTCTGCCCAGAGCATTCGAGGCTGTAGCCCCAAAGATGTTTTCTTTTGCCCCAAATAGTTCATATGAATGCATCATACTATAATTTGAGTAACGTTTGTCTGTTTGTCTGTCTGTCTGTTCCCCTACTCCTCCGAGGTCCTCTGACGGATCTTCACCAAACTTGGTGGGTCTATGTAGGTAGTCCCTGGAATTGTCCTTGAGGGGTTAGTTTTTTGAAAGGTCAAGGTCACTGGGGTCAAAGGTCAATTTTTCGCATCTCCCATCTCCCTGGACAGATTTTCATGAAAGTTAATATGTGGACGTAGATCGTCGCAAGAAATGACCGCGAGAGGTCCGTTCCGTCAAAGGTCAAGGTCACGAGGGTCAAAAGTCAAACCGTAGGTCGTCACGAGAAATCAAGGCCACTGGGGTCAAAAGTCAATGGACAGTTTCCTGACAAACAAGGCACATACACAGACAATGTTGTCTACAGAGAAATCCTCAACTAACCAGTAAGCTCCGACCAAACCATTCTACTTTGGACACTCCACCACCCCCATGCCAGACAAAACTCCCCTTCCTCTTGGGGATAAGGGTGTGGCATAGCCCTTTACAAATGTAACTGATGTATTTCCATCTCGATGCTCGCACAGTCGAAATTATTCTCGCCACGGGTAATTCACTAGTAAAAAAAATAAAATAAACAGTTCTTCACTTTGGGCAGTTTACTACATTACTGAATGTCCGTAAAACAAGACAGCACTTTCTTATTGTTTTATCTTCAATGAACTGAGCCAAGTAAGACCAAATAGAGAGGGGTTTTTGGCTGACAGGTCTCCATCGGGTTTAAAAGCCGAATTATGTTATCAGACAGTCAGTCATGTGACCGAGTGAATATTTGCGGATTTTAGTTTTACCTGTAAAATGGTGGAAGCTGTCATCCCCTCATAATGAACTAGGAAAACGAGGTGTGTAAATTTCTAGTAGTCCTTAGTTGCGTAAACATGATTGATATGAGCGCATGTTGCCACGGCATATATTAGTTTGATTAGTCTTTGACTTAACAATTGCTTGATGCGTACAATCATGTCATTTGTTGCCATGTTTTCAACCACAGTATGACTGGCGGTTTCTGAGCTGATTTTATGCGAAAGATGGTACTTCCAAGTCAGCTTTAAAGGTACAAGACCATGCAATACAATATCTGATTCACCGTCAATAGTGATCAAAACTTCGAATTGACTGTAAACCGTTCCTAAACAGCTGGGTTGGTTGTCTGAACTTATCGCTGTTAAAATGTGTTCAGTACAGTGCAATACTTAGCCAGTAAGGTAGTTTGCTGTAGGCTAAAACCTAGTCTATACTCGATGCAGTCGAGAGTGCGCGAGGTTCACGCGCCACAAATGACTTAAATCGCGCACCTTGCGACAGGCGCTTCGTGAGGTCGCGAACCTCCAGGATTTTGAAACTTAGCAAGCCGCGCTAGTGTTGCCCAGTTCAGAATGTTTTCAGCTTGCTTCTGCTTCCACAGGTTTTTACCTGCTTCTACTACTTCCTGTAGTATTTTTTTCTACCGCCCTATGTCATTGCGGCGAATACTGCAACGGACCAAGGATAAGTGCCTCCACGCTCTGTTGTGGTGCGCGCGCAGTCCGCGAACGGAGCCAGGTGAAGGTATAAGGCCTAAAGCCGGAATTATACTTTGCGTGTGCGCGTGTGCGCTGTTGGGCGCTAGAGCGCGTTGACGCAATTTTCGTCATCAAACAGTGTGCGTATAGCTCTCCGCGGTCGACCCAAGGACCTATAAGGAGATCTGGGTCGACCTCGTACCCTCCAAAATTTTCTGACTGCGCGTACAGGAGCGCACAGGAACACGTGATCAAAACACCGACTGCGCATGCTCTAGCAAACAAACACGGATGCTTTTCGTTGCCTTTGTACCCGTGCACAAGAGCACTCAATGCGTTTAACTATATTTGGCAGAGGACGCGTCTGCGTCTGAGTGCACACAAATGCATTCGCGGATGTGCAAAGTATAACGCCGCCTTAAGCCCAAATACACACGGAAAGTCCGCATGTTATCCACACCGTCCAGCGGAGTTGCTCGTTTATGGGCTGGTCTGCTGGCTTGTGGGCGTATCATACAAAATGTCATCAAATAGAATCCATTCTTGCTGGATGTTGATTTTAATGCAATTGTTTTAAATACAGAGTTGATGGGTTTAACTGTATAATAATATAAACTGTGACGGCCAGATACCCTGATAAGTTACGCTCATGTCGCCTAGTTGTAAATCCTTGTTTATGATAGTGAGCCACGAAGCTTAAAATGTCATTCGCCATGTTAAACTGAACGGTAATGTAACGTTGGAATTATGATAAGTGAAATAGTGATTTGTATCTAGGCCTAATTCACCACGGCTGAACTTTTGCACAGGAACTTTTTAAACCATTTAAAACTGAGATAAGCTAGTCAGCTGACTAGTCACTAACAATTTCTGCTTGTTGTTGGTCCCTGATAAAAAGTTCCCCCGCTCATTTTCAAGCGAAAGAGACTGGTTCACGCAGCAAGGGAACTGTATTCATTTCAATATGGCTTGAAAATTTCATTTTCGTCCCCTCCCACTTTCCTGCACCGGAGCCCGGCTCGTATCGGACGATATCCCAGAATGCATCACGCACCAAAATTCACGCATGCCATAGAAAATGAATGGGATGTTGAGGAGTGCGGAGATTTCCCGTGTGTAGTGGGGCTTCACCATGAGGCTTAACTCAACAGTTCTCAAACTCGGTCCTGGGGTGAAAACGGTTCCAGATAACATGCCGGAGTTGGCCCAATGTAGTCATAGACGTTGGCCTTCCGTCACATGCCAATAATGGGCCAATGTCATTTTGGCCGCTTGGGACACCTTGGGCCAACATTCTGTTGCCAACGTATGTGTAAAGGTTGGCAATACGTTGCCTCATTTCCAATTACCAACTTTAAGCTATTCTTACCTTTCTGGCATGCGGCGCAGCACTTGGTAGAAATTTGAACATGAACAACTCTGCCACCTTCCTCCGCCTCCCTGACCTCTGAGGCTCCCCTCCTCCCCTGACGCGTGCGGTAAGAAAGTGAGCTGCGCGAATGAAGCTGCTTTCACACAGGATGCAAAACGAACTTTTCGCACGACAGATTACATTCAAAGTCAATGCAAAGATGCAAATCTCGAGCGTGTTCGCGTCTTTGCATTGACTTTGAAAGTAATCTGTCGTACAAAAAATTCTATTCACATCCAGTGTGAAAGCATCTTGAAACTGGGCAACGGAGTCAAATTCAGAGGCACCGGTTAGTGAAAACTAACCAACAGTTATTACATAATATTCAATTCTATATGTGGTATGAAATAAAATGCCCTCGTAACGTCTGACGAACTACCATTAACGTTAGTAATTATAGCATTTTAGCGCCTGTTTGTTTACAGCCAGATACTTCGTGTTTCGGCAGAATTCATACATATTTTCTTACAAAAATGCAGTCATAACATCTTACCTCACCAGAATTGTCCCGGTAACGTTAGTCATTAAATCAAGAGCAGATGCAGCTGTTTTGTTTGTCAGCTTTGTTTGCTACTTTGTTGAGTAGCTACCCGCTTTGTCTCTACTGCTCTGCTGCTCAGCCAGGGAGGCGTGCGACTCACAAGCAGTGACAGCGGTAGGCAACTGGAAGGGGCACAGCAACGGATGACATACAGGAAGCTCGGCAAATCATTTTATTCGGACCAAAGAAAATGATTGGTCAGACTTCTATCAGAAATATATGAGAATTGAATATCGATGAGTTTCAACACCTGGTGAATTTCTTTTATATTTTAGTGTGCCATACACTTATTAGGAGCATTTTAAGATTACAAAAGAAAAGTGTAAAAATTCCAGAAAGGTAAGAATAGCTTTAAAACTAATTTCCTTTAAAATTTAGCCCATACACCTTTTATTTTATTTAACCAGGGAAGTCCCGTTGAGATTGAAATCTCTTTGTCAAGGGAGCCCTGGGGGCTGAGGTGGGGAGGGCTAAAATTGGCAATTTACACAGCCAATTAGATCAGGGTATGATTAGGTGGCAGGTCGAAAGAGCCAGGTTGGCACTTTTAGCCATGACACTGGGGAACCCCCTACTCTTATTGCAGAATGTCATAGAATCTTTAATGACTAGGGTATATGTCATTACTGACATATACAGTATGTGGTTTTCGTTGCCCATTGGTTTTTTTTGTATGTTGTATATTGCTTGTTTTGTATTCATGTGTTTTGTTTCACTTTTCCAGTTCTTTTGTTATATATACATGTATGTGTCCTTGAGTGTCATGAAAGGCGCCTTTAAATAAATAAAATGTAGTATTATTATTATTATTATTATTATTATTATTATTGTTATTATATGCCATATTACTAAATTATAGAGATGAAATGACCTTAAGGCCAACCAACCAACCAACCTCAGGTATAATTCCAACGTTGGGCCAACACTGAACCAACATAAGGCAAACAACCAAATAAATAGGTTGGACAACTAACGTTGGTTCAGTGTTGGCCCAACGTTGGAATTCCTTTTCTGACGCTGCTAACCATTGCCAACGTCTGCAATGTTATCTGGGGTGTGCGATTGTTTTGGCTCCAACTGGAATTGCTATCGCAGAATTTTAACGACCTCCAAGCAATCATTTTTCTTAATGGGAGGCCGATAATGTTAGAGGGGTGTTTAACTCTTTTAAACTATTATGACTGAAATGGCTATACATTCAACAATAATCAAAAACTCAGTGCAAGTAGCAACAATGTGTTTGAAAAATAGATTACACGTTATGACTGAATGGACGCCAAGCTTTTGACCAATAACACTACAAGTTAATCCTCTAGGTGTGGTGTTGTAATTATAACTGAATTATATAAATCCCATTGCGCTTGCTACCGCTGCAAGGCTTTGGGTTTACCAGCTTAGCATCACATGGTGGTTTCGGACAGTACAGTAACCAGAGAGCACTCCCTAGAGAGAAGTGGATGAGGGTGCCAGTACTGAGACTTGTTTGTTGCTGGCATCAGAATTAGTGATTAACTGAGATGTTTAACATTTGAAACCCTAAACATTTGAGATTTACATTAAGGATTCCAATAAACTGTGCACAAAACTCGCCTCAAGTTCAATTGGGAATCAGTGACTGGTAATCTTAAAAGTTAAACATTTTAAATAAACATCTGACAATTCCACAAATTCTGATTCCAACAGCACAAAATTTTGAGCTCACCCAAAGTCCAATTTAGCATTTTTGTCAGGCCTCTCTACTGCCCTTAAAGTGTGTGACCCTTTTTAATTTCGGGATGCCAAAAATGGCTGCATTGATAAAAATGTTATGGCAAAAAATAAATAAAAGGTTTAAAGTGATTTCTATTGCCAGTCTTTTGAATAAATTCCATGCTAAATGCTCAAGAGGCTTTAATTTAGCTTTTATGGTCCTCAGGGTCCCCATTATTAGAGGTTGGACTTGAATGGACCCAAAATTGTATATACAATCGGAAGTATAATAGGAGAGACCTGTTATAACGCAAATATTTGAGGCTTGACCTTGTTAATGCTGCATGTACTTTGCCCGCTTTGAAGGCTTTTCGAAGTTTTATAAAGTCCACGAGTGGCTAATAAAAAATGACAACTGTGATAAAGTGAAGAGTATTATTTTTTTTACTTTATTTCTCGAGGGAGAAAGTGAAGAATATTTTTCAGAACCCAGGGGGAACCCTGCAAGCTACTTCACAAAACAATTCGGTGTTTGGACATTGATGGCATGCAGACCCATCGTTCTAGGGTGCGTTTCCCAAAAGCATAGTTGCTAACTTAGCAACTTACAAAGTTCGTCCATTCACAGTCAATGGGTCCAACTCTGTAAGTTTGCATCTGTGATTTTGGGAAATGCATCCCTGGAAGTATATTTTTATCTGATATGGCGGCGGCACCCAAAACGCAAGAACGCAATATGTTCGGGATATTATACAAATGTAATGCCATACCTTTGGAGCTGAAAGAGATTTTGATACTGATATGCAATTTTACTAATGAAATATACAAATTATCTCAATGGAATTATTTTTGCTCCGTAATTGCTGTTGCAGTGAAGTTTATATGATACCCCTTCGTTCCATGCATTTCAATGGGATTTATCCTTTTTGGTCATGCGCTTCCTTATAAAAAGACTTATTTTGTCAAACTACTAAAATTTTCTCGCGTATGTATCATACATAGATGAAAAGAAGAGCTTAATTAAATGTAAGCTTTAATTTGTTGTATGACACATTTGTCAGGAAAATTATGGTTCAAAGGTATGGCTATTACAAATGTACTTTATTTTTAAATCAGAATTTCTTGAAAAACGGTTTATCTGAGCCTGAAATTAACCAAAACTTTGAAATGACCTTTTCTGGTCAATATTAGAGGTATCAGATTTTTTCACAGAGTATTCCTTACTTAATGTAGAATGACTTTGTGTGAAAAAAACTGTAGGTCACCAGGAAATGACTAAAGCTGGGTTATCACCGGCAGGGTCACACATCAGTCAATATTTACTGTCAATATTGATCTGTAAAAATGTAACTATGGTAAAATTTTATGGTGGTCTTCAGCATAGTTCCTGGGGACCCAGGGTGTATGCTTGTTTTTTTTCCAACCACAATTGTAATTGCAGGATTTTAACAAGCTGTTAATGTTGAGGAAAAGTTGTATCAAGACACAGTGGGCATCAGAATTATTGGCATCCCTCACTGGAAATGCACTAAAAAATGCTGTTCAAAATAGTAATATAGTGAAACCTCTTAATACCTAGAAGCAGGAAATAGTACAGTTTACTAATTTTTCAATGGAACCAACCAAATAAACAAATTCACCATAATTAAGGTGTTGTAATTTTTGGCACCCTGGTCTAATACTCAGTTCAAGCACCTTTAGCAAGAATAATGGCATGGACCCTCTATCTGGATTGTTTGATAAGGTTAAAGCACTCTTGGTGTTGTTGTGGACGATTCCTCTCAAGATCTGTTACATTCTTTGTGTCATGCTTATCAACTGTTCTCTTCCGCTCAGCCTGCTGATGGCCACTACAAAAATGGTTGCAAGAAAATGAGGCGTGCTTTTGATCACCGTCTTGCTGAAACGCCCGTATTTGGCAAAGTCTCAGGCCTCGGGCAGAGGCAACTAGATTGTCTGTCAAAATGGTCCCATTCGTGGTGGAATTCTTCAATTACCCTGGTGCTCTGGAATTAGAATGGCCCCAAAATATACTGAGTCAAAAAAGAAACTTCACACTCATAAATTTGTAAATATTTTCTTGAAACTTTTAATGAAAGAGTATTATCACTAGGGGTAAATGCGTTGTCAAAGACATGACACACATCAACTCCGACGTGCACAGGTACGTAGCACGTGCGAGCGTACTTTAAGCTAAAACCATGTTTTCTCGTGTTCCTAGTCACATGACCATATGAGAGACGTGTAACTGAGCTCACGTTAGTGACATCTTGGAAAAACAAGTTTTTACAGTTAATTATTCGTTGATTTTCAATGCCATGGCTGTCAAACATTCAGTGTAAACATGCCATTGGCATGCTGAATACGCAAACGTCCGTCAGTGACATTGCAAGGGTTATGGGATGCAGTCGACGGACCATCCATGATCTTCGGACACGTCTCCAACAAAATGGCACCACAGGTGACCGACCTCGTTCTGGTAGCCCACGTGTGACCTCAGAAGCAGAAGACCGACAAATTGTCTTACGTCATTTGCATAATCGATTTGTCACTGCAACGTCCACTAGGAATGAATTGTTTAGAGGTTGTGTGACTGCCCAAACAATACAAAATCACCTGCGCACTGCTCTTATTCAAGTTGTAGCATTTCCGGTGGAACTGGATACATTATGGGCATTATTTTTATGATACACCATCTTTAGTGAGAACAGAATTAAATAAATTCATTATTTAAAACCTCATTTCTTGTATGTTCAACTTATCGACCTCCAAAAGAGTGTGAAGTTTTTATTTTGGCTGATTATATCTCTGATCCACTATCATATTTTACAGGGAATATATGATTCCTTGACATGTATGCATCTCTGTTACGATGCAAAATATATATACTGTCTGATTTGGGTGATCAATTTTGGTCTCATCTGATAACAGCATCTTTGTCTAGTGTAAATGCCCTTGCATTAAAAGCCCTTGCTTCCATGTCTTGGAGTCAGAAATGGCTTGATGCTTGCAATCCTTCTGAAGAGACTGGTTCTGGTGGGTGACGTCTGATAGTGCTTTTTGAAACCTGGTGAACAAGATGTACAGCTGGAAACAGAAGTGGCTTCAAATTTTGGAAGCCATATGAAGCACTTGCTTGTTCAATGCTGTGTTTTTTTTTTGTTTTGTTTTGTTTGTTTGTTTTTTTAGTGTACTGTAGCAGTGCTATGATTAAACAGGCATGTGCTTCAGCACAAAAGCATCAATATTGTAGTGAGTGTTGTGCCTGTTGCCAGGAACGCTGATGCTCCGCAGTGCCCCATTGAGCTGTGCGGATGGCGGGGGAAGACCTCCATCCGAGCCTTCGTGCCGCGGAACGAGCGTTTCCACTACTTGCGGATGGTGGGGGTGGAGGTGTTCCGAGAGAAGCAGGGTCGAAGGGACGATCAGGCCCGGGATGGCCAGGGGGGCGGAGATCCCGAGGTGCTGCCCACAGAGGACTATGGGAAGGCTGAGTCAGAGGGAGGTGGGGAGGCCGAGGGAGATGGGGAGGCCAAGGGAGACCTGCCGTCGGAGGGCGAGGCAGAGCAGAACAGTGGCTCTGCTCCTGGAGACGTAGCCATGGAAACTAATGAAGAGATGGGCTCCTGATTCTCATGGAGCAGTTGGAGAACGGATGGCCGCAGAGCAGGCGGAGCAGAGGAGTGGGCGGAGAGGAGCTGGCAGACCTTCGTCAAGGCCACGCGCAGCACCGCTATCGTAGCTTTCATTCTGACTAAGGCTGCCGGCTAATTCAACCTCACCAGCCTGTTTGAGGCTGTGTGTGTAATCGGCCCCTAAATTAATGCTGTTTTTATTGAATATTTTCTTACTGCATTTTTTTGAAGGTAATCCTAAGTTAACGCTGTTTTTTGCCACTTAAGTCTTTGCCATTGATGCCCATAGGATTTTTAAAAAAAGATTTTTCAGTTTATAGCTATTCTAGTTTCTACAGTTATTTGTTAAAGGGGAACTCCAGCCATGTGTTAAAATATGCATTCCATTCCTCCTTCAGAATAGTTGGTATGGATGCAGAACATATTGCATCTGTATCTCCAGTTGCTTGACCTTTGCAACAACATTACAATATTTGCTTCCTTTCATTTTGCATGCTGATGTCTCTTTGTTTACAGCTTTCTTGTTTTTAACATTTTGAAATGTAAATAAATTGACTTCAACAAAACATCATTTGGATTATGCCTTTGGACAAAGGTATAATTAAAAAATTCATAAAACTGATGGAGTCATTGTCTGTTGCTGAAAGCAGCCTGATGTCAAAAGCATTCTTGGGCCAGTTTAGTTTGTATTTTTCCTTCTGAGCTGAAGAGCCCTCTTTTTCTGGCATTTTCATTTTGCACTGTTTGCTAACAATCATTGTTATTTCAATTCATCTTTGCTCAGTCAGTTTTGCATAGGACTATAGCATAGGACTCCTTCAATTTGAGCTCTAAGGATGAAGCCTGGTGCTTGTTTGCTTCTAAGTCTTGTAATTACTGCAAGTACCAGCTGCTGAGTCAAGTAAGGACATCTGACTCAACACAGCCACTTCTGGATTCTGAGTTGAATGTCAGGGAGAGTGATGTTTCCTGACTCTCAGCTGTAGCTGCTGATGCCGGCTCTAATGCCATAATGAATTCCTCCTTCATGGGATGCCTATTCTCTTTGAGCAGGGCTTTTAAATTCATTTATTTTCTAAAGAGGACATCCGGGATCCTTTTACTGCGAAAAGCGTGCATTATTTATGCAGATCCCTCCATTTGGCCATTTAAAGTGTGCAGGCAGAATAGTGACCTTTTCCACCTAAGTTATATATTTTCATTTTGGGTCACAATCTTATGTATGTGATTTATTCCAGTCTTCCATCTGTATTGTGGTTCTGGCCTTCAAACCTCCTCTATTTCAGTATTTGTGATTTCTTATAAACCTTTTTTTTGTTATTGCATGTGTTGCAAACAAATTACAAATGCAAGCCCACTAAGAAAAAAAAATTCAGGGTTTATAGCAGAATCTAATGTATGGTGATGATTAAAGAATTTTAATGGTGCAGTTGGATTGGTATCCTGTCAAAAGGGCTCAAAATTGGTCATTTCAGTTTTACTTTATCATGGTATTACAGCTCTGAATTTTGTGAGGGTGTACAACTTCTCTGTAAAATATTGGCCCTCGTTCTAAATCAGCCAAGGTTAATTTTGACTACTGTCAATGGAGGCATTCTAGAGGGTCTTTGCTGATAATAGAATGCTTTGACATTGTTCATCCGATTGAACACAAGCCGCCAATGCGAACGTGCATTTTGGATTACGTAACAAAAAGGTTATGCAATGGCAGTCAGGGAAAAAAGAACCAGATGTAATGGGGATTAGCTTGTATTTTATTTCTGATTTAGGCAAATGTTTTGTTAGATTTTGAGCTCTAAACTGCCGGCCACTTACTGTCAGTATCTGGTCTTCCATCTGTTCTGTTTTTTCTAAGCATACCTGTTACTATTGGGACTTGTGTGTGTTCCCCCCCCCCCTCCCCCCCTCTGCATCTGGAGGCTCTGCTGGAGCAGCATGAAGGCAGTGTTTGATCTTGCTGTAGTTCACCATCGTTGTCAAACAACCAGAGGGCCTTGTTTTGATTTTTAGTCCAGCCACTTAAGTCTTAATGGTTAAAAGTGATATCAGCCTTCCTCGCGGATGCAAAATGGCTTAACAATACATAATTATTTGAAATTCTAAATGGTGGAAACATTTGTTCTCATGGACTGCACTCATCCTTTTTAGAAAGACGCACAAACTAGCGTGACATGGGGTATGTATGAATTGCACTTGTCGGGATAGACAATTGTAGCCCATTATGTCTGAAGCGCTCAATAATCCGCTGTGGACTGCGCTGCAGAAGTGTAATCACTGTCAATAAGTTCTCAGCTGTCATTTTCCTGCCTAATTTGTCCACAATTTATGACGTGAAATGAAAGTCTAACCTACTTTAGGCAAGAACGTGCCGAGTTCACGGCCTCCTTATGCCTGGGACTCAGTGAAGCCATTTTGTCTCAGACTTGCGCAGGGGTTGCCTAGTAACAGAGAATGAACCAAGATCTGAGTAGGGAGTTGATGAGGGGGTCCCGTCACTTCGCTGAGAAAGACCCACCAATTCTGCAAATGGTTTGTGGCTGTCTGAGGTTTTTTTTTTTTTGGTTTTTTTTTTAAATCCATGTCTGGTTTTTTTTACCTAGACAATGGTGAGGCGGAAGCTGCACAGATAATGGACGGGTGGAAATCATATCCAGCTCATGCCTTTTCTCGGCACAATTGTACATTTTCTACGATGTACTGAATTGCTCAAAGCTTAGTGCAATTGAAAAGCTGTGAAATTTCACATTTGAGTGTATTGTGGGATTGAATGAGTAGTGACCACGCATCTTGTTTGCATTCTGTGAACAAGACAAAAGAAATCATGTTTAAACAGTACAATCATGGTTGTTTAGGCTGCATAGTATAATGCAGGGCTCTCCAGCCCTGTTCCTGGACAGCTACCATCTAGGTTTTTACTCCAACCCTAATTCAGCACTCCTGATTTGGCAAATTTGCAGCTTGTCAGGGTCTCTCACTGGGAAATAAGGTGTGCTTTGGTTGGAGTGAAAATCTTCATGATGGTAGCTACTCAGGAACAAGGTTGGAGACTGCTGCTTTTAATGAAACATAACCATTTTATCATAAATGTTGCAAATTTCCCCTCACAAACCCAAAATGCTTGCAAATCTGATTCACAGCAGTGTTTTGCAGAAATGTCGTGTAGGCTAACGCATGTAATGGCAATCATCGTACGTCATCATTTTAACACGTGTTATAACTGTGCCACAAGGTGGTAAACTTGCTGTTTGGTTGCTTATTTATTTTTGTGGGCAAATGGTACAAGCCAAACCTATGCTGATTTGGAAAATTGAGATAAATTATAAATGTAGCTTGTGTTTCAGTTTTAACTAGAGGCTCCTCAGAGCCAGTGCTCGGGCAGGGTCTAGGCTTGGGCCTATATATATATATATATGGCTAATCGCTAGCTGCGCGCGCATGAGCAGGACAATCGCGAAGAACGGAGCCAAAACTTGGGCTACGTTCAGACAGCAAGAAAATGTGGCCTGAATCCGATTTCTTTTTGCCCATTTGTGACCTGTATCCGATCTGTTAAAGATGGTTTGAGCAGCACAAATCAGATTTTTTAAAATCCGACCCAAGCCACTTTCATATGTGGTCCTAAATCCGATACGTATCTGATCTTTTGCAATGCGACTACTGTCTGAACGGCCAGGTCGCATTTATCCAACCTTTGTCATTGAAATGCCGACACGAGATGCCTCCATATTTACTTCCGTCAACAAACAGGGGGTGCCTGCGTGGTCATGTATTACCTCAGGACCTCTTTTGCCTATGTGGGTCACTTCAGGGTCGCATTCACTCCATACTCAAAACTGATATTAGTCGTATATAATGTGCAATATGAACAAGCACGCCCAAAAATAGGATTTCTCCAAAAAAATCTGAATTGTACATCAAGACCTGCTGCCTGAACGTAGTCTTAGACTCGTGGCGTGGTCTACCAGCCTGAGTAATCAGCACAAACATCTCGGTGCAAAATGGGGGGGGAAAACTACCCATTGATGAATTAACTTAATGGGGAAAAACAGTTTCTTTTTTTGCTTTACTCAAGCAGAGTATCGGGCACACAGCCCTCGATTCCCAGCCACTTGGAAGATGACACATGAATGCAATTGAGAACCATTATAATTGCGATAATCCCTTATCCCTAATCCCTTATCGTGTATTTGATACGCATCTTTTGGTCCAGGAGGAAGACGACCAATCATTACCACCAACATTCTAGATATTACTTTGAACGACATGCGAATTGTTAGTCCTATTAATTTAAAAATCTGCAAAACATTAATGATGGTTTCATTATGGCTAATAAAGGCAAAAAGGCCGAGGTGATATTATTGGCATTGAAAATCTCATATGTTGTCTCACTGCTCTCCGGAATATTCTTGCACAATGTTTGATTTCATAATGTGCCATATAATACATTCTGTGGGCTATTTTTTCCATGCAGCTTCCATTCAAACTACAACCAAAACTGACTGCACCATTTACAATTCAGCTGAAGCAATGTAAAAAACTTGTCCAAATACCCCATATGCAGCTCAAACATAAATTAATTAGCATCTGATAATTCAGAATTTTTAATACTGCAGGGGGGTTCATTCTACTAAAGCTGTTATACTAGCGCTAATACTAATTGGGGTTAATCTGCGCAAGTAAAGAAGTTGGTCCACAAGAGACTGCAGCATGGTATTCCACCACTTGGCACTGCAGCATTTTCCTACATTGCAGTAAGCACAAGGAATTATGCTTTAAACTGCATCATTCAGCATAGGAAGCACAAAACGACGTAATATTTCCCATCGCGGAAGATTACCAATGCCATACGTCATGATGCTCTGTTTATAACTGTCCATGTCCTGTGCTTTCCCTCGCACCACCTGGGGAAATGATGCCCAGATTCTGAAGAGCTCTCAGTGTCTAAAAATATCTTCCCATGTGTGCCGTGCTATAAAATATTTATAGTCAACTACAATCTGCCACACTGGCATTGATGCAACAGACTTCAAATATTAATGAGTGATCGCTTGGAGACGATGCCAGAATGGAGCAGACTTCTGTCCCCCTCGGCGTAATGCGGGGCCTTACATAATCCACAGTGCTGTAGCCTGACAAATTCAAACAATCCAGATGAACAGTCTCTGCCCGCCAACTCCCTCCCATCATTTTTTTTTCTTCCAAAGAGGAGCGCGTAAAGACAAAATCCGTGATGCGGTTCCCGGCTTTGCTATTGTGCTTGCACATGGTCTGACATTCTGTGTGTATTAATTTAGAACACTGTAATGCTATTATTTTATAATGGTGTGAGTTGAAAAAGCACACTGACGGGATGAATATGAGCATTGCATGAATTATTAAGATCTTCATTTAGCTGTACCTATCATATACCTATGAGTGATTATTGTGCATTGAGGGTGCAAGGCATTAATTATTAAATGATGACATTTGCACGGATGTTTTTGTGTCATTATGGTAGACTATAGCAGCTCCACATCGATGCTTTTCTTTAATATAGTTGAAAATGGAAAGCTGGACTGCAACACTAAACAAACAAGGGGCTCCTCAGAGCCTGTACTCGGGCCGGGTCTGGGTCTAGGCCTGGGCCAATCCATAGATATATATATTTAGAACACTAGATGGCTGATGATGTCATATTTGCATTGGATAATGTGAAGCACCCGGCCGCCATATTCATACACCCAGCGTCTTCATAAAAATGAATGGTTTCCTATGAGGCCAATTTGAAATGAGTCAATATAAACATTAAAATGCAGAGATGTGCGGCTGCCTTTTGCAGCAATAGTCATTTGAAGGGCTGTGATAAAACGTTTCATGTGTAAGTTAACGTAGAAATGCAAAATCGCGTTCACTTGCTAGCTAGCTAATTAGCCATGCTATTAGCAATGTTTCTATGCACTTGTCAATTGAACTATCTGAAGTTCGCCAAAAATATTAATGCTAAAAAAGACAGGTGAAAATGCATTTCCATCTAATGGCCTTAAAGCGAATACAAAGTTGTGCTTAATGACATCACATGCCGTTATGCGATCAAATTTGTGTATTGAATAGATTTCTGACATTTTTAGTTGTTTCCATTCATTTTCACACTGAATCGCAAAATCTTCAAGTGAACAAAGTCAGTGTTTTAGCCGACTAATTTAGCAAGTTAGCCAAAATGGATCGCGTCTACCAACAAATGATGATAATTGCACAAGTTGTACGTGCTTCTGTGCCAGCTATTTGCAACATAGCAAAACATAATCAGAGGACAATGACGGCATCAAAACACCGTCACGATGCAGTAGCAGATTTATTCGGCAAATAACATTCCCATCAGCATTTGTCGCATAAGCCTTTTACCGATCAAGAGAAAATCCAATCAGATCAATCGTATAAACTTTGTGTCGATATTCTTGAAATCAAGTCAAATTTCAACATTTCCATAGGGCATTTTTAATTCGATATGACTTAATTTGCATAAGAACTTGTGGATGGAAACATGGCAATTGACTTAGAGGAGCAGTGTGTAGAATTTAGATTGATATTTTGGCAGAAATGGAATATAACATTCATAACTACTTTTTTATTAGTGTATAACCACGTGAAAACCATAATCTTTGAGTATCATTTAGATTAGAATAAGCCCTTTAAACCTACATGGGAGTGGGTCCACCTCCATGGAGAACACCATGTTGTGCCGCCATTTTTCTACAGTAGCCCAATATGGGGAAAAAAGTAAATGAATAAAGCACTGACACGAGAGCACCTTTCACGTTTTCGCAAGTTTTGCGGCCACCATAGGTTTTCTGAGAAAAGGAATGGTCAGTTGGTTGCAATCTATAATCTGACCACTAGGTGGCTCTAAATCTTACACACTGGTCCTTTAAGTAGACTGCTGGGTCATTCCAAGTGAAAGGACCAGATATTCCTTGGGAGTGTTGCTGCACCATTTTCAAATTAGTCTCAAATTTACATGCCACTAGATAGTCACAAAAGTACTATCTATGCAAAATTGTAGGCCTGTAGCTCAAATAGTTACTGAGTTATGGGGGTCTGAAATTTTCAGAATTTGGGCTGCTGCTTTGCTGCTTTTTTGTACAGTGATAGGAGACAGATGGAACTGTCTATTAGAAAAAGTTGGTGTCTCTGGCACCTGTCCCACATGGAGATTTTTGCCACCAAAAACAGCCAATTAAAAATCTTGTCCAACTTTGGGAGCTCATATTTTCCAAATTGAGGTATCTAGAAAGCTCCAGTTTGCTAAGTTATCACTCAAGTTTGTGTAGAATGGAACCCAGGGGTATCAGAACACTTCTGTGCAGTATTTCTAGTACCTTTAAGGCCCCAAACGCCACTCGCGAGTAGGTTTTTCTAAATTTTTAGCATATTTAGCAAGCCCCCATGGCCTGCAGAGTGTAGGGAAACACCTGGGGATGTTTGTGGAGCACCAGCTACATGCGGAGGCCTTGTATACCAACTGACAGCTCTCTGATATGTCTAGAGGCTGAGAGTTAACCACTTAAAGATGCAAAAAACCCTGGCGAGGCTTTTCTTGGCTATTTTTAGCCCAATTACTGATTTCAGACCCCCACAACTCAGTAACTACTTGAGCTACAGGCCTATAATTTTGCATCGATAGCACTTTTGTGACTATCTAGTGACATACAAATTTAAGACTAATTTGAAAATGGTGTGGCAACCACCATCTGGTGAAACCGCACGGAATGACCCTGCTACTGAATCCCTTCAAATCGACAGCTGTACCCATAAAACTGCCATATCTTTAGACATTAAGAAAAAAAAAAACCCTTTCTCTATTCCCTCCATCCGTGCTGTGCGGTGATTATTTTTTGAGCAGTGCCTTAACGGGACACGAGCAGAGACGAAGCTTGGTAAAGGAGTAGCCAGAGTTGAATAGCGCTTCCTTTTAACAATGTTGGCATTAGCCACATGATTCAGTGCGAACAATTCAGTCATCGGCAAATATACTCAATCAGGGTACAATGACGTGAGGAAACCAGAGAGTAATTTGATAACGTGTACGGACATTCAGCGACGTTGCTTATAACGCCGAAAACTTTGAAGCAATGATATTTTAGGCAACTTCGCGGAGGCAACCGCCCTCCGTGCCTCCGCGTCGTGCATTAAAACCGTGGAATGCACACCTTCTCGTTAATTATACCTTACATTAAATATATATCGCAAAACCGCGTGCGCACATGAGTAGTACAATCGCGACCCCAAGGAGGAAAAAAAAAGAAGAAGAATGGAGCCAAAACTTCTTGTGGCGGCCCGAGTAATAAAAAGAGGCTTTTGAGTGGTTTCATCTGGTGCCTCTTCATCCTTAAATGTGCTTTTATACATCAAGGGTCATGGGGCTATCAAATTTGTCATGCGCTGACCTTCAAAAAAATGCATGCAGAATTTTAAGAGAGTGACTGACCTATTTTTATGGAAATCCTTATTATTGAAACCCTCATGGGTCTCATTTTAGCATTTTTTTTTTCATCTTTTGCATTTATCTAATTTCTGTCTGCAGTCATGGAAGTCAGAATTTACCTCCTTTATTAGTGTTTAATTGTGAATGAAATGTTGGTTGAGTGCTAGTTCTATATATTGGTACAGAATGATTGAAAAATCTTTTAATTTTGAGGTTATCATTTGAGTAATTGGTCTTCTCTTTTCGCTTGTTTTTCTCCCTCCCCAATCTGACGAGATGTATTCTGCCTCCTCGAGGTCCTCAGACCAACTGCAAACCCTTTATGAGGAGATCTGTTCTAGGAACTTGAGAGCAGTGGACAAATCAAACTTCATTAGACTACTGAGACAGAATTGGTTTTTAGCCTCCCCAATGGACATCTTTCTAAAAAGATTATTATTACTATTATTTTTGCCACCTCTAATCCCTGAGTGTGCTACTTGACTACATATGTGTGCGTGCTCACACATTTGCTTACCTTTATATGGGGATTGATCCAAGATTATTTTTAGAGGCAGCGCACAAATTAATATACAAACACTTGCACAAACACACACGCATTGACTATGGAGGTAAATTCCTATCTTTATTCAAGAGAGTGGTATTCTGACTTGAGAGCAGACATATCGATTTCATTGGTAGATTTTGCAGTATTTTTCCTCACAATTCTGCTCCTGCACTCAAATAGCCCCTGCTTGTGCTGGGATCTGCTGCTGCTTGGACAGCTTTTTGTGCGCAAACTTCAGCCTTTTCTCCTTATGCTGAAAAACTGCCTTTGTGCGCTTGGAACATTTCAGCTTGCACTTGGAACAATTTGGCTCGCGCTTGGATTTTTTTGTGATACATGCTTGTCAGAAATTGCCAACCTTTTCTCCTTGCGCTCAAAACTGCTCCTATGTGCTTTGAACATTTCTGCTTGCACTTGGATTTATTTTTTGAGATAAACTCCTGTCAGAAATTGCCAACCAATATAATGCCAGGCTTCATGTTGACCATTGAAACTGTCCCTGTGTCTCTGTAGGCCCCTCCATTTTACAGTTTACTTGGTTATTAGGTTCAACGTTCATCTGCTCCTGCCTTGCTGGGCTACATATTTACCTCCATTGCTTTCTGCACGACTTGGGAATAAAAGGAGTTGATATGTGTATACACCAGTGCGCATACTTTACCTTTACCATGATAGCGACATTTATTTGTAGCCGTGTAACACATCGGCCTCCAGTCCACTATGTGGTATTTCGTGGATGAATCACATTGGTACCCTGAGAAGGGAAAGATGCATCCTGTTGCTAGCATTCTGCTGCAACTAAAAAAAAACACTTGCGAAATCCATAGCTGAAACGTCCATTTTTATTGTACTGCAATGTCACTTGTAATCATGTTGTTACCAGCTATAGCCAGATATCAACACTTTGGTATGTCTTGGGCTATCATTGTCTGTTTTTCATGACCATGGTTAGATCGTTAGACTAATATTATGTTAATTATCTAGCTAGCTAGCTGCTCTCCTGCAAGCTTACGAACATTACAAACAACCACTGTATAAAACTTGCTTCCAGTTTATTTAACTTGCAATCAGTCACTAGAAACTACCTGTCATTAATTTTTTGGATGCTTACCTCCAAAATGGTTTTATTAACTTTGTGTTACATCGGAAACAATCGTAATGATGGCCTGTTTCTCAGTTTAAGGCACAAAAAGTGCAAGAAACAAATAGGCTATTCAAGAAATGGTTTGCTCTCAAGTCAGTTGGCCTAATTGGATGATCAAAACCACAGTTCAATAAATTTGAATATCATTGAGCAATGGGTTTTGCATGTCTTTTTATAGTAGTTGCACAATACCAGCACCAGGATGTGTCTTTCTCTTCTCCCAGCTCAGTACACTGCTGCGATTCATCCAAAAAAATCGCAGTGTGGCACACTGTCTGGAGGCTGATATGATACACATCTACTATTAGACAGCATGTGGCAATTATGGTAAAGGAAAAGTATGGGCACTGGTGCATAAATATGTAAACTGTCCTTT
Organism: Gymnothorax reevesii; assembly: GCA_029721435.1. Classification (NCBI taxonomy): domain Eukaryota; kingdom Metazoa; phylum Chordata; class Actinopteri; order Anguilliformes; family Muraenidae; genus Gymnothorax; species Gymnothorax reevesii. Next base: position 87,885,184 of record CM056577.1, on the reverse strand, counting down.
TATTCAAAAGTCATGAAGAAAGCAGTAGAGGTACATAATTGCCCAGGAGGACAGGAGTATATGAACCTAATAACGGACAGGCCTGCAATGAGGAATGGAATGCCAGGTTTCATGTTGACCAGGAATGAAATTGTCCCTTCCTCATTGCAGGCCTGTCCGTTATTAGGTTCATATGACCTAATAACGGACAGGCCTGCAATGAGGAAGGGACAATTTCATTCATGGTCAACATGAAACCTGCCATTCTATTGGTAAACAATTTCTGACAGGAGTTTATCTCAAAAAATAAATCCAAGTGCAAGCAGAAATGTTCAAAGCACATAGGAGCAGTTTTGAGCGCAAGGAGAAAAGGCTGAAGTTAGTGCACAAAAAATCCATCCAAGTAGCAGCAGATCCAGGCGTAAGCAGGGGCTATTGAAGTGCAAGAGAACAATTTTGAGGAAAAACTTCGCAAAATCTACGCAAGAAGTCGATACGTCTGCTCTCAAGCTGAAATACCATGCTCTTGAATAAAGATAAGAATTTCTCTCTGAAGTGACAGGTTGTGGGTCTCAGGTGTGAAAACATATTAAAAGAATAAAGGACTGCTAAGGAAGCAATACTAGTTGCTGGCAGATTACAGATATTCATGTTTTCACAGTGTATTCTATGTTTACCCAGAAACCCAAGCGCTCCAATCCCCCCATCAATGGAGAGGTGGGCAAACTTTGCGGGGAGGACTATGTACAGGCACAGTTATCGGTGAATCCCTTGGCACTCCTCTCATACTCGGATTCATCCAAATTGCAGTCTCTCAAAAGGCATTAGCATGCTATTTTCTCAAAGCCCATCTCTGCAGTGCCTTCTTCCCATCGCACAGCAGCCCAACAGCAGTGGATTTACTAATAATACCCCCTCGGTCAGCATTCCATTTTAATCCATATGCATCAGTGCATGATATTGTTAGAACATTCTGTAAAAGGCCTTGTAGCACCAAAAGAAAGAACACGATGAAAAAATGATGTACACAGCTTTCCAACCTATAACTGCTTTGATACAAATCCGTAAGATGTGGTTCTCTGCTTATAAGGCCAAAAGGCCACCATAAAGACTTTGTAGCTTTCCTTAATGTGATAGAGACCACCAGCCACAAATCTCCAGAATCTTGAGAAGTTAAGAGGGATAGACAGAGGCAAATCGTCTGAGGCCTTCAGACACCTCACCTTTCAATACTCAGTAACCTAAACCTCTCGCAGTTGAATTTTCCTGATTGGCAACAGCTACTCGGACAAATTGCTTGAATGAGAGTCAAATTTAATTTCGATAGTTTTGTCACACAATACATTGCAAAATTATTCGGCGTTTTCTTCTGCAAATAAATGGTGACTTAAAATATCAATATGGCTTTATAAATTCCGCGCTCATGTAGGTTATGAAATGGCTCAGATTAGGGTAAATTAGTTTCCAAGGCTCATTAAGCAACAAGCCATGAGACTCTGTTCTATATTCTGAATGAAGTCACCGACAAAGGGCGTTGTTAGGCACGATGCAGAGCTGAGTGGCAATTGTAAGGATGGTGAAAATAAATGCTGCGAAGTCAGCAAAAGTTTTGGATTTTTTGCAATTTTATTGCCATCCTTACAATGCCATATAAATTACATAAATGTAGGCAATAGGCATTCACCTTTTCATTTTCATTTCTTATTATAGGTCATGTATTGGTCTTGGTTGTTCAGTCGAGAAATTGTTTGACTGTTAATCTGGTGAACTACAACGAGAATAGCTTGAGGGCAATCGAGTGGTAAAGGATGCGGTTACTGAAGACTCTCAGAACACCTGACGGCACGCCACTGGGGATAGACAAAAGAAAAGTAAGTCACAGGACAGTTATGATAAAAACTTCAGTAAATAAACCTAGTGCTGACAAAAATAAAGGGCATTTGGAGTCTTACAGGGTATCAAAGAAAAACTTAAAACAGCTTGAATGAACTTAATGAAATAATAAAACAAATGCAATATGTTTCTACAGCTTATAATGAGACTAATTTTATTGCACATTCATGTTTGGTATTTGCTCTGACAGGCCAGCAATGTTTAAGCAAAGGCCTGAGTAACACACTTAGTCTAATTTATTCAGTACAATGAAGAGGCTGAATCACCCACACACCGGATTCTACTGAGTTCAGGTACATATCTTTTTATGTGACAATACCTGTAACATGCTTCCAAACTCTGGCAAACCACAAATAAATTATAACACAACATTCATAAGAACACAACATGACATTTTCAGACAAAATTCAAGACGGGAAACAAAGAAAAAAGCAGAAGCAGGAGCTGCGGTTTTTCCCAATTTTTCTTCATAATGTAAAAAAGAAAAAAAAAACAAGATTAACTTGCTAACAACCACTGAGCACATGCAGCTATAAGATAACAGAATCATCTTATTTGTTTGGACAATTAATTCAATTCGTTTCTGCAGAACTAACATTCTAAAATCTATCACAAAAGTTTGCTCCTAAACCATCAAACACCCACTTATTCTCACATTTTTACTTAATTTTACATATTGCTGCATCCCCAAGCACAGGTCCTTTAAAATGCACACTCACTTTAGAGATGACAGCCATACAAAATTTAGAAAAGACCCACAGCAATTACCTGTATTTAGATACCAGATACTGCAAAGGGATCAGTAATGAAAATTAGAATTCACTATGGCCTAAGGGACCTCACACACTCAGCTGAATTCTTGTTTGTGTGAACTGAGTAAAATTATACCAAACAACTATTCTCATGCAAGGACGAAGTAGTCCAAAGATATATATTTCACTCAGAGCATCTGAAGTCTATGTGAAAGAACCATTTATGAAAGCTTAGGAAGAACCTAGGTAAGGATTTTACCCACTCCCTGCGTTTTTACAGCCAAAAAAGGATATCTACATATCGCTAACTTGGCAGACTGAGCAATCTCTTCCCAGTATTGACAGAAATCACTGTTGCCACACCCGGTAAGTCCCGTGTAATGCAAGGGATATCTCCTTTGTTAATGTCAATAGCAGCATAAATTACAACATTCAAAACTACAAAATGTCCATTGGGGCTTTTCTGGCAAATATTCCATCCAGGCAATGCATTCTTGGTTTGAGGCTTCTTGAGTGTTTGAGGCTGAATTCCATTACATAAGATAACATGACGTGGTTAAATGTTGTTTGATACTCTGCTGCTTTCGTTTGGAGAGGCATTCCTGCTCAATGTAATTCAGATGATCTGATTAGATAATTTATGTTATGCATGAGAAAATGTTTGATGGGGCACCTTTGCGCTGGCAGGCAATGACTGTGTATTATTGGTAGCACACTGTACCATTTTAGGTAAGAGTTATGGGGATTTGAGTGACTGTAGACCAGGGCAGGTTGAAGTAAAATGTCACCAAAGTTTGTTGGCATGACTAATGTGAGTAGGGGCTGTATTAAAAAAAAAATTCTGAAGAGCCCAAAAAAATCTAATGAAAGGACATTGAGTGGGTTCAAATAACCTTACTTCGCAGTTAAAATGTTAGGCATCAGTGTACGTTATTAGAGGAAACAGAAAGTCTATACTATAATCACCAAATCACTGTACATCTCACTGCCAACATCAAGCTTTATGGCAAAGCAATTAACAGAAAGCTTGACCTTGCATACATCCCATGGTATAAAATCAGGGTAAAAGAATGGCTTTCAACTGAGGTATCTGTTAAAAAAAAAAGTAAAATCAAATCGGTCAATACAGTACATGTGACTTAATGCTTCATGGATTTTTTCCCCAATAGGTGATCATTTTAACTCCCTTGAAAAAACTGAATGCACAAAAGAAACAGAGAGGTCAAGAATATAAATTTTCCATTAATTCTGCATTTCTTCAGCTTTCAGCTTTGACCATTATAGTCTGTCAAAGGTTCTCTCAAAAATCTACGGACTAATGAGTGCTCTATGACTTATTACCTGATAGCAAACAAAAAATACTACATTCTGTGCCTGTGCCTAGACCGGAAAATTAACATGCAAGTCATCTCTTTAGGTCTTTATTTGGAAGATGTCTGCACATTAAATGCCTGTGTAAGTCACTCAATTCTCGCCATTTTGAGATGAAAATGACACTTGAAGGGGTAGCAAATCAAACACGCCCCTGTTGATGCAAGATTCTTGGCACATGAAGGTCCCAAATGGCTCACATGCACGTTATACAGAGATGTCCTGTGGATAAATGCCCGTCTTCATCTGCTATCATCAGTGGCAGCAGGTAACTTTTCGCATTAGAAATAAACAACAATGCCATTCAGCCATCTGTTCTACAGCTCTCTTTAATTTACTACCACAGCTCATACATAAGAAAGCCAGGCAAGCATAGAGTGCACCAATACCACCAAACAACCCAGAGAAGAGTGTGAAAGAATCAGTGTAGCACAACACCATAAGACAACAATGACATGGTTCTGTATGCCCGTTACAGTCGCCACTTGGAAAGCTACCACATTTTGTGCCTTTTTAAAAAGGAAATTTAAAAAAGCACAAGTGACTCCCAGGTGCTAATCAATGCTGATTTCTTGTTGGCGTAGTTGAATTTTGCAATTTAACAAAGAGGAAAATTCAATAGCCAACCAGCCAATTTCATACATGTTTTTAAAAGACTGATGTCATGATTCTGCATGTCTGAATCAAGCCCTACAAACTCGATTGTTCTCACTCACAGACTCCCACACACACATACACATACATCCCACCAACTGGGATCCTCAATCAACAGCCATCTGGTATCTAAATTGTCAGACCAAAGATAATTTGTCTTCTCCGACATCCATGGTAATATCAACAAAAAGGTGTGGCTCATTGCCATTATTTATCATTACAGTACTTCAGCATAAGCAAGAAAGAAAAAAAATCCCCATTGGAAATCAATGACCATCTACATAACACAGTGATGTCTAAATTTAGCCACAAGAGACAAAAGGACAGAGAGAAAGAGAGAGAGAGAGAGAACGACAGAAAAAAGAGCACAGCTCCACATAAGTTACAATCTTCAAGTTGCATTGAACTGTGAAAAACAGCACAGCAAAAAAGTGAACCTGGAACTTACTGCCTGTCTATTAAATATTAACAGTTCATTTGCATGGAAATGAAAGGAGCAGCAGTGGATGGAAACTCTGATGCAGTTCATGGCAGTGCATTGGAACACAGTGAGTAGGAAAGGGGGAGAGGAGGAGGGCAGAGGGTACGGAGTTATTAGGAGATAAAGGGAAGGGGACAGGAGGAGGGAGTATGTCTTCACATCCGCAGGACTACCACCTCTGCAGGGCCAGATCCAGTGTTTCAAACACAATCCACCAAAGGCGATATTTACCAGTAAACACATCTGCTCATTTATAAATAAAAAAAATTCACCGTATGCTCCACAGGCATCTAGATGAGAGTACCGGTATGCTAAAGGAATACGACAATGGGAGATGTGCGTCATTGTTGACGGGACAGTCGTAGCTTCTTAGTTTTTTTTTCTTTTTTTTTTTTTTTTGATGGTAAATGAACAGGACTGGCGGGGCGGGGGGAGATATGGTGAGGAGGTTGGACTGCCGCTCAGCCATCCGACACCGGAGGAGACACCCAGCCATACTTCTCGTGGGTCTTCACCAGGCTCTTGAAGGTGGCCTCTGCTTCTTTACGGCTGAAGGCTTTCTTGGACTTCCCCGCTTTCCTACAAATGCGACCCTGTGAAGCAGGGGAGAATAATGCCATGAAACTCCACCCTCTCTCTTTCTGTCTTACTCAGCAACAAACATAGTCACACCTGCAGTATGATCATGAGGGACCATATCACACAAGTATTCCTGAAATATGACTGTTTACAGTATATGCTTAACCTTAACTTTTCTGATCTACTTTCAGCTGGTACATCCACTAAATGAGCTCCTCGGTCTTGTGACTCATTCCTCATGCGTAGTGTTATGTGTGTGGGGGACATGCTGAAAATATGTTTGTTGTTTTAACAGTGACTAGAGAGACATGAATAGAGAATAGAAATTTTAGTTCTATCGACCAACATGACAAAAACACAAATAACAAAGGCGAAACATCAGTATGCATTGCTACATCAGAGTACAGTTCCTCTAATATCGTCCATCAGTTTCCTCCAGCAAGTGTAGGGGAAAGAAAACAGTGGAACTCAATGTCCTAGCAGAGTTAATTACAGTACCAGAAGTGAGGTACCCAGAACTAAGCATCACATGAAAAAATAATTTTTTTTTCAATTTAACAATTAGCAGGAGTAAAATAAGCACATTATGTAACAGTATTGTAGGAAAAAATATGGCAGATGAAAACAGACCAATCCACAAAAGAGGTTGTTGTTTTGAACGGATTATAACAATGGGAGTTTGCTTGCTATAAGATGCAGACGGTTTCGATTACCACTTAGGCTATATCTCATTGTAAAGGGAAATTATGTTATACTTGTAAACTGAAAGTATGGACATTGGCAGTGAAGTGACTTGAAATCTAGCACAGATGCAAACCCAGCATCTTTAGTCAGTTACCACAAAGAAAAAACAAAAGTATTTTACCATGGCAAAATGAATTCTTCCAGTAAAGCTGATCTAAAATTAGCTCATGGGTTTGAAAAATAGACAATGAGCTGATTTATAGACAGCCCAATTTGCAATATATAGACTCATGATGACTATATGAATATATGACTCAAGTCAGTTTTATAAATGAAATAATCAGCTTGGTGCTGCTCAGATAGAATATAGAGTTACAATGCACTTAAATTATGGAAATTATTCTTAATGTACAGAGTTGAAGAATTGAATGGAGACATCCACGTCTCTTGGAAAATAGAAGGCACAAATAGAAGGCACAAAGCAGGCAAAAGAGTCCTCAGCTTGTCAGCGTCCACTCAATGACACAATTATTTTTCTTCACAACAAACTTTACTTATCTACCACTGAGCAGACATCTTTAAGACTTTGCAAACATTTATGGACTAAAATAAAAGTTCAATAGATGAGGAGAAAAGAGGCTCGCTATTGCATTAGTCACCAGGAAGGTCCACATGATACGGTGGAGGCTATTGTTAAGTAAATCCATTTGGTCTTACAGCCTGGTGTAGGGCCTCTGTGCTTCAATAAGGGGATGGAGGGGTAATGACTGTTTCTAGAATAGTTGCTTCAGAATTGTAACTTTGTACCTGACACAGGACAGCATTTGTTTTAGAATGCAGTAGTTTAATCCAGTGCCTAACCACCCTTTTTGTGTCTTTTTCTGGGGATCTTTTCCCTCTGGAATACTGAGTCAGTGATCACTGGACCCTGCTGTCCTGCTGTACTGATCTGGTCTTGATACAGTTTTATCCCATCCTTGCCTTGTCACTTCCTAGACCGACAGATGCCACTGCTTGGATGTTTTAATGGACCTCAACTGAACATTAATAACCCTTTTGCGCAGAAGTCAAATATGCATATTTATACGTTACCCCATTTACTGCTTTATAATTCAAGATTTAAACTTCAAGGGGCAATGTGGCTCAACTGAGACAAGAGATTTGCAGCATTTAGAATTGAACCGTATTTCAGTATATTTTCATGATTTTGGCAGAGAAAAGGGGCTGCAAACATACATATGAAAATTCAGCATTGAAATTGTAAAAAAAAAAAAAAAAAATACTGAGGATTTAAATATGGCTGGGGGTTAAAACAATACATTTCTGGGATCATAAACTCCTAGACTTCAAGTAATCTTCATCCGAGCATGAAATACTAAATTATCCACTGTTTAGAAGCCAAATAAGACAGCTATCCAGGTGACTCCCCAAAGTCCCAGAGCCCTGAAAATGGCACACTGTCAAATCATAAAATACTCAAATTTTAAATGCAAATCAACTTTTGGCTCGTTAAATTCAATATGAATTCATGATTTTCTGGCTGATATTAGCATGAAATTATCAATATTGGGGCAGCGGACATCAATGGTCACCAGTAACCTCTCCAAACCCAAAACATGCCTTTTCTCCATGATAAAGTTCAGCTTCATCCATTTTCCTTCAAAGCAGCATCAGCAAGCCCACGTACACTTCAAAGGAAATGCTTATTTCAGAAAGTTTAAGGGGCTTTCACACAGCATAAGTTTTGGGCAGCACTCTGTGTTGGGTACGGCACAGACTGTCGCAGAGGCTTTCACATAGGGGTCTATTCTCCAATTAGCGCATAAGTCCTTTTTAAGTGCTTTTGAGTTATGCGTACTCTCCCCTACTTGCTTCCATCACGCCCACAGCACTTAACTTCAGAATGTGGGCGGCCTTATGAAAGAGGTGTGACTAATCCAAAAGAGAGGTAGACTCTGTACAAAGCTCATTGATTATGGCCATCTGGAAAACATGGCACAAGGATTTTCTGATTAACCATGAAAATACAGTTGTGGTCCATGGAAAACGCAAACCAGGCTTTAAATTTGAATATCGTGGGCCTGCTGATAAAACCTTGTACAAATCCAAACTGATAAGAAACAAAAACTTGTATGTCCACTATTCTTACACGAAGAATTAAACATGTTTTATTTTATTTATACTTTAAATTATATTTATCAATTTATATATATTTTTATATTTATTTATTTCCCTGTGAAGTTTATCATTTTGAAGATACAAGGTTTTATCAGCAGGCCCACGATATGCGGCTGTAATAGTAGGCCTATGCATGTCTGTGCCAATTACAAGAAGTAATGCAGACATCTCTTTTTTATTCCTTACTCTAGCCTCCATGGCATTAAAGCTATGCAAACAAACTAGTTGCAGCGATAATGAAATAATACAGAAATGAGCGCTTCTCTACCAGCGTAATCAGAGCATTGAAAATGTGCCCCTCCTACACCAGCCTGTTTGTTCCGTGGAAGACAGGGAAGAAGACAAAGAGAACATTCTAGTCACACAAAAATAACAATCAATGACAATTTATATGATCTCCTATATGTTATATGATCTCTCAAATTTCAAACTACTCCGATGTCCAGTTTGCAACAAAAGGACAAGGTAATGCTTTAACAAACAAAGGATTCTTGCCCCGCAAGCGGAAAAATCTGCGGGGCACTGTAAAAGCCAGGCTCTCTGCACACCGGAGAAGTGTGCACTCAATAGGTGGGGAGCAGCCATCATCCCCAGTGCATTTCACTGCACTGAAGGAGGAGGTGGCATCCACTCTTTCTGCAGTGGAAGTGCATGGAGAAGAACTTGGAGTGGATACGGATGAAGGAGGGTTACGTAAAATGGTCATATTTATTTGCTTATACTCAAAGTATCGCTGTGATAGATACTGGAAACAAGCTTAATTTGGTTTCAAATATTTATTATATTTTTTGGCATTTCTAGCAGTTGCGCAGTACATAGGCATCATGGGCCAAGCCAGGGAATTTGGCGCAGATGCTTAATATGCGCGTATCATTAGCGCACACAACCTGAACATTAATGCTGTGCTGACGTCTTCGGTTTCTGTACATATTCTTATTAGTGGAAGGGGTTCTGATTGCAACGTGAGTACAATCAATGGCTCCCACAACACTGGGGAACCTGGCGACCCGGTAGAACCCCCCCCTTAACTCTCCGTCTTTCAGCTGGTGTTTCTGGGAACTTTATTAAGTGGCTGATGTGGTGCAGCATAGCGTCAACCAACTGCCACTCTCTGGAGCGACCCAGATGCCAGGACCAACAGCGCAGTTGAGACCTTGATGACCACCAGTTTGTTTGTAATTGTTTGTAATGCGTTTGTAATAGGACTAATTGGAGAACAGGCTGTTGTGTAATATCATATGATTTTGTTTGATAATTTATTATGGTTATGAGAAATGTAGCTTAGAAAAAAGGATGAACAATCGAATATTGAATGTCTCAACCTTAACCATGTTAAATAAAATAAAATTAATGTTAAAATTCGGCCTATAACCGACATCAAAGGCAATATTCCATTTCACCTTATGTTGGCCCTTGACCTTAATTCAGCCCTGAAAAGCGCTTAACAGAAAAAGAGTGCAAGCCAGGGGGAGAATACGCCTATGTGTTATTTGCCTCAGAAACGCCCCGATTTTGGCCTTGCTCCGCCCCAAGTGCGTAACTGCCTTCGGGGCGTGTAATGCACTGACTTAAGATGAGGGAGAATATGCGTAGGGTGAAAAGCGCGTAGCTATGTGCTTTTTTGACTTACGCGCATGGGAGAATAGACCCCATAGTGCCCACTCGGCACAGATCTCAGCTGCCGCAGCCATTCATCGAATAATCAATTGTCTTTGCAAGAGTAGCGCATATCTCATGATGTCAATCACCTAGATTTCTAAATACATACCCCTCCTGTCCGTTTAGAAAATCAATTGCTTCAGTTTGCAAAAGTATTGGTCTTTAATTGCAGATAAAAAGAAAAAAAAAAGCCTATTGTGGAAATGAAAAACATCATATCATTAGCCTCATAGTCATATTTTGGACAAATTTAGATATCTGCCTAAAGGGCCATCCACACTAAGATAACTATAAAGATATAGTTTTAAAAATCGTTCAAACTCATGTAGATGGAGAGGTCCACACCACAACTGGAACAAAAATGATAATGGCAAACGATATCGCTGTGATCACTTTCAAAGCGATTTTATGAACGATAGAAAAACTGAACGCCAATCAAATCCGTCGGACTTTAAAGGGCTCCACATCAACATGTCAAGTTCATTCAGCATGGCAGATGACATCGCGAATAAACTCATTGCATAACGTTAATCTAAGTCCAAAATGATGTCTTGTATTAAGTTCCCTCTTCAGACTTATCGCTGAATAGTAGCCGTGAAGCTAGGCCAACGTCAATTTTCCAACGAAGCAAAAATGGGTTCGCTGGAGAGAAGGTATAGCCACTGTAAACTAATCAAAGTAGCTACATCAGCATTTACATAAGAATTGAAGTGAGTTGTGCTATTTATCTTTTTCGGTGTGGACAGTCCTAGGAAGCAATTATGCTATGAGGCTAACGATATATCTCCACCAGTTTTTAAACACACCTGGTATTCCCAAATTGTGGGATATCTCCCTACATGCCTGGGCTTTTTAAACGAGATCCCGGTAGGTTTAAAGTCTAGTGTCCCACAGCTCTGCATGCAGAGAGACCGCCACCATGATGCTCTACTCCATTTTGGTGTGCCTTTCTGCCAAAATCCGCCTATTTTTTTCAGATTCCAATATTCTCTCCTATTGGACGCGCCAAGGTGATGCCACAGGGTGCTGCACCCAAGTAAAAAATTTTCAACTTGGGCGCAGCGCCCTGTCAAGCGAAGTTTTACGTGGGCATAAAATATAACTGAGTGGCTGGCTAATCAAAGAGAATACTCAGGAGGATATAAGGAAGCGCCGAATTTGTCGATGGAGGAATTTACGCATAAATCCAAAACCACACAGTTTTAATATGTGATAACTATAATTGATAGTAGAATGACATAGTATCAATACCATGTGGAATTTTTGCTTCAGAAAGCTGATTATTTTGAACTATTAATTGGGTACCATTGGCTCACTGTAGCTGAAGTGGTTGCTACACAGGCCAACGATTTTTTCTGTGACAAGAGATAATTTTTTTTTAACTACTGGATAGATACTATGGTTAAGTATATTGAGCAGGTGGCACATCCGGCTTAGCTGAGGAGTTCTATTCATGCAACCCCAGAAACACAGGGATGGGACCAAATTCATCCATATTCTATTGTAAACCATGCTCAAACTCTATGGGGGTAGAATTGTCTCAAAAAGATTTATATATATATATATATATATATCAAAAAGAAATATACGAATATTCATACATTTATAAATATACAAATACAAATATACAAACATAAGAATGTGACATACAAATAAATAAACTTATTTGTATATATAAATGTATATTTGTAAATATATTTCTGAGATTTGAAAATAAATGTGCTTGACTTTGTGTGTGGATTCTGCATTTGTGGATCGCTTTTTGGATCGATGACGTAATTTTGAGACATTCCTGCCGCACACCACTATCCACAAATAAATGAATACACCTTGGATGAAGCAGCCAGAGATCAAGCAGGATCCACTGTAAGTATTTTGCACTGATAAGAGATCAGTATCTACATCTGGAAAATGTCATTAAACGGTATTGATACAATAAGCAGCCACAGTGGTGTAGCTAGAGCGTGGGCCAGGAACATCCCTTTACAACTTCTATTAGTCCAGACTCAATTGAGTACATTACAAAGACAAGATACGTAATGTTCAAACTGATAAAAGTTATTGTTTTTTTGGAAATATTCACTCATTTTGAATTTGATGCCTTTGTTTGCACCATGTAGACTACAGGTTATCATTCAGTTTCCAAGGCTTCTCACCTGTTTTAGTAAACATTTAATTTATTTTAAAAATGACACCAATCTTAAATCAAACAAAATCAAAAGTATCATTGATCAACACCTAACAGATCTTATATGGCAAACATCTCTTCATATACTGAAAGGGAATTGAATTCATGCCTTTTGCAAATAACATGGTGTGAAAAAGTATTAGCCTCATTCCCACTTTCATCCATTTTTGATTATTTTTCATATTGAAAGGTTCCAACAAATTTTAACATAAGACAATATGAGTAAACTCAAAAATGCAACTTTAAAATGATCATTTCAATGATTAAAGATGAAGAGTCATTCAAAACCCGTATCAGCCATAAAAAAATAATTGCCCCCCAAAACCTAATGACTGGTTGTGCCACCCTAGGCGGCAAGAACTACAATCAAACATTTGCACTAACTTGCATTGAATCTTTGAAATCGCCGTAGAGGTTTTTTGGCCCACTTTCCTTTGCAGAATTGTTTTAAGTCAGCTACATTTTGAGCATGAACTTCCTGTTTAAGGTGATGGCACAGCATCTCAATTGGATTCAAGTCAGGACTGTGTCTAAGCCATTGCAAAACCTTCATTTTGTTTCTTTTGAGACTTTCTGCTTGGACCTGTTTGTGTGTTTTGGATCATTGTCCTTCTGCATAAATTTCAGCAACTTTTTTTTTCATCCGTTCTTGAATTTCTTTGGATCCCGTCACCATGTACTGTTTTTTTTTTTTTCGTACTTCACATTACCAGACAGATTCCATTTAAGCAATGTCCAGATTTAACAAGGTTGCTAGTAATCATGCCTGGGTGCATCTTGTGACATTGAATCCAATTATCAATTACATTTGTTTACTGGTGATCTATTAACTAAAGGGGCAATTACTCTTCTACTAGGGCCAGGCAAGGTAGGGTTGTAAATAATTTTTTTCCTTCAATAAATGATGTCATCATGTAAAAAATACATTTTGTATTTACTTGGGTTATATTTGTCAGATAGCAAAATTAGTCCAATGATCTGAAACATTTAACTCTCCTATTATGTTCCGGGTCTGTTTGACCCAACTCAGTGTTCAGTGTCTCTAAAAACATTGATTGACCTGCTTTTTTTAGCTAGATTTTTCCCCAATATTTATGGGTAAAATATGAAGTTAACTCTAAAAAATATATATTTTATGTTCTGTACATAGAATCGGTGTTGTTTGGGTCATTTTGACACCAGGACCAATTATTACATAAGACCATCATTTTGATCTCTTTTTTTAGTTTTGCCTTAAACTAAGGGTATATTCAAATGAATTTCTCACTCATTTCACATTTGGTCTCATTCATTGTGCTATTACCATGTAAAATCGATGCTTGGTGTATGAATAAACATGGTGAATTTGTGCAACCCTAGGTCTCTGATAATTAAACTCAATGAGTTTCAAGCAACCATTCTTTTTAACAAAGTTGATGTTGCTAATGTCACGGAAACCTGGTTTTCAGACGCCCACCCAGCATCTATGCTCCATGTTGATGGTTACAACATGTTTTCCATTCATAGAACCTCAAGGAGAGGTGGTGCTGTGGCCATATATGTGGAGGACTCAATACCTAGTGGATAGCTTACTGAGTTGGAAAGTACCAGCTGAATTGGAATGTTAATGGATGTGGGTAAGACCTCATAGACTGCCCAGACCTCTATCTGCTGTTGTCCTTTGTGGTGTTTATTCCCCTCCAAATACTCCTTACCAAGAACTTTTACTTGACCACCTCCAAACTACCATTGATGTTATTCTTTCTAAACATCCTGATACTAGACTGATTTTGCTTGGAGATTTCAATAGACTCGATCTGTCTCCCCTGATAAGAGACAACCTGCTGTCGTAGGTGGTTAAGAACAACACAAGAGGCAATGCCATTTTAGATATTATTTTGACTAACATCAGCAAATACTATACGTGCCCCACCATTCTCCCTCCAACAGGATGTAGTAATCATAATTCTGTTCTGTGGACCCCCAAAGCTGCACCGTCTATAGACAAGGCGAAGAAGAAATCGATCAGACCCCTTAGAGAAAGTGACATGTTTGCCTTTGGTAAATGGGTCACTTCACATTCTTGGAGTGAAGTATATGAAGTATATGCCAAGGATGCAAACACCAAGGCTGATGCCTTCTACCAAACACTAACTAGCGCAGTGGACGTGTTTTTTTCCATGAAGGTGGTGACAGTTCACCCAACTGACAAACCTTGGGTTTCACCTGCCATAAAGCACTTGATTGGATTGAGACAAAAAGCCTTTTTTAACCAAAGCATTATAAAGTGGAAACACTGCAGAAATAAAATGCAACGAGCCCCTGCCTTTGCTAGGAAGTCTTATTACTCAGACAATGTCATCCAACTTAAATCGGCTAACCCCAGACACTGGCATCAAGACGTCATGGCCATGCCTAATTTGAAGAGAGCTGAGTGTGTAATTAGTGTACCTGGATTTGTTACTGAGGGCAGTGAGGAAATAGCAAATATTACAAACAAGGATTTGGCTGAGATATGCGTTGCCAGTCCTCGCCAAATCAATTGCCCATCATCCCAGTGTGAGATGTTTACAAAAGCCTCCAAGCTGTCAAAGTTAGTATAGCGCCTGGTCCTGATTTAATTCCCCAGAAAATCTTGAAGTGTTTTGCTTGTGAGATCAGAGTTCCTCTTTGTCATGTCATAAATTCCTCTTTTAAGGACTGCTGTGTCCCTTATCAGTGGAAGTAGGCAGTGGTTATCCCTATCCCCAAAACTTCCCCTGCAGTGTTAGAACAGTTAAGACCCATTTCTTTAACCTCACAGTTTGCAAAAACTGCCGAAAAGTTTGCTCTTCAGTGGATTCTGAAGGACATCTCTTTTGATCCTTGACAGTTTGGGAGCTTGAAGGGCAAATCTACGACCCATGCCCTACTTAGTCTGGTTGACTGCCTTTTTAAAAACACTGATAAACCTGGCTCTGTCTGCTCTCTGGTAGCCACTGATTTTAGTCAAGCCTTTTTGATGGAGTTGATCACAACATTGTAATCAACAAGATTTTGACAATAGGAGTGAGAACTGAACTTGTCCCTCAGATTTGTAAGTTTATGACCAGTCGGAGACAAAGGGTACGCCATAATGGGGTTTTATCAAAATGGGAGTACCTCACATGTGGGGTGGCCCAGGGAACCCTGCTTGGACCAATCATCTTCCTTTCTCTAATTGATAATGCTGCCTTTGGTGCCTCTTATACAATTTGGAAGTATGTGGATGATATCAGTTTACTGGAGACCAGGCAATGGCAACAGCCCTCTTCCATACAAAATCAAATCAACAAACTAAGTATTTGGTATGCCCAAAATAATAAATTAAAAAAAAAAATGTGTAGCCATGCACATATCGTTCAGTAAAAACCCATCTTTTGCGCCACCTCTTTTCATGAATTATTCCCCTTTGTCAGTCTTGCCTAGAATCAAAGTGCTGGAACTTAACTTCCAGCAAAATCTTAGGTGGGATGACCTGGTAAATGCCATGACGACAAATGCCAGCAAGAACCTTTTCCTCCTCAAGCGTTTTGCCATCACTAATGCTGACCTACAAGCCATTAATATTGGATATTTTAGACCAGTGCTGGAGTATTCAGTCCCTGCTTGGCATCCTGGTCTCACCCAAGCTTTAACCACGCAGCTGGAGCGTGTGCAAATGAGGGTATGTCGCCTTATCCTGGGAGCAACTTACACCAGCTACCAGGAAGCTCTACGTACCCGAGGCAATTCCAGTCTTCAGAAGAGGAGGGAGCAAATTTGTTTGAATTTTGCATTGTCACTGCAGTCCTCCCATCTTTTTAATTGGTTCCCTCCAACTTGGGAGCAAATATCTGGACATACCACACGCAATGGTCATAAACTTGATATCCCATTGGCAAGATCAGGACGTTATTACAATTCTTCTATTCCTTATCTTATAAGATTGATTAACAAGCATACATTCTAGGTTTTCTTTCTTTTTTTTTTTTTTAATATCCAGTCTATTGGATTTGCGTTGGATCTGGTTTAACTTCCTTTTTTAAAATTCTATAGTATCTATCCCATATTATTGTAATTACTCTTCTATACTGTGTGAATGCATTTCTTTTTGGTAGTTTGATATATATTTCTTGAATGTAAATTGGTGTGCGATTTCAGTCTGTAAATGACTGTGAGGCACTAATAAAAACCTACTACCTACTACTACTATGAGGGGCGGATGGGGAGTCGTGTTTTATTTACTTGGCTATTAAAATGGTCAATAGAAAGGCATAAATGAGCTGAGAGGAGATTGGCTAACACTTTCACTTACAAACATCTTGTGTAGTTTTACACTGCGGAGATCAAACAGACCTTAAACCAAAAGTGTTTTATTAAAATGAACATAATTGGAGGGTTAAGTTTGACAACATGCAAAAATAAAAGAAATTGGGAAGGGGGCAAAAACTTTTTCAAAGCACTGTGTGTCCAGATCATGTTTCATTGCCTGAGATTTTTGGATTAAAAGAGAAATGGAGTTGAAGGCCCCAGGATTTTGTGGAAGAAAATGAACCTCGAAAAGTATTCATTTGGGCACTGCAAGAAATTAGATTGCAGCCACTTTTTCAGTATATGCTTGGAATACTGCATTTTCAGCAACAGTCATTATTTTCTTGAAAAATGTATGTCCAATTAGGCCTACCAGTCAATTAAATATGAAACCGGAAAAGCTTTACCCTTCATTTGTCTTAATTAATGTAAATGTTGCAAAAATTGCAGTGCTTATAGGAAGTCATAGAAAAATCCAGCAATACATTTACACTTTGATTGATTTCTCAGCTGTCCAAAAGATTGTACAGTAAATGTGACATTTGGATGATAGGCCACCTATCTCATGAAAGACACATTAGAATATATTTACATAAACACACTATGCTGATATCGAATTGCCACTGAATTCTGTATCATGACATATCATCTACTTCTTAATGAGTAAAACAATGCTTTCTACCTGGAATTTAAATGCTCCTAATTTTCAAATAAATGTACTCAAAGCACTGATTTCTAAAATGATTGTCCCTGTCAGAAAGACTATGCAAAATCACAATATACAGACAGGAAAATAAAAATGACAGGAAAGACCAGAAGAATGGAATGTTATACAACTGCACCCATCAAAATTGTTATTAGAAGTGTATTCAAAATATTTGCTGCGGTATTTAAGATCTTAGGTCCTTGGTCTTCAAAATTTGGACAATGCAAACATTTGAAATAAGAACAAGCAGATTTGCCAAAATGCTTTAAATTTTTTTTTGCAAAACTACAGGTGTAAAGCGCCCTCAGTTTTAATAATTCAAGCAAACACCCCTGGCAAAGATAACAGCAGTGAGTCTTTCTGTGTAATTTATGATAGGGTTACAGAACATGCTGGTTAGAAATTCTGACTGTTCCTCAAAGCAGACTCTCAAGGTCATTGATATCCTTAGATTTGCACATACAGACTGTCATCTTTGCAGTACACAGGACTTTGAAGGAATTTAAGTCTTGAGACTGGGATAGCAATTGCAGAACATTGGCTCCTTTTTCATTAAACCATTACTGTGTGGATTTTGATGCAACTTTCAGGTTGTTTTCAGCACAAAAATTCATCCAAGAGCATTCACGACCTACCAGCAGAGATATCCAGATTTTCTTTCAAATTTCTTAATGGTCGGAGCAATTCATAATGCCATGGGACCATTGGCAAAAACACATGCCCAAGACATCTATAACCCATCTTGACATTGGACAGATGTGTGAGATTATTCTCCTTAAATGCACTTCTCCTTGACCATCGAATACGCTGATAGGGTGCATATGCCCACCTCAGTTTGGCTTCATCTGACCAGAGCAGTCACCTCCAATCATTATTCCAGACACTTGGTTTTGTTTCTTGTGCTCAGTTTGCATTTTGTTTCTCCATTCCCCCCAAAAATGGTCATTGCCGTGGAGATGGCATGTTAGGGTTGTTGTTTCAGACTTTGTGACCACAAGATACAGCTGATTGCTCAGACTGAATCTCCAGTGAATAACCTTTACACTCCATTTCCTCGCTAAAAATTTTCCTCACTGCATATGGGGACAATACACCCTCCTGTCTGTTTAATTTTTTTGTGGCCTGTCTGCCTCCATTTCACGTCAAACTGCTAATAATAATAATAATAATAATCCCAACACTACTACTACTACTACTACAAATAATAATAATAATAATAATATTGTCATTATTACTGCACAACTCAGTAAAATCTTTCACCATGTTTGTATTCTTTCAAACCCATTCCCTCATTAGTGACGGTCAGATTACATCAGCCTATTTCTATTGGACAGTACTTTTGCTTTTTCCTCATTTTTTAGTCCTTGAGAAACAGGAGGTGATGTAATGACACAAAATAAGGGGCATAGCATCGAGGGATGGGAGGGTACATGGCCTTGCCCGCCCCCTGTCCAGAAATGTACAAACCCATTTCCAGAAAAGTTGGGATGCTGTGTAAAATGTTGTAAATAAAAACAGAATGCAATGATTTGGACATCATTTAAATCCTAGGTTTATTCAAAAATGCTTCAAAGACAATACATCATATGTTGCCACTGAGAAATTTTTTGTTTTTAGAAAAATATTTGCTCATTTTGAATTTGATGCCAGCAACAAGTTTCTAAAAAGTTGGAACTGGAGCAACAAAAGATTGGAAATGTTTTATAATTCTTAAAATTCACCTGGTGGAACATCTCACAGCTAATTAGATTGATTGGCAACAGGTTGATGACATGAATGGGTATGAAAAGAGCATCTCAGAGAGGCTGAGACTCTCAGAAGATGGTGATGGTGAGGGCTTCACCACTCTGTGACAGACTGCCAGGGAAAACTGTTCAACAATTTTAAAATTAAATTGCAAAGAAACGGGGGATTTAATCATCTATGGTATGTAATATCATAAAATTATTCAGAGAATCTGGAGAAATCTCTGAATGCAAAGGACAAGGACAAAAAAACAATACTGAATGGCTGTGATCTTCAGGCCCTAAAGTGGCACTGCATTAAAAACGAACAAAATTCTGTGGTGGAAATAAATACATGGGCTCTGAACACTTTTGAAAACCATTCACAGTGAGCACAATTTGTTACTGCATCCAGAAATGCAAGTCATAACTTTACTTTGGAAATCAAAGATGCCATGTCCTCTAGGCTAAGTACAGGGAGCATCCAGCTTTTTTTTTTTTTTTTATCAGCACACAGTTTAAAAGCCAGCATCCATGATAGTATGGAGATGCATTGGTGCACGTGGCAAAGGTAACTTGCACATCTGTGAAGACAGCGTTAATGCTGAACAGTATATAAAGGTTTTGGAGCAACAAAACAGCCATCCAGACATCTTTTTTTGGTGAGGCTTTGTGTATTTCAGTGAGAGAATTCCAAACCACATTATTTGCATGTTACATCATGGATCCTTAATAAAAGAGTGCAGGTGATAAACTGGCCTGCCTGCAGTCTAGACATGTCCAGTCCACATGTGATGAAACAGTATGCAAATGTGTTGAGAAGCTGAAATATAAAATCAAGCAAAAATAAGAAAACATTTTGCTTTCAAAACTACAGTGATTGGTCTCCTCAGTCTCAAAACACTTATAGTGTGTTGTTAAAGGAAGAGATGATTTAACACAGTAGAACACAAGGCCCCGTCCTAACTTTTCTGAAACGTGTTGCTAGCATCAAATTCAAAATGAGCAGATATGTTTCAAAAACAATAAAATTTCTCAGTTTCAACATTTGATGCTGTCTTTATACTATTTTCAATTTTATAGAGTTTAGATCATTTGCCAATCATTGCAGTCTGTTTTTATTTACATTTTATACAACATCCCAACTTTTCTGGAAATGTGGTAGTAATTCTGTCTCCCACTCTTTTTCACAGCTAAATATTATGGAAGTACAACGAAAAGTCCACCGCTGAACCCCACTCCACTTCAGCACTTACCTCCTCTAGTTTTATAACCAGTCCACTGCCCTTCCTTAAATGATTCCTTAAGCTAGAGACAAACTTATTGATATACAAACCTTTGCTTTTACTTTAATTTCAATTTCAAATAATTATTATGGGTTTACTTTGAATCATGAGATTAACTTACAAGAAACACTGAAACATGGGAATAACTGGTGTAAGATGAAACAGCGTTCCATATGTTTAGCAAACATTGATTATAAACAGTTGTTTTATAAGCTGCCTTTTTCCAGCATTTTGATGAAGCATGCCAATAATTCTGAATCTGACTGATTCTTTGTACTGATGATTCCAGTATTACTTAATGTTAAATGCATGAATAAAAAAAGTAACTCAAAACTGGATTTTCAAAATCAATTCTAAAATAAAATGTATTTCATCAAACTATAGACTTAAAGGTCTACCCATCTAATTGTATACACAGAAATATTATGCCAGAGTCATATCCCTGAAAAGGAAATCTGCCAAGTCAAGATATTTCAGTTTAAGTCATGTTGCAACTCAAAAAAAAATAAATTTGTACATATCCAATTCAACGTTTTGAATATTTAGATATTCTCACATCACTTTTAATTAATGGCACCACTAGAATCCAGCCTACTGACAGCAATCCACAAGCTCTTAATCTTGGAGGGGAAGAAAACACTTCATTAAAAAAGAAATGAATACATTCCTAAATGTTTTTCACTCCATCCACCGCCTACAAAACCAGAAATCATGAAGAATTCCACCAATCAGACATAATTGACTCAATAATTTCAAACAGATCTACTCTCAATAATTAGTCTGACATGCTATTCTTACCCAAAGCTTCAGCCTTTGGGTACCACAACCTCTGGCAAAAATTATGGAGTCACCACACAAGGAGGATGTTCATACAGTTTTTCACTTCATAGTAAATAAACAAATTGCAGATATGACACAAACACATTTTTTTATTAGCTACACATTCAACCTTCATGAAACACACCTCAAACAAATTAGATTAAATTATTTGAATTAATATTATATTTTAACACAATCAATTAGAGGAAAAAAATATGGAATTACTCAATGTAGAGAAAAAAATAATGGAATCACCATGTCATTGAAATTTCAAAAAGAAATACCAGGACAAATCGGAATGTGCAAACTAGACTGTAATTAAAAGAGAGCTTGCAGGCTTTCAGGAGATGTTGGACTTGGCTAACTGAGAGGAAGGATGACACCAACAAGAGAGCTGGCAACTGAAACAATGGAAAAGCTTATAAAATTACTCACAGAAGAAAATTTAACATGAAAGGTAGTAAAACAATATTGGTGGTTCCCAGTCAGTGGTGTCTAAAATTTGGTGCAGGTATAAACAAAATGGGAAGGTTATAAAAGGAACACATACACGTAGACCACAGATGACATCAAATCATCAGAACAGGAAACCTGAAGCAATACGCCTTGAAAATGGAAAATGCACAACAAAAAAATCAACTAGAGGCTCTAGAGAGCCCAAATCGTTCACCTGGATCTGTATAAAAATGAACTGATTCTTAAAATTACAGAAACATAATCTACTGCAGCATACAAGTAACAAGGTACAAGATCTTAATGAAATACCAAAAAACATGATTACGATTCGGACCTCGTCCCATAATTTCGCAAAATTGATTTTTAAATGGAAAATAAATAAATAAATTTGATTCAAACGGAAATTCCAGGGGATTCCGATTATCATTTCAAGAATCTAAAGAGCAAATTGAACGTGATGGTTTATTCAGATGCTATAGTGAAAAACAACAAAAATCATCCTATTTGATGTTTTAAGGCAAATAACTCCTACAAAGAGTCATTGTACAATTTCAGTGTAATTAAGACTTTTGCAGAGCTTTATTTGCCGATCATTTTAGCAATGGAAAGTTTTTCTCTCTTATGGTTTTCATTGTACAGGCCAAAAAAACGCAAAATTGTCAAATTTGACATTTCAAGGCCTATATATCCTACACGGAGGCATTGTATGATTTTGATCCTACGGAGACTTTTGTAGAGTTTCATGTGTAGATCATTTTGAGGTGACAGTTTTTTCCCTAGCTGCTTTAGTTCCTGAGATATAGCTGAAAATAGATGGTTTTACCCCAATGTTCTATTTTTAGTAACAGAGGCCATGTCATTCAGACAGCAGGCATAATCGACACAATTTTTAAAAGTACACATCTTAAGGATGCTTGTGACTAATCTGGATCTGTTCAATAGTTTCAAAGGGGAGGATTTTTGAAAAATGTTAATGAAGGACGACAGACGACAACAAACGCCAAGTGATGGCAATAGCTCACGTCCAGGTGAGCTAAGAAAAACAAAAGGGCAGAAACAAGAGTCAGTGTTTTCAGACAAAACTGTGAGAAATCGGCTGAACGAAATAAGATTTACAGATTTACATTGGCAGAAAAGCCAAACAAAAACCAGCACTAACGCACAAAAGAAGAATGCAAGGTTATAGTGGGCAAAAGAGAAGCAATCATTTATGGATGATTGGATGAAATTGATATTCAGTGATGAACCAAAAATCAGCACTGTCCAAGGCGATGATGCTAGAACTTTTGTCTGTTGTTGTTCCAATGAAATGTATAAAGATGATTGCTTGAAGAAAACAAGCGATTTCTCCATTAATTTATGACATGGGCTTCCATGCCAGACAAAGGACCGGGGAGATGCAACCATTACCAAAAACACTTAATGTTGAAATATTGGACCATTTTCTGATTCCATTAATATGAAATAGGTTTGGTGATAAAGAGTGAAAAAGCTCTTCCTCAGGAAAGGTATATCAACTCAATGACATTGCTAGCAAACAGTCACAATCCAATTGAAATTTATGGTGGCACCATGGAAATAAAAAAAAGGTCCATAACAAGGTCCCATCCTGCAAAGCTGCAAGCCACAATTCGAAAAATTTGGAACCAGGTTGATACAGAATATTGTTTGTCATTAGTGAAGTCCACGCCTCAAACGATTCAGACCATCATAAAAGTCCAAGGAGGAGCAACATAGAACTAATTCTAATATTTTTGTTGCAGATTCCAAACTTTTTTCCACAGCATTGAGTGATTCCATATTTTTCCCCTCAACTTAATAACAAAAAAATGCCATTGATTAAAATAATTTCATCTAATTGTTTCCGGTGTTTTTCATTGAGTCTGAATGTTAAGCTAACAAACAATGTGTCATATAAAAAAAAGTGTCATATCCGAGATTTGCTAATTTGCTATGAACTACAAAAGCTGGGTGACAATGCTGTATGTGGGGTGATTCCATCATTTTGTCAGAGGTTTTATATTGATTATAGCCATAGGCTTGTGACACATTCTTACTGCACTTTGTAAAGAGATTCTAGGAGTGAATTTCAATTCTTGCATTCAGATATCCCAGGGGTATCCAATCTAGTTTTGTTCTACTGGGATACATTACAATAATGAACTCATCATGGTCTTCATCTAAGACTCTGACAGAATCAGGTGTTGAGGCACTCAGCTTAAACAAAACTTTTACACTCACCATACCGGTTTTAACCTCAGATTGAACATTAGACAGCAAATCCCCACAAAAGAGTCATCTTTAGAATCCCTCTCAGGGCCTTGTGTCTCACAAACATCACCCTTGTTACTGCAGATTCAGTCAACAGTCAATAAAATTGAGTGGAGGAAGACATTTTTTTCTTTTTATGAGTATGACGACCTTTGGACAATTGGATCACTTTGCCAGAAGTGTCAATGGTACTATATACTTTGTTGCTCAGAATGCAAATGATGCAGTTTTACTAAATTTGAAGAGTATTGAAATGATGGCACCTAAACTCACTGTCATAATCACTACCTACTCCTTGAAAGTTAGGCAATAAAAAAGCTTACGAGAAAATAATGTGTATTAATTAAAGAGGTTTTCATTGCATAGCAGGCATTCATTTCAGCCATGAGAGTATAAGATCAATCTTTTCATGCAGGCCTTCAAAACGAACAGTTTAAAGCTTAAAATCTGTGGAACATCGGATATATGGCAGTTAATTGTGGCCAGGATTCACAAAATACAGTCAGCATCGATGAAATTTCCACAGTGAATGTACACTTCGAGGTGCAAAATGTCTGCGCCCTGAATAAGTCTCCATTTTAAGAACTGCATGCAGCGCAGATCACAGAGTGACTGATGCAGTGATCACGGCAACTGAATTCAGGGTCGCCATGGTGACAGGGTCGGAAGGATGAAATTAAAATGACCGGTCGACATTTTGCCACTCTGCAGCTAACAAACAATAAGGGTCAAAAACTGTGGGCACCATTGGCATGAATAGTTAAAACCTGTACAAAGGAAATGCAATTACCTCTGTTACAAGGGGCTAAAATAAACTTTGACCTCACAAATCAAGACATTCAAAATATCACTACAATGGTTTAGTCTGTAGTGCCCATGAGAAACGAAAATCTTAAGAACTAATCAGTCAATTTTTAGACATTTATTATTGAACCAGGAAAGAAAACAGCACATAAGCAATAGCAATATATTCGTGCAGTCTCTATGAAAAATTGAACAATTGCCCTTAATCCCTCGTTCAGCATAGAAGTCCACAAGGTTATGGGTTTGTATTTTGGGTGACATAACATCTGAGACTTCAAATCCCAACTGGAATGCCAGGGGGTGTTCGAAATTCAGGTTACCTGGTATGCAATATGGAAAGGAGCAGTAATTCTACTAAATACTACGATAAGACACAGTTTAACGGCATTAAATTAAAAAACTTCTAAAGCGGCGTGATTTAGAATTTCGCATACTCTGCTTGCACCTCTGAGCGAAACGGCAGTAGGCTATGGGAATGAGCGTTCTCATTTTATAGCATTAGTAGCAAAGCCAACCAATAGTGCGCAATCACGTATAATAGTGAATCTGCTCAAATAGCTCGCAAATCGGACATGGAAAAGGACATACTACAGCATGAATGCTGGAATACAGAAAATAAATAAAAACAGACACAAATCTCTCACCTGTCCTTTAACGAGACTCGCGGCGAACTGTCTCATCACCGCCTCTACTGTGTACGCACTCGACCATCCGCGGGGTGTCAACAACTCCATGCAAATTGCGCCTCCGTCGAGAACGTAGCCGTTTTCTAACCTGGGGCTAAGGACCCGCATGAAAGGTGGGGAGAAAGGGAAATTGTCGGGGAAAGACACATTCAGCAATATATACTCGGTATTGGTTTCTTTCATATCCTGCCAGAGAGCAGAGTCCTTGTCCACTTGGTGTAACTTCACATTCCAGTCAAAGAGGTTGTCATCGGCCAATTCTACCGTTATAAAGTTGTCACCTAGCCTCCGGATTTCTTGCAGTTCTTTCATCAATCTCCTCGTCCGAACCTGGGTGCAATGCTGTCTGTGCGGCGCCAACGGTGGTAACGAGGTACTGGTCGCCTTGCCTCCTCCTTGTTTTTCCTTCATGTCCTTGCCCTGTTTATCCTTACCGGTGGGCTTGTCTTTAGTGGATTGCTCCAGTTTCTTGGTTTTTATCTCAGGAGTGCTGAGAATGCTGCTCTCGTTGTTGCTGGCGTTGCAGTGCTTAATGTTGTTATTTTTCTGGTTTCCTTTCGTTCCTTTAAGGGAACCTTGATGGTGCTTCGGATCCTCCGTGTCTCGGTCATGAAGCCGAATGAGACCGATTTTCCGTAATAGAGTAGCCATTATTCCGTTGAACTTTTGAGTCGTGTTCAGTAAAAAACCGAATCTGTGTTGGCTTCAAAAAAGACGAACAAATACCTTGCTATTGCTGCCTCTGAAGATTATCACTGACCGATTGCATGAAGCCTCGGATTTCAGCGCATCGTTTTAATGAGCTCAAAAGGAAAGCACAAAAAACATTATGGGAAATTAAATTAACAATAAAGCTGGCCAATGATATGACAATTCCGTCACAAATGCGCCGTATTATGTAATCAGGGATAAGCGGAAGATTCTAAAATCAATTCGGTGCAATTCCCAGCTCTTCGTTGCAGCAAATTTGACAGGTCGGTGATGTTGTTGACTGCAGTTGCGCGGTTATGGCGCGGATCGGATACTCGCTTCCTCCAATAAAGGATTTTTCATGCACTATAAGCACAAATGTCCATATGTGTCGCCGTCTCCTTTTCCACACAGATGATCACATCTCAATTGAAATGGACGCCACGTATCTTTGTCCAAGGTTACCTTCGACACATCGACTTACCCTTGATGGTAATTACTGCCTTTGTTCAACCGTTTCGTAGTATTCTGGAAAATATGCGAAAAATCGCCCAGAGAAACGTTAGCCTATCGGATGAAAATATACCTGACCATTTAATCCATAGTTTCCAGTCGGTCTGACTTTGCAGAGGTGTAAGCTTTGATGTAATTGCTGCTGCGGCAGTGCTAGCACCAGTGCTGCTTGGAACGAACCAATCTGAACCTCAGCGAAGGAAGCTCACAAATAGAGGCACCCAAATGCTCGGGACGTAGAGCGGCTTCCGCTGTACCTGGACAGAATGAATAAACATGCCTCGCGCTTAGAGTGGCCTAATATATGCACAGAGTGGGCTGGGATCATCTGTCGTATTTGAAAGAACCTTTGACGAATCGTTTTTTTTTTGATACTCCGTAAATACCTATTACTGACCCAACTTCAAATTAACCGAATCAAAGTCTTGAGACATCACCAGCGACTTCAGGCTATAGCCACTTTGTGAAGAACAATCCATGAACAAATAAATAATTATTTGGTGCCTCACTCAGCTGCAAGCTTCTTGCTCCAAAAATAATTTAAATAAAATACACGTCACGCCTAACTGAAGTACAGTATACTGCTTTAAAGACCAGGTTGGTCTTTTATGGTTAACTAAATCATTCCCCTACTCCCTTAGTTCACAGTCAGTATACCATTAAAGGGACAATATATCACAGAAACTCGTGGAACTGTTCAATTACCACCAGTCCATAGCACACATTTAAAACGTAATACCTTATATTTATTTGATTTAATACATCAGTATTTAACCTGATATTAACTTCAAAAAGATGTCAGTTGGGCCTCATATACAGTTGCAATCAAAATAAGTCAACGCCCGTCGCAAATTAGGTTTACTGGCAAAATTTACAAACTCTCAGCTGCTTGCAATGAACAAATCAAACAAGAACAATTTAAATAGCTCAACAAAACAAATATTACAAGTGGCGTCTCCAAATTCAACACAAAATGCCGCTTTAAATGACTACTACAGGCTCAAAATTATTCAACCCCTTCATGACAACCATCTTTAATACTTAGTAGAGCACCCTTTTACCACTATGACCTGCTAGAAAAGTGATGCATAGGCAGACAACAACTTTTGGCAGCATTCCTAAGGAATCTTAGCCCAATCTTAATGGACAATGGCCTCCAGTTCACTAATATTCTAGGGTTTGCATGCTGCAACTCTCTTCTTCAAATCCTACCTGAGATTTTTTTATGGGGTTCAAGTGAGGTGACTGCGATGGGCACTCTAGAATCTTCCCGGACTTCTTCTGAAACGAAGCCTTGGTGGATGTTGAGGTATGCTTAGGATCATTGTCATGTTGGACCAAGCCTCAGCTTCCCAACAGACGGCATGACATTTTCTCCTTGGATATTCAGGTTCTTTATTGAATTCATCTTGCCTTCCACACTTTGCAGGTTTCCAGTGCCAGAGGAAGCAAGGCAGTTGCAGAGTATCAAAAAGCCCCCACAATTGTTCTCTGTAGTAGGCAGGGTGTACTTTTCAGCATATGCCTCTTTATTCCTCCTACAGACATACCACTGATTCATAAGCCCAAAATATTCCAGTTTTGTTTCATCACTCCACAGAACAGTATCCCATAACTTCTGTGGCTTCTTTATATGGTTTTGAGTAAATTTGAGCTTGTGCTTTTGGATCAGTTATGGAGTATGTCTTGTATGTCATGGAGACCTTCAAAGTTTAGTATGCGCCCTACTGTGCAAACTGAAACTTCAGTGCCTCCTGCCTCCAAGTCTTGCTGCGGGTCTCCTGCAGTCACTCAAGGTTTTTGAACACCCATATCCTCAGGCATCTGGTGACAGCCTTCGATAGCTTCCTCTTTCTACCACATCCTGGTACTATAGCCACTCTTCCTTTAACTCTGAACTTGCAAACTATGCTTCAAACTGTATCTCTACGAACATTCAGTGCCTGGACTACCTTTTTGTATCCTTTTCCTTGTTTGTGCCAGGCAATGATCCCCCTCTCCATTAGCTTTTTGGACAATTGAAGCACCTATTACTAAAACCCCATAAGTCACACTTGACTTGACTTGACTTGTGGAGTTTTAGTAATCAGTGCTTCAATTCTCTTGACAGCCATATTTCTAATATGCAATCAAATGTCACTGTCAATAAATCCCTAGGAAGTATACGTGTTTGATTTGTTCTATCTCAAGCAAGCCTGATGCAACTAATGAAGCTCTTGATTAGCTGCATTAGTAGTGTTTGAGACAACTCCTGATTTGCAAATGTGCTCTCACGACAGATTCTATTCAGGGGGTTGAATAATTCTGAGACCGCTGTAGTTATTAAAAATGGCATTTTCTGTTAAATTTGGAAAAACCATTTGTAATATTAGTAGTGTTTGGCTATTTAAAATGTTTTTGTTTAATCTGTTTGTCACTAACAGCTGAAAATGTGTAAATTTTGCCAGTAAACCCATTTTGCAATGGGGGTTGAATCATTTTGATTGCAATTGTAGGTCTTTGCATTACAGGTGTTACAAACGAGGTATTCAGTAAGCAAAGCTGTAACGGCTTCCAAAAGGGCACACACCCTCTACATTCAATAAACAAGAGCAGTCAGAGACAGCAATATACGCCCGTCACGCAACAGTTAGATGGGAAGGTACATCTTCACTTTGTCTCCTTAGTTTGTTTGCCTCAGCATGTTATTTAGCTTCTCTCTTTCGAATTTCTTCATTCTGTCGCCTTACTTTGTGTACTCTTTTTGTCGATTTCGGGGCATAAAAGGGTTAATTTTGAGAAAGAGGGTGATCCAATCAGGCTGATTTCTGAACTCATTAAAGTTCCACCTGATATGATGATGCCGTGTCAATTGTATTGTGAACTTAAGCAACGGACAGACTCTTTTGGTGGATGTCTGGGCATAAAAGGGTTAATTTTGAGAAGGAGGGTGATCCAATCAGGCTGATTTCCGAACTCATCAAATTTCCACCTGATATGATCATGCTGTGTGAATTTGGATAAAATCGATTGAGAATTGGCGGAGTTATTGTGAACACAAGCAACGGACAGACGGACAGACAGACAGACAGACATCATGATTCCATAATATGCCCCGTCTTATGACAGGCGTATAATAAAAATAAACTGTTAACGGCGCTGCACCCCCTGAATTAATCTGTATTTGGGGAAATTAGCTGTTCAATTCAGTTTTCACCAAATAACGAGCACAGTAATAATAATGCATCAGTTTCATATAGCGCTTTTCTGGGCACTCAAAGATGCTTCACAATGGATAAATTATTCATTCACTCACACATTCAAGCTCTGATGGTAGTAAACTACATTTTTGTAGCCACAGCTGCCCTGGGGCAGACTGACGGCAGCGTATGTGCCTACGGCCCCTCCGACCACCACCAAACATTTGCACTCAGCAGTGTTCCTATGTTACTTGTTGTGTGGGTGGGGGAAACCGGAGTACCCGGAGGAAACCCACGTGAACTCCACACAGAAAGGCCCCAGGCCGGATTCGAACCCACAACAATCTTGCTGTGAGGCAGTAGAGCTAACCACTTGAAAAGTCTATCTGTATGAAGAGATCAACAGAAAATTACTGTATCACAAACAAGTGGGAAATTTATTTTTGTATGCATGATAATGTTTACAACCATTATGATGTGCATCTTCAACCACATACAGTACTGCAACTGTTCAAATGAATGAACCGTAAACCAAGGACGTTCACGTCGCCCGGATTGGCGTCACCGGGACCCCACTCTGGAGCCAGGCCTGGGGTTGGGGCTGGCAGGCGAGCGCCTGGTGGTCGAGTCTCTGCCCACAGGACCCGGCCGGGCACAGCCCGAATGTGCGACGTGGGCCCGCCTTCCCGTAGGCCCATCACCCGCGGGAGGGTTCAAAAGGGGCAGATGCCTTGCGCTTTGGGTGGCAGTCATGGGCGGGGGCCCCGACGACCCAATCCCTGGATGCAGAAACTGGTTCTCGGGACATGGAATGTCACCTCACTGGGTGGGAAGGAGCCTGAGCTTGTGCGGGAGGTTGAGCGATACCGGCTAGAGATAGTCGGGCTCACCTCCACGCACAGTCTGGGCTCTGGAACCCAACTCCTCGAGAGAGGCTGGACTCTCTTTTCCTCTGGAGTTGCCCGCGGTGAGAGGCCGCGGGCTAGTATGGGTTTGCTTATAGCCCCCCAGCTTAGCCGCCATGTGTTGGAAACCTACGATGAACAAGAGGGTCGCCGCCCTGCGCCTTCGGGTCGGGGACAGGTGCCGGAGGTCAATGATCGACTTTGTGGTCGTGTCATCTGATCTTCGGCCGTATGTCTTGGACACTCGGATGAAGAGAGGGGCTGAGCTGTCCACTGATCACCACCTGGTGGTGAGTTGGATCCGCTGGCGGAGGAGGAAGCTGGACAGGCTTGGCAGGCCCAAACGTGTTGTGAGGGTCTGTTGGGAATGTCTGGCGGAACCCTCTGTCAGAGGGGTTTTCAACTCTCACGTCCGGGAGAGCTTTGACCAGATCCCAAGGGAGACTGGAGACATTGAGTCTGAATGGACCATGTTCTCCATCTCCATTGTTGATGTGGTCGTTCGGAGCTGTGGCCGTAAGGTTTCCGGCGCCTGTCGTAGCGGCAATTTCTGAACCCGGTGGTGGACACCGGAAGTAAGGGATGCCGTCAAGCTGAAGAAGGAGTCCTATCGAGCTTCGTTGGCTCATGGGACTCCTGAGGCAGCTGACGGGTACTGGCAGGCTAAGCGTGCTGCGGCCAGGGCGGTGGCAGAAGCAAAAACTTGGGCATGGGAAAAGTTCGGGGAGGCCATGGAGGAGGATTATCGGTTGGCCCCGAAGAGGTTCTGGCAAACCGTCCCGTGCCTCAGGGAGGGAAAGCAGTGCCCTGCCAACACTGTTTACAGTGAAGGTGGAGAGCTGTTGACTTCGACTGGGGATATTGTCGGCCGGTGGAAGGAATACTTAGAGGATCTCCTCAATCCGGCACTGCGGCACGGTGGCACAGTGGTTAGCACTACTGCCTCACAGCAAGAAGGTTGTGGGTTCGAATCCGGCCTGGGGCCTTTCTGTGTGGAGTTTGCATGTTCTCCCCGTGTTAGCGCGGGTTTTCTCTGGGTACTCCGGTTTCCCCCACCCACAAAACATGCAATATAGGAAATACTGTATGGCTGTGTTTGAATGTTTGGTGGTGGTCGGAGGGGCCGTAGGCGCATACTGGCAGCCACGCTTCCGTCAGTCTGCCCCAGGGCAGCTGTGGCTACAAAAACGTAGTTTACTACCATCAGAGTGTGAATGTGTGAGTGTATGAATAATGTATCCTTGTGAAGCGTCTTTGAGTGCCCAGAAAGCAGAAAAGCGCTATATAAAATTGATGCATTATTTTTATTATTATTAATCCCACTGACACGCCTTCCATAGAGGAAGCAGAGGCTGGGGACCCAAAGGCTGATTCATCCATCACTCAGACTGAAGTCACTGAAGTAGTTCAGAAGCTCCTGGGTGGATGAGATTCGCCCTGAGTACCTCAAGTCCCTGGGTGTTGTAGGTCTGTCTTGCAGCGTGGCAGTTGGGGACAGTGTCTCTGGACTGGCAGACCGGGGTGGTGGTCCCTCTTTTTAAGAAGGGGGGCCGGAGGGTGTGTTCCAACTATAGGGGGATCACACCTCTCAGCCTCCCGGGTAAAGTCTATTCCAGGGTGCTGGAGAGGAGAATCCGGCCGATAGTCGAACCTCGGATTCAGGAGGAACAATGTGGTTTTCGTCCTGGTCGTGGAACACTGGACCAGCTCTATGCCCTCCACAGGGAGCTTAAGGGTTCATGGGAGTTTGCCCAACCAGTTCACATGTGTTTTGTGGACTTGGAGAAGGCATTCTGTGGGAGGAGCTTCGGGAGTATGGAGTCCGGGCCCTCTACTAAGGGCAGTGCGGTCTCTGTATGACCAGAGCAGGAGCTTGGTTTGCATTGCCGGCAGTAAGTCAGACCTGTTTCCAGTGCATGTTGGACTCCGGCAGGGCTGCCCTTTGTCACCGGTTCTGTTCATTATTTTTATGGACAGGATTTCTAGGCACAGCCAGGGGCCGGAGGGAGTCCGATTCGGGGACCAGCGGATCTCATCTCTGCTTTTTGCGGATGATGTTGTCCTGTTGGCTCCTTCGAACCTGGACCTTCAGCATGTACTGGGGCGGTTTGCAGCCGAGTGCGAAGCGGCTGGGATGAGAATCAGCACCTCCAAGTCCGAGGCCATGGTTCTCGACCAGAAAAAGGTGGCTAGTACCCTCCGGGTTGGAGGAGAGCTCCTGCCTCAAGTGGAGGAGTTTAAGTATCTTGGGGTCTTGTTCACGAGTGAGGGAAGGATAGAGCGTGAGATTGACAGACGGATTGGTGCAGCGGCAGCAGTAATGCGGTCGTTGTACCGTTCTGTTGTGGTGAAGAAGGAGCTGAGCCGAAAGGCAAAGCTCTCAATTTACCAGTCAATCTACGTTCCTACCCTCACCTATGGTCAGGAACTTTGAGTCATGACCGAAAGAACGAGATCTAGGATACAAGCGGCTGAAATGGGTTTCCTCCGCAGGGTGGCGGGGCGCTCCCTTAGAGATAGGGTGAGAAGCTCTGTCACCTGGGAGGAGCTCAGAGTAGAGCCGCTTTTCCTCCATGTCGAGAGGAATCAGTTGAGGTGGCTCGGGCATCTATATCGGATGCCCCCTGGACGCCTTCCTGGGAAGGTGTTGCGGGCATGCCCCACCGGGAGGAGGCCCAGAGGAAGACCCAGGACACGCTGGAGGGACTATGTCGCTCGGCTGGCCTGGGAACGCCTCGGGATACCCCTGGGAGAACTGGAGGAAGTGTCCAGGGAGAGGGAAGTCTGGGCATCTTTGCTTAGACTGCTGCCCCCATGACCCGGCTCTGGATTAAGCTGAAGATGAAGAGATGAGATGAGATGTTTTCGCAAATTCCTGTGAGATGGTAAATAGTAGAGACTTTAAATTTTGGTTGGAAGTTGTAAATGCTGACTAAGGCATTTTTAACTCAATCGGCCTGATGGTGGCACTATAATTCAAGAAAAACTGTTTTTCACTTTTAAGGTCATAATTCCTACACTGTTAGTCCGATTTACACAAAACTTAGTACAAATATTCCTTGCTCCAAACTCAACAACTTTCCTATAAAAACCTCTAAGGTCTCCCATATTTGATTTTCCGGAATTTAGAATTTTTTGAAAAACACATTTTTGACATCTTCTTCTAGGCCGTAGGTCTGATTCCTTCAAAATTTGCTGTGGCTCATCAGTGGACCAAGCTTATCAAAGATTGCATAAAGCTTGTTGAAATCTCATTTCGTTTCCAAGATATTGACCAATGAACTTCAGCAGGGGCTTGGCTTAGCACATAAATGGACAAAAATCAACAACCATTGGGCCAATCATCACAGAACTTGGAGAATATGTCTATATGACAGTTTCATGCCAATCGGCCCATAGGAGGCGCTATGAATGCAAAAAAAAATGGGCATGCCACGACACAAATCAGACTATAAATCAGCAATTTTTTGTCCCATAGCTATAAAACTCTCAGGACATATTCATACAAGGATCTGAAACATACCCAGAAAATTTCATTTAAATTGACCGATAGGGGGTGCTATAAATGCAAAACAAACCAGCGTGGTGTAACACAAATCTATAATATATTTGAGGTCGATGTCTGTGTGTATGTACACGTTTTTCTCCTACATTTCCCAACCGATTATCACTAAATTTGATGTGAATATCCACTTGGACACCAGGAAGGACTTGAGGTCGCGCGTTTTTTGAAAAACGCAAAAAAATAATGGCAATTTCACTCCGGGTTGCGGGTAAACTTATATAACCTAATGCGCGCAGCAATATCCAGTTGCACCGCTAGGAGCCGCAGTGTCCTTACGAACGTGCCTTGAGGTAACCTGCGAGCAGGCTATTTTGTTTGCAATGGGGCCGAGGGAGTGAGAAGAGAGCCTGCACGAAAGCCAGGCTTTAGAGAGGGCACCACGTTCGTCCACGAATGCAGCATTCTGATAAGTCGAACTTGACAGCTCCCAAATTCAAATTTGACTGTTGAACACTCGCAGGGCTGGCGTTAGACCTGAAAATTCGGCGGCAATTATTGACAAAAATTAGTCCTGGCTGATTCTAGATGGTTTCCCTTGATTAACACGTTGTCCAATTCAAGTGGCAATTGAAAACACGGCTTCTCTCCCTCATGCGATGTAAAAGTGACAAAATAATGGGCTACAAAGCGGGTAGCAGCTAGTCAGACTATAAATCATATTAGTTCTCCTAATCATTTCAAAACTCACAGGATATGTCCACATAAGACCCTGAAACATAGCCTGAAAGTTTCAATCAAATCAACCACTAGGGGGCGCCACAAATGCAAAAAAGGGGCGTGGCATTACATACATCAGACTATACATCATAAGTTGTTGGTCCAATCATTACACTGGCAAAATAGGTCCATATGAATACCTGCAACATACTCTTAAAGTGGTTTTTAATTAAGCTGTTAAAACTTTCAACAACTAATGGTATTTCTTGGCTTGAACCCCGGAGTTGCTACTTGCGGCTATATTTCAATATTTTGTTTCTTTTTATGTTTCTGAGACAATATTATTAAATTGTAATGGATAAAATACATACGACATGCAAAATTCACTGTTATGTTTACAAATCCTCTTGAATTGATTTTCTATTAAGGTCTTATTAGTGGTGTCATTTGGTCAAATCATCGTGCCAAGGACTTGAGACTCTTCATTTTCTTTTAAATTTGAGCAGACAAGCGATATGCTCAAACTGCGCAGATGAATTGTTGCGTTTATCCGTCTGATTCAAGTTCAGGTAGACATCCTTAATAAGAAAATGTATGCTCAATTCATTGAGAACTGGTTTACGACATGAAAGCTAAATTAGTTTTTGGATTTGTGGTGTTACTAGAGCAACCGTACATTCTAGTTCGTGATTGGGCGATATTCTGCCGGAAAGCATTTCAACAAAATGGATGCCTCGTGAAGCGCTTGCTTTGTTTCAGTTTCTGACATTAGAATTTTATGATGTGATCGCATCTTCAGTTTTATTGATCCAAGGGGTGTGATACAGCAATTTATTTTTATATAGGCTAACATGGCAGAAAAATTCGACAACCTTGAGGAGCATCTCGAGAAGTTCATAGAAAATATCAGACAGTTAGGAATCATCGTCAGCGACTTCCAACCGAGTAGTCAGACAGGACTCAACCAAAAACTGTAAGTATGTGGCCACAGATTTCCATTGTTTCTGAGAATAGTAGTTTAAAATACTTCACTTCAGTGTAGTTGTGTTGTTACTTCTCCTCTCGCGAAAGCTTTACTGAGGCAGCTAACGTTATAACTTTTTTAAAGACAGGCTGATCATTAAACATTAACCAAGCTTAGCTTGCGAGCTAGTTCTTGTTTACATTCAGGGGAGATGACCCTTCAGCATAAAAACATTTAACTGTAAACCGAAAGTAATTTATCTTACGTTGGTTGCAGCATTTTAGACTCAACCAAATCTAGAAATTCAGTCCTAATTCGTTTTGTTGTATGAGCAGTGCTTAATTTGCAGTGTAAAAATTGTTTCAGCGTGGCGTCAGTGGCGGTGTCGTAAAATGTATTCTTACCGTGAAAATTCCCTATCCCTACCTACAAAACCCTGAGCCATGAAACCTCACAAAATAATATTTCGTTTCTGATCAGCAGGTTTGACTCAAGTACTTACGAGGTAGCTATTTACGGTGCGCTGTCTTTACATTTTTTTTCCCTCAAGTGAAGAGTGCTTGATCAGCAAGCGGTGGTACAATTAGCTAGCTATGGCATAAATTAAAAAAAAAACGAGAAA
Organism: Gymnothorax reevesii; assembly: GCA_029721435.1. Classification (NCBI taxonomy): domain Eukaryota; kingdom Metazoa; phylum Chordata; class Actinopteri; order Anguilliformes; family Muraenidae; genus Gymnothorax; species Gymnothorax reevesii. The sequence goes on along the minus strand of CM056577.1, from coordinate 87,848,629 downwards.
CTGTTTTCGGGCGTTAAGTTTATATGTAGCCTCGAACCAGTGACCCCTGAGTAGCCTGGTACAAATGACCCCCTAAATTCAGTCCTGGGGCAAAGTTGCTTCTGCTGGTATTTGTTCCAGCCACAGTTCCAATGACAGAATTTTAAAAGGCTGCAATTATTTTACCAGCATAATACCAGCTTAACCAGCTTTGACCACCTTCGTCAAGCTATAGAGACCAGCTACAAAAGCTATGACCAGCTAAGAACACAGCTCTGACCATCTTAAACCAGCTTAGAATTTTAGCAGCTAGAATTCTAAGCTGGTTTAAGATGGTCTGAGTTGTGTTATTAGCTGGTCAAAGCTGGTCTCTATAGCTTAATGAAGGTGGAAAAAAAAAGCTAAAATTCCACAAGTTCAAACCCCGTATCATTAGGGGCACACCTTGGATTTTCTTCTATATATATATATATATATATATATATATATATATATTTATATTTTTTTTTACCAATTCCCCTATTATAGTAGAAAGACCACTCCAAAAATTATTGATGTGTTGACCAATGTAAATTTTGCAGATGTCTGAACAGGGGTGGGGTAATCTCGAGAATCACGTGGCACTTTCAGCTTCTTACACATTTAACTTCGCAACATTTTAAGAAGCAATTTTTCTAGGGATTGGACAATATCAGACACATTGGATTGTTGACCCCCCTGGATTTGGCTGAAATTTTTTCTGAGAGATGTTTATGGTACCCAAACTTCAAAACCCAAACCGTTCCATGGTTGACCTCTTATAACCAAAGTTACAGTGCCCCCTATTTTGGACCCCCTGGGGCAGTAACAAAAAAGTTACAAGATCCCACCCCTCTAATTCACAACTTTGAGGGTGTCCCAGTTCTTAGTTTCTTGATATGGGGACTACATGGAGGGTACAATACAATAATACTGTTATTTTTCTGGGACACCTTCAAAGTTGGCCAATAAGGGGTGCTCAATACGCTCCGGGCGGAAAATGGCTTAAATTAGGCCTCGTTATTTTGAAATTTTGAGGGTATCCCACAAATTTTATTGCAGGTATTGTTCATTTGGGAGATGTATGATAGTTTTTTTACTGTTATTTCAGTGGGACACCCTCAAAAGTGGGAGAAAAGGGGGTCCAAAAAGGGTAAAAAGAGGTCTTTTTAGGACCCGATTTCTCAAAACTTTGCTGTTATGAACTTTTAGTATCAAAAAACAAAATTGCACTTGGCAGCAGTCACTGTTCAAATACTAAGGCTCCAATAGGCCTACCGATAGCCAAATGCCATACTGTTTAGCCCCAAACAAAATTATCTCCTTCTTTAAAAACAGTTCCTGAGGTTTTCTAGAGTAGCTTTATCTTAAATTTTGCTTCCATGCTGTTTGAGACTTCAGGAGTCACATGGGTGCACTTTGAGGTCACAGAGTGCAAATGCACATCATTGCATGCATGTTTTGGCTCATTTGCTCGAAGGAGGTGACAGGCTTCACATCTAAGCTAAATGTTTTCTGGATGTCAGTTTCACTTTTGAAATTTCACTTTTAACGCGATAACCAGTTGGCTGTCTACCCAGCTAGATATTGCATTACAGAGTTCGATATCACTTTTGCGTTGCAAACTATGTTGCTAACTTGCTCGCTATTTCAGTAGCCTATTAGCTACTTTGTACATTGTTGACTTTTTCTTGTGTGTTTATTTTATGGGCTATGTTTAGGGTAACCACATCCATTGTAGTGAACGCTAGCAAATTGACAAGCTGGCTAGCAAACTCATGCACAATTCAACATATTTTCCTGGACAACGGCAAGTGTGGAGGACAAAAGTCAATCGTTCCCTATTCTCGCTGCTAAACTTCGCTGACACTGAAGTAGCGAGCTAAAAGACTTGAAACAAACGTAACCTTAAGAGTCAGTTGAGCGCAGAATAGTTCGCTGCGCACAGGGATATTTTGTGCTGCGGCCTGCCACAGTGGGTTGCAGTAATTTTTTACCAGCATGGAACGCGGCTCAGCCAATCATATTTAAGGATGGGAAGCACCCATTTTATAACGGAGAAATAACTTACAATCAAAATTTAAGATACAGCTACTCTAGTAAACCTCAGGAACTGTTTTAAAAAAAGGAGTTGATTTTGTTTGGGGCTCAATAGTAGGCTACTTGGCTATCGGTAGGCCTTATGGTGCCCTAGTATACTACTCCAAATTTGACAGGGATCAAGACATGTGTTTTGTGTCTGACTGAATGTCATTTATCCAATATATTGTTCATCAGTGGCAGTTACCAAATTTGAATGTCATTTCACAAAAAAATTCCTATGATCCCTATCAAATTTTGAGTAGTGTATATTTGAACAGTTACTGCTGCCAAGTGCAATTTTGTTTTTTGTTACCAGAAGTTCATAACAGGAGATCCCAGTTTTTTTCTTGTTTTGTTTTAAAATTTAGGTCAACGCCTTTCAAATGCTGTAACTTGCTTATGAATTCACCCTCTTTTTGTTTTGAGAAGTTTTGAGAAATCGGGTCCTGAAAAGACCTCTTTTTACCCTTTTTTTGAGTCGGGACCCTTTTTGGACCCCTTTTTCTCCCAACTTTGAGGGTGCCCCACTGAAATAACAGTACAAACCTATCAGACACCTCCCAAATGAACAATACCTGCAATAAGCGGTTTGGGTTTTGAAGTTTGGATACCATAACCATCTCGCAAAAAAAATTGAAGCCCAATCCAGGGGGGTCAACAATCCGGGCTGTCCTAACCTTAGAGAAATTGGTTCGCAAGTGTTTTCAATCATTAGTCAATCACATCCTAAATTTTACCAATTCCTGTATTATAGTAGACGTAACAAAACAAAAATTGTTGATATGACTTGAACGACATACATTTCAGAACTGTCCAAATAAGGGTCAGGCAATTTTTGAGAATCACACTTCTTTGCATCAATAAAATTTACTGACACTAATTCTTGTAGACTGACTGTCAAATTAAAACTTTGTTTTCCATGAAATGTAAATAGTTTTATTGCTTCCTAAATGCAGCAAAGAGCACAACAATGTTGTCTGTCCCAGTTTTGTCCACCTTATTCTGCCGGGCCGTGCATCCACTGACATCTGGAGTTGGAACAGATGGGAGAATGTTATTGAATGGCACCCAGCATTTTTCAGAGAAGTCCATGTTAATGCTTGTGTTCTCCTTTTTGCTTCTTGAAAGACAATAGCAATAATCAGAAATTATCGATAATAAATGGTTCAGGTTTCTCCCTGCCAACATGATCTGTCAACCTGCATATTCTGACCTTTCTGTGAATGTGTCATGCATTCATGAATTGAGAACTTACAATTATTGTGAATCAAGAATCATTAACATTGTGTAAGAAGCTGAAAATGCCAAGCGATTCTTGAGATTAACCAACTCCTGTTCAGACTGTATATATATGTTCAGACCAATATACTGTTTATATTGGACAAAACACATCAACAATTTTTGGAGCGGTCTCTCTACTATAACAGAGGAATCAATTAAAGAAAAAATAGAAAATCCAAGGTGTGCCCCTGGAGATACGGGGATTTAAACAGGTGCCATTTTAGCTTTTTTTTCCCCACATTTGGCAAGGTACTGACTGCGGTTGGTGATGAATTAATGGTGGATTCAGCCTGATTGATATTCAGCAGACACAAATGAATGGAAAAATTGCCAGAGAGGCTAGGGTAGGGTTTATATTGGGGGTGCTCCGGAGACCTAAACATGGAACTGCCTAAACAAAAGGCACTTATGGGGTTCTCATAGCTCCACAACCAAGAAAGATAAAGTAATAATAAAATACACTGCCCGGCCAAAAAAAAAAATCACCGTTTGGAAATTGATGAACTAATTCTATAATTGGATCATTATTGCTGTTATTAATATGTTTCAGCTGGCAATAATCATCTTTACCCTGACTGATGAAGCGCGTCGCTACTCATTTCTTAAAAAATCATGTCGGAATACCCATCCCCTGATGGTGGAAAAATGTTACAGTATTTTAGAACGGGCAAGTTATTGGCCTGTATTTTGCCAAGAAAACCATGAATGACAAATAAAAGTATGAGGAATCATTTTCGCGAACATATTAGCCACTACAAAGTCCTGACCTTAAACACATTAAAAGTTATTGGGATATGCTCATGAAAGACCACCAGTGGTTCAACCATTATGTCGAGAAGACAAGAGCTCGGCCAAAAATTATGCCATTTCTGATTGAAAATAAATGTTCTGGCATTGCATATAGTTGTCAAAACAGTGACAAGATGAATATGGACTGTAATCAAAGCTACAGTGGTTCCAACTAAATATTTGAGTGTGTGACTTTTTTTTTTGGCCGGGCAGTGTAGTTATGCCATTTTAAATGCAAGAAAAGTGTTAATTGATAAAATTAACTGGCGGTGGCGGAAGCAAAAACTTGGGTATGGGAAAAGTTTGGGGAGGCCATGGAAGAGGATTATCGGTCAGCCCCAAACCGTTTCTGGCAAACCGTACGGCGCCTCAGAAGGGGAAAGCAGTGCCTTGCCAACACTTTACAGTGGAGGTGGGGAGCTGGTGACTTCGACTGGGGATATTGTTGGCCGGTGGAAGGAATACTTCGAGGATCTCCTCAATCCCACTGACACGCCTTCCATAGAGGAAGCAGCGGCTGGGGTCCTAGAGGCTGATTCATCCGTCACTAGGGCTGAAGTCGGAAGCTCCTCAGTGGCAAGGCACCGGGGGTGGATGAGATCCGCCCTGAGTACCTCAAGTCCCTTGAGGTGTTGTTGTAGGGCTGTAGTGCTTTCAACCCTGAGAAAATAATTCAACAAAAATGTATTTTTGCTATGAATGAGCTGAAATTTCGGATTTAACAGTGATATATATTCATGCAGCAGCAGACAAAAAATTAGCGAAATTGAGAAGGTGGTGGTGAGACCCATTTGATGATCTGACATGGAATGACCCAGCTCCCTATCGATTTGTGTCCACTCCGATCATCAATATGGCCACCACGGCAGCCATCTTCATTTTCATTTCCGGACGATAGCTGAAAAACGCCTTGGCCAAATGTTCTCATGTTTTGGTGGCATTTTGGGGGTGGTTAGAGGAAGCTCCCTATCGATTTGTGTCCCACTCTGATAATTAATATGGCCACCACGCCAGACATCTTCATTTTCCTTTCTGGATGATAACTGAAAATTGCCTCGGCCAAATGTTCTCATTTTTTGTTGGTATGTTGGGGGTGGTTACTGGAAGCTCCCTATTGATTTGTGTCATCCTCCAATAATCAATATGGCGCCACGGCAGACATCTTCATTTTTGTCTCTGGATGATAATTTGGCCAAGGCGTTTTTCAGTTTTCTCTTTTTTTATGTGGTATGTTGGCAGTGGTTATACGAAGCACCCTATCGATTTGTGTCCTGCTTCAATAATCAGTATGGCCGCCATGGCGACAATCTTCATTTTCCTTTCCAGACGATAACTGAAAACCCCCTTGGCCAAATGTTCTCATTTTTTGGTGTTAAGTTGGGGGTGGTTACAGGAAGCTCTATATTGATTTGTGTCCTACTCCGATAATCAATATGGCTGCCAATAAAGTGCTGAGGGGTCCCGCTCGCAACAGCCCGCTATTTTTAAAGTTATTTATCCATTCTTGATGGTTATTATTATTATAATACCCCCCGCTACGAAGTTTAGGGGGGTATACTGGATTTGCTTTGTTCGTCCGTGTGTGCGTGCGTGCGTGTGTCTGTGCGTGTGTCTGTGTGTGTGTGCGTGTGTCTGTGCGTCCGGACCTAGATCTCATAACCTACTCATCCGATTTTGAACATTTTTTCTCTTGCTGAAAGGTCTATTGACTGTGGTACTGCCCGACTACTTGTTGTTGCAGGGGGTATCCTGTAAGCCATGCTTACTGACTAAATCTAGTTTTGATATAGAGAACAAGAACTGATTAAATTTTGGCAAATTTCTGATTACACTATTTGCCACCAGGGGCTGCTTTGCGTAGAAATTTTACAGTCTTGGCCATATCTCAGGTTAGTTGTCTGATTTACTTGTAATCAAGAGAAAATTAGAGAAACAAGAAAATGGGATATAGATGATTGGGGGGGGGGGGGGGGGGCAAGTAATTGGCAGCGCACAGGCTGGTGCAGGGGAGTTATGCATTTCTCGGATATTCCTTTCTATCGCGGGCAACGTCGTAGGTCCTGTTTGGTATGTTTCTACACTTGCATCCGAAATTTGGTGATGTGCTCGTCAGTTGGCCTGCTCGCTAATTGTAAATCACTTGTCTCTTTTAGGAATTTCATGATTACAGGATTGCAGGACATTGAGAAGTGTCGTCAGCAGCTGCACGATATAAATGTGCCCTTGGAAGCATTTGAGTAAGTTATTTTTTGTTAATAATTGTCAGTCCTTTGCCATTAAAGTTAGCTGTCCAGATTTTAAGCTAATAAAAATTGTTTTATCTTGATTATTTTATGATGCGTCCTTACTGAACCTTGTTTGGATTTATTTTAACAGATACGTTGATCAGGGTCGAAACCCTCAGCTATATACTAAAGAGTGTTTGGAGAGAGCCCTGGCAAAAAATGAACAGGTGAAAGGAAAGATTGATACCATGACGGTAGGTAGACTGCTCGATGAATTACTACATCTATTTTATAAAACAGATTTTCGTGCCTAGCTATGAATGCTGACTTGTCTTTGTGCATTGCTGCTTAAATTGAAAACATGGCAAGACATTTAATGTTTGGTTTGGTTTGGTTTGGTTTATTTTATTTGTAAAAGGACAATACACATTAATTAACATTACTGTAAATGTGCCAGTTTTAGCCAGTTGGCTAATTCGCAACTGCAGTCCTTCGGCAAGATGTAAAAAAAACCCAAAAACCTAAAACAGTAATAACAGAAGTTAAAATCAATCATTACAATATTTACAGGACATCATAACAATACATGATAGCCAGTACAAAAAGCACAGAACAGCAACATGCAGACGGATAGCAATCTAATCATATAGTCAGCCATGAAAAGCGGCAGTATACATGCATATAATCAGCCATGCAGCGCAGCAGTTCACATACACATAAAGCAGCAGTACACATACATAAATATCAGCCATGCAGAGCAGCAGAATAGAAACAGGGCAGCAGAACTTGAGCAAAGTAAAATAAATGCAGACAAGGCATTAATCAAACTATTAGGTGTTCCTACATACCAAGCCAAGCAAAGCTGGGAGCCTGACAATAAACAGAGACATTTAGTAGGTTAGCAACTGGTTGTTAAACAAGTAAGGTACACAAATTAAGAGTGATCACATTTTTGGTTTTTTAAAAGCCAGGTCTTAAGTTTTTTGTAAAAGTGTGGTAAGTGGCACAGCATCTTAGTTCAGTTGGTAAGGTGTTCCAAAACTGTGCAGCTCTAACTGCAAAGCAAGATAGACTAAAGGAGCTGGACCTGAAAGGAACAATACAGTCCCCTCTCAGGGAAGATCTAGTATTTACTTTATTTTACTTTACTAGTATTTACTTTCTAGTATTTACTTTAAGTATCTAGTTTTACTTTATTACTTGATTTTTAAAAAAATGTGTGCTCATCTGAATTTGAGGCCTGCACTAACGAATTTGATGCCACCGCAGAATCAACTCTGACCACCACAAATTCTGTTAATTCTGAGGAAATGCACAATCGCAGCCTGTTGATAGTGTGTGCGCACGTTGAAGAGGTAAAAAAAAAAACTGAAAACTGAGAAAGTCGTCAAAGACGCACCCCCCCCCCAACAAAATTAACATAATCCCCCCCTGGTCTGTCACCCATACATTGCGTCCTGGTCTGTGGGAAACACTGAAACTAGTGTTAAGAATAATAACTTTTTGTCTGAAAGTGACAAATTGTTAATTGTCAATTACTTCTCTAACAATTAATTGTACAGCAAAATTTGGACTTGTTACAGCTCTAGCAAGTAGGTCAGTCTAACAACCTCACTCTCTGCTGACTCAGCCATCCACTTGTAAATCATGTAGAATGCGGTTGGGCTTTGTCTTGCTGGAAAGTGCACAGACATCCTGGCAAGAAGTCTTTGACAGCATACAGTATGTTCCTCCAGAATTCGAACATATCTTGCTGCATCAATGATGTCCTAGAAAATGTACAAGACCTTTATGCCTTGTGCTCTGACACACCCCCATGCCATGAAAGATGCTGGCTTTTGGACCTGATGCTGATGATGGCTTTGGTTGTTCTTGTCTTCTTTCGTCTAGAGAACATGGTGGCTGTTTGTATTTATTTATTCATCCATCCATCTTCTTCCGGTTATCCGGGGCCGGGTCGCAGGGCCAGCAGTCTAAGCAAGGGTGCCCAGACTTCCCTCTCCCTAGACGCTTCCTCCAGTTCTTCTGGGGGTATACCGAGGCGTTCCTAGGCCAGCCGAGCAACATAGTCCCTCCAGCGTGTCCTGGGTCTTCCCTGGGGCCTCCTCTCGGTGGGGCATGCCCAGAACACCTTCCCAGGAAGGCGTCCAGGGGGCATTCCATATAGATGCCCGAGCCACCCCAGCTGGCTTTTCTCAACGTGGAGGAGCAGCGGCTCTACTCTGAGCTCCTCCCGGGTGACAGAGCTCCTCACCCCATCTCTAAGGAACCGCCCCCCCACCCTGCGGAGAAAACCCATTTCAGCTGCTTGTATCCGAGATCTCATTCGTTCAGGCATGACTCAAAGTTCTGACCATAGGTGAGGGTAGGAACGTAGATTGACTGGTAAATTGAGAGCTTCACCATTCGGCTCACAACACAACAGATCAGTACCACATTTCCGCATTACTGCTGCCGCTGCACCGATCCATCTCTCAGTTTCCCACTCCATCCTTCCCTCGCTTGTAAATAAGACCCCAAGATACTTAAACTCCTCCACTTGAGGCAGGAGCTCTCCTCCAACCCAGAGGGGGCTAGCTATCTTTTTCCGGTCGAGAACTATGGCCTCGGACTTGGAGGTGCTGATTCTCATTCCATCCGCTCTGCACTCGGCTGCAAACTGCCCCAGTACATGCTGAAGGTCCTGGTTCGAAGGAGCCAACAGGACAACATCATCCGCAAAAAGCAGAGGTGAGATCCTCTGGTTCCCAAACCGGACTCCCTCCAGCCCCTGGCTGCGCCTAGAAATTCTGTCCACAAGAATAATGAACAGAACCGGTGACAAAGGGCAGCCCTGTCAGAGGCCAACATGCACCGGAAACAGGTCTGACTTGCTGCCAGCAATGCGAACCAAGCTCCTGCTCCGATCATACAGGGACCGCACGGCCCCGGACTCCATGTTCCCGAAGCACTTCCCACAGAATGCCACAAGGAACATGGTTGAATGCCTTCTCCAACTCGACCAAACACGTGAACTAGTTGGGCAAACTCCCATGAACCCTCAAACACCCTGCAGAGGGTGTAGAGCTGGTCTAGTGTTCCACGACTAGGACGAAAACCACATTGTTCCTCCTGAATTCGAGGTTCGACTATCGGCCAAATTCTCCTCTCCAGCACTCTGGAATAGACTTTACCCGGGAGGCTGAGGACTGTAATCCCCCTATAGTTGGAGCACACCCTCCAGTCCCCCTTCTTAAAAAGAGGGACCACCATCCCGGTGTGCCAGTCCAGAGACACTGTCCCCAACTGCCACGCTGCAAGACAGACCTACAACACCCAGGGACTTGAGGTACTCAGGGCGAATCTCATCCACCCAGGAGCTTCTGAACTACTTCAGTGACTTCAGCCTGAGTGATGGATGAATCAGCCTTTGGGTCCCCAGCCTCTGCTTCCTCTATGGAAGGTGTGTCAGTGGGATTGAGTAGATCCTCAAAGTATTCCTTCCACCGGCCAACAATATCCCTATTCGAAGTCAACAGCTCCCCACCTCCACTGTAAACAGTGGTGGCAGGGCACTGCTTTCCCCTTCTGAGGCACTGCACGGTTTGCCAGATTCTCTTCGAGGCTGACCGATAATCCTCCTCCATGGCCTCCCCGTCCTTTTCCCGTACCCAAGTTTTTGCTTCCGCCACCGCCCAGGCTGCAGCACGGTACCTGTCAGCTGCCTCAGGAGTCCCATGAGCTAACCAAGCTTGATAGGACTCCTTCATCAGCTTGATGGCATCCCTTTCTTCCGGTGTCCACCACCGGGTATGGGGGTTGCTGCTGCGACAGGCGCTTGAAACCTTACGGCCACAGCTCCTAACGGCCGCATCAACAATGGAGGTGGAGGACATAGTCCATTCAGACTCATTGTCTCCAGACTCCCTTAGGATCTGGTCAAAGCTCACCCGGAGGTGAGAGTTGAAAACCCCTCTGACAGGGTTCCGCCAGACGTTCCCAACAGACCCTCGCAGCACATTTGGGCCTGCTAATTCTGTGCAGCTTCCTCCTTCACCAGCGGATCCAACTCGCCACCAGGTGGTGATCAGTAGACAGCTCAGCCCCTCTCTTCACCCGAGTGTCCAAGACATACGACCGAAGGTCAGATGGCACAAACACAAAGTCGATCATTTACCTCCGGCCTCGGGCGTGCTTGTGCCTCGTGCACTGATGGACGCCCTAATGTTTGAACTTGGTGTTTGTTATGAACAAACTGTGACTAGCACAGAAGTCCAAAAACAGAACACCACTTGGCGTCAGATCAGGGAGGCCGTTCCTCCCAATCACGCCCCTCCAGGTAACACTGTCGCTGCCCACGTGGGCGTTGAAGTCCCCCAGCAGAACAATGGAGTCCCCAGTTGGAGCACTTTCCAGTACCCCTCCCAGGGACTCCAAGAAGGCTTGGTACTCTGCACTGCCATTCTGCCTATAAGCCGAAACGACAGTGAGGCACCTGTGCCTGACCCAAAGGTGAAGGGCAGCAACCCTCTCGTTCACCGGGGAAAACTCCAACATATGGCGGCTAAGCTGGTGGGCTATGAGCAAACCCACCTCTCACCGTGAGCAACTCCACAATCGAAGAGAGTCCAGCCTCTCTTGATGAGTTGGGTTCTGGAGCCCAGACTGTGCATGGAGGTGAGCCTGACTATCTCTAGCTGGTACCGCTCGACCTCCCGCACAAGCTGAGGCTTCTTCCCCCCCAGTGACTTGACATTCCATGTCCCGATAACCAGAGTCAGTGTCCAGGTATTGGGTCGTCGGGGCCCCCGCCCATGACTGCCACCCAAAACACAAGGCATTCACCCTTTTTGAACCCTCCCGTGGGTGATGGGCTTATGGGAAGGCGGGCTCATGTCGCTCTTTCGGGCTGTGCACGGCCGGGTCCTGTAGGTAGAGACCCGACTACCAGGTGCTCGCCTGCCAGCCCCAACCCCAGGCCTGGCTCCAGGGTGGGGTCCCGGTGATGCCAATCCGGACAATGTGAACGTTCTTGATATGCATTCGTTCATTAAGGGTTGTGGAACAGCTCGTAGTCTGACCTGTCACCTAAGACCTGTTTGCCCTGAGAGACCCTACCAGGGGCAATAAGCCCCAGGCAACATAGCTCCTAGGATCATCCAGGTACTCAAACCCCTCCACCACGATAAGGTGGTGATTCAAGGAGGAGGGATTCATTTATTTATTTTCTAAAATGTTTACTTATTCGACCACAAATCAGACTTCCACTGTGCTATTGTCCATCTCAGATGACAGGGCCTGGAGAAGTCAGCAGTGCTTTTGGACAGCGTTAATATGTAGCCTTCATGCTGCAGAATAAAGCTTTAACTTGCATTTGCGGCTGCAGGGGCAAATGATGTTGACTGGCAAAGGTTTACCATTGTATTTCTGAGCCCATGTAGTGATATCCATTCAAGTTGCCTCAGTGTTTAAAACTGTGACATCTTAGGGATCACATATCATGCTCATTGAGAAGTGTTTTTTGGTCTTGCCCTTAACACATTAAGATTGGACTGGATTCCTTTGATCTTTTAATTATATTGTGCATTGTCGATACTTAAATGCCCAAAGTCCTATTTATTTCGTTTTTGGGGAAGTTGTTCTCAATGTGATTGATTATTAACTTTTGCATCTGTTGGTACGCTGGTGAGCGTCGACCAATCTTTGCTCTTGAGGGACTTGGCAATTTTTGGAGATTCCTTTTGTACAATCACAACATTGGTTCATGTATTTAACATCGCCTGTTTCTCATCAGCTTATTATTGTGACTTTTTACATCTAAGTAGCCATGAATTGCCCTTTGGACTCAGGTCGTATAAGAGGTTTCCGTTTACAAACGTGACATACTTTCAGGCTTATGCTGTGCTTTGGTTTGCAAAAAAGCTCACCACAGCAGATAGTATGTGAACTCTATAACTGTGGAGAACTGTGCAGAAGTCTTGGATCACAACTGAGCTGTGTGCATTAAGGTTACAGGGTATCGGTGAGTGTACAAAGGATGGTAGCCTACTGCCAGTTGGCCATGACAATATGGTTAAACAAACTCAAAGTTGGCATCTCTTATTCCATGTTGGAGATGGTGGTGACCTGCTGGTGAAATATGCAAACAGGGGAATGTAATGTTGGCCATCTAATGTATCCGTGAAAGTTAGCTAGCATGACCCTGTGAACTAGCTTGCTAAGTTACTACTGTGGAACTAAAACTTGAATCTGTATGTTGTCGTTATCATTGTTAACTAGTTAGCTTGCGACTAATATTTCTACTCAAAGAGGTGTTTTCCTCGGAATGATGAATAGCATTTGATGACTCCTCATTATCCACATGGATATTTCAGTCAAAATGCAGCTTAAGACTGTAACTCACTACTTTAAACACAAAATTCACTTAACCAGGACAAATTAACAGCAGATTAAAATCTGCGGTTGTGGTTGGATCAAAAACCAGCATCCACTGGGAAGCCCCAGGAGCAAGTTTGAAAACCATGGACATGGGTCGTACTGACAGGTCTAAACATGCATGGGTACCTAGTCCAAGGCCACTGTAGTGATGCGCAGGTCGGCCCGGAACCCGTGGGTCCCGCGGGTTTACCTGCGGGTCGGGCGGGGTGGGTCAATATTTTAATAACCTTTAGCGGGTGCGGGTGGGTTGGGCCAAACAGTGGCGACATCTAATTCCCAAGAAATTGCGAATAAAAAGTATAATAGGCTATTGGCCTCTTGAGGGCTCTAGACATACAGCCTAGATAATATGCTCTTGTCAAACGATGTAATGCTACCTTAAGCAGGATAGAATGGCAGTTGTACCTCTCCCTCTTCCTACTCTCGATGTACATGCACTCACTGGTGCGCGGCTTAATCCTCCACGGTTAGACTAAGGATCTAAAGGATGAACGATAGCTCATCTTATAAATTGTTCTGCAGTCTGCACCGAAATATTATATAGTAGTAGTAATTTTATTGACCTGTGGGTCCAAACAACACATAGACAAAACATTTTTTTGCCACTTGACAGTGAAAGGCATATCACGATTCTTATTCAAAAATAAAATCAAAAATCAGCAGAGCGTGTGCTGCCATCGGCAGTAAATACACTTCTTAGATATACATTTCTATGACACCATTCTATACACATCACCCAAACGAATAGGTAACTTATTACTGGAGCATGTATGGTCATAAACTTAGTCCCATGAGACAAAGAATAATTGTGTAAAACTCCATGGTGGCCAAAACAGTACTCTGCGTCCCTGCAACCAGCGCAACAAGCGAGCGAACCTTCAGTTCGGCTGGCCGTGTCCAGGAAGCGCGCCGTAATCGCTTAAACCCTGGCACTGTTGACACGATTTTGTTTTTGCATAGTTTGGGAAAAAATACGCCTAGGCCTACATTATAAGCTGTGTTGAAAAAATAGGCTAAAAGCCCCCCCAAAACAATCTTGAAATGAATATATGAGGAAAAAAAATTTCCTCGTAGACAGGATATTGGAGAGCAGGCGATAGCGCCAGTGCGCCACTGTCGTGTTAATTTTGTTTCAATAAAACAGCCTGTTTGCAATATTTTTCCTGATGGCATTTCGTTTGGTTGCAAAGCTCAGAAATCATGGTAAGGGTCAATTAATAGACAGAGCCTGAACTTTGTATTAAGAATTCCAGCCAAAAGCCAAATGTATGTTGTGCTCCACTCAAAACCAAAGCGTAACAGAAGAATTGTTTTTTTCCGTTGCAAATCGTGTTACACAGACCCACTGTATTCTTTTTCTCTTGCCTCCTTTTTGTGTCGGGTTGGGTTGGGTTCGGGTTGAAAATCAGTGCGAGTTTTAGCGAGGCGGGCGGGGCTGGTTAGCTGTTACGTCGGGTCGGGTTGGTGCGGGTGTTAAATAACCTCGACCCGCGCATCACTAGTACACAGCTCTTCGCCTCACTCAGTCACTGTACTGCACCAAATGCTCCTCACCCAAGGCCAGCCTTCCTTTACCTTGATAATTCTGCTTAGCATGATAAAGTGTGCATTTAATATTATCTTGGTCAGAAATAAATGAATACAGTCCCAGTAGTCCTAAATGTATGCTACAGACATGGTTCAGTTGGTTCTCGGTCTTTCCATTTTATAGCATTCAGCCACAGTTCTTTGTTTTTTAGCTTACCGGCCCTATGGGCTGATAAGCTATTGTCGTGGTGTGGCGTCCCTCATCCAGAACATTTTTTTTTAGGCTTGATGAATTTTCATGTAAATTTGCAGTAGCATACTACTAGACCATATCTCTAGACATTTTTTCTCGGATTCTTGATCGAATCATTTTTGTCCGTTTTATTGGCCCTTGAAGTTTTGGCTCCAATGTTAAAGATAGGACTGAGAAATTTTAAAAAATAATTTCTCAAAAACTGCACGATAGATTTTTTTTTCTAAATCAGGCAATCAACTTACCTTGGGACCATCAATGTACAGTGCGAGTGCCATTTTGATTGAATTGAAGGAAGAGGATCTATTGGGGGCGCTGTACTTTATGAATATGCAAGATGGCCAAACTCATTGGAGGCCAAATGTTTGCAGATAGAGATTAAGTTTGTATTACTGACATACAGGAAGTAATACATGACAATATATGACCTATGTTTTGGCTGTGTTAAAGTTGACCTCAGATGACCTTGAATGGTCAAACTTGAGGTCAAACAAAAAAATTACCATTTTTAAAGGTTGCTAGGCTTGAAAATATTGAAGATTGGGAACATATGCGCAATGAACACATATAGGAAGTCATATATGACTGTCATTTCGTGGCCTTGAACTTGATCTTCGGCGACCTTCGAAGGTCAAACTTCACATAGTGGAATTTCAATAACTTCTATCACCAAAACGATTACAGATAGAGCTTAGGTTTGTATTGCGGGCATATAGGAAGTCATATATGAAGTTTCATTTCGTGACATTGACCTTGACCTTCAGTGACCTTGATTGCCCAAACTTCATAGTGAAATTTCAATGACTTATATCAGCAAAATGGTCACAGATTGAATGCAGGTTTGTATTGGAGATGTATAGGAAGTCATGTATGAACTTTCATCTGGTGGCCTTGAACTTGACCTTTGGTGACCTTTTGATGGTCAAACTTCACATAGTGAAATTTCAATGACTTATACCACCACAACTATTCCAGATAGAGCTTAGGTTTGAATTGTGGCCATATAGGAAGTCATGTATGAGGTTTCATTGGGTGACCTTGAACTTGACCTTCAGTGACCTTCAACGGCCAAACTATACAGTGATATTTCAATGACTTATATCAACAAAATCGTGACAGATTGAGTGTAGGTTTGTATTGGAGAAGTATAGGAAGTCATGTATGAACTTTCATTTGGTGACTTCATATTGATCTTCGAAGGTCGAACTTTATCTAGCGAAAAGTCAATGACCTCTATCACTAAAAAGGTCACAGATGGAGCCTAGGTTTGTGTTACTGACATATAAGGTCATACATGAACTTTCATTTGGTGACATCCAGCTTGACTGTTAATGACATTCGAAGGTCTAACTTGACATCATACAATTACAATGACTTGTCTTGCCAAAACAGTCACAGATTGAGTCTAGGTTTATATTACAGACATATAGGAAGTCATATATGAACTTTCATTTGGTGGCCATCGTATTGACCTTCAAAGGTCAAATGTGACCCAGTGAAAATTCAAAGACTTGTGTCACTAAAATGGTCTCAGATGGAGCCTAAGTTGGTCTTACTGACATCTAGGAAGTCGCATATGAACTTTCATTTGGTGACATTCAACTTGACTGACAATGACCTGTGAGGGTCAAACTCCACAGTGAAATTACAATGACTTGTACCGCCAAAATGGTCACAGATTGTGCCATGGTTTGTATAGAGACATTTAGAAAGTCATATATGAAGTCCATTTGCTGACCACAACTTGACATTTTGTGACCTTTAAAGTTCACAGTTGACATATTGAATACATATTGACATATTTTAATGACTTGTTTTACCAAAACTGCTTCAGAGCTTAGGATTGTGTAATAGACGGTCTTTTAAATCCTTATGAACTTTTATTTAGTTACCTTGACATTGATTTTCATTGATTCAAATGTCACACTTTACATGAAAATTTCATAACTTGCATCATCGCTGTAAGACTGCTTGCTGGTGAGCTACAGGACCCTTGGTCCTATTTTTTTTGGGGGGGGGGGGGCTCTATTGGGATCCAGTGAAATTCCAATGATCCATCGAGAAAGTGGCCAGAACATCCCACAGCAACTGGGTATACAACCATATTTGTTAGGTCTTGGTAAAACATGCGTTAATAAACAAAATACCAAGTGGAATCTGCATTGTTTGTAATACCTTGTTTACTTAAATATTGTTTTGCCAACCAGCGTAGGAGATGGTCAAGTAACGTGCATTGCCATCACCTGTGACATTACTGTGAAACCTCCCATATTAAGTATTAAAAATGTTAGTCTCATTGCTCATTTAGTCAATTCATCTTGATGTCTATTCCCTTTTCTTTTTTTTTTAACAGAAATTCAAAAGTCTTCTAATTTCGGAGTTGGGAAAGGTTTTTCCTGAAGAGATGGCCAAGTATAAAGCTATTCATGGAGATGATCCACCATCATAGTGGCTAGCCTTCTGATGTAAATGAAGCCTTTCTGATATTTCAATTTGTATATATATGGTACCTGTCTAAAAAATAGTTCTATGCCATAACGTTTACAATCTTGGTTCATTGAGATGCAACTGTAAAAGCTGTAACACTGACTTGTGACATTGAGTGTGCCTTTGAATGAGTACCACAAGAAGAGAAACTATGAATTTTAGAAAAGATTTAGGATCTGAAATGTTAGTTTTTACATGAAGTGTATGATTTTGCTTTTCAATAAATGAGTTTGGGATAAACAGTTTGGTTTGATTAACTACCACAAACTAATCTAGAATTTTTCCTGAATTTAATAACATTGATGGTTACTTAGCGAACGTACTCTTCGCCTTTTTTTATTCTTTATTTTTTTTTGGAATCAGTTCTTTGATGCATCACTACTGAGTGCTGCTGTATGTAAGTGGAAATATTTGCTGATGTTTGCAATTCTGTATTACCAGCTTGCTCAGTGATGCAGAGGTAATGTCCGATGTCCACAGCATCACCCATATTTAAGGTCTATCGTTTTTCTGACATGCAGCATTGACACCTTATCCTCAAGTGTCCCTGGTGCATTTACGCATCTGTGCATTATAGCCACTCTTCATTAACTGGTTACTGTGATTGATAAAACTGTCCTTTCTTTTGTATTTTCATCTGCACTGTACTACAAAGTCTCATCTGCAATCATTCAGCCAGGGACAAAACACCCATTACAGCTTGAGGCTGATTGTGGGACCATGGCTCTACCAGTGACCTTGATGCACAGTGTCTGAGGCCAGGAGTGGGAAATTGCCCTTATTTTTCTTTTGGTTTATCTTCCTTGAAAATCTGTAGAATAGATGGAAGTGCGAGTCTGTGCTGGATTCTTAATTTATCCTCTGTCAGTTCTCCTGAATTGATCTTTATAGGAGGGATGTCTTCTTTGATTCAAATTGTAAAACTTCTTGCATTTTTTTCTCTCCCTTGTTCTGCTGCTTCTGCTTTTTCTTGGTCATTTATTCACATTTGATTTTAACTGTATTCAATGATGGTACTGTGCATTGTGAGTAAAGTGCAATTTTACAGTAATGGAATTACTATCAGAGCTAATTCTGGCCATATTTTAGACCACCATTACAAAACGTATTTTCTTGGATTGAAAACCCGTAATTTCTCTGCTCTTGTACTCCACGTGTTTTATTAAACGTACAAAAATGGTGTAACATTTACCATTGATGAAATTTGAGGCAAACCACTTTGGTATTGGAATTACCTCAGAAAATCAACCAAAAAATTCCTGATTTTGCATATCAGATTGCTCTGAATTGATGATGGATGACAAGAAATGGCACTCAGTTTCTCAGAGCCCATCATGTACCCTTCAGACAAAGGGCTTTGCTTTGGTTAAATATAACTTTACTTATGACTAGACTGTTCAAAGATGACAGGGCACTGGTAACGGAATTACAAACGTAACGGAATTACATCGTCTGAAATAAATGAAAACACTGAGGCCTGTGGCGTTTACTCATTATTGAACACCTTCTGAAATCAAATGGCCCACCATTAGGCATAAAAACCTCAAGTCAATGAACAGTATTTAGCAAACAGGTCTGCAGTTCAGACAATAATATTTGGAATTGAAGACTAACTACTGAAAAAATTAGTTGACCACAGTTTTCATTTACTGGAGCTCCATCCATCCTGTCTCTGATTGTTTGGCAGAAGATTTTGTCCCAGCAAAACGACACTCACGGAGAAAACGTACGGTAAAGGAATTGCTACAAACATGCATCTATTGCGCAGCAGACACGGTAGTATAGTAGTGCTTGACATAGGAATGTTCGGAGTTCAGTCCTAGCCGTGGTCGTCATTGTGTGCTCTTGGGCAAAATACTTTACTCCCACAGTGCTTTACTCCACAGCAACACCCGTAGTCACTTCATGCCATAGGAATCCAGAGTTAAGCACTGGCCTGATGGGTCAATACACTCAGAACAGACTTGCATCTTTTTTATTGGTCAAGCATTTTTCTCAGTACAATATTTTGAATCCATAGGTTGCAAAATATCAGAATGGCATTTACTTGGTAATTCCTACCAATGACAAATGTTAAATCCTCCTTGGTGCCCAACATTGTCAAATGAGAGATGTTTACATGCGTCTGTACTTTGGTAAATGGTTGAATGATGTAAAATGTGGTTGCTGTTGGCCATTTGATTTTACAGATTATGTATTCTTCACACTGGACAGGTTTGATCACTCTTAGCCTTGTCATGTAACAAAAGAGGATGCATGAGTGCATTGATTAAGAATGTCACTTGCACCAAAAAGGGTTTAAAGCATTCCATCATTCTGTACTTGCATCTACATGCAGTCAGTGAATGTGCCTCTCTCCTGTCCATTTGTGGTTCAGGCAGAATTTCAACAATATTCACTGGTTTAAATGTCTCAATTTATTCAATCTCTGGCCACAACTCTGATGCAAAATAGCTGCCCACCATCCAAGTTTGGGATTAGAATAAAGTACTCTGGGATTGTCCAATGTGCATGAAACTTCAGATGTATACTCAGCAACAAAAGTTTCTGTGACACCATTTATGTGTATGTTATAAATGACACGCAAAGATCTCAATGCAATCAATATGTTTATTTAACAGGAGAAACACTGACTTTTCAGTGCCAACGTCACTCAAAACGAAAAATGTCATTTTCATGCGTCATGAAGCACTTGTCTGACGTCTAACCAATTGTGACCTTCACACTTCAATACCGGGTGTGACTTCCTCGTGCCATGATGCAAGCAACGCATCTCCGGCGCATGGACCGAATCAGATGTGCCAGAAATTGCTGTGGGATGTCATTCCAAATCTGACGTAGACGTTGTCGCAATTCCTGGAGTGTAGCTGGCGGGTTATCCAACCGCCGCAAACGTCGATCCATCTCGTCCCAAAGATGCTCGATTGGGGACATGTCTGGGGATCTGGCTGGCCATGGCAGGACATTGACATGTTGTTGCATCAGATACTGCTGTACAATCCTTGCAACGTGTGGTCTGGCGTTATCATGTTGCAGCGTTATTCCGGGACCATGTTGCATCAAAAACGGTACCACCAATGGCCGTAGCACTTCATCGCGATATCTTTGACCTGTCAGATTTCCATCAATAACAAGCAAATCTGTTCTGTTTCTAGCCGTGATCCCTCCCCAAATCATGACACTACCACCTCCAAAACGATCAAATTCCTGAACACAGTTGTTGGCATAACGTTCTCCACGTCGACGGTATACACGTAAACGACCATCACATCGGTTAAGCATGAATCTTGATTCATCAGTGAAGAGTACAAGATCCCACTGACATTGGATCCACCGTCGATGTTGTTGTGCCCACTGTAGACGCAGTCGTCGGTGTTGTACTGTGAGTATTGGACGTCTTGCTGGCTGACGTGGGACAATGCCAAAATGACGGAGACGGCGACGGATTGTCTGTGCAGACAGTCGCCTCAAACCAGGTATCGTTCTTGCAGTTATGGTTGCAGGTTGGAATCGATTTCGGAGATGGGTTGTTCGAATCCAGTTGTCCTGTCTGGGAGTGGTTACTCGTGGACGGCCGCTGCGAGGACGGTCTCTGACATGTCTTGTCTGCTGATGACGCTGCCATAAGTTCCAAATGGTGTTTCGGTGGACATTCAGGCGATGAGCAACTTCCCTCTGCGAGGTTCCGGATTCAATCATCCCAATGGCCCTCCACCGATCATTTTCAGACAGTCTTGGCATTTAGAGGGTAGAGTTCCTGATCCGAAATGGCTGTGTTTTCGATAAGTGATGCTTCCGTCGTTCATCAGGCACAATGTGAACATTCCAAAAATTCTCCTCTTTTATTGCCATCCACAAGCATGATTTACGCACATTTTCACATGCAAAGTCATTTTCTCGCATTTTCATGATTTCCATTTCAATGTTGTGTTTACGTGTACTGTTTCAGTCTGATATCACCATGTATGACAATTTCATAATTGCGTTATGAAAAATAATTAACAATATTAGTGTCACAGAAACTTTTGTTGCTGAGTATATGTTGATAATTATCTGAACTACTGCTTTTGTTATTGGTTTTATGGACTTTTTAGCTTTCATGAGGTAAAGGGAGGCAGACTACCTTACCGTGTGTCCCTGACTCCCTCGAATCATCAGAAAGGGTCTATTTTCATTTGGTCTTTTTTGGGGATGTGCACGAGTTAAAAGGGTGTTCAAAATGTATCTTTTTTTCTCTTCCTATTTGAATGAGGGTCCAGAAAGTGTTTTATTCATCATCTCCATGACATTGGCTTTCCGTAGAGATATAATTAGCCAATTTCCTGATTTCTCAAAACATGTCTACTTTAAAACATTCTGGCAATGATCACCACTAATATCTTGAGTGAAAAGACCAGACACGGCTTTCCTCACTGTTGATGGATGGAAAATTTGCTCTATTTTGGCTCTGTCTTCACAGGTTTATGACTTCTCTAACACTTCAAGGTCAAACATTGTCACCAATGAAGCCTAATTACAAGTAACTAAAACAATTAAATTAAGCATTTTCTATTACCTAGAGAAACCAAATATTCATCAAAAAATCAAGAAACGTCAAGTCTGTGTACTGAAGACAAACTTGTGTATTTCCTCAATTTTTTTTTTTGCTCTTTTTTTCAGAATATTTAGTTATGAGCCAATACCATACCATTTCAGTCAAGCTAAGTTTGATTGTCCATTTTTTTCAGCATTTCTGCAGTAGAATTGCCCTAAAATTCACATTCAGTTGTCCATTTACATGAAAATGCTACTTATTTGGTTGAACTTTGCATCACAACTGAGTTGTGTGTTGACTAATTCAGTTTGCACTCTTATGAACACATGCTGCTCAATGGGAAATATTTTACGTTGACAGGTTAAAAAATGAACACCAATGAAAATTAATGATGTGCTCTAATAAAAATTG
The DNA here is from genome assembly GCA_029721435.1 of Gymnothorax reevesii. NCBI lineage: Eukaryota > Metazoa > Chordata > Actinopteri > Anguilliformes > Muraenidae > Gymnothorax > Gymnothorax reevesii. The sequence continues at coordinate 87,826,626 of CM056577.1, read as the reverse complement.
TGATTAATTACCAGAAGTACTGGATAATCAGCTGAAGCTTAGATTGTGATTTTTTTTTTTTGCTGACCCACACTTAATTGAAAAGCCATTCCTTTTCTAGTCATCCTGTTATGATGGCTGTAGTTGTAAAAAAAAAAAAAAAAAAAAGCATTTTAAATGTATTTATTATCATTATTTTTTGATTGTTTGTTTTGGTTTATAGTTAAAATGGTGTGGTGGCAGCATTGATTGCCCAGCAAATGGTACAGAAGCATAAAGCGTACAAAACTGCAAGGTTGTTACAGCGCTTTTTAAGCACTTTTTAAGTCATTCTGGAGGCTTCAAAGAGGATGTTCACTCGGAAATCTCATGAGGATTTGTTGAGAACAGCTGTAAGTTACTCAGGTAGTAGCATTGTAAACCTTAATGCGAGGAAACTTCCTTGGCTGGTGAGCTGCACTCACAAAGCCAAGTACAATCTCCCCAGGGAACTGCAGGAAAACTAGTTTAGTGAAGAACTTTTCAGAAGTTTGTGTCGACAGCAGAACGTGTCGAGTTCAGATTGCCCTCATAATGAAACCTGTGAATAGTGTGGAGTGGGCTTGCTTTACTTCCTCTCCTGACGACCAATCTAAGATAATTTTGCATGCTTCGACTCCCACCCCCAACTAATTTCAGGTTCCTTTTTTCCTCAGGAGGATCTTTTTGTCAAGGCAAGCAGTAGAGACACTGCACTATTCCCAGGATATTTATTGATTCTGTCCTTTATTGCAGCACTGCAGTTCTATAATTTGCTGTAGTTAATATGCTCGCACCATCCTGCTATCACAATGTGCGATACCAGCAAAGGGGAGGGGTGATACCAACCCAATCTGCACTGTCTGATGATCTGAAAGCTGAATTTATTTCCTGCTATTTTCCGAAACAAACAAATGTAAGTAAAAATTAGTTGTAATGTAAATCAACATCTTTCCATCACCTACAGTGCTGTAAGAAGTTTATGCCCCCTTGCTATTTTTCCTCTTTTTTTACATATTTGTCACATAAATGTTTCAAATCATCAAACCAATTTCAATGTTTGACAACGATAATCCAAGCGAACCCAGAATATAGGTTTTAAATGGTGGTTTCAATCATTGATGGAAAAAGCTGTGAAATTCTATCCAGCCCTCACTGAAAAGGTGATCTTGCCCTTTACCCTCAACCAACTAAATAAATGTGATTGATACTTGTGTTCTGTTTCACTGGACACATCCAGATTTGAGTACTACCAGCCCTGCTAAGTCTAAGCATCACTGACAGTGGGCTCAAAAATGACGGGCATCCCTGATTGGCAATGTACAAGCAATACAAATTTTATATATATATATATATATCTATATATAGGAATAGTTAGGGCACCTCTCTGAAGCAGGATAATAATTTACTCTGTCTTCACAAAAAATGATCACAGTGGCATGTCATTAATTTTCTAATAAAAGCTGAGTATTGGGGTGTTTTACAGACAAAGACTTTTAGTGTAGCAATATTAAGTTGTATTAAATTAAATCAGATGTTAAAAACAGGCTGTGCAAACATTTTGGCACCCTTGTCATTTTGTTGATTTGAATACCTGTAACTACTAAAACTGATTAATTGGAACACAAAATTGGTTTGATAAGCTCACGAAGCATTGAACTTCATAGTCCGGTGCATCCTATAATGAGAAAAGGTATTTAAAGTGGCCAATTTCAAGTTGTTCTTCTCTTTGACTCTCTTCTGAAGAGTGGCGACATGAGGGCCTCAAAACAACTCTCAAATAATGTGAAAACAAAGATTGTTGAGCATTGTGGTTTAGGGGAAGGCTACAAAAAGCTATCTCAGATATTTCACGACTCAGTTTCCAGTATGAGGAACATGGTGAGAAAATGGACAGCAACAGGCACCGTTTTTGTTAAGGCCAGAAGTGGCAGGCCAAAAAAAATATTTGAGAGCAAAAGCAAAGGATGGTGAGAATGGTCAAAAACAACCCACAGACCGCCTCCAAAGACCAACAAGATGATCTTGCAGCAGACTGTGTCACTGCGCATCCTTCAACAATTCAGCACCCTGAAAAGCTGTACGGGAGATTGATGTGGAACAAGCCTTTTCTGAGCCCATGCCACAGTCGCTCGAGGTATGCAAAAGCATATTTGGACAAGCCAGCTTCATTTTGGAATAAGGTGCTGTGGTCTAATGAAACAAAGATTGAGTTATCTGGGAATAACAAGCGGCCTTATGGATGGCGGTGAAAGAACAGAGCATTGCAAGAAAAACACTACCCACAGTAAAATTTGGTGGAGGTTCCATCATGCTGTGGGGCCCTGTGGCCAGTGCCGGTAGTGGGAATCTTATTAAAGTTGATGATCGCATGGATTCCACTCAACGTCAGCGAACTCTTGAGAGTAATTATCGAGAATCTGTCACAAAGCTGAAGTTTCGATGGACATCAGCTGAACTGATGTCCATCAGTTATTTGATCAATCAAAATGAAGTTGCTTATACAACACCCAATGATTTATAAATGAAAATAATGGAAATTGTCAGGGGTGCCCCAACTTTTTGATATGAGTATATGTATACATACAACCCCAATTTGGAAATAGTTGGGGTAAATTGTTAATAAAAACAAAACGCAATGATTGTCAGATCACATGTTACAATAGAACATAGATAACATTTCAAATGTTGAAACTGAAATTTTTGTCCACAAAATTAGCTCATTTCAAATTTTCTGGCTGCAACAGGTCTCAAAAGTTGGAATACAGGCAAAAAAAAAGAGCTGAAAAAGTGATTTATATAAGAGAATCAGCTGAAAGAATATTTAGCAAGTAATTGGCATCAGGTGTGTAACATGATTGGCTATAAAAGGGATGTCTTAGAGAGGCTGAGTCTCACAGATGTAAAGATGGCCAGAGGCTCTCCAACCTGTGAAAGCTTGCATAAAAAAATTGAGGAATACTTTAAAAGTACAATGTGGGGCGGCACGGCTAAGGAGGTAGAGCGGGTGGTCTTGGAATCAGAAGATTTCTGGTTTGATACCTGGCTCCTCCAGAGCATGTGTCAAAGTGTCCTTGAGCAAGACACTGAACCCCACACTGCTCCTGATGTGCAGGTTGGCGCCTTGCATGGCAGCCTCCGCCATCAGGGTGAATGAGAGTCTAATTGTAAAGCGCTTTGGGGTCATATCATGTGACTAGAAAGTACTATATAAATGCAGACCATTTATCATTTACCAATGTTCCTTAATGTCAAATTGCAAAGGCTTTGAAGGTCTCTTCATCGACAATGCATAATATCATCAAAAGATGAGGGGAGCAAGGCCGAAGACCTTTACCGGATGCCTGTGATCTTTGGGCCCTCAGATGCCACTGCATCGCTCACCGGCATGATTCTGTCATTGACATTACTACACTCAACAAAAATATAAACGCAACACTTTTGTTTTTGCTCCCATTTGGTCATGAGATGGACTCAAAGATCTAAAATTCATTCCAGATACACAATATTACCATTTCTCTCAAACATTGTTCACAAATCTGTCTAAATGTGTGATAGTGAGCACTTTTGCTTTGCTGAGACAATCCATCCCACCTCACAGGTGTGCCACATCAAGATGCTCATCAGACACCATGATTAGTGCACAGGTGTACCTTAGACTGTCCACAATAAAAGGCCACCCTGTATTGTGCAGTTTTTGCTTTATTGGGGTCTGGGGACTCAGAACCAGTCAGTATCTGGTGTGACCACCATTTGCCTCATGCAGTGCAACACATCTTCTTCGCATAGAGTTAATCAGATTGTGAATTGTGGCCTGTGGAAAGTTGGTCCACTCCTCTTCAATGGCTGTGCGAAGTTGCTGGATATTAGTGGGAACTGGTACGCGCTGTCGTATACGCCGGTCAAGCACATCCCAAACATGCTCAATGGGTGACATGTCTGGTGAGTATGCTGGCCATGCAAGAACTGGGACATTTTCAGCTTCCAAGAATTGTGTACAGATCGTTGCAACATGGGGCTGTGCATTATCCTGCTGAAACATGAGGTGATGTTCATGGATGTATGGCACAACAATGGGCCTCAGGATCTCATCACGGTATCTCTGTGCATTCAAAATGCCATCAATGAAATGCACCTGTGTTCTTCGTCCATAACAGATGCCTGCCCATACCATAACCCCACCACCACCATGGGCCACTCGATCCACAACATTGACATCAGCAAAGCGCTCACCCACACGACGCCACACACGCTGTCTGCCATCTGCCCTGAACAATGTAAACCGAGATTCATCCGTGAAGAGAACACCTCTCCAACGTGCCAGACGCCATCGAATGTGAGCATTTGCCCACTCAAGTCTGTTATGGCAACGATCTGGAGTCAGGTTAAGACCCCGATGAGGACGACGAGCATGCAGTTGAGCTTCCCTGAGACGGTTTCTGACAGTTTGAGCAGAAATTCTTTGGTTATGCAAACCAATTGTTTCAGCAGCTGTCTGAGTAGCTGGTCTCAGACGATCTTGGAGGTGAACCTGCTGGATGTGGAGGTCCTGGGCTGGTGTGGTTACACGTGCTCTGCGGTTGTGAGGCCGGTTGGATGTACTGCCATATTCACTGAAATGCCTTTGGAGACGGCTTATGGTGGAGAAATGAACATTCAATGCCCGAGCAACAGATCTGGTTGACATTCCTGCTGTCAGCATGCCAATTGCACGCTCCCTCAATGCTTGCGCCATCTGTGGCATTTTGCTGTGAGACAATCTGCATATTTCAGAGTGGCCTTTTATTGTGGGCAGTATAAGGTACACCTGTGCACTAATCATGGTGTCTGATGAACATCTTGATGTGGCACACCCGTGAGGTGGGATGGATTGTCTCAGCAAAGCAAAAGTGCTCACTATCACACATTTGGACAGATTTGTGAACAATGTTTGAGAGAAATGGTAATATTGTGTATCTGGAATGAATTTTAGATCTTTGAGTCCATCTCATGACAAATGGGAGCAAAAACAAAAGTGTTGCGTTTATATTTTTGTTGAGTGTAGAAACATTGCAAGACCTATGGCTAAGTGTAGAAGTCAAAGGTCTCTCCCTCAAACATGGTGCTGGACAATGACAGCTAAAAAGAAGTTGCTCAATTCATGTATGATCGTTGCCACCTGAAAAAGAGGGGTTTTTAGAGAAGTTAGTCAACAGGTTGATATTTCACTTTTTCGTGTTCCCTTGCAATATTTCATACATTTCTGCAGAGCAAAAAACAGACGCAAACCTTCCATTATTATTTAGGTTCTCTCAGGCAATGCAATTTGCGTGCGTATTCCATGGTACATGACAGTTTTTCCTCTCGTGCCAGGCTGTTATGCAAAATCAGACCAAAGTAATGTAAAAGTATATGAAAATACACAATGCAATAAACCAGCTGGTCACAACTTTAATATCACTTGTTGTCGCTTACATTTTCATGGTCTCTTGAAAATCAACAACGCTGCCTTTTTCCCTCAACTTTATTAACTTTTTCCCAATTCAGAACAGAATTATACAAAAAGCATTTTTGTTAACATTTTGATTAAGCTCACGATCCCCATCATCATCTTGTTTCATTTGTGTTGACTGCAGTGCATATGATTTTTCAACTTACTTTATATTTCTGTTTGAGGTTCTTCCATTTCGTTTTATCCACCGTGGCTCCACCTTGCCCTCCAGGCCATGCTCGTTTATGAACATTCTACAGAAACATAACATCGGTGACATCGACCTAACTGAATATAAGCATTTCCTAACGTTGCAATACTCAGATAATATTATTTATATTTATATATTATAAATATTATATAATATGTATTATTGAAATCCTCTGACCGCCGCATTGAGCCCCACTGGGAAGAGCGCCTCATTGCAGGCTCTCCAGGAGATGAGGCGCCCTGTATCTTCATCCGCCCCTAAAAGAAACGAACAAACGAGCAAGATGTGCGTCGTTACATCCAGCATTTTACACGGATTAATCATCGGAAGTCCTCACTTATACGCCAGAAACAACTGCGGTGTTATAAGCCCATTTTAGCTACATTGGCTAACGGCCCGATTTATGTCTGCTGATGCTGACAGTATATACCCGGACGGAAACGTTCTTTGCTACTCTGAAATGATACATTCAATACACCTTCAGCTGAATATTATTTTACCATACATATGTTGTGTTCTGGCCTTTGGCCAGGACAGCATTTATGGTTTTAACAGTTTCATGTTCAAGATTTCATAGTTCATGCCACAGTTTTAACAGTTTCTTGTATCAGGTTTTTGCATTTCATGTTTCACATTTATAGTCCATGTTTATACTTTTCCATGTTTTTGTTCATGCCAGGTCTGCCAAGCCACTCCACCGCTTGTCTGCGTTCCGCCCCCTGCCTTTGTTGTTGCACATTTCTGAGCTGTGGTGGGCTTTGGTATTTCCCCTTCTTTCCATGCTGTGCTGGATTCGGGCCTTTCTAAGCTTAATTGACAATTAACTGTTTTTAAGTTACTAACATTTACTAACACTCACTGGGTGGTGTAATTCATTAGATAGGCACATTACTAATATTACTAATTTAGACAGGGAGTTTGTCATGATTCCTGCTTTGCTATTTCAAAATCTTGCTGTGCTTTTCTGTTCTGAACATCATGCTGCTTTCAAACTGCATTCTTAATTGGTACTTAAGCTGAGCACGCTCATTCTCTTAATGAGCAAGTCTTGTTATCCAATCTTGGTCCATGTCTCATGATCTTGCCCTGCCTCTTGTTTCTCCTCCTCCAGGTGTTGCCCTTCATGTCTTGATTTCTAGCCTTTATCTGGATGCGGTGGAAGTTGGCTGGCAGACAGTGTCTCAAGTCTCGTTTCATGTACAAGTTTTGTCGCTCATGTTCATGCTTCCAAGTCCTTGTTCATGGTTCCAAGTCTTGTTCTTAGTCCTTGTGAATATAGCCTTAGTCTTGTTGTTTATTTTCGTTCTTGGATTTCTGCCTGGAGTTTCCATTTTTTTTGTTCTTGCCGTTTTTGCTATTTAGTTTCCCAGCTCTGTGTAGCTTACCTTAGTTTGTCTTTTTGCAACCCTTTGGGCCAAGTTTTTCATTTTTCATTCGTATTGTGGGCGAGGACAGCAACCGAAGTAAGAAAATAAATGTGGGTTTATCTTAATCGATAGAACTCTTTCTAAACAAATGACAAACTCAACACAAACGGGAAACTAATCACGTCAGGTTAGTTCCTCAGGCTCGCTCATTGGTTTCGCTACTGTAGCCATCCAGCAACTTACGCATCAAACACGCGGTCACTGTAAATTGGCAGATGGCAATGCACGCAACATGGCAGAGGCGGACCGAACACGCATCTGGTGTAAATCCCGGGTGAGATTAAATGACAACAGACAGAACAGAGCATCTTACTGTGTCACACTTTGATAACACAAAAAAGCAATGGTTTTTATCTGCATCATTAAATTTAAAAAAAAAATCTAAATTTCTCAATTTGATCTCCCGTATTTACTTCTTTTTTTTCTTCCCCAAATTTCTGTTGACGTTAGTACAGGTTATAGGCTCCCGCTTTTAGAACAATCAAGCTTGTAAACACCAATTTGTGGTGTTCCTTGAGAATCTCGCAGAAGCAGTTAGGCTACGCAAACTTAACAAAAATGAAAAAATTATTCAGTTGTCTTTCCGGTAATTCATTCAGTTAACTTTGAGTGCATTGACTTTCAGTGCCATAGCCAGAACCGAAAATTTGTGGTCCTCAGAACATCCCTTTTTTCCCTACCAAAGAGACAGCCCCATCCTCATATTGCAGGTAGTTTGTAGGCTGTATACTAGAGCATTTTCAGGCTGCAGAAGGGACTGGGGCTGCTATAGGTATTAGTCTTGATATTGGTAAAGTTTTTTGTTTGATAGCCCTGTGACATGCGTTCTGATTGGTTTATTTGTCATTCTTTCACAGGATTACCACCATATGAAACAATTGTATGTTGTTTGACATAGAGCTGGGCGATTAACCAAATGGCATTATTATTTTAAGCACAATAAAAGTAACTGCCACTATGAGGCAGACAGACGAGCATGCATATTACCTTTTCTAAGACACATACCTAATGCGGTGTTGAATGAACAGCTGAGGCCATTTGAAATCCTTCTGGGAAGAAAACTGTGATTTGAAGTCCACTAATTACCAGCGAGGTTGGGCAACCTCCATCGCCATGGCATAATTAGCTCACCTGAAATCAATTCCGTTGTATTTTGCCTAACTTGCAATCAAGCCATGTGTTCAGCCAGCTGACTAATCAAAACCAAAATGTGGCCTGTAATGATTAGGAAGAGATAATGAGAAGCAGACAGACCTGACCAGGTTACCTTCTTAGACTGAAAGAATGGCAATGATCTGAATTAATACCTCCTCTCATCGTAGAATTTTTATCCATTATTAAAAATATTTTGTAAAAATAAAATCATTTTAAGATGGCCCTGGTTTTTAAGCATTTAAAAATACATGCTGAGAGGAAAACATTTTGTGAAGCATATCGAATGTGAATGTGTTATTTTTGCATTTCATGCAATAGTCAAATGCGCCGAAGATTTGGCAAACACGTTCAGGCGAATTTTTCGCGTTTTTTATTTGATAATTGAACAAGATTAATTTAAAATAAAGTAATTAATACCTCTTGATTATGGTTACTTTTGAGCGTCTAAATCGCCTATAGTGAAATAGGAAAACATTTTGTTCAAGTGTATCGAACATGACGTAAATTGTTAACGCATGGAGAATGGCCAAATGTAAAACTAAAAATAATCTAACAGTGAGTGAAATAACTTTTTTGGCAGCTTGATGGACATTTGGATATGTATGCTTTCACTTGGAGGCATAATCTTTAAAAAGTTGGGAACCTGTACATTTGACCTTTCAATGTTTAGGTTTGAACTCCAAACGCATGCCATGCAATGAACTTTCATAGTAACAAACTCATTGATATGGTCTTTGTAGCCCAGTTTCTGGGAAAGTTCATGCTCTGCGGAGAGCATTGCCAAACCATTTAACCTCTCATGAGACATGGTAGAGCGCAAGTAAAATTGTAGGAAAGCTATTAAATAAGATAACATAGACAGTAATCATATAATTAATTTGTTAGAAATGAATTCTAAGCCTAATCTATATATCATCTTCAGCAGCTTTTACGACAAAACATTCTACTTCAAGATGGAATTTTGAGAAATTTCGGTTAATTGCCATCCATTGAATATCATATTGCAGTCTTCCTGTTTGACGCCAAGTTTTTTTTCTTAATTGTAATTGACAACTCAGCTTATTGGAAGCATATTCGTTCATTAAATTATTCTTAATTGGCAACAGGTTGACAGGTAACTTGCAAAATGGTAATGTCACTCATTGTATAGAGTTTTAATATTACATAATTAAACTTAACACGCGGACCTAAGTCGGCAAAATCACATTTTTAAAAGATTTCTTCTTTTCTTTTTATGTCAAAGCCAATTGAACATTTTATTACTAATGTTATTGCAAAGAACAATAATGCCAGCCAAAATTATATGGTCAGTGATTCTAGCAATTGATCCACGCAAATAAAAGAATCAACACAGATTTCCCAGGGCCCGGGACAACTGACCCGGTTGTTCCCTTCTGTCAGTGGGCCTAACACCGACCTTAACTGAGCCAAGTGAATCCTGGTGTTCTTTGCATATTAGTCTGGTTTCTTTGGTGACTTCCTGGATGAGTCATGAATACACTCTTTCATTTTAGTAGGTTAGCGCCTCCTTAGAAGCTTTATCACCATTCCAGGTTTTCTCCATTTGTATGTAATCTCTCTTATCATGGTTTAGTGGAATCCCAGAGCGTTAGAAATGGCTTTGCAACCTTTCCCTAACTGATGGATTTCAATGACTTTGTTAAGCGTTTTTGAATATCTTCAAATTGCAGCACCATATGTTGCTTTTTGCCTTCTTCACACCACCGAACAGCTTCTATTGATGTGATATTTTGATTCTGCACAGTTGGCCGTAATCATGCCTGGGGGTGTCTAATGAAATAAAGTTGTGAAGTGATGACATCACAGCTACATAGCTTTTGGTGTTGGAAATAAAATCCCTATGGAAATTATAATGGGCATTGCTCGAACTCGTATTAATTTTATGAGTCGGCTTGCTCGAGAGCCCACGGGGTATATGGATGCTAATGATCACATCACAAATTCACTGTTTGTTGCCAAAAATGATATGCCTTTGTACTTGCAATCCAGTTTGTAGTCCCCTTTTGCAAACTACATATCCACTACACAAACGGGTGAGCCATTGGCGATCTCCATGCAACTTTTACTACACAGCAGGCCACTATCTGCCAGTGCTATTATTTTGCCATTTAGCTTGCTAGATAGCTAGCACTTATGTACAGCATCTGGCTATGCTTGCGAACTACCAAGCTAGTGAGCTAATTATATCTTATGCACATAGCTAAATCAATGGAAATCGTAAATGGTTATATTCCTGCCACTGTTATATAGCAAGCTAGCAGGCATTTTCATTCACCAAGTATAAGTAGCCAAGTGAGCTAGCTATACTTAGCTAGTGTTGTGCTGCAAACATTTCACTAGCTGTCATTTACATGCATCAAATAAGACGTTAGCCAACTACTGAATTTGGGAAACTGGCTCGCCAGCTATGTTAGCCAGCTGAGTTAGTTTGCTTGCTCAGCTTGCCTTACTTGGTGAATATAAATCACTAGAAACAGTGAACAGTGATTATACCGGTAGTTAATTAGCGTTAGATAAGCAAGTAGACATGAATTAGCTGTGTAGCTTGGTCAGTTATGTGTAGCCAAGGCTGATTAGTTTGTTTGCTTGGTACATTTGGCCTCATTCACCAATAACTTTTTAAGAATCTTCTTACGGTGTTCTTTAGAAGGTTCTCAGAAAACTCTACGTCGAATTCATCAACGTCTTCTTAAACTTCAAAATTGTTTGCAGCTGTGTTCTTATTTTGATGGATCCCATCTCCTAAACTGAGAGCGCGTGCCTGTTGAGCCTTAGGAACATATGATTAGCATAGGTAACCGCCCATCAATGCCCATACAAGGGCATGAAACTGCAGGGCTGTGAGCAGGCACAGATGTCATACAGAGGAAACAGCAACAACAAAATGTCCAAAGCAAAAATTAAATCAATTGGAGCGCAGTCAGTAAAGAGAAAAAAAAACTTTGGTAGTTCAGGGGAGGAGGTACTCCTGCCGAAAAAAAAAAAAAAAAGATATATATATATATATATATATGTATATATTTATATTTATATATAAATATATGTAGTAGCTTTAGAGCAGATTACACTAACACGAACAAAAAGGAGGAGGCTGTCACACATGCAGTGAACACAGTATCAGGAGAAGGACACACAACAGAGGAGGTAAAAAGAAATGGTTTGATCTCAAATCTGACACCAAAAAAAAAAATAACATAGCAAAATAGCAAAAATAGAGGAAATGGGGGGGAGGCAAATATTCATAGCACGGTACGTGTGTTTGTGAAGCAGTTGAAATGCATAAAAATTGTATGAAAGTAAAAGTAAACACTAGAGGCTAATTTTCCATGATCTAATAAGTATAAGAATCTAATATCTGCTGACAATGCTTAAATGTGATGTAATGCTGCAACTATTAAAGTATACCACTGACTGCAACTATTTATATGCAAGGTACATGATGTTTCACCAGTGACGGAAATTTAATAACAAACTGATTATGGATCTCAGTTGAATTTTGAAAGAATGTGAAAAACATAAAATTGGATTTAACCATGAAGGACTCTACAGCTGAGGAAAAGTGAGAGAAGGGGGATTAAATTGTGCTCTCATCATGCCCGGCTTCTCTTGCGCTCAACACTCAAGTGAAGCAGCTTTAGTCTGCACAGAAATGTAAATGAGGTAATAAAAAAGGATTAATGCATCATGCCTGTCCTCAGACCCACTGAAATTAATGTCAAATTAAAGTACCTCATTCAAATGAGCAATGAAATCCAAAGTATTATTTAGACCGCGCCAACCCCAAAGCTTCTGCACTCTTTCTGTGTGTGCGCACAAGTTTGTGTATTTATGGATGGGTGTGTGACTGAGTGAAAATGTTAAGCACCAGCAAATCAAACATCAGGGGCCTCTCTCCAATTGTGATGGTCAGTTTTTTGAGACGGCAAATGCTGTGGCTGGAACAAACGGAAGAATAGCAAAATTAGAGACAAACACAGACAGAAATTAGAGAAGGAGACTCGCGCTTCCAAAGGACCTAGATCCAGTCCGTGCAACAATCAGGAAGCAAAGCAAGTTCGAAAGAACGAATTGAAAGGGAAAAAATCTCGGAAGCGGAGATAAAAAGAATTAGCACCAGACAATGCCCAGAAAGAGGAGAAACAGAGAAAGATTCCTTCGCTATCTAGCACTTTCCTCTTTTGCAGCTAATGCCTTGTTATGGCATCAATTTGTTATGGCCCCACATTGTTATGACCCCAATTTGCTACAACATATCGGACAGCAAGGGATGACAGACAAACTTTTAAAACTTTAACAGATTTAATAAACCAAAGCCTGACCAAGATTGAAATATTTAAGAAAAATGAGATAGTTACAGTCCCTTGGTAATGGAGACGGGGTTGCTATCTTGCAATGTCCTGGGACAGGAAAATGCTCCCACACAGGCAAAATCCACAAAAAGAGCTTCACAGGTCTTGAAAAGAGTGACAGGTCTGGTCAAATGTGTCCTTCCACAATTTCTCCTTGCAATTTCTCCTACTACTTTACTCTCAATTTTTCAATTCTCTGGGACTTTCCCCTCTCAGGCATGCCCAGGACATTCCCAAAACCTAGCTCCAAACTGGGCTTAACAAAAAAAAAGTCAATACTGCCATCTAGTGGCTCCCCCCCCCTCATGGTGCGTCAAATTCAAATGCTCACCATGAGAAATAAAAAAAGCTGCAAGAGAAGTTTCCCTTGAAACACTGAGTTTAGGATAAATAAATATTTTTCTCAAAATCTGTACTCTGTATTGTAAGGCTATGAACAAATAGCTGTATGTGTAGCTATAAAACAAAAATGGTATAGATTCCATGGCAGCAAGAAACTTCCAGAAAAACTTCGAACAAACTTGATCTTAAGAAAATAATGCCTTGGATTTATGAACGAAGGAATCCATGCCATGATAAAATCAACACCTGAACAGTAATCCCTTTTGTCTGGTGCTAATCACCCTTACAGCTGGTCAGCATCAATGTGCAGATTCATTATATAACGTTAGCTAATGGGAGTTAGTTTAGTGAGCGAATTTTCGTAGCTATGCTGACTTACCAATGTTAGTTTGTCACTATACTCTATTACCTATGCAATAAAAGCTCAAGTCAATTATAAACAAAGCATAACATTATAGTAACTTGCTTGCAAACAGATTAGTGAATAAATGAAAAAATTGAATGAAATGCCTCTTGAAAACACATGAAAGATTAGCTAAACTAGACAGTCTGGTCGCCCACAACCGCACGGGTGTCGCCCCCTAAATGCCGCTTCTCCCCTTTTTTGCGCATTATTTGGCCAACATTGTTGCCATGGCAACCCAAAATCGATAAAGTAGGTGTCATAACCTAAGTATACCAAATGTCCATACCAAATATGAAAGTAATCAGTCAAAAATTACAGCCTGTGCCGCGACTACACAAGGAAGTGTCTACAAACGTGGCGGCAGCGGAAACGACTTCATCCAGGGGCTACAATAACACCCCAATAAAATACTGGTGCTAGCTCCGTCATCCAGATCGATAACCTGTTCAACTTAGAGGGGAGAGATGAGGTAGTGGTCTGCCAATGGCCGCAACACAAACTGTGGCTGGTGCCACGCATGAAAGTTCTAATGTGCATTCACGCACTCTACAGTGACGTGATTAACTTTACTTCATTTACAGTTTCCTTAGCTGTAATAGGTTAGGGGCCAAAGCCAGCATCTAGCATATCCTAGTGTCTCTCGGTGAAAAGCAGGAACACATTCTCAGTCAGTTTGCTAATTCCATCACAGAGATCACATCACTGGCAATTTCAATTCTCTAATTGGTCTTGCATGCACAATATATCTTTTGGATGTGAGAGGATACCCACCGAAATATGGGAACAGGATGCCCCTGAAAGGCATATTTTCACCCACATCCTTTTTGCTGTGAAGTCTTTTTCAAGTCTTTTTTCGGTGCTTGCCGAAGACCAGAACTGCTCTTACACCCGTTCTAACACTCATACTTTCAGTGACAAACTATAAGCATACAGGAATGCTCCCCCTGCACAGAGGGATATGCCCATTAAAATTAACTGGGACACTGTTTATAAATTCTTCAGGAGTGTGAGGGAGAGGAAAAGTCCTGGTCCAGATAACATTGAAGGTAGACTTCTGAAGAACTGTGCAATGCAGCTGGCTGGCATCTTCACTTTTATCTCTTCTATGTCTCTCCAGCTCCACAGGGTTCCTTGTCTTTGGAAGGAATCTGTTATTATACCTGTGCCCAAGGTTAAAATACCAAAATCTCAAAAAGACTGTCGGCCTGTTGCTCTGACCTCTCTTATCATGAAGGTCTTTGAGAGAATTGACTTATGACTAAGCCCCGCCCGCAAATGCGATGAGCCAATTACAGTGCATATTCTCTCCCCATATACTCAGACATTCTGAGCCCGAACTTCCACTGAAATGCATTATGGAAATTCTGACTCATTTGCTTTTGTGGGGTTTTAAAATGATTTAAAATGAAGTTCAAAAAAATGGGCAAACGCTGTGCGTGGAGTAAATGTAACTCTGATACAAGGTAATCAAAGAGGCTGGGCGATAGGGTGTATTTTATACCCTTCCCAAACCCATATCATAACCGAGAGAAGTGTCTCCTCCGGATAAAGCTTTGTGGAAGACCCCACTATCAGCTTAAGGTAGCTTACAAAAGTCAACAAGGATGTCTACATTTGTTCTAAACTAAGTCAACATCGTGCCACTTTGCTGGAGATTAATGTTATCTTTTACATCGCTTAGTTAGCTAACGACAGCTAAAGTTAGTAAACTCTAAGGCTAACTTCAGTGCTGACGGACGTTAGCTTAACGTGAGCTCCTGGTTGCATTGTTCACCGTGTCACCTTGTTTACTTAGAAGGAGTTCAGTCACATCAGGTTAGATTTCTTAAATTCGGTAGCATTAATAATACATAGGCTAAATTAAATTTATTACCCTGCAGTGCACAAACAATGCTGATCCTCTATCTTGTTGTGTGAGAGGGTGACGGAAACAAGATGCGGTTGATCGCGTTTGCACATAGACCTGAAAATTTCAGCTTATAATTTAAACTTTTCGTTGACCTTCTCTACTCTAAATCCATTAATATATCCCTCCAATGCATAGTGTAACCCTTTTTGTTGACTTATTGATGATATTTCAGCATTTTATCGCCAAAAATCATCGATAGCATCCTGAAAAATATCTCCAACTGTGATACCAGCCATTAGCGCCTGTTCTAAAATGTTGTTTGTCCGAGTCAGTAGAAGGGGGCGGGGCTTAGCCATAGCATATAGAGGGTGGAGAGGCCATCAGGGTGCCCTAAGGCTCATAAATCCCCACCCCCCGCTCCCCCAGGGTCAGGGGCCAAGTCAAGTTTCTGCAAGGGCTGGAATCAATTGGAAATCAATCAAATGGCATCCATGCACCTTTCTGTGCTGATGTACAACTGTCACCTACTTTCTCTTCCTGCCTGCTCTGGGGTCATCCCCCTTCCAGGCTGTAGCCCGTACCATCTCCTTAAACAAAATACTAGTTCCTCCAGTAATGCTAGGCCAGCGGCTGGGGTGGCTCCCAGGACAGGACCAGTCAGCAGGGAGGAGGAAGGAACCTTGTTATCAAAGGCGAAGTTTAGGAGGGAGCTGGGGGGGCAAGGCCCCCTCAGAGGCTGAAATAACTCCAACAACCCTTGAGTAAAGCTTATTTGCACCTCTCTGCATAATGATTTAATCCTGGGAAACAGGATTCTTCGAAAAACCCAGCAAAACCACCTCCCAAGAAATACAATAATGAGAAAAACAGTAAAAATTTAGATTTAGAGTTGGATTATATTTAGAAACAGACGCACTGATCAGGTATGCAGTGACTAGTTAAATGCAGAGTCGCTCTCGACCTATTTCCAAATAAGAATCACAGAATTACTTTCGATGTCTTAAACACCTATACATCGCCAGTAATGATTTAGACGCAACAATGACAAAGAGGTAACCAGGCTACAATATATGGGAGAGAGAGAGAGAGAGAGAGAGAACAACTTTATTGGTCCCAATGGACAATTGTATGAACTGCCATATTCTGCATCATTTCAGATGGGTAGCGCCGGCAGCCTCTGATTGTGAACAGAATATAGGACAACAGCATCATCCTCAGTTTAACAGAATGACTGAAAATCTAAATACTTGCTGTAATGAAGTTTTTTTCAAATATAATTTCCATGAGGTTATTCTCTGCAGTTATCACAGCTAATAAACTGGGAATTTCATATACCTCACAGCTAAAGGAAAGATCCAGCTGCATGCAATGCATATATTGCATTATTCCTGATACTTATTAACATGAAATGCATTGTTTCGTTGATGATCATTAATACTGACAAAAAATACACTAAAGTGGTCAGTTAGGGAATCCTTTGTTTTCCATTTCTCCTTGTTGAATATAGTGTTCCTTGAAATATGACCAATGTGTTTTGACTTTTTACTGTTGCTGAAGTTATTCCCAAGTGCAGTTTTTAGATTCCCACTGCCTTTTTTTGACAAAATAGATTACATGTTGCCCAATAACCTAAATGTCAGCAAAAATAAAGACCAAACTGAAACCAAACTGTCAGCCCTTAGTGTAATAAAAATTGTGCAATTGCCAACTTGTTAATAAGCTAATCAAAATATCAAGAAACACAATGATATCTTTTTAAAAATCTCAAAATCTTTGTTCAAATGTTCTCCAAAATACACGTTATTACTTTGACAACTTTTACCTTTAGTTTTTGAACTCTGGGTTCATCAGGAAGATTTTCACAATCATGAATGTCTGGGACACACTCGTCCTCTCCGTCGATAAAGATGAACCCTACATTCACCATCAATAAAGCTTTTTATCAATAAGACAATTCAATTGCCGAATTTTTAAACAAGTAGCAGTCCTAGTGGTTAAAATGAAAAATTGTATAGAATTTCCCATCTTCGCTGTGCAAGAGTTTTGTGCGAAAGGAATTAAAGGCCTGTCCCACATCAACACCTGTCCTAATGATAGGCCAGTTGAGTTCAATGATTGAAGTAAATCAAAGCTCAGGCTATTAATTTAAGTTTTACGCTGAGCGTATAATTAATATAGCAAGCTAATGGCTATGGTCTAAATAATGCAAAAATGCATATCTTTTTGGTCAAATAATGCAATAATTTTTGGGGAGGGACAGTCCTCTAATCCCCCTGGGTCATTCCATGTCAAATCAACCATATTTTAGGGACTTCCCCACCAAAAAAAATTTTTTTATTATATTCCCCACAGTGGAAGATTTATATATCTGGTGTGAAATGGTGAGATAATTAAGCTCAACTATAGTCAGTTCCTGGGGGGGGGGGGGGGGGTTATTTTGTTCTATATGATTATTTGTATCTCTCTATGCACTCAAAAGTTCTGAAATGGCTGAAAAATCCATTAATTTTAAGGAATAAAAGTGATATTTTTGCACTCTTACACCCCGCCCCCTGAAGAAGTATGAAGTTTCCGAGACGTAAGTCACATGTTCCTATAACGTCATCAAAGGAAAGCACCTCAGCCTTAGCAATCAATCACTGCAGTCCATTTACACGCTTGTTTACACACATTTTCTGGTGTGTTTGTTTCGTGTATGAGCCTGCAATCAAGATATCTATCTATCTAATTGTTACACTCGACAAACTGTGTTACGTAGGCTAACGTAGCTAGATGGCTGGATACATAGTGGACATGAGGACAACTATCCAAACTCAGGTATAAATCTAATGATGAGGGTACAACAAGGCATGAAGATAACTTGCCGATTCATAAAAAATATTGTATGCATGTTCTGGCTGAAGTCACAAGCCTATAAGCCAGCATTAGTTCCACTGTGATCATGGGTGCCCACCTCATACAGCACAGACGGCGATCAGGCATCACAATACAGCCTTCCGAGTTCACCTAGCTCATAATGCAAAGGCAGCTGTCAATAATCCAGTTACTCTCGCTTGCTATTTTATCTAAGTTAACCACCTATGGCATTAAACTTCAGGATTATTCGCTAGAATATTTGCCAGAATAAGCGGCGCCAAACCGCCTTCACTTCGGGCAAGAAATGAATTTTTGGCATGACAGATTACATTCAAAGTAAATGCAAAGACGAGAATACATGCGAAATGCTCTGCTCATAAAGCTGACAGCCTGAACCGAGACCGGGGCGATTGGATAGAGGGAAATACACACAATTGTCACTAACTAACGTTAGCTTGCAAAATTGGTAAGGTGGTTAGTTAAGCTGGCAGGTAGATAGTGTGTAACTTGACAGTTATCTCCACACTGGACTGCCTGCTTGCTGCGGAGGTGCTTGCTAACTGTTACCTGGTTAAGTACTGCAGGAAATTAACGTCAGCTAAGTTAGCCATCTAGCTTGCGTGCGTATCTAAAGCTGCTTTCACACCGGACGCGAAACAAACCTTTCGCACGACAGACCACACCCTAAGTCAATGCTAAGACACGAATACACAAGTCTTTGAATGTTATCTGTCGTGCGAAAAACTCGCCTCGCATCCGGTGTGAAAGCGGCTCATCGCCTCGATCCTATTCTGGCAAACACCCTGGTGAATAATCCGGAAGTTTATAGTATTACAATAGCTTTTTTTCTGTACTGTTATTTCATTAGCTATGGTAGCCCTACAATATTTCAATAGTAACACTCAAATCTATATCGTGCGTAAAAAAAAAAAACCACACACACACACAATTAAATTACTACAGTAATTCTATAGTTTTTTTGGTGATAAATATTATGGTATTCCAACAGTGTTCTTTTTTGTAAGGGTCTGTCAGCTGGCTATGGTAAATAAAGCGTAGTGCATGTACCCTACATTTCATTGTAGAGCGAGAGAGATCTGACCGACTGGCTGCCTTGCGTGACATCAGTTGCCATATAAGGCAGTTCTGGACATTTCGAGGGGGGGCGTTCCCGATCAGTTTAATTAATCCGAAATATACTCAACCAAAACTTCGCACTCGTTTGGAGGTTGATAGGTTGAACATAGAAGAGATAATTTACATAAGTAATATGATAATGATTTACAAAAGTAATTTAATTCTGTACTCATTAAAGATGGTGTATCATAAAAATAATGTCCATAATGTAACCAGTTCCACCCGAAATACTATGTAAAAGTCCAAGAGCTAAAATGGTAAGTTACAACTTGAATAAGAGCAGTGCGCAGGCGATTACATATGGTTTGGGCAGTCACACAACCTGTAAACAATTAATTCCTAGTGGACGTTGCAGTGACAAATCGATTATGCAAATGACGTAAGACAATTTGTTGGCCTTCTGGGACACAAGTGATGAATGTCATATTAACAAGAGCAATGCAAGGCGTGGCATATGCCCCCGACTGAAACAGTTGAAGAACATGTACAGAAAGTGAGTACTAGGTATCATCTGCTATGTAAGACCATTCAGGTCACCAAAAAGCAAAAACCTCCGGCGAGTGCGCTAAAGGATTTCAAGACAGCTGCCGTGGCAGCCATATTGGTTGGCAGAGCAAGCTGAAAATCGATAGGCATCATCCCCTATGTATGACCATTCAGCTCACCACAAATCATAAACCTACGTCGAGCAGTATTCACGTCAAAGCGCGACAAAGAATTTCAAGATTTCAAGATGGATTATGCATCGGCAGCAAAAAGGGTTGAAAAAAAAGAAGAAAATGAGCTGGCAATTCTGGAACTGTTTATAGAGAGGGGAATCCTAAAAATATAAAAATCAGGATAATATTTTGTAAAGCAAAGTGAAGCTGCGCCTCAGTCCAAGCCATCTGAAAAGGTTTGTGACAATGAATTGTTTAACCCAGTGCTGTATGCCCCCCCCATTTTCAGGAACAGAGGGAGAGATAGCAGCTGAAAATACCTGTAGCTAATCAGAAAAAAAGGAAAAAAGAAAGTGAATCAGCAAATGTTTTTTGGTTGGGGGATATAGTAGACCAAATTAAAAAGCAAGTTTGGAGTACTTGGGGAAAATATGTAGAGGCCTGTGGTGGCTCGTGAATTGGCAATAGGGGAAGCCCAAACAATCCCTTAAAGTTAATGATTGTTCATCACCTGTTCTCAATCATTCATTTAAACAGTGGCGGGTCGTCGGCCGTAACAAAGGGAAGCCAAAACCTCGCCCTTCAAAGCTTAATGACTTAAACCTTTCGCAGTTTACTTTTCTTGATCAGCAGTTGCTCATACGAATTGTTAGAAGAACAGTCAATTGAGTCAAATTTATTTTCGATAGCATTGTTATACATTGCACCACGAAATTATGAGGGGTTTTCTTTCACACATAAATTACGACATAAATTACCATGGGCCTACGCTATAAATTCTGCGCTCAAGAAGCTCACGAAACGGCATAGATTCGCAAATTGATTAGTGAGGCTCATTAAGCAATAAGCTGTGCAACATCGCATTCTTTTCTTCTATATTAAGATTGTAGAAAATGGGCTGTCGTGGCCTCGCAAACTAATTTATAAAGACGTATTGATAATTTGCGTCGTCATTTGCTATCGAAAATAAATTTGATTGTCCTTCTCCCAATTCGTATGAGCAACTGCTGATCAAGAAAAGTGAACTGCGAAATGTTGAAGTCATTAACATTAAAAATGTTGAAGTCATTGAAGGGCGAGGTTTTGGCTTCCCTTTGTGACGGCCAACAAGCCGCCGCTGGTAGAGGCCCAAATACCCCAGGCTACATGGCCAGAAACTGAATTGCATTGTACAATGACATTCGACCCCACACAGGACCCAGAATTAGAGAGAAAAAAACGGGCCCTTAATGTTGATTTGGTATAGGACAGTTATTATTAACCATCAATTGAAAATAAAGCAATTGAAAATTCCTATTGAGAAATCAGAACTTGAACTCAGAACAAATTAAGACAGAATTAGACAAATTACCAGAACAACTGTGGTTTCAACATGATACATATGTGGCAGAATGCTATCAGCAAATCCGGTAATATCCTCAATGAGTAGGGTAGGGGATTGGGCCCCCAAACCTTGCTCATAACAGATGGTAGTGGGGCTGCGAAGTTCTGAGGGCACGTTAAAAAGGGGATATAGTGCTGGGGAGAGGACTGAGGACCCCCGTGTCTGGTGAAGTATGAATTGACATACTGCCGTGGTACCGTCTAGTCGGCGTGCTTGTCGCATGTGCGGCTCCGGTTCCGAGGTGGTTGGGATGGGTTGTGCGTTCTCGATGGAATCATGGTGTGGTGGCTTTTGGATCGCACCGGCCAGTAGTTTATTGGCTCAGGTGGTCTGGGGTTCGTTGCATTTTGGTTTTGTTCTTGGTTTGCACTTCTTCCCAGCTATTTCAGAATTGGGGTTGTAAGAGAGGGCAACACGTGGTACATGGGCGACAACCCAGACATAGCTGAGGGGCGTTGGAGAGAACCTCTGTGAACAGGCGAGGCTGGTGTAAACAGTCACAGTTTCTATACCCATAGCAAAGTGGGGTAGGGATCAGACCGTCAGTTCCATCCTGGGTGGCTGGTAGCCACTACAGGATCTGGGGATCGCTATCAACTGGGTCACCGGCCGCTCGGGTTGCAGATGGTAGTAAGACCACAGAGAGGGGTGGCCGCTGTGCTCAACACAATGTACAGTCAGGCCACCAAAAGCCAAAAGCGAATGCGTCAGTTGGCGAGTGGTGCCTTGTGATCGGTGGGCTCTGAAAAGGTGACACCGGGAAGCAGAAGGCAGAGTTCTCAACTTGGGGTAGCCTGGGCGAAGATCTCTGTGGAAAGGGATCTAGCCTGGAACTGCGACAATGTTGTCAGGGAACAGAAGTGGAGTAATGTGGTAAATGGTAAAGTAATGGTAAAATTTTATAACAAATGATGCATTGTGACTGAACAAAAAAAAAAAAAAATGACTATAAGCTTTCCTGACCAAAGACATTGATTGAATGATTATTATGGATCTTTTCTCAGTTTTTGAACAGAAGTGTCAACCAGCGGAGCAACATTTCAGGGAAATGAATTGACTAATAAACTTTCTTTGATTTTTTTACTTTTGTAGGAGAGGATCCAGGCGAGAGGAAAAGCAGCAAAATTATGATAATTGAGTTCATTGTTTGCATTTAATTCATTCTATTGAAACTTTTCCACTGAGCGCTGACTGCAGAAGAGAAGAGATTAAAATAACCTTAAAATAAAGGGAAAATGATTAGCTGGCCAGCTAAGAATTCATCTGCGGGGTTGCAACTTTAAAGTTTACCTTCTGAAATGAATTTGGGGAAAGTATGAACGCAAGACTAAGACTAAATTCAAATGTTGGACCACCGTATAATTGAAAAAGTCGACTAATAAAGTAATCACATATTATTTTTCTCCCCGTTCTAAATTTATTTTTGATTAAGCTGACAAAATACTTTCCCCTTACTGGTAGTGAGAAAGACGGGAACTGTGACAGTGACGGGGACAGCAACTTGCGTGACAGTGACGGGTAACTTGAGTCTTGAATGTTCAAATAACAGAAACGGACTGAGCTGACCAAATTTGGAATAATTATTCACCTTTACGCGCTGGGATCCCAATGAAAAAACTGTATCACAGTTGAATATTTATCCATGTTTTTTAAATGGAAATTTTTTGCATATTATAACATACGGTCTAAAGCAAGTCCACCCGGTTCTGCTGAGGACATGGGGAATTTTCACCATGGCTGGGGCTAATAAGCCCTGACTGTGCATTTCCTCCATGCTTTAGCGGAACCCTAGATTGAGGTGGGTTGCTAAATCAAAATTCATTGGAAAAAAAAAACACTGAAAAGACATTATTGTTCCTGTCCCACTTTTTACCCAGAATATTTCCACATTGCAGTAGCCAACTGGCCATCTTGGGACCTAATTAGCATAATTTATGTAAATGAGCCATCACTTTAATTCTGTATTTAGCAGTTGTTCATATGATTTTGGTACTAAATTGTTTTGAATGAAAGAGAAATTAATGTATTTGGGAGTATATACCTACCTTAAGTGGCTCAGTTTTGCTGTTGACACCACATTTTTCATCAACTATCACTTAAGGGTACACAGTTCCAAATATGTTCTACTTTTATCATGACCTGTGACACTTCAAGTCCAGTGAGACACATCATCACCAAGCTGGGTTACTACATTCCTGAAAATTATAGAAAAATGTAACCTTCAACTCAAGTGAATTTTAAAGGGAAAAAAAATCCCTGACTAAGAAATTATTATTTTTCATAAAATCACCTGTTCCACAATTATTGGCACCCCTAACAATTCCTAGAAAATAAATGTAATTGAAGTATTTCTGTCATTTCTACAGTAGTTTACAAAGTTGATCAGAGTATCTAGGAACATTTAATTAGAAGTTCATCACTTCCTGTTTAGCTGGGGTATAAATATGACGTGACACAGAGGCCATTTCTCTAATCCACTCTTCAACATGGGAAAGACTAAGGAACACATCATTCAAGTAAGGCAGATGTATGTCGACCTTCACAAGTCAGACAATGGCTACAAGAAAATAGCCACTCGCCTGCACCTGCCCATATCTACTGTCAGAGGAATAATTAAGAATTTTAAACAACTGGAACAGTGGTAAACAAGCTTGAATGAGGACGCAAGGTTATTTTGCCACCACACACAGTGAGGAGGATGGTAAGAGAAATAAAAAGTTCTCCAAAGCTAACTGTTAAAGAATTTCAACAAATGGTAGCATCTTGGGGTCAAAAAGACTCCAAAACAACCATCAGGCGCCATCTACATGCCAACACGCTCTTTGGGAGGCATGCACGGAAAAAACGTTTTCTCACTCACAATCATAAACGCAAACGTCTGGAGTTCGCTTAGCAGTACTGGGACTTCAACTGGGACCGTGTGCTTTGGTCAGATGAAACCAAGATAGATAGATAGATATAGATATCAAAATCTGGTGGCCTCTGCCCGAAAGCTGAAGATGGGTCATCACTGGGAACAAGATAATGACCGAGAACATGTGTCCAAATCTACACTGAAATGGTTCACCAGACACAGAATCCAGCTCCTCCCATGGCCATCTCAGTCCCCAGACCTCTACCCCATTGAAAACCTGTGGAGTGAGCTGAAGAGGAGAGTGCAGAGGAAAGGACCCAGGTCACTAGATGATTTAGAGAGATTGTGCAAAGAAGAATGGTCGAAGATCCATGTTTCTGTATTCTCCCATCTTGTGAAACATTATAGGAGAAGATTAGGTGATATTTTGTTGGCAAAAGAGGGTTGTACAAAGTATTTAGATCAGGGGTGCGACGAATTGTTGCACACATGATTTGATGTAAAATAATTATTTCTTAATGTGTGATTTTTTTCCCCACTGAATAAATGCACTTGAATTAAAGGTTGGATTTTCCTCTTTTTTTCATTGTGGTCCAATATTGTTTAGAAAAAAAACTGAATTTTTTAGAAGCTAAAGAAAACATCTTAGCCAGGGTTGCCAATAATTATGGAGGGCGCTGAATATATATATATATATATATATATATATATATACACTCAACAAAAATATAAACGCAACACTTTTGTTTTTTCTCCCATTTGTCATGAGATGGACTCAAAGATCTAAAACTCAATGCTTGCGCCATCTGTGGCATTTTGCTGTGAGACAAAACTGCATATTTCAGAGTGGCCTTTTATTGTGGACAGTCTAAGGTACACCTGTGCACTAATCATGGTGTCTGATGAGCATCTTGATGTGGCACACCTGTGAGGTGGGATGGATTGTCTCAGCAAAGCAAAAGTGCTCACTATCACACATTTAGACAGATTTGTGAACAATGTTTGAGAGAAATGGTTATATTGTGTATCTGGAATGAATTTTAGATCTTTTAAGTCCATCTCATGACAAATGGGAGCAAAAACAAAAGTGTTGCGTTTATATTTTTGTTGAGTGTATAATCATAACTTATCCGCTAAGCAGGTGATTGGTCCACATACTTTTACCAGAGCCCTGTTAGCTAGTGCGTTTCCTGGTAGATCAAGACAGGCCTTCATGTTTACTGTATCGGCCCAAGTGGATAAACCACCTGCTAAACTTCTCCCTGCCTGGCAATCCTGTACTTAACCCGATTCCGCCTTTATGACTCGGACAAGGGATTAGATTTTTAAGAGACAATAATAAAAGAACTATAATACAACTATATACACCAGGGGTGAATCACTCTTAACATTTGAGATAAATCAGGAACTAAGAACTCCCTGGGCAGAGTAACACAAACCAAAAAAAAAAAAAACTAACAATAATCATGTTCTTGCAGCACTGCAATGGGAACATAAGAAGCAAACACCAATGCTGCAAGTCTGCCCCTGAGGGTGTCCCCGGACCGCTGGAGTGGCTCGTGGGCTTCAATATCATCAGTATCATCGCCATCATCCCAGTCATCCACGTCTTTGACCTCAGGCTCCAAGACGTCCCCGTTTTTGAGGCAGACATTGTGCAGGAAAAGGCAGGCACAGGTGGCCTCTGGCACAAACTCCACCTTCGCCTACATTGTCTTCAGGAAAATTAAGTGCCACCTGGTCTTGAGGACCCCAACTGCCTTCTCCACCACGCACCGTGCCCTGGACAGCCTGGTGTTGTACCTGGCCTCCACAGGATTCCGGACAGGCTCTTGGAATGGCTCTGCCAAGCGCGGGATATCTGCCATCGCTCAGCAGACACCATCCAGGAGGTGGGTACAGTTGGTGACCATACAAGGGGCTGCACCTCAGGACCCGGGCATCATGGACGCAGCCAGGGAAGCCCACCACCACACCGAGAAAGTGACCCTTGTGGTCGCAGATGGACTGGAACTGAACCGAGTTGAACAGCTTCCTGTTGTAATAGTCCACTGCAAACCGACCAGGTGGAACAATGTGGACATGGCAGCCATCAATGCTCCCACCCACCCAACCAAAGGCTGGGGAACCAGACAGCTGCTGGAACCCGGCTCCGATCTGCTGCAGCTCTTTGGGGGTGGGGAGGCGGATGAGCCTCCTGAAAACCCCCTGGATGCCCTTACTGACCCGGTGGATCATGTCATGGCATGTGGTGCGGGGAATGAAAGGCCTCTGGCACAACCTGGTAGAGCGTTCCAAAGGCCAGCCAGTACATAAACACCAGCACCTCTATCGACTTCCCCCATCCATAGTCGTTCTCTCCCAGGAGATAGACAAAGCTCTCCAGCGATGACCTTCATAGGTGGAAGTCCTTCCGCAGGTCACCTCCCTCAAAATAGAGGCACAACCGGGGACCCTGGGGATTCACCCTGCAGTATAGCCCTCTCAAACCCACCTGTAAAGGACAATATTTTAAATTATTAATTGGACTATGTATTGAATGTTGTTAAATAATTTCATATACATTGTCAGCTATTGCAATTATTTACAGAGCCATTTTCTTAAATTATATGATAATGTAATTATTTATTAAACTTTAAAGAAAAGTGATTGAAGTAATTTATTAAAATTCTCATTGGAATATTTCTATTCAATTATTGCATTCTGACTGTTTTTTTAAAGATTAAATTCACATTTGACATCTTATTATTTTGTATCTTATTTTAATATATCTGAGCTCAAATGTTCCCCTTTATGCAGAATACAAATGAAGGAGTTTTTTTTCCTGTTGTGCAAGAGCTTAATTAATGCTTCATCACTCAGTATTTGTATTGCAGATACTGGCCAAAATGGTTCAATTTAAGTAAAACATTCAAAAATTCAATTACAGAATTAATTTAGCCATTACATTTCGGTATTCATGAATTCAGGTGTATATAACTGCGCTAAGAGGTTAATGTGAATTGTGAATGTAGGCTACTTTTTCCCTACAATTTCATTTGCAGAGCATTTGGCGCGTTCTGCTCCATATACGTAACTGTTTGGGTTTAAGTTTTGTTTCAAGTAGAAATACGATAACATTATGCATGATAATTAACATTAGATGGTAATTTAAAGAATACTTTCTTCGTGGTCATTCTTTGGTTGACAACTGTTTTTTGGTTACCTCTGATGAATATTCATAAGCGCACAGATGAAACGCTGACGGCGGGCCGATTGACTCCGTCGTGTCCTTGGCCGCATCTTCAGCAGGTAAGGCATAACGGCGAAATGCCGGTCGGGGGGTCAAAAACTGCTATTTTAGGTGGGCTAAAGTCAGGTTGGCTAAACATCCTGTTTCAATCCCCTCAAAACGAATGCACATTTTAACCTTTTTGGTCTTCCGCGTATTGTTAGGTTAAGAGGGTTTTATTTTGTAGATCACATTGGAAAATATTAATTTCTCAAACGGGTTTGTTCGTAAATCATTATTTTATACCACACAGACGATGGCGGTAATACACAAATTGGTGTGTAATTCACCATATAATTCAAAAGAAGAAGAAGGAAGGGTTTGCTCGTAGGGAGAACCGAGTAGAGCGACTAGTGTGTAGGGAGAGTAGTATGTAGACCGTAGAGCGCGATTTCGAACACGACTATTGAGGCTCTAGAGGAAGTTTAGAGCCACTAAGCTAATTCCGGGTATAAAAGATGAAAGCTATGAGAAAAGGCTGAAGATCCTTAATCTCTTTAATCTGAGGAAAAGGAGACTAAGGGGTGATCTGATTGTTAATCCCTTTAACATATTTAAAGACCTCAAAGTGAATTATGTACAAAAGTAGGCTTCCTTCAACCAAGTGTTAGTAGAACTCGGGGTCACAAATGTAGGCTGACCAACGGCAAATTTAGCACTGATATTCGGAAATATTTCTTCACCCAAAGAGTAATTTCGATGTGGAACAGCTTGCCCGACCATATTGTTGAGGCAGGGACCTTGGGAGTTTTCCAGAGCAGGCTTGACTTAAAGCTAGATACCGCATTGAGCCATTGAGTATCTGAAGTGATATATTCACTATAGTAAAAAGAAACTGTTGAGCCTAGTTGGGCTGAATGACCTGTTCTTGCCTTTCATGTTATGTTATGTTACATTATGTTATGTAAGCCTCTGGGCATGGCATGCGAACACAAACAGTATCTCTTCTACAAATTTACATATGAAAAATTGACTGAAAAAAACAAAGGTGGTTTATTTACAGTAATTGATACAATTGGCTCTTGTGTCCTTGTCTGGGGGAAAGAGCCTGTGAGTAAGGGTAGGGCAGGGCGTGGCGATGGGGGGGCTCACGGTCAAGTTGTCCCGGGCGCAGGCAAACCTGTCAGTGTTCGCAATTCTAATTGAAAAGAGTCTGGGGAAAATTGGTATCGATGGGAGAACTGCAAGGCAAAAACCACTGCTGATCAAAAAGAACACAAAGGCTGATCTCGCACTTGCCAAAAAACATATTGATTACACCAAGACTTTCAATATAATATTCTGTGGACTGGTAAGTCCAAAGTGGAACTTTTTGGAAAACATGAGTCCCATTACATCTGGTGTAAAGGTAACGCAGCATTTTACAATAAGAACATCATACCAACAATCAAACAAGGTGGTGACAGTGAGATGGTCTGGGGCTGCTTTGCTGCTTCAGGACTTGGGCGACCTACTATAATTAATGGAACTATGAGCTCTGCTTTTCTGCTTTCTAACATAAAATCCGGAATGTCTGGCTATCAGCTGTGAACTAAAGCTCAAGCTCAGTTGGCTACTGCAGCAATGATTCAAAACAAACAAGTCCACCATTGAATGGCTGAAAAGAAAATGAAGGTTTTGAAGAAGCCCAGTCAAAGTCCTGACATGAATCCAATTGTGATACTGTGGTTCATGTTGGAAAACCTCCAAATATGGTTGAATTTAAACAATTTTGCAAAGAGGAGAGGACTGAAATTCCTCTACTGTGATGTACAACCCCAATTACGAAATGATTGGGACAAAGTGCAAATTGTGCATCAAAACTTTCAAATCACACCAGCCAGTATTTTATTCACAATAGAATAGAGATAACATAGCAAATGTTGAAACTGAGAAATTTTTACAATTGTATCCACAAAATGACCTCATTTCAAATTTGATGGCTGCTACAGGTCTCAAAAAAGTTGGGACAGGGGCCTGTTTATAGTGGTGGAGCATCCCCTCTTCTTTTTAACACAGAGTGGAGAGGTCTGAGCATTGAGGAGACAAGTTTCTGGAGTTTACCCATTGGAATTTGATCTCACTCTTGTTTAATACAGGCTTCCAACTGCTGCAGAGTTTTGGGTCTCCTTTGATGGACTTTTTGTTTAATTATGCGCCAAATGTTCTCAATCGGTGAAAGATCAGGACTGCAGGCAGGCCAGTTCAGCACATGGACTCTTTTACTACGAAGCCATGCTGTTGTAATAGCTGCATTATGTGGTTTTGCACTGTCCTGCTGAAATACACAAGGTCTTCCCTGGAACAGATGTCATCTGGAGGGGAGCATATATTGCTCTAAAACTTTATATACCTTTCAGCATACATGGTGTTTTTTAAAAGATGCAAGTGTCACACACCATATGCAATAATGCATCCCCACACCATCAGAGATGCTGGCTTTGAACTGAGTGCTGACAACAGGAGGGGTGGTCTTTCTCCTCTTTAGCCCGAAGGACACGGCGCCCATGATTTCCAACTAGAATGTCAAATTTGGACTCTGACCAGAGGACACTTTGCCACTTTGCTACAGTCTATTTTAAATGAGCCTTGACCCACAGAACATGGCGGCGCTTCTGGATCATGCTCAAACAATGGCTTCCTTTTTGCATGATAGTTTTAGGTGGCATCTGTGAATGGCACAGTAGACTGTGTTTACTGGCAGTGGTTTCTTGGGCCCATTTAGTAATGTCAATGACAGAATCATGCCGGTGAGTGATGCAGTGGCATCAGATGGCCCGAAGATCACGGGCATCCAGTAAAGGTCTTCGGCCTTGTCCCTTACGCACAGAGATTTTTCCATTTTCTCTGATTGTTTTGATGATGTTATGCACTGTCGATGATGAGACCTTCAAAGTCTTTGCAATTTGACGCTAACATAGTTGTTAAAGTATTCCTCAATTTTTTTATGCAAGCCTTCACAGGTTGGAGAGCCTCCAACCATCTTTACTTCTGAGAGACTCAACCTCTCTAAGACATCCCTTTCATAGCCAATCATGTTACACACCTGATGACAGTTAAATAAAACCAATTCTTACCTTTCTGGCATTTTTACACTTTTCTTTTGTAATCTTAAAATTCTCCTAATAAGCATATGGCACACTAAAATGTATAAGAAATCCACCAGGTGTTGAAACTCTTCAATATTCAT
This sequence comes from Gymnothorax reevesii, assembly GCA_029721435.1. Taxonomy (NCBI): domain Eukaryota; kingdom Metazoa; phylum Chordata; class Actinopteri; order Anguilliformes; family Muraenidae; genus Gymnothorax; species Gymnothorax reevesii. Next base: position 87,796,069 of record CM056577.1, on the reverse strand, counting down.
TTCTCATATGTTTCTGATAAAAGTGTGACCAATCATTTTCTTCGGTCTGTCATCCGTCGCAGTTACCTACAGCTGTCACCGCTTGTGAGTCACGCGCCTCTCTGGCAGAAAAAAAATTATGACGCATTTGACTGTAAACAAACGGGTGCTGAATGCTATGATTACGAGAATAACGTTAATGGTAGTTCGTTAGACTACAAAGACAACTAAACGTTACGAGAGCATTTTATTTCATACCACGTATAGAATGGAATTTTGTGTCATTACTGTTGGTTAGTTTTCACTCACTGGTGTCTGAATCTGACTCTATTGACCGGTTTCACTCTCCTACAAAAAAATAAAAAATATTGCGTGCCGCGCGAGGAAGTGATCAGCGCGAGTGAAGCGGGTCAATGGAGTCAGATTGAGAGGCACGGGTAAGTGAAAACTAACCACCAGTAATTAAATAATATTCAATTCTATAAGTGGTATAAAATAAAATGCCCTTGGAACGTTTAGTCACCTATGTTGTCTGACGAACTACCACACTTATATTTTTTTTCGTAGGAGAGGTTCGGGCAATCCGAGGAAGAGGGTGGGAATTTGGAGGGAGGCGGAGTTGTTCATGTTCAAATATTTACTAAGGGCTTTGCCACATGCTAGAAAGGTAAGAATAGCTTTAATTACTTGTTAAATGTTCTTTCAGCTGATTCTCTTATATATTAATTGCTTTTTCAGCTGTTTTTGCCTGTGTCCCAGGAAATTTTAAATAAGCTCATTTTGTGGATAAAAATGTAAAAGGTCTCAGTTTTAACATTTGAAATGTTATCCATGTTTTATTGTAAATAACATATTGGCTCATGTATTCTGAAAGTCATTGCATTTTGATTTTATTCACAATTTACACTTCGTCCCAAACAATCATAGTTGTTTGATTGCAGTTGTTGCTGCCTAGGGTGGAGAAACCAGTGATTAGGTTTGGGGGGCAATTATTATTATTTTTCTTTACATGGGTGATATAGGCTTAGAATGACTCGTCTTGATGAAAATGACCTTCAATTAATGAAATTATCATTTAGAAGCTGCATTTAGTGTTTGCTCACTTTGTCTTTGTCTTAAATTAATAGTTGGATGATCTGAAAAATTTGAATATGACAAATTCCAAAAAATCGAATAAATCGGGTAGGGGGAAAATACACTGCCCATCTCACAACACTGCGCAGGGATGAGTTACACTCACTTTTTGAGCATCCCATTTAATTCTCATTTCTAGTACAGCAAGCCAAATGAGCTTTGTATTTATCCTTCTATTTGGTTACATTTACCCGGGTAAGCTTGTCATTGATTCACTTCTGCAGTGGAACCTCCATAGGTAAAATTATAGAGGTAAGGGTTTTATTGCATCAATAATGTATAGGACTAGCAGTGCTTTCTTCCTTATGGCCTTACCCAGAGGAATAAATATTTTAGTCGCATAAATGACTGCAGGAAATTAAGAAAAATGCCATCTTTGGAGCTGCCAGGGTCACGATCAAAACACGATAATACTTTCAGTCCAAGGTGGGTGTTTAATTAAACTTTACTCTTTCCAGAAACAGGGCCAGAGTGCGGTGGGGTGGGGGTGTTTTCCGTGTAAATTTTTTTTTCTCATTCTTTTTTTCCTTGCATTTCACATATTGGCTTCTTTTGGCAAGTTAAAACTATCAAAAATGTTTCAGTTGTTAATTGAAAATTCCATTTTATTGATAATAATTTGATTCATGATGATTTATATTTTAATAAGGAATCAATTATAATTCATGATGAAGGATATCTGAGGAGTAACTTGTTAGCTTGGACACTGAAAAGCACCCTCTGTGAGGCAACTTAAGTTGCAATGCGGTATGAGTGCACATGCGAATGAATGGTTTGTCAATGCAAGTCTGAAGAGACATTTTGCCTAAATGATTCACCGAAATTAAGACAGTAACAGCTTTATTCATCCCCTGAACATACGACTAATATTGCTGTCATCATGCCAGCTGTCATGATGATATTTATTGCAAAATGTTATTGCAACAACATCTGTAGTATGATTTTATTATTAAATTTGATGTTGAGTTATGCGTACCATCTTGTGACAACTGTCATGTCATACGTACTGTATGAAACTATTATGTCAGTCTTCAGGGGTTCAAGTGAAGTTTTATCACTTGGAATTAAATCATCAATATCCTCCTGGCACTTTTGATTTCTGTCAATCAAAAATGGATGACAGCATAGGTCTTACCAAATTTCGTATAGCCTTTAATATAGTCTCAGTGAGAATAGAACTGCTCAGAATGAAGCTTTATCCCTTGTGTGCTCAGGAGTACACTCTTCAGTGATGCTGACAGCACATATGAGAGACAGTGGTGAAACACTGCATTAAGGAAAGTACTACTTAATGCAGAGATGTTGCTGATGTCATTCCTCCACATTGATCCTAGCCCAAAGAATTCGGCCTTTTAATGCTGCTTGAGGATCTTTACCGTCAGTGATGAAACCCAATCACCGTACAGTTCTCAGAACCAATGATGTGACACACTTGTTTGAAGAAAGAGCAGGAGATTAAAGCACAATGATTCAGGTTGAGGTTTCTTTTTCCAGAGGACAATCAGTTTATCACATTCTTTGGATATTTTTTTAATTGGCTGTTCAATTTCAGCAAGTCTTTGCTCAGTGACGTAAAACTGCACAGAGCTGCAATGCTTGCACATATGACATAACATTCGATGCAAGATGCAGCTTTCTTCTGAATCACCAAGGTGATCATATTTCCGCGTTTCCACCTCCTCTTGCGTAGTCGTGCAGACCACCCCTGACGCTAGCCTCTTCACTTGTTACCATGGTTACCTTCTCTCTCTTATTCCCATCGGACTTCCTTCACCTGTTCTGTCTGGCATTTTATAATGTAAATGGGCTTTATTTGATTTGCGTGCCATCATTTCAGTACTTAAACACAGGCAGCTTGTATCCTGCACGTTCCCTTCAGTAAAGATTCTGCATCTGTGCCAATGCTACACCAGCTGCTGTGGAAGTAATTAAAATAATGTTGGAAGCTATGGATATTGGATTATACATCCATGGCCATGCTGAAAAAGCACGTGGCTGGATGGCATCCAGAAAGTCACGGTGGCAGGCAAGGAATTATGAAAATTGCCAAATTGTATGTCTTGGTTTTTCAAACTGTGTATGACAAAGCTCCACATCTTTTCATCATCTAATAGTCATAAGATATGACATCCATTTGGCAGAAACAGCAAATTAATCCCAAAAGATTATCAGCGATGCTTTTCTCCAGAAGACTTCTATTCTACAGCACGCCTCTCGAGACTCTCTCTATGAAACTAGATTGCACATCTGAGAAGTGATTCTGCTCTGACCCAGACGAAATGCTTGGAACTGGTGTGACTTCTATCATTCTGAACTGAATAATAAATAATGCTACCTGCTCTACATTACCATAATTTCTTTCTCATGCTAATGCAAACCCTTTGAACATGAATTCGAGGCTCACAGACGGTCTACTAACTCTTTCAGTTTGTTCCCACAGAGGGTGTTTCCATTGCAGTCTGACATGCATTCTCCATTGGATGGGGTCATACGACGGCAGACCTCTCGGCCGTCTGTCACCACGGTTGCTATGGCAAATACTTTTCCTGCCCCCACCCTGTAGCCTCGTGTCTGTGGTCTGTGTTGAGGGGGGTCTATGTGTGTGTGTCTGTGTGGGGGGGGGGGGTGGGGGGGGTGGACCTGAGCTCCAATAATAATACATATTCATGCAGTGTCTGGAGGTTAGGGCCTGCACAGCTGCTCAGTTTTGTTATTCATATTTTGGCCCCAGAGTAATGGGTCCGCTGACCTAAATCAACCCCAGTGAAAAGCTCTCACAATACAGCATGTACTAACTGCTGCTCGTTTAGGAAGCCTGGGTCATTTCTGGGTGGTGTCAAGTGCACCGATCTTGGTAATGTGAAAACGAGGAGCTCAGCTTGCCATGCATGCATGGAAACTCAAGGTACATTTTTTTGTAATCAGCCACCATAATCTTTGAGGAGACAATCAAGCCCGAGTATTTGCAGTTTGATGATGTTGTTCAATTTTATGATGCTTATATAAATGTGATTTCATGATGTCAAATCAGGTTGTTTGGTTCTGGCCGGTGCTTCCTGGAGTTTCTTTTTCCTTCATTTGTAACGTAACTACGGAAACCAAAAAAAGCAATGAAAACGATTCTCATTTTGTATTTATTCATATATTAAATAATGGTCCTTGCCAGTTAATGTGTATTATAGGGAAACAGAATCAAAGCTGTATTTTCCAGTGCTACTTTCTGAGAAGGTTACTCTAGTCTCCTGGTCTCCATAGAGACATGTCTCTCCCATTCTTTTAATCATTAATATAGAAGAATGTAATTGTGAGTGCGCCGAAGAACTGGCCATGAGCTTTTTTGGAAAACAAAATTTTTTTCCCCATCATAGCATTCAGACAAATAAATGCAGACATTAAACCACTTGCCTGCATGATGGTGGGTTAATGTATTCGAGGCATTTATGTTTTCACTTCAATATATACTATAGTCTAGCAATGTTACCATATGAAATCTCTTACGTCATTCCCCAAAATGTGTGGCACAATATCATAATGAGCCTCCACAGTTTCACAGTATCCACATACTTACCTGTATTTTGAAGGCTGAGAAGTTACATTTGCAAATTCATACAAAACCATACAAAGAATGTCATATGAATGCTATGAAGTCGTTATGACTGCCCTATGTGCTTTAAAATTATGGATGGACACATTCACATGGCAATTCAGTGTTCCTAGCTGGGAGAATACATTCAAAAAGACAAAAGTAGTTGTCCCTTCAGGATTAAACCTTAATTTCCTTTCAGTCTTCATCCACATAACTTAATGGGTCCTCATTTAAGATACTGAATCATTGAGTTTTTGCACAATGCTTACCTAGGAGTAAAAGCGGATTTCATATTCAAAATGCAGAAAATCCACTTTGGGTTCCCACAGGTTTAATTACTGCTATTTGCTGACAGTATTCTCTGTGTCTGCATTAAAGGGGCAGAAGAGTGATGTTGCGGGATGAGCACTGTAAAGCTATACAATGAGAGACACAATTAAAAATTTTGTTCAGTTCATGTTTTTGAGTTGTAGGACAATGCAGAGAGAGGGTCTAAATATGCATACCATGACATTAGTTCATATTTAATTTACGATCAATGCAGTTTTTTTATCCCGGGCACAAATATAGAGCACTATCTGACACACGGAAAGGGTTTTCTTTTAATGAATTTGACCCATAGCAGTGACTGTGCAATGAACTTATTGTTCATTCAGAAAGAGCAAAATCACATCTGTCTTTAATGAGATCACAGAAATAAATTAAAACACGGCCAACAGATTATTCATCTGTTTCCTTGCAGAAATGCAGGTTGACTCAAATTCATTCCTCATAATATTGATGTGAGTTCATTAAAACCAGTCCAGTTTCACTACAAAGGGACCAAGAGCAGGATTTCTTTCTATCAGACATCCAATAAAAAGGGTTTAGTTTTAACACTTTTTCAGGTGTTTATTGTAATATCTTGGTTTAATCGCAGAAAAAATATGTACATAGGCCTAATGACTTATGATATTGAGTTGAAAGAAGAAGAACTTAACATAAGGTTTAAGAGTGAATCCCTAATTGTTCCATAAACGTTTTGTCATCAGAATTGCCAAATCTTCAGGGAAGAGAATTGCCCCATTTGTCATTCAAGTGTGCACCATTTTGTGGAAGACAGAGACACGCTTACTCCAGCTCCATAAACCCACTGATCTTTTTCGCTGCCATTGTCTTACCATTTGCTCCCTTTCTCTCTAACTTTTATGCGTCCCTTCAATGACAGCATGACCCTCCCACCCCGCTGCTGCATAACAGTTAGCGACAGATATTGGTCTTGCCAAGCCGGGGGCTGCAGCTGAGGGGGAGAGTGGGGGTGGGGCGGGGGACTTTATTTGAAAGCATGGCTGTAGCATAGCGTAATTCTGGACAATTGTGATATTTGCAAAAATGCTCATTCCTGGTTGGGCTGAGTCATCGCAAAAAACATTCCCTTCATTGCAGTGTCAGAGGAATACCACTTATTTCCTTGAAGAATCGTCAACATTGGGTTTATCATTTTTTACACTTGAGAGATCCTGTCCTGCTGGAGATATTGCACTGGAAATAATACATAAATAATCACTTTTTTATACAATAATGTACGTATGAATTGCTAATGAGAATTGCATATATATTTGTAATTGGTCATTATTAGTCTAATCTGCTTTCTTGAAACCATTTGTTCAAGGTCAGAATCCAGCATTATCTGCATTAGATTTTACCAGCAGTCATGTGAAACCCTTTGAGCTAAATCATGAAGCATGTATAGGCAATGGGCCCATTCTTAACATTCATGGCTCTAAAATTAGTCGCTCTCCAAATAATCTTTATTCAGCCTTCAAATGGTGAACAGATAGCAGTAAGAAGCTAACATAAAAAAATGAAAAGGGATGCATGCATCATCACAGAAATAAACTCATTTGGCTCGATGTCTCTGAGAGGAATAAAAGGTAGCCTGCTGTTTAATAGATTGAAAAAAATAAGCGTAGGAAAGGGAGTGTGGCGCTTCATTTAATTATATCCCCTTTTCCCAAAAAAATTCATTCGTATTAGATATCCTCGCCTGATCTGCAAATTGCGGCAAATGATAAGCTCAGGCCAAGGCTTGGTAATGAGTATTGATCTGGACGTCCAGTAGGAACTCATTATAAAATCTGTTCATGCTAGCTAGCTATTCCCCATTGCAAAGCACACAACTCATGAGCATGTTACCGCAGAGCCCCTGTCACGTGTAAATGAGCAGCTGCAGGAGACGGAATGGTGGCAGTGCTTGGGCACGAGATGACATGACACTTCTCCCGGTGTCACGCTGCAAATGAGCACGAGAGGCATTACGCAGCAGGTGAAAAGTCGCACCTCTGCTCTCACCCCATGTGTGAACTGCAGGCTGGCAGCTGGGTGAATGAGGAGAATTCAGGAAGTTCAACAAGCAATGTGAGGCGCAGTTAGCGCTGTGCCAAAAGGCCCCGCACTGAAAATGATTCAAGGTCACATGGTTTGTGCACTCACACAATCTGTCACCAGTAGCTGAGCATGTGGCTCAGCAAGAGGCTATGTCACCATGCACCACTAATGCCCGACTCAGGGCTTCCGGCGTAGATACAGATAGGAAGAATCCTGCAGATATGGGAAAAGCCATTTATGTTAGGGCAGGAGGTAGACAGTCATGTGAGTCAGTCATCCTGTTTTTACCTCAAAGTAGGTGATTTCTCTTCAAGACTAGATGCAACTGCTTAGCCCATCCATCAGAATGCTGCCACAGTCTGTGAATGCAGCATGGTTCGAGCCATTTTATATACAGCGCCCTCCATAATTATTGGCACCCCTGGTTAAGATGTGTTAATAGCCTTAAAATAAATTCAATTTTTATTGCAGTAGCATACTCTCACACTGAAAATTGTAGAAAAATGTAACCTTCAACTCAAGTGAATTTTAAGGGGAAAAAAAATCCCTGACTAAGAAATGATAATTTTTCATAAAATCGCCTGTTCCACAATTATTGGCACCTCTAACAATTCCTGGGAATTAAATGTAATTGAAGTATTTCTGTCATTTCTACAGTAGTTTACAAAGTTGATCAGAATATCTAGGAACATTAAATGAGTAATTCATCACTTCCTGTTCCCTGGGGTATAAATATGACGTGACACAGAGGCCATTTCTCTTATCCACTCCTCAACATGGGAAAGACAAAGGAACACACCATTCAAGTAAGGCAGATGTGTGTCGACCTTCACAATTCAGGCAATGGCTACAAGAAAATAGCCACTCGCCTGCACCTGCCCATATCTACTGTCAGTGGAATCATTAAGAATTTTAAAACAACTGGAACAGTGGTAAACAAGCCTGGATGAGGACGCAAGGTTATTTTGCCACCACGCACAGTGAGGAGGATGGTAAGAGAAATAAAAAGTTCTCCAAAGCTCACTGTTAAAGAATTTCAACAAATGGTAGCATCTTGGGGTCACTAAGTCTCCAAAACAACATCAGATGCTATTTACATGCCAACAAGCTGTTTGGGATGTATGCACGGAAAAAACCTTTTCTCACTCAAAATCATAAATGCAAACGCCTGGAGTTCACTAAGCGGTACTGGGACTTCAACTGGGACTGTGTACTTTGGTCAGATGAGACCAAGATCGAGCTTCTTGGCAACAAACACTCTAAATGAGTCTGATAAAACACAAAAGATGAGTATGCAGAAAAGCACTTTATGCCCACTGTGATGTTTGGGGGAGGATTGGTGATGCTGTGGGCCTGTTTCTCTTCCAGAGGCCCTGGAAACCTTGTTAGGGTGCATGGCATCATGAACGCTTTGAAATACCAAGACATTTTAAATCAAAATCTGGTGGCCTCTGCCCGAAAGCTGAAGATGGGTCGTCACTGGGTCTTTCAGCAAGATAATGACCCTAAACATGTGGCCAAGTCTACACAGAAATGGTTTACGAGCCACAGAATCAAGCTCCCCCCATGGCCATCTCAATCCCCAGACCTCAACCCCATTGAAAACCTGTGGTGTGAGCTAAAGAGGAGAGTTCAGAGGAGAAGACCCAGGTCGCTGGATGATTTAGAGAGATTGTGCAAAGAGGAATGGTCTAAGATCCCTCTTTCTGTATTCTCCCATCTTGTGAAACATTATAGGAGAAGATTAGGTGCTGTTTTGTTGGCAAAAGGGGGTTGTACAAAGTATTAACATCAGGGGTGCTAATAATTGTTGCACACATGATTTGATGTAAAAGAATTATTTCTTAAGGGGGGATTTTTTCCCCACTAAACAAATGCACTTGAATTGAAGGTTGGATTTTCATTTCAAAATGAATTCATTTTTCATTGTGGTCCTATATTATTTAGAAAAAAATTGAATTTATTTGAAGCTTAAGAACACATCTTAACTAGGGGTGCCAATAATTACGGAGGGCGCTGAAGCATCGATCCATTTTTATTCTTCATGCACTAAACCTCCTCTTTAACTTTCCTTTTTCTGCTACAGTACCGAAGGAAGCGCTTAGGGTTAGTTTTTGCCCCCTCTGCAATTAGGTCATACAAACCTACCTACCTCTCCATAGTACTTCAATCTATCTCATGATATGATCATTTCTTTACAAGTAATTTAAAAGAAAAAACATATTTTAAACATCACAATATATCCAATTCTTTCTAACCACACCCCAATCAGTTTCACTTAATACTCTCCCACCTAAATTATGGCCACATTTTGCTTGCAGGTCTAATATCCTTTGACACCCAACCCATACAGCTCATCCAAAGTCCAGCTCTCCATCTCTTCTTTAAGCTCTTCTGCAACTGTCTCCTCATTCTTGGCCATTAGTTCAACATCATCCTGTAGTCATGTATGTTGAGTCACAGCGACATGGGCTTGCCTGGTCTTCGCTTTGGAAGCTAGCATTCACTTTACCCTCAGTAAAATATGCTATTAAAATACCCTTTAATATACTCTATTGCGCTGGCTAATGGGGCTCCAGTGAAAAATGGACACATTTCAAAATTTATAAATGGAGAAAAGGAATTTGGAGTTTGGGGAGCTTTATGGAGACTATTGATGTCCATTCCCGTCTATTGATAGACTTACGCTAATTCCAGTTTGAAAATCATTAATTCTCCTTGAGCTTCATGAGTCAAAATAGTTCTTTTGTGGCAAAAATATTATATTTTATGATTAGATTGTGAGTAATTTTCTGGGCCACTTTAAAAACTGCTTGGAAAGCTTGGATAATCTTTTGGAAAGCCTTTTAGGAAGCCACTTGGATAGCTATTTTATTTAGCTCATAGACAGTTGGTCATTTTGAATATCACACTCAGATGTAACATTTAGGGACGAGCAGTCAGGGTAAGCAGTGACTTCTCCTTTTTTATCGCTAGATTTTGTCAACTTGTTTCCACGTACTATGCCTGATTGTCAATCAATCAATTTGACCCTTTTTTCTGGTCAATTCAGCCTGTAATGATTAAGAGGTAATAGTGCCAGAAAGATTAATTTACCTTGATGCTTTGATTCCAAACTGCAAGGAAGTAAATCTTAATAATTCATTGGGAAAAAATCTCAACTCTCTCGGTAATTACGCATATTGTTTTGATCTTTTGTTTAACGGATTATGAAAGAAGGCTAAAAATAAACTCCCTATTTTTTAAAAATGGCATTAAAAAGTATGTGTTTAAAGCGGGAAATAATATCGTAAACATATTGACCGCACATTCAACGCCGCATAAGAAAGGTTTTAATATTTTTGTTAATGGAATTGCGTAAGCTTCCTCAGACCATATATGAGCTAACTTGCTGCCTCATGACCATTTTAAGTTCAATGCACTAGGCAATAATGTTATGGATGGAACTGGCACGCCACCCTGCGGTTTAGTCTCGTAAATAAAATCCTCAGATTGCTAATCAAGCAAAGTAATAGAGATATTGTTTATTTAATGGTGAGAAATCTGCCTACCCTAACTGACCTCCAACGGCAAGTCACTGGTAACACTCTTGTGCTCAAGGACTTTATGAACACGGAAATGTATTGTTGTAACATCCAGCCAGTATGCTTTTTTGTTTGTTTTACAATTTCAATGCAGAAATTCACGATTTTTGTGTTTGCAGCCCCTGTTAAAATCATGAAAATGAACTGAAAGAAGATGATATTCAAAATGTGACAAGTGTCTTGTTTCATTTAAGCTATTTCCATTCTCTGTTAGGTCAAATCTTGAATTACAAAGCTTTAAATATGGTAACGCATAAATTGCCAGATTTGGCTTCTCTTCAAAGGGGTTAACTATTAGTGCACTGATGGTCCCAACAGCTCTCCCAAACCTGTAGTTCTGTAAGGAGAGCACATGAAGGACCTCACACTTTTTCTCTCTGTCTAATGCAATCATGAGGAACAGGACCCCTGGGAGGCCAGTGTGGAGTGGCTAGAAGATCAAATTACAAGCCTCTTTTGTTGATGGAATACCCCTAAAGGAAAAGGGCAGAAACTTGGTTATCTCTCCCCAAATAACTGATTGAAGAGTGAACTCGCTGTGATCGACTGTCAAGCCGCAACAATGTTTTTTTGAAGCAGATGAACATGGCACAAAAATTTGGTGGGCCAAGACACGTCCCTTAATGACAATAATTAGTCCGGCTAGTTCTCAATCATTTTCCTTTATCGAGGCGTTTTCCAATTATCGTAATTTGCAACTAGAGACACGGTTTCTCTCAATATGCGATCTAACAGTGATAAAATCATGGGCTAAATTCAGTAGAGCAAATAGGCCAATGCTTCATGTTGATTGAACTGGTACGTGTTCCAATGAAACGTGGACTTTCACTCTCGGAATGTGTGGGTTGATTAAAAAAAAAAAAAAGTGGCACTTGGCAGTTCAATAGGCTATAAAAAGTGTGCGTGTGGAGTGCTCTCGGAGTGAACCTTCTGTTATGAAAATGACTGAGAACAGGTCAGGACTAATAATTGTTTTAAACTGATTTTTTTGTGCAACCCAATTCTCAGCTCTTGTTCCGCAACTGTACTTAATTTTGCCCTTGATTTAATCACTGTTAGATCAAATATGGAGAGAAACCGTGTCATCAGTTGCAAACTTAGATCATTAGAAAACGTCTCAATAAAACAAAATGATTGAGAACTAGCCAGGGCTAATTATTGTTAGTCCTCAATACCCTCTGGCTACGCCACTGGTTCATATATAAGCAATCATTGCCAAAATATATGACAGACTAACAACTTGTGTTGCAAATTTTATAAAAATTGAGGACAAATACTGCCATTCCCACTCAGGACACAGTGGTGGATAAAAAGCAAGCACTCGTAAACCAAATTACACTATAATTGCGCTCCACAGATTGTCCCTTTTGGCTGTAATCCAATTTTTTTTTATGCTGGACTTCTGAAACCCTAATTCTTTCAGAGCCAGCCAATGAAGTTAAATTGTGTAAATCAAAAATCATGAGTAGTTGATCCAGATAGCTCAGTGCCTATTATGAGCAAAAACCAATGGATGCCGCAGTTGGGAAATAAGAGCTGGGCTAGTGATGGTGAAGGGAATTCCGGTTGAAATGGGGAGTGGAGTGGAGCGTCACGGCTCCTCTTCAATTTAACAAACATTTCTCTTAAACCTTTAATGCCACTACAAAATTACAAAATTACAAATTTAAATGGGCGGAAAAACGAAACTGAAAAATGGAAGAGATCAAGAAAACTTTGAAATCTCTTGAGGAGAAAATCGATGGAGTGGCGTCAATTGTGAGTAACATACCTGGGCTGATAAATGAAGTGCAAAGGCTCAAGGAATTACTCACTAAGAAGGATGAGAAAATTGCTAAACTGGAGAATAGAATAGAGGAACTTGAGCAATATACTCGCAAAGAAGATGTGATAATTAGCGGACTGAAAACTAGACACCGAAAGCCAAAGCCAAAGCGACCCAAGACAGTGGGGCAGAAACCCAACTGACGGAGGGAAAACAACAAACACTGGAGGAAGAGGTGATCCAGTTTTTCAGCAAGCATAATATCTACATTCACAAGGAAAACATATCGGCTTGTCATACCCTACCTCTACTAAAAGATCAAACAATGCGTGCAATCGTACTGAGATTTGCAAACCGCAGACACAACATGGAACTCATGAGACAGGGAAAGAACCTGAAAGGGACAAATGTTTTTATGAATGACCACCTCACTAAAAAGAATGGAGAAATTGCCAAACGAACGAGGTACCTGAGAAAAAAGGAGAAGATGAAATTAATTATAGATGCAATATACATTAAGAGCCTATATCCAAGTATAACCAAACCTACTAGAATAAATTCCCATTCAGCAACCCTTATCGACAATATATTGACGAATAATCTGAAAAACAATTTAAACACGGGACTATTGTTACAAGATATTACCGACCATCTGCCGGTATTTGCAATATATGGCTGTGACCACGAAAATAGTTTAATCGACGACAGGATCGAGACCACACGTAGATTAAGAACGAAAGACACTACAGGATCGAGACCACACGTAGATTAAGAACGGAAGACACTACAGGATTGAGACCACACGTAGATTAAGAACGGAAGACACTATGAATAAATTTAGAAATGATCTGACAGTCCAAGAATGGAGACACTTTCCTGACACTTTATGATAAAAACTGTCCAATCCAGCAAACATGGAATTCTAGACCAAAACGACCAGACAATCCCTGGGTTACGAAGGGTCTGTTGAACGCCTGCAACAAAAAGAATAGAATATACAAAGATTTTATTAAGCATAGGACAAAAGAGAAAGAAACTAAATATAAAAAATACAAAAACAAATTAACAGATATCCTCAGAATTTGTAAGAAAGAATATTACTGTAAATTGTTGGAAACAAACAAAAACAATACTTAGGGTACCTGGAATATTCTAAATTCACTCATACGAAAGAAAAAGAAGAACATCGCTGTCTTCCCAAAGGAATTCTTTGACAACGGTATGAAAATCAATAATGACAATGACGTGGTTGAAGGCTTCAACGAATTCTTTGTAAATATTGGGCCCTAACTGGCAGAGGATATAATTCCGCCGCAAGGGGGAGGTGTACCACATTTATCTGGAGAAAGAAACCCAGCCACTATCTTTTTGAGAGACATGGACAGAATTGAAGTAATTGATATTGTAAATCACTTGAAAAACAAAACTTCAAGAGACTGCAATGGTATTGACATTTCTTTAATCAAAAAATTATTGTAGCTATTGAGACCCCATAGTACACATCTGTAATCTCTCAATGAAACTGGGGTCCTTCCCCACCAAGCTGAAGACCGCAAAAGTGATCACCATCTTTAAAGCAGGAGAGCAGAACCTTTTTACCAATTATAGGCCAATCTCACTGCTACCTCAGTTCTCCAAAATCTTGGAGAAAATATTTGCTGCTAGATTGGACAGTTTTATAGAGAAGTATGATATATTAATTAACAGTCAGTACGGATTTAGAGCAAACAGATCAACATCATTGGCATTGATTGACCTTATTGAGGAACTGACCAGTATTATTGACAATAAAAAATTTGGAATTAGCGTATTCATAGACTTAAAAAAAGCATTTGATACAATTAATTTTGAAATTCTATTCCAAAAATTAGAACTATGCAGAATTAGAGGGGTAGGGCTCAATTGGATCAAAAGCTATTTAGAAAAAAAGACAACAATTCGTACAAATGGGTGAAAAAAAGTCCAAACTACTAGACATAACCTGTGGGGTGCCGCAAGGCTCAATATTGGGTCCCAAATTATTTATACTGTATATCAACGATATTATTCATGCTTCCAAAATGTTGAAATATGTCATATTTGCTGATGACACTAATATTATCTGTGAAGGAGAGAACATCCAACAGTTGCTAAAGGTTGTCTCTGATGAGCTACACAGGCTGAAACTGTGGTTCGATTTAAACAAACTGTCTCTTAATTTAAAAAAGACCAAATTTATGATTTTTGGAAATCGGAAAATGCCTTCAACAATAGAATTAAAAATTGAAAATACCAAATTGGAAAGAGTTTTTGAAAATACATTTTTAGGTGTGATCATAGACTACAAACTCACCAGGAAACCTTATGTCAAACATGCCAAATCAAAACTGTCAAAAAGTGTTGGAATTCTTTGTAAAGTCAGAAACATACTCAACCTAAAATCAATGTACACCCTGTACAGCTCGTTATTCCTTCCGTACCTGTCCTACTGTGTGGAGGTGTGGGGTAATACCTACAAATGCACCCTTGAGCCAATATGCATCATGCAAATAAAAGCAGTTAGAATAGTCAATAATGTACGTTACTGTGAGCACACAAATGATTTATTCTTGAAATCAGGAACACTCAAATTCATGGATCTGGTCCAGTATAAAACGGCACAAGGCAAAAAACAATTCACTCCCAATAAATATTCAAAAGTGGTTTAAAGACAGAGACAAAAGATATAATTTAAGGAGAAGAGGGAATCTGTTGCAATCTGGAGCACGCACTGACCTGAAAAGCATGTGCATATCTGTCAAGGGGGTGTGTATGTGGAATACTTCACCAGTTGCATTAATACTTAGGCCTAAAGAGTAGAGTTAAATCGCATATGGAAAGGAACCGTGTCTTTAGTTGCCAATTACGATAATTGAACAATGCGTCGATAAAGGAAAATTATTGAGAACTGGCCAGGAGTAATTGTCATAAAGGCCGTGTCTCCGTCCCCCCCAACTGCCAGTTAAAATTACGCCCCTGTGCGCGCACACACATACACACACACACACACACTCACATACACACACACAAGAAGTAGAATGCCACAATAGTACATTCTATACTGTCTCTCGGTTTTTACTGCAACATGCCGCCACAACTTTGGCCAGCTCCATCTCCAGCCCAACATCTGCAGAGGCTCAACCTGGACCATCCCTTTATTATGATCTGCCTCATATGCATTGCTCTGGTTGTTGTGTTTTGTTTTTGGCCTCTCAACATATGTGGATAATAAATTCTTTGTTCATACTGATCCTTCTATTGGCTGCTTCTGTTCTGGGAATTGTGTCCATTGGTGTAGATTTGAGTAGGGACGGGTGGGACATGCCCCGACCAACTTTCAGAAGTAGCAAAAATATCCCAACCAACTTTGGATCAGTGGGGAAAATGTTCAGTTTGTGGCTTTGTCTGATCTAGAGTGTGTTTATCAAAGCTACAGTCAAATTATCCCACCTCAAGATGCTTAACAGACAGGATAGCAAGCTGGCTAGCTAACATATAGCTATATATCCACTCACTTGAATTCAATAGCCACTTTAGAACACTATAGATGATTTGTTACGCTTCGTTAAGATTGTGGAAAGTGAAAAAAAATAAGACAGTGATTGATACTCAACTAGTTCATGACCAGTGCCACCACTGGAGGAGCAAATTCCGCCCAAGCTCGCGTGTGAGGGGATCTGTTCACAATTACAGGGGACCTATTATGCTGATCCTTCTTTTAATACATATTAGTAATGCAATAATGTTGGTTGTCCATACTCAACCTCTGAAAAGTTTCTGAACATAAGATACAGGGGTTTTGCTGTAATCCTAGAACTTGATTTCATGAACGTGATTTCCTCTCTGAACAGCTCCCCCTGAGATCTTCAAGAGATCTGGGCAAAACCTGATGTCAGGTTGTGCTGTCCAATTAATACAGACCCAGCCAGAGCCAACCACACCACTGGACCTGCCCACACCAGAAACTATTCTAGCAGGCACTAACAATGGCAGGTCATACTATGCCTCAGAAGCGTCTACACATTTGGAAATAAAAAAGTAGAACCGCAGATCATTTGAGGTGCAGTTTTTTCAGTATCTCTCCCAAAGCTGCTTGTCCGTTTATTTAGGACACGAAGAAAAACACCTATTTCTCTTCCAAAAGACAATGCCACCAGTAATCAGTGAGTAGCCTTTTTGTTTGCTGGCAGCAAACAGCCACGGCTGAAGGGAACGTTAGCTGTTTGCGCTCAGCATTTCACCAAAGACTGCTTTGTCAATAAAGGATAATTCGACTCTGGATAAGTGTTTCAGCTGCTTCTCAAACCAGAAGCAGCTGCATCGACCAAGCGTTCGTAGCCACAAGCTGTGAGTAACGATATAACAATAAATAATGTAAGTGAAGCTAACATGTTACAGGTGGCTAGCAGGACCACTAACGATCCTGAGGACTAACGACTGGCCTCAAGTGCAGGCTTTCTAAAATATCAGAAGATAAATCCTAGACCGGTCATGACTGTTCGTGACTCTAAGGCACAGAAGCTGCAAGTCGCTTTTACTGCAAAAGCCAACCTGACGTGATAGCCAGTTGATTGTGGCTGTAGCCCAGCGGCTAACGTAGCCAAGTTACTGTTGCTAATGTTTGTGTCCTAAATATGCAAGAGTGATATCAGGGGAAATTCTACAGAAGGTGTGTGAACATAAAACTCATTTAAAGCTCACTTTTTATACTTGTTTGTAATTTGGATGCTTAGTACAACTGTCCACAGTTACGGAACTTGCTGTCTGTAAAACCTGTATTGCAAGGGTTTATCTCTGTGGTTGTTATAATGTCTCGGTTACCAGCTACTGCATGTTAGTTCGCGTGCCGTGCTAATCAAAAATTCTCCTGGTTAACTTATATGCAATAATTTTGATCGGTATGCTTGTCTTACTTTGGAGAGAATTTCCTATTTAATCTCCGCCTTTTTCGGCTTTTTATTAGCCACAACAACTTCTTAAGGGGTATGAAATGCCATGTTAGTGCAGAGAAATCATTTGTTATACCAGACACGGTAAGCTTCTGCATTTTGCATTGCTTTCATGGTAGCACCAGAGAACTTTCCCAGACATTTGTGAAGTATCCGGCTGATCCCGGTCATGGATAAGTGAAGTGATCACAAGCAGCCTTAAACAAACCCAAACACGTATCCAAAGCTCTGCAACCTACATCTTGTCAAACTGCAGCTTTTGTGGACACATACAGCACCTCTCTGGTTAGCTTCAAATGTAGTGGCTACAATTGGGCAACGTTATGATGAAACTGCCACATTGATGCTTACCTGTAGAAGCGATCGATTCGCTGGCTCCACATAAGTAAGTTGTCCGCGCTAACGGAACTTGCGGTCTGTAAAACCTGTATTATGTTCATAAGATAACCAGAGCTCTCTCTAGCTGTCACGTACTATCCATAAAGTGGCTTTTACATTGGACTTGAAACAAATTTTTCGCAGGACAGATTACATTCAAAGTCAATGCAAAGACACAAATACACACCTTATGGGAGCATTAAACAGCTTTCACACCAGACGCAAAACTAATTTTTCACGTGACAGATTACATAAAAAATCAATGCAAAGACGCGAATACACGCGTTATGGGCACGTCATGCCGCTTTCACACCGGACACGGAAAGAGGTTTTCGCACGACAGATTACATTCAAAGTCTGTGCAGTGAAAAATTTGTTTCGCATCCAGTGTGAAAGCAGCTTATTGTGCCCATTTTCAGTGAGCAAACACTGGTCATTCTGACGTTATAAATAAACCATTACCATGGGCAATTTCCGCAAAGGCCGTTTAGCCTGGAGCTTTTGCCCCTTCATCTTATGCCAGCGCATAAGCTGTTCGTTACTCCACGCTAACAACATACCACAGTTATGCACACGAAACAGCAGATGCTTTTAATACACACCAAAGCAGTCCATAAACTGTTGGTCCAATTTTTGCTGCACCTCGCTGTCTGTGTTTCCCTCTAAACTCAGACCCACCGGATTTCTACGGTCTCCAGTCTACACTTGGGTATGTCGACCCGTTCTACAAATACGTCTATATGGGGTGGATTCTAGCTTTCCCTCAATCCTAGCTAAAGAGTAGAGACACAGGTGTACTCACCATAGTCGCAGTAGGTAGACAGCAAATTCGAGCTTGAGCTGCCAGATTTTCACACTGTGTCCTCCACTTTCGCTGTTGTGTTTATTAGAACAAGTTCATTTCATTAGATCTATACACATGTACTGCATTTGATTGCGGAATTTCTCAGTCGATTCCTTCTCAGATGGCAGATGCGTCTCAGTTTCACTCTGGGGAGGCGAACCTGGAAAACTGCGTTCTGCTGCTGCGTCCCGCCTAGATCCGCCCTCCACAGAGCTGGCCAGTCAGAAGAAAGTGGGGAGTGGGGTACATAACGGAAGAGCCACCCCAATGAGGTGTTTCAGGCAGAGACTACAATGGACTACGAATGGGTTTTTTTGAGGATGGCAGTATGAGATAAATAAGGGCCCTGTTTCGGACTTTGATCAATCAGGAGTACTCAAGGGGAGTCCAAGATCAAAATATAACCTTGGAAATATAGCAAAATAGGTCCCCTTTAAACTCATGGCTGTGGCGGTATGATTGCTGTGGTTGTCGAAAATAAATAAGAACGCAAATGTGTTTAAAAAAAAAAACTGTATTTTTGGTATTATAAATGACAGCAAAGATAAATCTCAGTTGTGGGAATTGGCTTTTTTAAGATTCTAATCCGTCAATGTTTAATATGTAAATACGTAGGGTATTATGTTAGACCAGTGTTTCCCAAACTGTGTGCCGCAGCACACTGGTGTGCCCTGAGAGCTTCCTAGGTGTGCCGTGAGAAAACTCACTTACTGTAATCTCCTGATAGCCTAATAATAGAAAATGGCTGAACTTACAGGATATAAAAATAACAATTCATTCAATTCAGTTTATTAAAATGCCTATTTATTTTCTCTCTCGATATTTCCGCTTCATGTATTCTACTGTACAATTCCTTCTTGTGATTTGCCAATCACACGTCGTCCAACGCAAAAAATTAAACATTCCCCGGTAAAACTAAGCTAAAACAGCAGTGTAGGCAAGTTGAAACGAAACAACGAAAATGGATAAATTCCTGACCTAAAACCTCGAAAAGGCTGTCCGACTAAGACCCTGAACCACCACGCTCTTCCTGTGCTGGCCAGGAAAGGGAAATCAAAAATCATAATCTCACATTCCGGCTGTTTAAATGTTGGCTGTGCAAAATGCGGTTGTGCACCCGTACAATTGTGGACTGACTGTCCACAATACTGCATGTTTTATTTGATTTTCTTTATCATGTATTGATTAAGACCTTGTCTTAGATGTTGTAAATCAAAGCATGTGGGAGCATGATGTAAATTACATTTATGCCAATATTTGATAATACGTGTTGGCGTCACACGGAGGAAAACTTTCATATGTCAGGAAATTCAAAATAGAGGATTACTGCCTGTAAGCCCCTCCAACCAGCAGACCAGGCAGATAAAAGCAGTGGCCAACCAGTTTATAACTCTCTTTGGACTCTTGGCTTTTTTAAAGTCTTGGCTCTGGACTCTCTCTTTAGGATCCCCCCCCCCCCCCCCCCCAACTGGTGAGGCATGCTGAAGCATCAGCCATGCTATCAGGAGTAGAACAAGCCTAGGAAGCAACAGCTTGCTTTTGAGGAGCGGCCAGCTTCCCTCCTCTTTCCACAACAAAGACACGGACCTTTCCAGCACCTGAATCATTCTTTTCAGTGGGATCAGCATCGTCTAGGATCCAATCCTCCACTGAGCAGCATCCACAAAACCTCCTTCCTCTACTAAGGACTGGTAACAATTGGGCATTCAAACCCTCTTTTAAGAAAGACCAAATGTGTGCATTCGTAAAAAACGAAAGTTGTTTTGATTGCTTTTAGGATTGTGTTACACGAAACCCAAAGATAAAAACAGAATACAATGACTTGCAAATCCTTTTCAACTTATATTCAATTGAATACACTGCAAAGACAAGATGTTTAATGTTCAAACAGAGAAACTTTTTTTTTTTGCAAATAATCATTAACTTAGAATTTAAAGGCAGCAACACATTGCAAAAAAGTTGGCACACTTTTACCACTGTGTTACATCGCCTTTCCTTTTAACGACACTCATTAAACGTTTGGGAACTGAGGAGACGAATTTTTGAAGCTTTTCAGGTGGAACTCTTTCCCATTCTTGCTTGATGTATAGCTTAAGTTGTTCAACAGTCCGGGGTCTCCGTTGTCGTATTTTACGCTTCGTAATGCGCTACACATTTTCAATGGGAGACAGGTCTGGACTACAGGAAGGCCAGTCTAGTACCTGCACTCTTTTACTATGGAGCCATGCTGTTGTAACACGTGCAGAATGTGGCTTGGCATTGTCTTGCTGAAATAAGCAGGGGCGTCCATGAAAAAGACGTTGCTTGGATGGCAACATATGTTGCTCCAAAACCTGTATGTACCTTTCAGCATTAATGGTGCCTTCACATATGTGTAAGTTGCCCATGCCTTGGGCACTAATACACCCCCATACCATCACAGATGCTGGCTTTTGAACTTTGCGCCTATAACAGTCCGGATGGTTCTTTTCCTCTTTGGTCCGGAGGACGCGACGTCCACAGTTTCCAAAAACAATTTGAAATGTGGACTCGTCAGACCACAGAACACTTTTCCACTTTGCATCAGTTCATCTTAGATGAGCTTGGGCCCAGCGAAGCCGGCGGCGTTTCTGGGTGCTGTTGATAAATGGCTTTCGCTTTGTATTGTAGAATTTTAACTTGCACTTGCAGATGTTGTGACAAACTGCAGTTACTGACAGTGGTTTTCTGAAGTGTTTCTGAGCCCATGTGGTGATGTCCTTTACACACTGATGTCGGTTTTTGATGCAGTACCGCCTGAGGGATTGAAGGTCACGGGCATTCAATGTTGGATTTCGGCCTTATCGCTAACGTGCAGTGATTTCTCCAGATTCTCTGAACCTTTTGACGATATTACGGACCGTAGATGATGAAATCCCTAAATTTCTTGCAATAGCTTGTGGAGGAATGTTGTTTTTAAACTGTTCGACAATCAGCACACGCATTTGTTCACTTAGTGGTGACCCTCGCCCCATCCTTGTTTGTGAAAGACTGAGCATTTCAGGGAAGCTGCTTTTATACCCAATCATAGCACCCACCTGTTCCCAATTAGCCCGTTCACCTGTGGGATGTTCCAAATAAGTGTTTGATGAGCATTCCTCAACTCTCTCAGTCTTTTTTGCCACTTGTGCCAGCTTTTTTGAAACATGTTGCAGGCATCAAATTCCAAATGTGTTAGAAAACTGTGATTAATATGTTTGTTTTTCGTATTTTTTATTAGTTTTAGTTGCTATTTATTTATTTATCATATTTATTCTTTTAGAGTATGTATGTTTCTGTAAGATTGCGCTGTCTTTGATCTTGAATGTTTTCCTCTCGTTTCTGTCTCGTAGTGTCTTGTCATTTTCATCACACTCTCTTCCCTGTATTTCGGTGAGGTAATTCCACTTCCTTCTCTCTGGCTGTTCTCATTGACTATCCACACCTGAGAGTAGTTTAGCAAGGCACGGATGATTAGTTAGAGTAGAGTTAGAACTCCACCTGTTTCCCCTCTCTCTCCTATCACTGTCCTTGCTTTTCTAAGTTCCACCTCTCTCCACAGCTGTCCTGTGTTTAGCTGGGATTCCACTAATTTGGTAGTGTTTAAAAGACCCACTTTTTCCTCAGCTTCTTATCGACTTGTTTCTTCCCATAGCTCGTCTTGGTCAAGTCTCGTATCTGCGCTTTTCTGGTTTCGATTGTTGATTGCTCGTTTCTTGTGAATTCTCCCGTAAGTCTCGTTATTGGTTGTTTGTATTACGTTGTTTGATAGCTGGTTGATTGATTAGTACTTCGTTCTCCCTTATTCCCATTTTGTACCCATCTGTTTAGATTCTCCTGTGTTCTCCCTTATCCCATCCAATTCCCTTTTTGCTTCCCCTTCCATTCCCTTAGATCTACCCCCTTTGTTACTGTCTTTGTGCAGACTGATTTCCTGGTTACCAAATATTCTCTGCTCGTCCCCTGACTTTGATTCTGACTATTCTGCATTACTCTGTTTGCCTGGCTAGTGATCTGTTTCTGTCTTTGACCATGAGCTTTGTTAATCCTTATAAACACCCTGCCGATGCCGAACTGTACTTGGAGTCTAAGCCCGTTCCTTTCAAAATGAGCTAATATTTGCAAAAAATTACAAAGTTTACCTGCTCGAACATTAAGTAACTTGTCTTTGCAGAGTATTCAATTAAATATCGATTGAAAAGGATTTGCAAATCATTGTATTCTGTTTTTATTTGCGATTTATACAACGTGCCAACTTCACTGGTTTTGTGTTTTGTAGTAGCTCAGGATGGTATTAATGTGTAGCAGACTGGGTCTTGCACGCAAATAACTTCCTGTATACTAATACGGCATCTTTCCTGTGCTAAACACATACATATCTCTTCATTTTAACGTAATACAGACACATGCGCGCGCGCGCACACACAAGCACAACACTGAGCATTTTAAGAGGGGCTCCACATAACTATCAACTGGGGGGCGGCTGCTGGAAAGCGTTGCGAAGCAGAAGTGACTCCCACATCGCGGGTTCAAGCCCTGCTTCGTGCCAGCAACGGTCAGCAGCTTTCTCAGAATAGCGCACAATTAGTTATAGCGCTACAGGGTTGCAAATTGGGAAGGGAATGCGGGGAAGGGAATATAATAGTTGCCTTGTTCGTTGCTCAAGCGCCTCCTGTTGGCCAGACGGGCGCTTGTCAGGAAGATTCTAAGACTGTTCATATCCGGGTATCCTCCACCCTCGTTTTGAACTTGCGAAGATTCAACCAATGAGTGTATAAGAAGCGGTGGCTGACAGGTGTGTGCTTCGGAGGAGAGCCTCGAACTGAGGGGTCGCATACGAGCAAGACTTGTACATAGTTCACCAATTGGGCATTCCAGATTAGGGTGGGATTGGAGATGCCAAATTAAAAAAATAAGTTAATGAAAAATAAAAATGTATACTGAATATTATATTAATAGAAAGTATAATTATAATAAATAGATTTGTATATGTGTGTGTGTATATGTTGGCGGGGATAATTAACACACAAAACCAACAAATGCGTTAAATGGGTTTATCTGATAGATCCGAAAGGATTTTGATGATAATACAAAAAAGACACAGTTGAGGGCGCTCGGCCATATTCCCATTTGTTTTACAAGAAAAAAATAAAATACAAAGTTTGCCCGAATCTACGCACAGTGTTTTCAAATAGAAAAACTATCTATTTAATCATTTTGGCTTACTATTACATTTGGCAGGCATGGGTAGCCGCCCTAACTTTGAAAGAAACAGGCTTTGGCAAAAGCAAACCGATACTATAGACTGTGCTACAGAGAAAACCCATTCAAACCAAACGGTAGTGGTGATAATGCGTTTCAAGCGTTCATACCCTGGCACGTGTCTTCAGATCAGGCATAGCATCCGAGGAAGGCATATACTCAAGGATGATACCGATTTCGCCAGACATTGGCTTCATCGTGTCCATGACCGCTCCATTCTAAAATTCACATAGCCCAAGTGCACCAACAAAATGATTGGCCAAGAAACGTCACTAGAGCGCTGAATGAATACTAAAAGGGGAAGTGCCCATTAGACTGCAAATAAACGCATACATCCAGTTTAAGCCGTCCTATCTGACCTGGTCACATTCTCCCCTGCTCAAAGGTCAACGTCCTCGATGACCCCTAATGAGTTTCTAACTTCTTTAACGGTCTCTCTGAAGAAAGCAGTACCTAAGTTGGCAATTATCTGGGAGACAGCAGTGGGACTGAGCGGAAGGGGATCTATCACCGATTTTGGCTCATGGTGCACATTAGAATGCCGCCCTGCATTCGGTCTCTTTGTTCTACGGGGAACCAAGGTAGGAATTGATCCTTGGCCTGATCTCGATTCCGATATAGGTTCAGGGTCGGATTCTGGTTCCTGTGGCTCCTCTTCAGGCTCTGGTTCCGAAGTGTTCTCTCCACCCGAGGCCATCAAGTCAGCGCGTTCGGCAGGGAGTGCTGAATGCATCACTCCACTTGGGGTTGGGCCTTCAACTTGCACTACCGTTTCTTCCACAACCACACCATCATCCAAAATGTTATCTGCATCATGCACCACCTCCCCTACATCGACAGCAGATGTCCCTTGAAGTTTGTCTGTTAATCCGCCTCTTGGCGAAGGTGACACCGGTGTAGACACACACGGCCGTATGTCAACTCTATTGACTCTCTTAATGGGGCCACCTTCAACCGGTTCTACGGTGTATGTTGTCCCCTGTATTTCCACAACCCGATGAGGAATGGGTTTCCAGGCATCTTGAATTTTGTTCCGGCCTGGAGGTCTGTTTCTCAGGTACACCGTTTGGCCTATGTCAATATGGGGACAGTACACTTTATCATTTAGCACTGCAATGCGTTCAGCTGCTTTCTGCTCACAGTACTCTTTTGCCCTGGCATGAGCATCTTTCAATTGCCTCTGATGTATTGCAAGCCAGTCATGACTGCTTTCAGCCACCGACTCCTGCCCTAACAGAGCATCAACAGGGAGATGGGGATTAACACCGAACAGCAAATAATGAGGTGAGTATCCTGTCGTGGAGTGTGGGGTGACATTATAGGCATAGATTAACTCTGGCAGGTATTCTGGCCATCTCCGTTTTTTCTCTGGTGGGAGAGTTCGCAACAGTTCGTGAAGCGTTCTGTTGAAGCGCTCGCACTGAGCATTCCCCGTCGGGTGATGCGGGGTTGTACGGGTTTTCTTCACACCATATAATTTACAGAGCTCAGCTATCACCTCACTTTCAAAATTTCTCCCTTGGTCTGAATGCAAACGCTCAGGTACTCCGTACCTCATGAACCACTCCCTTAACAGCACTTTAGCTGTGGTGTCTGCTTTTTGATCACGCGTGGGGAAGGCTTGTGTGAATTTTGTAAACACATCTGTGATTACTAAAACATTTTCCCTTCCATCTGTTGCTGGCTCCAATACTGTAAAATCTACAGCAACTACTTCTAGGGGTCTGTTGGCTATAAACGACTTCATAGGCGGATGGATCTTGGGATGGGGCATTTTAGTCAAGACACAGCGCTCACATTTCTTAATCCACTGTTTGACATCCTCATGCACTCCAACCCAGAAGCACCTTGGTCTAAGAAGTTCAAGCGTCCGTTCACTTCCTTGGTGACCCATTGAATTATGCACACTTTCCAACACTTGGTTCCTAAGACATGCAGGTACTAATAGTTGTAAACACTCCCCATGTCTCACATCTTCAACTACTCGATACAAGAGCCCATCTTTCTCCCTAATATGTGACCAATGCTTCATCAGGGATAACACTGGTTTTGCCAGAGACTTTCTTTCTTTGAAATTTGGTTTTCGTTTTCGTTCCCAAAAGGCCCTAAACAAACTCAACACAGGATCCTGACACTGAAATGTGCGCAACTCCTCTTTAGAGTACCCAGGCAGGGTAGGGGTGTCACCTTGATATGCAGGGTGGGCAAGGTCAACTCCCTTCTCTACAGCTCTCATCTGTCTGATCTTACAGCTCTCAAGTCCTGCTGTGACCAATTCTATTCCTAGGGCTGTTCCCTTCTCGATCACATTGCAAATAGCCACACAGTCATCAAACTCCATATCTTCAGTGATGGGCTCAGGCTCCCCTGCTAATGGGTGCCTAGATAGGGCATCGGCAGCCCTGTTGGCTCGACCAGGTCGGTATTGGACTGTGAAATCGAACACGGCCAACTGCGCCATCCATCTCTGCTCCATTGCCCCTAATCTAGCTGTGTTAAGATGACACAGGGGATTGTTGTCAGTGAGGACGGTACATTTAGAGCCTAACAAATAGCCCCTAAATTTTTCTGAGATTGCCCATTTCAATGCCAGCAGTTCTAGCTTCATGCTGCTGTAATTGCGATCATTTCTCTCTGCGTCTCGAAGCCTACGACTTGCATACGCTATGACTCGCTTTCGCCCATCTTGTTGCTGATATAGGATAGCGCCCAGCCCCTGATGGCTGGCATCTGTTTCGACAATAAAAGGACAGGTAAAGTCAGCAAATCCTAACACTGGTGCATCAGTCAGTTTTTCCTTTAAAGCATCAAAGGTGTTCTGGCATTCATGCGACCACAAACTACACATCATCTGGTTCACTGTAGATGGAGGACCAGCATTCAAACAAAGATTAACCAAATCATGTAGTGGGCCTGCAAGCCTTGAAAAATGCTCAACAAATCGTCTATAGTAACCGCAGAAGCCTAGAAAAGATCTTAATTCCTTAAGTGTAGTAGGCACTGGCCACTGCTTCACAGCTGCGATTTTATCAGGATCAGTTCCGATGCCTTCAGCAGAGATCTGATGTCCCAAGAATTTAACTTTCTGTTGCAAGAAATGACACTTTTCAAGCTTGACTTTCAGACCAGTATCCTGCAGTCGTTTCAGAACTACCTCAAGCCGTTCCAGGTGCTCTGCAAATGTCTTTGAGAAAATTAAGATATCATCTAAGTAAACTAGCATTATTTGGAAAATCAAGTCATTCATGGTGATTTGCATTAATCTTTGAAAAGTCGCCGGTCCATTACAGACACCCATAGGCATACGCAGGTGCTCATAGAGTCCAAAAGGTGTTGTGAACGCAGTCTTATGTCTGTCATTCTCATCAACGGCCACCTGATGGTAACCACTTGCCAGGTCAATTGTTGAGAAAAACTTTGCGCCTTGCAGAGCGTCAAAACTCTCGTCAATGCGTGGCAGGGGAAATGCGTCTTTCTTTGTCTTCTGGTTTAGCTTGCGATAATCTACGCACAACCTTATGGAACCATCAGCTTTCCTGACTACTACCACTGGCGATGCATATGAGCTGGAACTTGGCTGAATTACCCCTTTCTTCAATAACTTTGAAATATGCTGTTTGACCTCGTTATACTGATTTGGTGGGATGCGTCGATATGGTAAATTCACTGGTACATCATCAACTAAGTTAATCTCGTGCTTGACTCGATCTGTGTAACCTAGGTCATCATCATCTACAGCAAAAACATCACAATATCTGGCCAGCAATGCTCTTAAATCCGCTTGTTGCGCATCTGTACCACCAAGGTTGAGTCTGTCCAAAACAGTCTGCATACTGGGACTGAGAGAACCTGATGCATCAACTGAGACATGTTCCGTCCTTGCGGATATACGATGAAACTTTACTTGAACAGGTGGTTCATCACTGATGCACTCTACCGGAGACAAGATGCCCAGACGTGTCCTTGGACGCAGCCACACGTCTTCCTGAGTAAGGTTAACTACTTGCATGGGCACTAAGCCGCTACCGGTTTTCACTAGTGTGGGTAAGACCACAAGACCTCCTGGCAAAGGCGCATTCAAGGACTCCAATAACCTTGGGCCTTCACTTCCGCACTCTTTAGGGAGCCCTTTGGCCATGACCGTAACAACAGATGCTGAGGGGATGTGAACTTTATCTCGCCCTGCCAATCTTGCCATGTTTCGCCTATTGACAGCACATTTCTGGACTCTCTGAAAAGCACTTCGCCAATCTGAATCCAATTGTCCATTCAAAGTGGTCTGGAACTCAGCATGAACTAGCTGACGACAACGACTGATGATGTTCATGCCGATAATGCCCGGCACCGAACTCTCATCACTCTGAGGGTCTTTAACAACCAGGAATCCACATGCAGGGATTTTCAATCCCATGGTTTCCACCTCTAACTCAATATAGCCCAAATATGGAATCTCCAGTCCATTAGCTGCAGTCAATCTTAACCAAGTGGCTGTAGACAGCATATTTTCCTCATCACCACCCAAGTGCTGACGGAAAAACTGTTCCGTTATGGTGCTTACTTGACTGCCTGTATCCAACAAACAGCGTGCTGACACACCACCTATTTTCACTGACACCAAAGGACACGTTCCTACAGCACGGGCAAGTAACTGATCATGTGAACTCGCTTGGGTTGAGTTTACTTTATTTCCCTTAATTGCCCGACTCACAGCAACCTGTGCCCTCTCATTGTTCGGATTACTGATAGCTTGTTGAGGGTTCGCAGAATGTTTCTTTGGGCAGTTCTTAGCGATATGCCCCTCTCCTTGACATTTAAGGCAAATTGGTTTCCCATCATCAGTAAATTTCAGTTTGGATCTGGCATGAGTTTGATTTTGGGAGCTTTCTTTCTGGGTGGTAAGGTTCTTCACTGCTGCAGTTAGCTCAGTGATTTGTTTTCCTTGCTCTGTCACTACTTTTAGAAGGTCTTCTAAAGTCACTGATTGTTGATCATTAGCTTTGACTACCGTGCACCAAGCCTCCTTATCACCCCTAGCAGATTTTTTTCCCTTACAAGACTTGGAATCGCGTGGAACCTCCTCTATTGTCAACAAAGATGCTTCCTCTCGTACCTCTATCAGGGTTGAGGCGGGATTCCCTCTAACAAATTTCCTCAACTCCCTCTTAAGCACTGGATCTCTAAGCCCTTCAATAAACTGATCCCTCAGAGCCTGTTTGTCATTGGCTAAGGCTTGGGGGTTTTGCTTCAGTATAGATCTCAGAATCTGACTCAAAGCATGCGAATATTCAAGTATATCTTCACAATCTTTCTGTTTTCGATTGTAAAAATCATGTAATATCTGGGTACTGCATCGTCTATCCTTGAATGCTTCCCGAAGGTACTCAAATATGTCACTAACAAGACTGGACCCACTGTCTCGCAATCTCACTTCCTCTAATGCTGCACCTCTCAAGTGAGACAAAACAAAATCAAATTGATCACGCTCGGATTGATTTCTAGCGCGCAAAACACGTTCAATTTCTTCAACAAAATCATCAACTGAACGCCCGTCTTTCTCGTAGTCCCCACTAAAAGGAGTAATGTGGCGTTCTCTGGGCACATACACATAAGACCTCTGAGGTTCCTGACTTAAGGTGGCAATAGCTGCCATTGCTTGCTGATGTTTCCTATTAAGATCAGAGAGTTCAGCTAAAACATCTCTATCACCAGGTGCATGATCAGCTGCCCCTTCAATAGCGTCCATTATAAACAGTCTCTGTCATGTATTCAAAGGATAAAGTTCTGCGGCAGTCCAAAGCGATGAGCTGGCCCGATGAAATCCCAGGTGATGCGGTCTTGGCGCTGAAGTCCCTCTCAGTCAGTCCAAAGTTCACAGCGTTCCACCGGCACTTGCTCTTCACCATGCAAAGGCGCCGTTCATCCAACTTGTCACTGCAGCTTCATATCACCACTACCGTTTACTGCCACCACTTTCCCAAACACTGCACTAGAAATACTATAAGCTAATAAACTATCAGATAGTGTACCCCACTCCTGGTACCAGATTTGTTGGCGGGGATAATTAACACACAAAACCAACAAATGCGTTAAATGGGTTTATCTGATAGATCCGAAAGGATTTTGATGATAATACAAAAAAAGACACAGTAGAGGGCGCTCGGCCATATTCCCATTTGTTTTACAAGAAAAAAATAAAATACATAAAGTTTGCCCGAATCTACGCACAGTGTTTTCAAATAGAAAAACTATCTATTTGATCATTTTGGCTTACTATTACATTTGGCAGGCATGGGTAGCCGCCCTAACTTTGAAAGAAACAGGCTTTGGCAAAAGCAAACCGATACTATAGACTGTGCTACAGAGAAAACCCATTCAGACCAAACGGTAGTGGTGATAATGCGTTTCAAGCGTTCATACCCTGGCACGTGTCTTCAGATCAGGCATAGCATCCAAGGAAGGCATATACTCAAGGATGATACCGATTTCGCCAGACATTGGCTTCATCGTGTCCATGACCGCTCCATTCTAAAATTCACATAGCCCAAGTGCACCAACAAAATGATTGGCCAAGAAACGTCACTAGAGCGCTGAATGAATACTAAAAGGGGAAGTGCCCATTAGACTGCAAATAAACGCATACATCCAGTTTAAGCCGTCCTATCTGACCTGGTCACATATATATATAATAAATATATTTCGACGGGGGTCGTGCAAGATAGAAAAATCAAACTTTCAAATTTTGCTCAAATAATGCTTTTGGGTCACAGTTTACAGAAATATAAATTTTAGGTTGATTGGGCAAAAAATTATTTTGTCGGACGACCAAAACTGTTGAGCCAAGAAAAGCGACAAAAAACTGGGTCTGTATGTTGAAGCTTTTTTTCAAGTGACAGCACGCTTATCCTTAAAACAAATTAATCATGCTAATCTGTCATATCTACTGCTTAACTCCCTTCAGTTTTGAGCTGACTGAGCAAAAAGTAAATACTTGACTGCGTCCTGAAATGCAATCTCTATGGATGTCATTTTTCGCACCAGATTTTCCACAATTTTCATGCCCTCAAAATCACAATTGCCACACTGCTGTTAAAGTTTTTATTCAGCAGATACAGCAACACTTCTGCTACAAAATGGCGAAATGAAATTTTGGTTAACTTTAATTCCGTCCTGCCGAGAGTTCCAAACGTGAGAGCCATTTGAGCGCCTAAAATAACCCTCTGACACTTCCAAGCTACGAGCCGTAATCAACAACAAATACAAGAGAAATGGCATCCATTCTAGACAGAATCATGAGCTGAAATTAAGTAAAAACCTGAATTACAAGAAAATGTTCTGTTCCAGTGGTTCTCAGGACCTTTTTTTTTTGCGTCAGAGAGACGATTTGACTTATATATTTTTGCTCAGACACAATTCCCTGTCTGAAAAATTAATTGTCAGGGCCAAAATGAATAACAAATGGTAGAATTACAGAACAAACTTCATGCACTTGTAAATTCCAGAGCTGTTCACATACTAATGAAATGACAGAATTAATTTCTTTACATAAATTTACCTTGCTATGTCAGTTAGTACTGATGTATAGATGACGACTCTATGATATGTAAATGCACTAGGATTTCTGGAAAAATGAACCCAGGTGCAAAAATCAATTGCGCTGGGAGCAATGTGGCTGTGATCTGGCTCTGGCTATGTCATTAAAAGGACTGACCCATGGACATTATGATTCGATGACTCAAACGGAAAACATTTCATTATCGTGGAGATAATGGGATTGGCTGTAGTCCCTGGCTGTTTCTCAGAGCATAGGCTGCATGCTTCAACGGCTGTATTTTTAGGCTGATACATCATCGGAGGCTGCTCCAGTGTGAAGGTGCCTGTGAACACAGCTGAGAAATGAAGCCTTGTTACAGTCAGATTGCAAAACCAGTTTTTAGTAATTTCGTGAAATGATTGAAGTTTCACGCTACCCATTTTATGAAATGAATGAAATTTTGGTTAGGTAAGAAAGCCAAAGTGGTTGCTATTGGCCAACTAATTTCCTCAGTGATGCTTTGATGGGCTGGCTGGACTTCTGCACCTTTAAAAGTTTCAGACTGGACTTGGTCACCAATAGAAGTAGCTTCTTGGGGAATTTCCAACTCCGTGCTCATTGTCAACCGCCGCGCGGAGCGCGCGAACTGGCGGAACATAGTATTCACGACCGTCCGTATGTCCGAACGTCCGTCTGTCCGTCCCGTATCCTTGTCAGCGAAATATCTCCAGAACGAATTGACGGATTCTCTTCAAATTTGATGGTAACATGTATTAGGGTGATACCCTGGCGCCAGTCGATTTTGGTGACCTTCGCGTCACTCCCAAGGTCACACCGAGAGATTGCTCATTTTGACATGATTTCACATTTTGTGGCGGGTGACAAAGACACGTTAGTGGCAAATACTTGTTTTACATTGTACTTGAGTGCTTTTTGGCCAAAATTAGCTTATTTGGCTTATTCCTCATCAGTAAAGAATGGATTTGTATTCTTATCTGATTTTAATGAATATGGACTTGAGCACTCATGTAAATAACCCCTTCAAATGCACTGCGGGCACCTGCCACATTTGTAGAAATCATCAGGAATATCATTTCAATTAGGGAAGACTCAAGTGAAACCAGGAAATATTTACTGTAAGTTGAGCATAAGTGGATGAAACACATGTTTAGAATTAGACCTGCCAAGTCCTTGGCACTTGGACTCTTTGGGAAGACTCGTAGAGCAGGAGCACGGCTCAGAGCAGCAGCAGGAAAATCCCCTGAAGAGTCCAGACACTGTTTGCGGTGATGGCTGATGGCTGTCAAAGCTGGAGCGGCAGTACATGTAAGTAAGTTAGGGACAAGTAAGGTCTGATGAGAGCAGGGTGGCGTTGGGGAGAAGGAGGGCCTGTGAACAGCAGAATGCGCAAACGAGGGCAGAGAGAAATTACATATTTTAAAAAGACAGCCGCATAACGATTGGCTAGCGATGCGAATGTGGTGTGCCGTGGTTGGATAGAAGATATCAGCTGCTACACCAGCTGACTGCTCAATTGACAGCTCAAACAATGACTGCAGAGATTTACAAGCGAGCATGCATGTGAATGATTGGAAAATAAACAGAGTTGAAGTGCGCAAGAGTATTCCTGATTGAACTTTCACTAAGCTTCATTTAAAAAATGGGAAGGTGCAGGTTGACTCAGAATGAATGAGGCCTTAAAGGAGAATTCCGGTGTGAAATTGACTTGGGGTGTATTGAAACATGATAATGAGTACTAAATTTTGTTGAATTCCCCACCTCCAAACCTCCAGAGAGTTTATGCAAACAGTACCTTGGAGACGACTGGACACTACCTCATCTTGAAAGTCACGATAAGTCGATTGACGAGCACGAACGTATCAAATGTCAGGACCGTCGAAATTCTACCGATGAAGTGTGGAGTTACTTTGAGCCTTGTGAATAATGAAAATATAGCGATTTCTTTGCATGGCAACGCTATGCCCAATTCACTACCATTGTAAGCCTGTTGGGAGCTTCGGCTAAAAAGCCATGTATTTCAAAATGTTGCGTGCGTAGTGCGCTCGGAGGTGGGGTATTTGACAAAAGTTAGAACTCTTTATTATGTTTCAATACACCCCAAGTCAATTTCACATTGGAATTCTCCTTTAATTAATCTTTTGATGTAAGGCCATTTCTCTTGTTCAATTTTTTTTCTACAACCCCAATTCCAAAATAGCTGGGACAAAGTGTTAATTGTGAATAAAATCAAAACGCAATGACTTGCAAATCACACCAGCCAGTATTTTATTCACAGTAGAACAGAGATAACATAGCAAATGTTGAAACTGAGAAATTTTACAATTTTATCCACAAAATGAGCTCGTTTCAAATTTGATGGCTGCTACAGGTCTCAAAAAAGTTGCGACAGGGGCCTGTTTACCATATTGTTGCATTCCCTCTTCTTTTTAACACAGAGTGGAGGTGTCTGTTGTAATAGCTGCAGTATGTGGTTTTGCATTGTCATGATGAAATACACAAGTCCTTCCCTGGAATAGATGTCGTCTGGCGGGGAGCATATCGAGGGTTCAGAGCCAGAATGGTTCATCTCCAAAACTGGGCATTTTGGTTAAATGCAGCTACAAATCATGTCTAGCATGTCTGGGAAAAAGTTTTATATGCAAATTGGAGATAAACCGTTCTAGCTCTGAACCCTTGATATGTTGCTTTAAAACCTTTATCTACCTCTCAGCATTCATGGTGCTATTTAAAACACACAGGTGACCCACACTGTGTGCACTAATGCATCCCCATACCATCAGAGATGCTGGCTTTTGAACTGAACACTAATAACAGGAGGGGTGGTCTTTCTCCTCTCTAGCCTGGAGGACACGACGCCCATGATTTCCAACAAGAATGTTGAATTTGGACTCCTCTGACCACAGGACACTTTGCTACAGTGAATTTTAAATGGACGTTGGCCCACAGAACACGGCGGCGCTTCTGGATTTATTTTATTTATTCGTTTATTTGACAGGGGCCATGCAAAACAAAATTGCCATGCAAAACAAAAGCCAGAGTTAGCTATAAAGCTAATTTTCATCTGTGGTCCCTGGGCAGGAAGATGTTAAGAATATACAAAACAAAAGATAAATTCAAGCTTACTAACATTTAAAACGATACATACTATACAACATTCCATCACTAAAAACAACACATTTAAATTTACATTCATGCTCAACAATGGCTTCCTTTTTGCATGATAGAATTTTAGGTTGCATCTTTGGATGGCACGGCGAACTGTGTTTAAAGACAGCGGTTTCTTGAAGTATTCCTGGGCCCATTTAGTAATGTCAATGGCAACATCATGCTGGTGAGTGATGCAGTGGCATCTGAGGGCCCGAAGATTACGGGCATCCAGTAAAGTTCTCCAGCCTCGTCCCTTACCCACAGAGATTTTTCCCGTTTTTGTGACTCTTTCAATGATGTTATGCACTGTCGATGATGAGACCTTCAAAGCCTTTGCAATTTCACGTTGTTTTTAAAGTATTCCTCAATTTTTTTACGCAAGCCTTCACAGGCTGGAGAGCCTCTGCTCATCTTTACTTCTGAGACTCAGCTTCTCTGAAACATCCTTTTTATAGCCAATCATGTTACACACCTGATTCCAGTTAACTTAATCACTTGCAAAATGTTCTTTCAGCTGATTCTCTTATATAGGCAGCTTAATTGCTGTTTCAGCCCTTTTGTGCCTGTGTACCAACTTTTTTGAGACCTGTTGCAGCCAGAAAATTTGAAATGAGCTCATTTTGTGGTTAAAAATGTAAAATTTCTCTGCTTCAATATTTTAAATGTTATCTATGTTCTATTATTTGAAAAAAATTGGCCAATGTGATCTGAAAGTCATTGCATTTTGATTTTATTCACAATATATTCTTCGTCCCAACTATTTCGGAATTGGGGTTGTTGTTCAATTCCCATTTAACTTGATGTTGATTTGTTTGATATATCCTGTTGCGTTCTTGCACATATTTCACTCCTTTTTCTCTGGCTATAATATTTTTTTTCTTGGCTGGGTTTGAAGTGTTTAGTGCTGCAATAGTTTTTGGGTGCTTTCGTTCCTAACTATTCGTGTTACTTGTATAATATCACCACATTTGCTTTTTAGATATAATTCACATGATATATACCATTTTGCGAGATTTTGACATGCCCAACGCTCATCGTGAATTTGGACTTTTTCGACCCCATTTTACCATATTTTGTGGGCAGATTTTGATTGACGGGGGTCTCACACCCCCCACTTTTATCTGTCAATGCATACACTGCTGACACTGGCATTAGTTGATTTAATTTTGAGAAATTATCGATTGTTACATTGTTGTATCTTTCTTATTTGAAGGTTCTCTGTGCTCTATGATCTTCATTATCAGAGCACGTTCTATCGTTCTACCACAGCAGAGAATGTTTTTACCTGACCTCACTGTCCACGTTAATTTGGAGTTGAACCAAAACCCGTCGACATTTGTGCACTGCCTTTTGTTAGTTTATCCTGATGATTACAGTTTTTATTTTTTTTCTCAGAATTGCAATCTATTCACCACTCAAAATGATACGAATGCTGAAGTCTTTAAAAAACTACAACTAAAACTATTATGTGCACTTCATACACAAATAAAAGAAATTATTTTCACCAAACTTATTTGGTCCACTGCTACAGAGCATATTGTTCAAAACTTCTTGCAAACCTTGAAGGCAATTATGCACTTGGGGCGGAGCAAGGCCAAAATCTGGGCGTTTCCGGGCGTTTCTCAGGCAAATAACACTTACGCGTATTCTCCCCCTGGCTTACGCACTTTTTCTGTTAATACAGCCCTCAAAAGCGCTTAAGGTCAAGCGTCAACATAAGGCGAAATGGAATATTGCGTTTGATGTCGGTTATAGGCCGAATTTTAACATTAATTTTATTTTTTTACCATGGTAAAGGTTGAGACATTCAATATTTGATTGTTCATCCTTATTTCTAGATTGCATTTCTCATAACCATAATAAATTATCAAACGAAATCATCATATGATATTACGCAACAGCCTGTTCTCCAATTAGTTCAATTACAAACGCATCAATGTCACAACTGCGCTGTCGCTCCTGGCATCTGGGTCGTTCCAGAGAGTGGCTGGAGATGTCATGCACATATCACAGGCGTCTGTGTCAAGGTGTCTGACACAGTTGGTTGACGCTATGCAGCACCACATCAGCCACTTTAAAGTTCCCAAAAACACCAGCTGAAAGACGGAGAGTTAAGGGGGGAGGTACCTAGTCGCCAGGTTCCCCAGTGTTGTGTGAGCCATTGATTGTACCCACGTTGCAATCAGAACCCTTTCCACTTATAAGAATATGTACAGAGACCGAAGACGTTGGCACAGCATTAATGATCAGGTTGTGTGCGCTCATGATATGCGCATATTAAGCATCTGCAACAAATTATCAGGCTCGGCCCATGACGCCTATGTACTGCCTGCTTGAAATGCCAAAAAATACAATAAATATTTGAAACCATGTTGTGGTTGTTTCCAGTATCTTATCAGTATCTCCAGTATCCAGTAATTTATTCTCCGTGCACTTCCACTGCAGAAAGAGTGGATGCCATCCCCTCCTCCTCAGTGCAGTGAAATGCACCGGGGATTATGGTTGCTCACCACCTGTTGAGTGCACACTTTTCCGGTGTGCAGAGAGACTGGCTTTTACAGATTTTTCCGCGTGCGGGTAAGAATCCTTTGTTTGTGAAAGCATTGCCTTGTCCTTTAGTTGCAAACCGGACATCGGTGTAGTTTGAAATTTCAAGCGTGCAATTTCTAAATGAGATCATATAAACTGTCATTGATTGTCATTTTTGAGTGACTAGGATGTTCTTCTTGTCTTCTTCCGTCTTCCACGGAACAAACAGGCTAGTGTAGGAGGGGCACATTTTCAATGCTCTCATTACGCTGGTTGAGAAGCGCTAAATTCTATATTATTTCACTATCGCGGCAATTAGTTTGTTTGCATAGCTTTAATGCCATGGTGGTTAGAGTAAGAAATAAAAAAGAGATTTCTGCAATTCCTCTTGTAATTGGCACAGACATACATTGGCCAACTATTACAGCCGCATATCGTGGGCCTGCTGATAAAACATTGTGTCTTTAAAATGATAAACTTCACAGGGGTAAAAATGGAATTTAGCCAGGGTGTTATGGTTCTGCCTCGTGTGCTGTTTTGTCTTTGTGCTTATTACTTTTATATTTGTGCTTGTGCTTTTTCTCCCATGCCTCACTCTGTATTTATTTTTCAGCTATCATTCCGCCGTCTGATGATTGATAGATCTTGCCCAATCTCCTGCGATGTCGTGTGACAGCCTTCAGCATGCCTGCGTCTTGTTGTCCAATCTCATTTCCTCTTTCGGTTTTGGCTGTGGTATTTCATTGATAGATTGGCGAAGTCACGCCCCTTCCGGTGGACCCCATGGGACCTTATTTCGAAAAAAAATTGTATGGTAGTCAATGGTAAGAAATAAACTATTTTTTTATCCGGTCTGAATTATACCATGAATTACACATATGATGTTTGTTGATTTAAAATATAATTTTGTGAGCCAATAAATTAGCACTTTGTAGTATAAGTGTGTAGTTATACGACCGTGAAAATCCGTAAGTAAAAAGACTACTGACCTAAAATGTCGCATAAATGATGTAATTGATTTCTCTGGTTCTCAAGCAACCGTCAGGCGCTGTAGCTGCGATGCCTACGCGCGTCGTAGCGGAATGATCCCCCACGCAAAAGGTATTACTTGTTTTTGTTCCCTGATGAATTACAGGACCAGGAGTAGCTGGATAAAACGTATCAGGTAAGATGATGTTAAATATGTGCTTGGAACATCGCAAACTGAACAAACTACCGAGTAACCCAACTAGCAAATTGTCACCTAGCTAGCCAGCTAATGTTCGCTAATAGTGTGAGGCCTGCCATTTACCTTTCAAATGCAGAGTAATTTAAATGGATGAACCGTGAAACACATCTCTGAGTGTTAAACAACAACAGTTGAGTGAATGAAATGGTTAATTTAACGTCAAGATTTTAATGTTAATATGCAAAAAAACAAACAAACAAACAACAGCTAAGGCAATGGGAGTAGGACAGCCCTGTATGAGAGTCTTTGTTTTTAATTATGGAGATGGGTGCGTCAGCTTTCTTTTTTTTTCCAAGATTATAGTTCGATGATTACTAAGAGTGAATGAACGAGTTTGCTGGGCAGGACCCAGGCAAGTGTTTTAAGTAAAGTTGCTGACCTTTTTTGGATTTTCTTTTTTACCTCATCAGTATCTGAGACATTGAGGAACCCTAAAACAAATGGCTCTGGAGACATGATTACCACTCTACGTATTTCATGTGCATGCATTTTACTAACCTGAAAGGCTTCAATGCACCCCAAAACCACAGCCTACATACAGCCACATGTCAACTGCTTGGTTCACAAAACTGTTCAGTACATTTTTTGCTGTAACTAGGAGGTTGGATGCAAATCCAAATTTTTTTCCATATTGTTTCAAAGTTTCACATTGCTTTTTCTCAAAATTTCAGAAAAATGCTCGTAACCTTTTTGTGCTCCAATCAGTAGATGTATTGATTGAGACTTTTTACAGAAGTCGTGAACTCATCTGGGTCTATCCATTTGAAATCACCAGAGCTCCCCTGGTGATGGTGTCATATTGGCTTGATTTTGATATATTTTGTAGCCTGTGGTGATAGAAGTACAATGCAATTGGTTTCAGGTCAAAATCTTAATCCGTTTGGATTTTAGAGCCAATTGAAAAAGGGGGCATGTCCGTGTTCACCCTCTGTGCACCATTTGTAGCCACCTTTAGATGGCTAGCAGTCAAAAACTAAGAAAAATAGCTGCTTCTTTTTTTTCAGAACTCGTTTATTATGTCTTAAAGTTTATGAAAAATGTACATTTGAGCAAATTATCCTCCTAGAGTCCATGCAGTTATTTAACCAAAATCCGAAATTTTCAGAAACGGTCCTAAAATAAGGCTAAATGATGCTGCATTTTGACCAACAAGCTTCATGACTGGCCAAATGAAATATGGTAGTGTGGTAGCACCTATTCTTAGCTTCCCAGGAAAACCAAGAGTTGCTCCATATCTTTATTGGGTGTGGCCCACCATTAACCCCTTTCCGGCCAATTTTGCCGAACACACCCCTTTGGCGTCCTCTTTTGAGCATGTGGGCATCCTTTGATATTTGATTTCTTAGTGTTAAATGAAAGGACATGATTAGTGCTTAAAACCAATGCCAACTTCTAACTGTGTGGCCTAATAGGAGAACAAGGGCCCTCTTTCGGGTAATTTTCAGTTAACGACCCCTGTCAAAATGTACATGTCAGTGTACGTAAATGTACAGAAAGTATAGGGTATTCTTTGGTGTATCAATGGACCTCTCTCAGAAGTTACCAAATGTCATTAGATATCACTTTAGAATGATGTTTTATGATGAAGTATCTTTGGTAAGCAACACATGCCCAAAATCTCTACACTCCACTGCCACTCCACATGTCAACCTTAGTTAAACGCCAGTGCAAGGCCCTTGAACCACTCTTCAAAATGTTCTCTTTGGCCTGATTTAATTGTGTAGCTCCTACCAATTCCAGTTGTCCTGGGAGCATCAATACCCAACAAAATATGATTCAATGGCACCCAGCAAACATCTTGCCTTGCAAACTAATGAAAGTTGGAGGCTGGGCCATTCGGATGCATAAAAGAAACCTTAACATCTTGGTTCTCATAACACACGTCCAAGATGTTTGCCAGCCACCACTGACCATCATACAGGCAGGCCACATAGTGACCTGGGATGCAGTCAGACAGTTGACTCGGCTCAGGCACAGGGATATCACACTCAAAACCAAGGACCTTCTCCCCTGAAACACGTTTCACTAGAATAGTCCCATTCTTGGTAATGGTGAAGCAATGGTTATCCCTTGTAACTGGGATGGTCTTAGCTGAGTCAAACCGCTTCTGCAGGAATTTAGAATGGTTCTGCACATCCTCACTCTTCACAAATGTGGAATAAATCCAGGGGAGTCAGGATGCGCCTGAAGGTAATGGCTTTGAGACTACGTCGAGCTGCCTCTCGCTTGATGGTACCACCGATTCCATCACAAGGACTCTTCCCATGGAAGGTGGCAAAAAAATGCCATTCAGCTTCCATGTTGAAGTCGTCCTTGTGATTGAGAAGGTTACTGAAGTTCTTTTAGTTTTTGTACTGAGAGGCAGCCCCATCACTGAAATAGAAGATTTTGGTCATTGGCACTGAGATGTGACTCTGAATCAATGGCTACACCTTTGAAATAAAGAAATGGACTGCTATGGTGTCATGTTTTAGGTGATCACTGATCACACAGAGGCTGAGACATTGCAGAGAATTATTCTCTCTATAGTACACGGTAAATGGATGCAGGGTAGCCTGTGAGTTGTCTTAGTGATATCCCTGGGCTGCATCTTGCACTATGAAAGAATAGTTCTCTGCAAAGTCCAGCAGAACGATGCACTGACCTGGCTCCAGGTCTAACTTCAGCGTCTCTAAATATGCGGCTTGATGTTTTGTAATGAAATGGTGTGCCGTCAATTTGTCTGCCATACTAACCAACTTGTCAATATAGGCCTGCAGTGAAAATACATGAGTGACAATTTCTGTGCGATCGGTATGTTGCCACTGATTGAAGCGAACCTCAACAACCCCCGAATCAGACAACTTCTCCTCGAGGAAAGACTGGAGTGCCTCCTTGCCAGGACACTGGTCACACCTGTGGAGCATGCATGTCTGAGATTCAACATCACAAACCATTTTTCGCATCAATGAGTGATAGCTTTCTATCTCAGGTCAACCCTCTGGCATTCTAGCCAGCATTAACTTCACATTTTGGTGTATAGTGCACACACAGACCGAGTTAGACCCTCTTGCCCCCACCGTAATGCACTACTTCGGTCTTAATTCACAAAACTTAGACACTCCAATCATATGTTCAGGGTATTGTTCAGGTTCATCAGGAGAAGTCTAATCTATTCACGTTTCTTTTGTTCCTCTGAATCTACTACAGTCACGAAGTCCTTTGCACCGGGCAGCATCCGTGAATATAAGTCACTTTAATAGAACTCCTTCACCTTTTCAATCGTCTCTTTGGGCAGAGTGCGGCTACCTCACTTTTTGACCAGCTCAGGGAGGATACCATGTTCCTTCCTCATTTTGATTGCATTCCTTGCAACATATTCAGTCACATTAAATGTATCCATTATCTTCTGCCTGGTCCATGATTCAGGTGCACAAGTCAGCAGCTGTACTTTCACCTTGGTTGAAGCTGAAGCCACCTTTGCCTTCAGCTGATCCAAAAGAATGTTGTAATCATCACAAATTCAGTCCTTTCTCTATTCAAAACAGGGGAGGCAACCTCAGGACGAAGATCAAGGGAACAAGCAATTTTGTCCCTGATGGCAGTTTCAGCTTCTTTAATCTTCCTCTTCCCATAACACTGCTTGTCCCTTGATGATATGGGCTTGAGTGGCGATACACCTAATGATTGACTACTAGTATTCAATTCATCGCGGTCAACAAATAAATCGTCCTCATTGTCAGAATTGAACAAAGGTGCTGGCTCATCAGGCTCACTGTTCCATTTGTTAAGGCATTTCGCACATAGCTTGACCCCTGGTACATGATCTTTCCCTGAGAGTGTGGACAGTTTCTGAAGTTCTGATTCAGACAGTTCTTTCAGAGTGTTTTTGAAAACTTTTTTGTGGCTCTTGAAAGGATCAATACATTTATTCAGATGATAAATGAAAGTGAACTTCCTCAGGAAAACTTGCTCGTGGTGGAGGCAGACTGTCTCATCATGACCCTCTGTATCTGGTATATGGATTGCAGCTCATTTTAGCAGCAATTGTCTCTCATCTTCTGTGAACTCTGTCAACTTCTTCAACCCTTGAATCCTGAAATGGGAATGTGGTTCCTTTAAAACCATGGCCTTACATGCTATCATGACATGTCTATGTGTTGTTCTTGATCTGTAAGCATGTAAACAAGTACACAGAGCCCACTTGGTTACTGTATAAACAAGGGATCTTGGATACACAGAGTGGCCTACTTAAGTAGCTAGTGCTCAGTACATGTATGTATGCTAGGCTGTGCCAGGCTTGTGTGGCAGTACGAGGGGGTCTGATAAATAATTAAGATGTTAACCTATTAAATTTAGGGCAAGCCAACTACGCCACCCCGGGGGGTTAGCCCGGGGAAAATTAAATAAATTCAACAGTGGGAAAGGCACACAGGTAAGTAATACACAGAAGACAGAGCCGTGGTTCAACGTATCAAAATAGTATACATTTATTTAATATTTATCCAAAGTCTAAAATGTTTTTAAGAGAAAAAGGATCAACAATAAAAATGTACGGCCAATAATGGTTGCTGAGGCTTACCAGCTATAAGGAGGGGAGTGCAGGGTGAAGGGATCCAAAATAATAAAGGGACACCCCACTCATACATGACACATGGCAAAAAGTGAAGTGCAGAAAAAAAACCCAAAACCCAGACCACCGCACACGAGGGGACACCACCACCCAGGACACTGCCACCACTGTCGGCGCTCAGCAACTATAAGACAGGAAACAAAAATTAACACACAATATAAATCTTTTTAAAAATACAAATCTCTTAACTCAAAAGAAGGAAGCAAAATGTTAACCCCCAAAGTAAATTAAACAAAAACAGGCATTAACTCATCAGCAACTTTAAGGCCAGAGTTACCAAAGTTAACAAATGAACAGAATCATATAATTGAAATAAATTGATAATAACCAACCAAGTTAATTACACAATATATTCAAAGAAACAAAAACCCCTGATCCCCTTTATCCCCATTCTCACTCACTCCAGTTAGAAAAGATCACTTCCACTCTCAATCCTCACTCACCCACAAACACACAGG
Organism: Gymnothorax reevesii; assembly: GCA_029721435.1. Classification (NCBI taxonomy): domain Eukaryota; kingdom Metazoa; phylum Chordata; class Actinopteri; order Anguilliformes; family Muraenidae; genus Gymnothorax; species Gymnothorax reevesii. The sequence continues at coordinate 87,752,680 of CM056577.1, read as the reverse complement.
CTCAGTCCAATGGCAGCCGCCCAAGCCTCCCCCTAAAAAGTAGCCTGATGGCAGACCTCCGAGTCAGTAAGCTTGCAGAAGCCGTCATCAGCAGTGGCGAGTTATAAGGCAGCTTAAACTGCGAGCTGAGCAGGGAGCAGCGGCGTGGCAGAGGAAATGCAGACAGTTCATATCACGGGGAAATCCCCTTAATCAGAAGCGTGGGCAAAGCAGGTGAAGCATATGCGAAGCAGCAGAGTTTCTGACTTATCTTTTAGCGTCCAGAGTCAGGCCTCAGGTCCCATTCAGCCGGCGTCCTCCCGGTGAGGAGTCGAGGAAGCTCTGCCTGGCTGTGCTAACGGAGCCTATGATGCGCCGGTGAGGCATTCAGGGACTGCTTATTCTTATGAGTCTATGGTGCACCCAGAAGTCGCCACCTTCCAGAAAACCTTCGTGAACGGCTGCTGAGTGAGCGGAGGAAGCGGAGTGAGTGGGTGTGGAGGGGACACGGCCTTCTCTTATTCCCTCGCCCTGTGTACTGATTGGCTACCATGCCAGGGTCAAGAGTAGAAACACTGATTGGCCGCTAGTTAACTGAAGCAGTGTATTATATAGCTACACTTGCACAGCAAATATAAGATTTAGCAAGAATATTTCCCTGCAGTACCAGGTCATTCAGACTCACCTTGCATAAGTTTCCTTGTGACAGTCATTTGCATTTTTCTTTAAAATGCCAATAGTACAGGGTTGAAGAGATGATGAAGTAGCAGCAGGCTCCATTGTTTAAGAAACGTGCTAATTAGAGCAGTGGTGCCACCTTTTAACTAGATTTGAATAAAAAACAAGATGTGATTGAAAGGCGGGGCTTCGGTTGATCATGTTTGGATGTCGTAGCACAGAAAAGGGTTGAAAGAACACAACCAAAGGCAATTTAAAGCATTTTAACTGTTTATTTCATTTCAAAACATCATTCTAAGTGATATCTAATGACATTTGGTAACTTCTCAGAGAGTTCAATTGATAAATCAAATAATATCCTATACTATCTGTGCATTTACATACACTGTCATGTACATTTTGACAGGGGTCGTTAACTGAAAATTACCCAAAAAGTCCAATTGTTTTCCAATTAGGCCACATAGTTAGAGGTTGGCATTGTTTTCAATTTGAAGTACTAATCATGTCCTTTCATTTAACACTAAGAAATCAAATATCAAAGGATGCCCACATGCTCAAAAGAGGGCGCCAAATGGGTGTGTCCGGGAAAATTGGTCGGAAAAGGGTTAATGGTGGGCCACACCCAATAAAGATATGGAGCAACTCTTGGTTTTCCTGGGAAGCTAAGAATAGGTGCTACCACACTACCAAATTTCATTTGGCTAGTCATGAAGCTTGTTGGTCAAAATGCAGCATCATTTAGCCCTATTTTAGGACCGTTTCTGCAAATTTTGGATTTTGGTTACATAACTGCATGGACACCAGGGGGTTAATCTGCTCAAATGTACGTTTTTCATAAACTTTAAGACATAATAAACGAGTTCTGAAAAAAAGAAGCAGCTATCTTTCGCAGTATTTGATTGCTAGCCATCTAAAGATGGCTACAAATGGTGCACAGAGGGTTGACACAGACACGCCCCCTTTTTTGGATGGCTCTAAAATCCAAACGGATTAAGATTTTGACCTGAAACCAATTGCATTGCACTTCTATCACCACAGGCTACAAAATATATATCAAGATCAAGCCAATATGACACCATCACCAGGGAGCTCTGGTGATTTTGGGTGATTTCAAATGGATAGACCCATCTTTCCTCAGTTTAGCAACTGTAAGAATTGCAATGTACTTTGATTTGAAATTTCATGTTTTCTTTATTCTATTTTCCCAGCTCTATCAGCATCAGTTCTGTTCCTGCATGTCCAGCTGCTAATCAATGCTGTTAATTCTTTCATCATTACAAATAAAATTTATTGGATGACATGGGGTTCCGTGTTTCATTGCGTCATGTAAATGACCAATTCCGTTTAGTAGTAATAAATTGGAGTCCAAAAATCTGTGGCGGTGTCTGTGACCAAGAGGCTCCATGTCTTCTCATGCTATGGGAGCAGCCCAGACCTTGGATGACCTTGGAATTGCCAGCCTTCCACCATTGGAACTCTTCCTTCCGTGAAGCTGATCTCCCTCAAGGCAGCATGGCTATGCTTGAACTGCCCGAGTGCACAATCTCAGGCAGTGCTGAACAATTTTGTGTCCTCTCCCATTCACGTTAACAGAAAAAGAAACTGGCAATTTGTTAACATTACATAATTGATTGAGTGAGCAATAATATAAAGATGGGCAGGACATATGTACCAGTTTGCTTTCGTAAGGTTTAAAGTATGCTAAGCCTGAATAGTGCACATGCTAGTGACAGGCAAATTACTGAACACTGGATATGGGTGAGAGCTCTACTGATAGCTAAAACTGCCCGTATCAAACAAACTACAGAGGAATGGATGGAAATAAGCTGGTCCCGAGCTGGTTTATGATGGTTCTATCCAGCCTGTTGGTAAAACCTATTCTTTCTGGATAAAGCAGGCGAACCTGGTCATGCAAGCTGATGGAGCAGCTGACAACAGACTGGGACTGCTCGACCAGCTTAAATTGGTTTTAGTTGTATTTGTCACAGAGCTTAGTATGCATAAGTCTTGTGGTATCTTAAAAAAATATTGATATTGGGCCTCACTCTAGTTATTCAAAAGTGTCTGTTTCCTTTCAAGATTGCATTCCGAGTCCCCGGTTCCTCTCGTGGCTATATCTATGGCAAAGTGAGAAGCAACATCAGACGGAACTTTGTATTGGCTTTGCTCTGCATTGTGAATACGCCGCTCCTGTGCCTTCCTGAGTATTTCCTTTGTATGACTCCCGATGTCGTGTTCTGGGGCCAGGACAGCATTTATGGTTTTAACAGTTTCATGTTCAAGATTCCATAGTTCATAGTTTCATAGTTCATGTCACAGTTTTAACAGTTTCTTGTTTCAGGAATTTACATTTCATAATTCATGTTTATTGTCCATGTTTTTACTTTTCCATGTTTTTGTTTTCGCCAGGTCTGCCAAGCCACTCCACCGCTTGTCTGCATTCCGCCCCGTGCCTTCGTTGTTGCACATTTCTGAGCTATGGTTGGCTTTGGTATTTCACCCTTCCATCTGTGCTGTGCTGATTCGGGGCTGTCCAAGCTTAATTGACAATTAACTGTTTTTAAGTTACTAACATTTACTAACACTCACTGGGTGGTGTAATTCTTAGATAGGCACATTACTAATATTACTAATTTAGACAGGGAGTTTGTCATGATTCCTGCTTTGCTCTTTCAAGATCTTTCTGTGCTTTTCTGTTCTGATCATTCATGCTGCTTTCAAACTGCATACTTAATTGGTACTTAAGCTGAGCACGCTCATTCTCTTAATGAGCAAGTCTTGTCCACCAATCTCTGTCCATGTCATGATCTTGCCCTGCCTCTTATTTCTCCTCCTCCAGGTGTTGCCCTTCATGTCTTGATTTCTCACCCTTTATCTGGATGCGGTGGAAGTTGGCTGGCAGACAGAGTCTCTGTTCTGGTTCTATCAAGCGCATGGTCCCAAGTCTTGTTTTCATAGTCATTTTGTATATAGCCGTCTGTATCCTTAGCATTGTTGTTCTTTTCTGTTTATGTATTTTCTGCCTGGAGTTTCCAGTGGCCTTTGTTTTCCTCGTTTTTGATCCTTTGTTTATAGCTCTGTGTAGCTCTCTTTAGTTTGTTTTTTGGCAACCCTTTGGGTGAAGTTTTTTGTTGGCCCTCGTGCCTGATTTTTAGTTTTTCCAATAAAGCCTTTTCCCTCCATTCCCGCATTTGGTGTCTAACTGGTTCCCCTATCACCCGAGCCTTGTGTTTTGCTGCGCCCACATCTTGTCTGCCCTTTGTCAAAGTCTCCCAGTGTCCGTCAGTCTAGTTAGGTCCAGTTTTTGTTTTTCTAGTTTATCCACTCTGGGAGTGAGTACTTCTGTTTCCCCCTGCCTTTGGCAGTGTATCTTAGTTTTCCCAATCGTCCAGTGCATGTGCACGGTGTTTTGTTTCTGGCCTGTTTGCCAATTTTCTCCTTGTGTTTTGTTTTAACACTTTGGATCCTGCATCTGGTGTCCACCTGACTTCTCCACACAAGGAGTGAATTTAGCACTGATATTTGGAAATATTTTTTCACGCAGAGTGATCTCAGTGTGGAATTGCTCGCCTAGCTATATTGTTCAAGGTGGAAACCCAGGGAGTTTTCAATTCCAGGCTTGATGAAGTGTTGTATACCATCTAGTGCTTGAGTATCTGAAGTGTTAGGTTCACAATAGTGACAGGAAAATGGTGAGATTAGTTGGGCTGTTCTTGCCACTCATGTCATGTTTTTGACCTTGCCTGGCTGGAGCCATGTCTGGAGATTGCACCCAGATCTCACACACATTTCTTCTGCACTGTCATGTTCAGCAGCTAAGCTGGGAGGCTAATGTTCCATTTTCCACTTAGTATCAAAAGGGCAATAAGGGGTGTTTACATGTCTTGCATACATTACTGGGTATCTGTCTTTCAAATATCCTGTGAGGTTTTACGAAATGAACCAAGAGCAAACACCAGTAACATGCAAAAAGGAAGCTTAATTTCTGAAGGGGAAACCCCCCAACAGAGCTGGCGACAGTACAAAGTCCGCAATCCAAAATCAGAGTCTAAGGGGCGAAATCCAGAATAATAAACAGTGTAAGAAGAGGTCAGAGGAACACCAGGTGCAGGATGGAGAAGTGTTTATTAAACACAAAATACTAAGGAAAAAATGGCAGACACGCCAGAAACAAAACACCGTGCACAAGCACTGAACAAATGGGCGAACTGAGGAACACTGCCAAAGGCAGAGGGAAACAGAAATACTCTCTCCAAGAGGATAAACTAAGAAAACAAAAACTGGACCTAACAAAACCGACAGACACACTGGGAGACTTATACATGGGGCAAACAAGACTAGAGCGCAGCAAACAGACTCGGGAACCATACACGGGAGACACTCAGAAGGCACGAGGAGCTGAGACTTCACCATGTAGCACAGAGACAATACGGGGGATCTGTCTGACAATCACATCCAACGCTGCCACATATATAACCACGAGAGGGGGCGGGGACTCGGAATGCAATCTCGGACTGAAACAGAAACACGGGATTAATAAACAATCACACGAAAACCGGGTTAACAATAATGACTCGAGACAAGACGCTGAGATGATCAATCAAGCGAGACAGTTTAGATTAAGGAAATCTAAACGTGACGAGGAAAAAGCACCACAAGAAAAGCGAAGGAAAGCAGAGTTTTAAATATAGTTAAACAGAGCTCAGACTGAATGCAGAGAAGCCAGAATCGCACATGCTCGCTAAATGAGTTAATCAAGGTTAATACTACGTAACGAAATATTTACAATCACCCTTCAATAAGTTCTGGTTAGTACGGGTTAGTAATATCCTATCAGAGAACGCATTCACTCAGTTTCGCGAGACCCGGAATTAAACACAGCTGGAAGCAATGAATGAAATACCCAAGCCGAAACCGAAAGAGGAAACCTGACTGGACGACGAGACGCAGGCATGCTGAAGGCAGTCACACGACATCACTGGAGACAGATCGGGAGTGGATTGTCAGACGGCTAAACTGAGATATGGAAATATAAAAACGAAAGTAAGCACAAGCACAAATAAACACGGGACAACACACGAAAGGGCAGAATCACAACTAACAGAGCACCAATAACAAAAATCGTAGTCAGACAAAATGGGTCAAAAAAACAAAGATTGAAGTCTAGGACGGTCCTGTCAGAAAGATAAATCACAATGATCCAAGGCAAGAGAAGCGTGGCACAGGTAGCAAGGAAGAACAATCTGACAAGAAAGTGTAACAAACAGACATCTAATATACATATCCGGGTTAGCACATGACAAGGAACACAGGTGCAATCAATGGGGCTGATAATCAAGGAGAGACACATTGGGAACAAACTAATTACATGAAATTAGCCGTAGCCAAAACGCAGACACAAGACAAACCTATTGACAGACAAAGAGCTCCAGTCACGGAGTACTAAAGTGCATAGATTAGAGAAAGGAAAGCACAAAGCAGTTTGTGGAAAACCCACACAAATTGCAGCAGAGATAATTAGGAAACGGCAAGAGAGGCGGAGACTAGAATAGGGTGAATGCTGAGAGATCGTTAGTCAATTGGTAAGTCCATCTATGCAATCCTGAGTGCTCGTTAGTTAGTCAAAATATACAATGTTAGTGTTGGTTAGTAATTAGCAAACATAATAAACTGTTAGTATGTGTTAGTAAGATAGCAAAAGTAAAAGGAAGGAAGAACACAAGATAATGAAAGAAGATTGAGACCCAGAAACCAATAAATCACCCGAATGAGTGGCACGCTAGACAAGGGACCGTGAGCAAATACAACACTCATGACAAGACGGGGGAGAAGGAGGTGCAATGCATGGAACAGAAAATATGGCACGGAAATGAAACATGGCATGATAACTATGAATAAACAGAACTAAAACATGGCAAATAATAAAACTTAAAATCTAAATACCAAGTCACAATACATAATCAAAGAATGGTCAGACATGAGCAGAGGTCACTAAACACATGGGTCAGACAAAACATGGCACAAGGCCAGGCACAGAACCTGAACTTGAGCATGGGCATGAAACACGGGACATGGCATGGCAAAGACAGATTCACAACATATCTTCTGCACAGGCAGTGCTGAAATAGGTCTAGAGCCTTGCTGAAACTGAATTGCACCCAGTGTGCTAATCACTTATCACAAACATGCAACTATATTTGACTGGGATATTTTTGGTAGCCGAAGTGAAATGTGTTAATTAGTGACTCCTGCATGGGTGTTTATTATTTTCTCAACTAATTTTTACACAGTCTATTCTGAGGCCTGGCAGAAATTCAGGATTGAAATAATGACTGTGGGCTAAATAACAGAGTAACTGTTGCCTGAGAAGTGTTATAAAGTCGCCAGGTGATTCTGCTGCTGAACCAGAGTTGGAGAATTCAGAGGTCATAAAACAAACCCTAACCCTAACCCTATCCTGCTGTGTTTAAGTCAGCACAAATGAAATCAGCTGGCAAGTTTCAGTAATTAATATCACCTCAAGGCTGAAGAACTGTGCTGACCAGCAAATCCAGATGGTTGGACTTAATTCCTGGATGGGAATTGAACTTTTACAGCCAGGATTTTCCTTCTCTAAGTTCAACTGCAATCTTGAGACAACCACTAGGCCTCTTCTGAAGCATGAGGCATCTTTCACCTGCTGTAAACCTAGGACAGTGATAACAACTACACAACGAATGAAGTTAGAATACTCAATGCCCACCACATTAAAGTAATTATTACCTTTCTGGAATGTCACACAGCACTTAGTAAAAATTTGAGCATGAACAACTCCGCCTCCCTCCAAAGTCCCACCCTCTTTCGCCCGATTCCCAAACTTTTCCTACGAAAAAAATATAGCTAATAAATGGTAGTTTGACTACAAAGGTAAGTAAACATCACGAGGGCATTTTATTTTATACCACATATAGAATTGAATGTTATGTAATAACTGTTGGTTAGTTTTTACTTACCGGTGCCTATGAATCTGACTCCATTGACCTATTTCACTCGCGCTGCTCACTTCCTCGTGCCACATGCAAAATTTTTTTCTCTTGGAGAGTGAAACGGGTCAATGGAGTCAGATTCAGAGGCACCGTTAAGTGAAAACTAACCAACAGTAATTACTTTTGTACATAATATTCAATTGTTATGTTATGTCACTGAATTAACATGGGGAGGGAGGGGGGCTTGCATGGCTTTATGTAAACTTTGGAATTATGTTTTGGCAAAGGTGATATTTGTTAGGTGTTCAGGCATTTTCGCGGCTAGCCTGAAAGGTCTTGTGAATTGAAAGGTGAATTATGTGCCATGTGACACCAGAATGAACTTATTCATGCCATGTTCTAATTTTGAATTGTAATAAATGATCAATGCATGAATTACTTTACTTCCCTACAGTAATCTGTCCTTTACCTTTTCTAAAGTAATTAATGGGCTTCGGATACAGACACCTCCCCATGGTGCAGCCTGGGAAACGCTGGTTGAATCAGGATATTACTCTGATACTGCCATTAGGCCAATCTCTGTATGCTTCCCTACGCAATCTAACGATGCGGATGCCTGCCAGATCCCGACAGCGACACAAGCAATCGCCCCTCTCTGGACCTGCATTGTCAGTCGTCTCAATTAATATTAAAGGTTTCTCCAGATGCAAGGCAGACATATTGGCAACTATGACCAATCGTTTTGACATATTGTGCATGCAGGACACCTGCATCGGCCCTGCACAACACCGACCTGTCATCCCTGGAATGAAACTAGCTGCAGAGATCCGACACAGACAGTACGGATCATCTGTTTTCAGCCGACCAAGCCTCAAGATTGAGGAAGTCTGGACTCACACCGCAGAAGGCATATGGAAACCATCACGGTTGCCCTTCCAAATGTCTGTGTCACGTCAGTGTACAGACCACTTCCAACCCCCTTTCTGCACACAGACCTTCCAGACAGATGCAAGAGGAAATTCCACTTCAGCATCGGCGACTTCAATGCCCACAGTACATCATGGGGTTATGAGAGCAACAACCAAGATGGCGATGACGTTGAAACCTGGTTCGAGTCCAAACACCTGACCCGAATCCATAACGTTAAACTACCCAAATCTTTCCACAGCACCAGATGGAAACAAGGCTACAACCCAGACCTTGCCAGCATGAGCAGTAAAATTGCCTCACAAACTATGAAGGAAGTCCTGGATCCCATCCCCACTACCCAGCACCGACTAATTGCCATCACCCTTGGACCTGCACTCCTAGCAACAACGGTCCCATTCCGCAGAAGGTTCAACCTGCGGAAAGCTGACTGGCTGTCATTCCAACAGGAGATTGAGAACCACACCCTAATAACTACACCAACTTCACAGACTTGGTGAAAAGGTCAGCCAGATGCCACATGGTCAGAGGATGTCAGACACAGTATATTCCTGGGCTATCATGCTGAGAGCCTACCATGAGGAATACAATAAGGACCCTTTCTCCTCTACCACCATGGAACTTGGAGAGACCCTGATCAGCAAAGTTGGGGAAGAATGAAGAAAAGTTTGGAAGGAGGTGATAGGCAACACCAACATGACAAACAGCAGCAGGAGGGCATGGTCTACAGTCCGCTGCCTTAGCAAGGCCTACACCACATCTCCTATTATGACAACAGTCACTGCAAACTCTGTAGCATCACAACTGATGGCTAACGGTCAAGGCCAAAACCGCCACTGACCCAGAGGAGAACACCGCCGTACAGTGGTATCAGACTAACCACGACCAGCTAGCCCTCTCACTAAACCTTTCAACATAGAAGAACTCAAAACAGCAATGGGAAATTTAAAACCCAGAAAAGCAGCAGGGATTAAGTACATCCAGGCAGAAATGTTACACCTGGGACCTAAGGCAAAAACCTGGCCTCGGGAGATGCTGAACACATGTAAGGCACAGAAAACCATTTTTTCTGCCTGGAGAAAGGCCAAAGTTGTTGCAATACCCAAACCCGGCAAAGATCTATCATCCTCAAAAAGCTACCAGCCCATTTCACTCCTCTGCATCATGGACACCTAACAGACGAAAGACTAAGCTGGTTACCGCCCTAGCTGATCCTGTGCTGGACAGCTACTCAACCTCACTGAACACATTGAGGATGGGTTTGAAGACAAAGTGATAACTGGAGCAGCATTCATAGATCTGTCTGCAGCCTACAATACTGTCCAAAACCGCAAAACCCGTCAGGAAACTACTGGATCTGACTGGTGACCTGAACCTGTGTCAAGTGGTCAAGAGCCTCCTCAACAACAGGCACTTCTACCTCCAGTTGAGTGACCAGAAGAGCAAATGGAAAGCTGAAAAGAACGGTCTACCACAAGGTAGTATACTGGCCCCTCTCCTTTTCAAAATATACACAAACGACCAGCCACTACCGCCAGAATGCCAGCGCTTCGTCTATGCAGATGACCTCTGCATCACCACCCAACAAGGAGTCTTCCGGAAGATCGAGTCTGTCCTCGAAACTGCCCTCCTAGACATGTCACACTTTTACAATAAGAACCATCTGAAACCCAAACTATCAAAAACTCAACTGTGCAGTCTCCACCTGAGAAACCGAGATGACAAGAAAGAACTGAGCGTCACTGGGGATGGGCACAAACTCATCCCACGTATCTAGGAATTACACTTAATAGGACACTCTCCTTTAAGAAACACTTGAACACCAAAGCCAAGATCAACGCCTGCAAAAACATCCTGCACAAACTAGTGAGCTCCAAGTGGCGTGCAGACCCACCCACAGTCCGTGCAACTGCCACGGCACTGGTCAACACAGCCCTAAAGGACACTTGCCGCATCATCACGGGATGTGTCAAGACGACACCTATCCCGTGCCTCAATGCGCTAGCCAGCATCTCTCCCCTGCACATCATACGATTAGCTATCGCTTGAGATGAGCGGAGAACACAGGAGACAGACATCAGACAGCCCTTCCATGGCCATGTTGCACCCTAACGCAGGCTTTGGTCCAGAACCAGCTTTGTGCACCAAGTCCTTTCCCTCCAGACAACCAAACAAGAAGCAAGGACCATCACCTGGGAAGATGAGTGGCAAACCTTTGACACACAAGCTCTTGAATGGTTAGCTAGAGGAATTGCACCCACCGAAAGCCTCGTTAGTGTCCACGACCTTAGCTTTGCAACCTGGAAGTCACTTAATAGATTGCATACGGAACATGGGAGGTGCAAAGCATTGATGAAAGCCGGGAACTACACAACAGAAGACACGTGCAGCTGTGGGTCGCTGCAGACAATGTCCCTCCTACTGGAATGTGGAGATTCACCCAGGTGCTGCTCAGAAGACCTAGAAGAACCTACTCCATCAGCTATGGCCTGTGCCCGATACTGGCAGAACAATCTAAGATTGCTACAGACTCGAAGAAAAAGAAGTAATTAATGCTAACATGGAAGAGCCCACGGCTTGTAAGTGTAAATGAAACACTTCACCACCCTAAATCACAATAATGCAAGAAAGTACCAAGAAGAAATAACAGCTGGAAGCATTGCATTTGCTGCCTTGTTCTATTTCGTACGTGCTCCGCCCTCTAACGGGCTTCGCTATTAGTTTACCCCTCCGCGGCCCAGCCTCGGCGCCTGAAAAGAAAATTGAACTCACCTGCTCCGTAGGAGCGGGTAGCATACTCACCCCCTATAAAGCCCCACCGCTGTCAGTGCTCGTCTCCCTTTTTCACTCAGCCTGATGAAAGTTTGGACTCTCGCGGAATTCAGTCACTATCGTGGTGTCGCGAAAGATATGGATTAAGTTTTGTCTCTAATATGCCTCCCCCTTGGCGCCCTCGGACCAGCACGATGACTGTGCATCTGGCTGGCTGGCGACGCCAGGCGCAGGCTGCTCCGTGCCGCCTATGCAAGCGTCCCCACGGCAGGGGCATGTACAGCGGCTACAGTTTGTGCGCCCTCCAGGCTGGCTCGGGGCCAACCTGAGAGCTGGCGACGGTCCGTCTCAAGCCTTGACAACGGCCCTCTTCCAGGACGACAAGCTCCTGCTTGAGTGACGACTTCACCATCGGTCTGCTGGCCCAGCCGAAATGGGGACCGTGGCTCAGGGTACTATGTCCGAAGATGTCGCCATGAACCCGATGGCAGCCAATCTCCTTTGGGCCCTACTCCACCGTGTCCTGACGATGGTCGACCGCCTGGAGTCTGCCCGCGAGCAGCTGTCTTCGCACGTCTTCAGAAGACCGGCCATCAGCGGGCTCCAGCCCCCGTCTACTGCTGCTGCAGCCTCGCAGCTTCTGGTCGCCCTACTCTGGGAGATTTACAAATAAAAGGCATTATTTTTATTTGGCTTCAAGATCGTTATTCATGCACTCACGCTGACACACGGGTTGTTTCAGATGTTTGCATTCATAGTCATTGGGATACCTTACTGGGAGGAGCAGAGTGGCTTCCCCTTTTTCACCAGCTCAGTGAGGGACACGATGCGTGAGGCTTGTTCCCTCAGCATTTCTAGTCAACACAGAACAGCTAATCTGTGCTTCACCAGCTAAAATGGTTTTTTAATGAAACGCTGCTTAGCCAACCAACGAGGCTTGCGTTGTTCTACCCGCGGGGTAGTGCACCGTCAAACAATGTGGCTAATCGTAATTATGGCGATGACACCCTCCCGCCATGCTGCTGACAGGGGGGTTCGCTACAGATCCTTCAATTCGGTGCACTCGTTTCGTCATGGGGCAGCTCCAGTGTGGGGGCGTTCACGAACTGAGGCAGATTGCCATAAACTTCTAACGCTGCTAGCTGGACTGGCTCCAGCGGCGCGGTTAGTACAAGTCCGCTACACAACGGCGCTTCGCCAGCTATAAACTGTTTATGGAACATTGGATAGCTAAGCGCCAGCTAAGTTGGCGTGTTCTACCAGCGGAGGTAGTACACGGTCAAGCATTGTAGCTAATCGGAAATCTGACGAGGATACTCTCCCATCTTACAGTGGCATTAGCGCTCACTTCAAATCTTCGATTCGGTTCACTGTGCATCCCGTGGACAAGGGGCGGGATGTTTGCACAAGTGTAATTCTAGTACTGGGGCTTATGAATCTGAAGAGGACCTCCGCTCGTTCTGCTCCAGGCCGAATGTTCTAACCATGGCGGCAGCACACGAGCTCCGGACCAAAATTTACGCACTCCCATCTCTCAGTGCTGGTTTGGCCAAATTCAGTCTTGGAAGTCAGCGAACTCACTCCATCCGGGTATGTCTCCAGTGAAGAAATGTTCACGAACTAATAACCAGCTTGTTGCTAACACTCTAGCTGGGCTGGCTCCAGCAGCGTGGTTAGGATACGTCAGCGCACTTCTGCTTCCGGGTTGCACGGAAGGGGAGTTGTCCGCCATTTTGGCTCCATAGCTCCGGAGGTCTCGCAAAATTCTCACTATGCATCCCGGTGGCAAGGGACGGGATTGTGTACGCAAACGTAAATCTGGTACTGGGGCTTCCGAACCCGTGGAGAAAAGTGTCGCTCGTTCTGCCCCACAGCTCGAGATGTGTTAATGGCTAATGTCTCTGAGGGTAAACGTCAGGAAGAGCTTTCGCTTGACTCAGAGACAGCTGCGCCCCCACCACCCACGCTGAGTGAGTCACCAGGTGACGTGCTTGGGGTTGCAGTGGATGCGCTGTTGCCATTGGTCTATCAGCCCTTTCGGACAGGGCACCCCGGTCGAACCCTCCCACAGGGGGCGGGGCGTCGCGGGAGGGCCTGGGCTATCGGAAACCATAGAATCAACTGCTTCACCACTGACGGATCACTATCTGTTGTGGGTGAGGTTGTGCGCCCCCCTTCCGAGGTGGTTGGACAGGACGTTGCGGAAGGGATACGTATTGCAGTTTCGCTGCCGTCCTCCCCCATTCAAAGGCATTGTACGGACGAAGCTCCCCGGTTCCGCCCAAAGGGCGTTTGTGAAGGAAGAGGTAAACTCGCTTCTACGGAGGAAGGCCGTAAGACTGGTTTCCTCTGTCAGAAGCTCAAGCAGGATTTTTTTATATTTCTTGATCCCCCAGAAAAAAAAATAAAATTTTTGGGAGGCCTGAGGCCCATTTTGGATCTTGGGAGCTGAACAATCGCATGGTGCTCAGACCATTCCAGATGCTGACGGTGAAGGCGTTGCTGGAACGCGTCAGGCCGGGAGACTGGATGACGTCAATAGGTCTGACAGATGCCTATTTTCACGCCCCAATCCTGCCACGCCATCAGAAGTTCCTTCGCTTTGCGCTACAGGACCGGACCTTTCAGTTTTGCCGCCTCCTGTTCGGATACTCCCTGGCACCACAGACATAGTCCAAATATGTGGAGATAACCCTGGCGCCGCTTCGTCTGAGATGGGTGTGGCTTCTACCTATCTGGACGATTGGCTGATCCTGGCCCCTTCCGAACAAATGGTACCGCCCATACGAAGTTGGTGATGTGGCATATTGCGCAGCTGGGCTATCAACTATGACAAGCACCCTGCAGCCCAGCCAGACAGCGCGGTATTTAGGAATGCAGTTGGACTCTCGGACCATGGCCGCACGCTTGTCGGTAGAGAGAGCAGAAGCGATCCTGTCCTGTGCCCAACGGTTACAGGATGCAGTCTCAGTGCGGGCGATAGCAGTCATGTCGCTACTGGGGATGATGGCTGCTGCCCATCTAGTAGTCCGCTTAGGGCTACTGCACAAGAGATCTGCAGCGCTGGTTCATACGCTTTCGGCTGGCCCCGAGGCGAGACCAGCAGCGCATGCTCCGCATACCATTGCAAGCACGGCGGACCTTAGCGTTTAGGGCCTCACACAGCTAGCTCCGCGAGGGAGTTCGGTTGGGGTGCCTGGCTCACTATGTGCATGCATTCGTGGATGCCTCCCTCACAGGGTGGGGCGGAACTTGTGGCCCTGCTTCGGTCGCTGGTACATGGCAGGGGCCCCGGCGGCACATCAACCTACTGGAACTCATGGCAGTTCAGAGGGTGCTGCACCATTTTTCCCCACAGTTGGATGGGAGGCATGTCCTGTGAGATCAGACAACACGACGGCGGTAGCCTATCTCAACAGACAAGGGGAGGGTCAGATCAGTGGCCCTACACAAGATGGCGGCTTCCATCCTAATATGGGCAGATCGCCACTTGCGCTCTCTGAAGGCCAACATGTTCTAGGCATCCTCAACACTCGGGCAGATGGGCTGTCCAGGGGGGGCGCTGCCCGAGGAGGATTGGAGCCTCCCCACCGGCGACATCCGAGCAAATCTGGAGGCTGGTTGGGCGACTGAAGATGGATCTGTTGCGAACAGGGAGAACGCTCTGTGCCCGCTGTGGTTCTACCTGAGGCCTACCAACAATCCTCTCCTGGGGGTGGATGCGTTGGCCCGTCCAGTGTGGCCGGCCGGCCTGCTATATGCGTTCCAGCCCCAGCGGCTATTAATGCCACTACTTTGCTAGTGAGGGAGCAGCACTTGTCCATAATTGTGGTGGCACCACTGTGCCCGAGCGCCAGATGGTTTCCGGTCCTTATCCAGCTGGCGTTGGGGAACCCATGGGAAATTCCGGACCCTCCCCTAACCGGGACTCGGGTACCGAACGCCGTCCGCACCTGCCTCCTCCTGGCCTGGAAGCTGAAAGGGTAAGGTTAACTGAATCGGGCCTACCCGAAGCGGTTGTGTCCACAATTCAGTATGCGCGTGCCCCGGCCACGTCCAAGGCTTATGCGACTCGTTGGCGGATTTTCGTGGGCTGGTGTCAGGTGAGAGGCCTGAACCCGCGCTCATGCTCCCTTCAGGGGGTGCTAGAGTTCCTTCAGGGGCTCTTCGAGAGGGGCCGTGCAGCATCCACCTTGGGCGTGTTCGTGGCGGCCATTGCAGTAGGTCATGATGGGTTGACCGCTTCTCAGCTAGAAGTCACCCCCTGGTAAAGCGGTTTTTCGAAGGAAGTCCGCAGGCTGGAACCCCTGATGCAGCGCGTGGTTCCACAGTGGGATCTGCAGACGGTGCTGGACGGCCTGGCGGGACCACCATTTGAACCCTTGGACCAGGCGGACCTGCATACCTTATCGATCAAGACGGCCCACCCTTTAGCCTTGGCATAGCCAGGAGGGTGAGCGAATTGGGGGCCCTCTCCCTGCACCCGTCATGCCTGACCGTAGCGAGGATAATGGATCAGTGGAACTTCGCCCTAATCCGTCCTTCCGACCTAGGATAATGGATCAGTGGAACTTCGCCCTAATCCGTCTGTCCGACCTAAGGTCATCACTCAGCCGTCAGTTCTTCGGTGATCCGGCTCAGGGCTTTCTGCCCTCCGCCCCATGCCACCAGTGAGCAGGAACGGATGCACAAACTGGGCCCAGTGCGAGCGCTCATGCTGTAGATGAAACGCACGGCAAGCCTTTGGAAGGTGGATCAGCTGTTTGTGGGCTATGGTGAGCGGGCTCAACGGGCCCCTCGGTTATCGCAGCGCCTCGCCCACTGTATCCGTGATGCTATCGGCAGAGCCTATTCGGCAGTGGGCCTCTCCGTCCCGGCGGGGCTGACCACACAATCTACCCGTGGCATCGCATCTTCCACAGCGCTAATTAAGGGCGTATCCGTGGGGGAGATTTGCAAGGCGGCCTTGCGGTCTTACGCATCTACCTTTGCGCAGTCATGTCTGAGGGGACATGACCGCCAGTTGGTCGCGCATTCAGTCCTGGGAACCCTGTCAGCAGGGTCCCCCCCCCCAACGCTAACTAGTATGTTACCACACCCTGGGGCGATGCGCTCTGGGGGCGCCTCGCCTGCAGGTGTGGGGGAAGGGGCGCGTAGAAGGGATTTGACAGCTACAAGCCCCCCCCTCCTCATTCCTTCGTTCTTTCGCTTTAGAAGGGGCCTTATCAGAAAGGGCCCCGTCTGACACCGGCTTGGGTCTGGTGTTGTTTGGTGTGTCACGACCTGGGTCGGGGTACGCGGCCTGGCGGTGCCCGCCCCAGGAAGGACACGGCTTTGCTGGTTTCCAACTAGAACTCTAGTGTGCGGGGCCACCTGGGAGTACATTCATCCCTAACGGCCTTCGCCGTAGGTGTAAACCAATAGCGAAGCCCGTTAGAGGGCGGAGCACGTACGAAATAGAACAAATAGTTACCCTGGATGTAACTCCAGTTCTATGAGTACGTGCGTAGCCCTCTAACTGCCTGCCCAGCTGGCCCCCGGATGTGAGATGCTGAGTTTCAAAGGGAGACGAGCACTGACAGCGGCGGGGCTTTATAGGGGGTGAGTATGCTACCCACTCCTACGGAGCAGGTGAGTTCAATTTTCTTTTCAGGCGCCGAGGCGGGGCCTCGGAGGGGTAAACCAATAGCGAAGCCCGTTAGAGGGCTACGCACGTACTCATAGAACTGGAGTTACATCCAGGGTAACTATTTGTTTTTCATGTTGAATGCTGAAAAGTGGACATTGTTTACAAGAGATTTTATCATCCTGGTTACACTTTATAATAAAGATCATTTATAGGATATTTGTAGATATTAGTAGACATTGAACTAATCATGAATAAACCATTTATATACATTTGTAATCAATTATTAAACCATTTATAACAAAAGATGTACAACATTTATATATGTTTTATGCATTATTAAAAATGCTGTATTAACATTGTTTGTACGTGATTTATTCATCATCAAATAATCATATTTAATGTGTAGGAAAACATTTTTGAACGATTTAATAAAACATTCACAAAATGTTCTGAAATTTTTTCTTAAGTGTATGCAAAGTAACACAGCCTTATTCAGCTTGTGATGTCATTTAACTGACATTATTGTAATTTGCTACTAACTAAGTGATAAAGTGTGACATTTTCAGCAATGTGACATTGTCATTGTCACATTTGGCATCACATGCTGAATAAGGATGTGTTATTTCACCCTTTACAAAGCATGAAATTTCCCTATGTATGATTTATGAAGACAATATATCTCATTTATGAAGGCATGATACATGGTATGTAAAGCCTTTATACACAACACTTCATCTAAAGTGTGACTAATTGGCCATTTTGTGACTTTAGTATTTTAAGCTCCAGGGTCTTCAGTTTGTGTTTATTTATGGGTGTATACTTCCTGATGACTCTCCAATCCTCTGCTTCAATATCCCTCTCCTTCATTTGGGATGACTTAGCCTCAGCCCGCTTAGCATCCATCTGTCATCTACTAATGTCAAGGTATGTACTTGCTGATGACTCTGCAGACATTTGCCTCAATATCAGTCTTCATTATGGACAGCTTTGCAACTGCCTTGTGTGCATCAAACTCAAATCATAATTTCAAGAGCATGTTTGTGGTATCCACCTTACATCGAAAAGCTACAGTTATCTTGTGTGCTTAGCCGACAGTATAGTTAAGTAGTATAGGAAACATGTTGCCTAAATTGCAAACCATCATTTTATATTTTGATCTCACGTCCAGAGCCTGTGATTCATCTCATTTCCACTTAGATGGTGCGAGGGTTTATGTCTTTTTACTTATTTATGTTATTTTCTATATATATACTTCCTGATGACCCTCCTGTACTCTGCAACAATATTCATCTCTTTAAGGGGCACTTTCACCACTCTTTGCTTTGAATGTATCTATCCGGTGTAATCCACTAAATGCAACTACTCTTATTAAACCGAGCGACATGATTGCACAATCATGTTGCCAAGATGGTTGGCTATCACGGAAGCTTTACTAATACCTATGTTGCATGCATAAACGGATTTGCATCTCATCTGTATTTGCTTAGTGGTATAGTAATGGTAATAATTATAATAACTTGTGTTTGAGACCATCCTCTTTAGGGATTTTATCTGCACCTCTTTCCTGGAGGCGCATGAAAGATGGAGTCATTGCCAAGTAAAGTTAGTGATTGTATAATTCATTTAATGTTTATTCAACCAGAAAGTTGAAGATGGGCTCCCCCACTATACAGTGCCTGACAAAGGTCTTGTCGCATAAAGACATAGTAACTAAAAATAGCATTTAACTTTATTTCTAACCAATCAATTGTTATAATAAATGGTCCATTTTAATGTCAAGAGCTTTCACATTAATAATTTGGTGCAAAATGAAACCGTCAAAAAGGGTTCTGATGTTCACAGCCTGGCAAAGCCCAAAACGTGTTTTTGCTGGGACAAAAGTCTTGTTGTCTCTTTAGATGATTCAACAAATCACACATTAGAGTTTAACCTATGACAAATACTGTAATGAACATATTCCCAGATGTGTATAGAAATAACCCCAGCGCACCAGACTTTCATATGAGGAGCAACTAGACCTCTGACAACAAGCGAAAGACTCAACCACAGACCAAAGTGCTGATCATCAAGAGCCTGAAGACTGAGTCTGCTGCTGAGGTGGCAGACATCTTTAATGTATCCAAATGTCAAGTGGAGGGGATAAGAAAAATATTTGAAGAAACTTGCGATGTTCGTGGCAAGTGCAGGTCAGACAGACCCCAGTATGACAACTGTTTGAAAGGATCATTTGTTGCTTCAACTGTGCAAGGCTAGCCCCTCTTTAACTACAGCAAGGCTACATGAGGAAATGTCACCAAAAATCTTGGTATCTACAAGAAGAGTTTGTCAAATTCTCTCTCAAAGTGGTTTTCATGGCTGAATTAATGCACAGAATCCTGCGTTAAACAGAAAACAAATAACCTGCATTGCATTTGCCAAGGCCCACAGCTTGCAGAAAGGATTGATACAGGAAAAGTGGCTGAAAGTTTATTTTTCTGATTAATCATCCATTGAACTGCATCCCAGTCGCCGTACAAGACCTGTTGGAACCTTCATGGACCCAAGATTCTCCCAGAAAACAATCATGTTTGGTGGAGGAACTAGCGTGTTCAGGTGAACACATGTGTCGCCTGCGAAGCACTTATGTGAAAGTGTGACTACCAACTGAAAGTGTGACTACCGGACAGACAGACGCCAGACAATATGCTTCGCAGGCAACACAAAAATCATGGTTTGTTGTTACAGCCAATATGGGGGTAGCTGCGGTCAGGAATTGGCCTGCACCGCAGAGTGTTATAGAGGTCCAACGCTTTCTGGGCTAGGATTTTGAGGGAAAAGAGGCATCTTTATAAGATGTACATAAAGGATAACAATGACAACACTGAGGCTGAATACTGTAAAATGCGGGCTGTGGTCAAAAAAGAGCTGAGGAATGCTGGAAGGCTGTATGAAAGACAAATTGCAGAGGGGGTAAAAACTAACCCTAAGCACTTCTTTCAGTACTGTAGCAGAAAAAGGAAAATTAAAGAGCAGGTTAAGTGCATAAAGAATAAAAATGGATCGCTGCTATTTGATAACAAGGATATTGTGGATGCCTTAAACAGTTACTCTGTTGAGAATTTAACCTCAGTGGGGGTCTTTATTTGGCCAGAGGGCATGTTATTTGCTCAGGATAATTTAGCGGAAATTGAGGTTAGGGATAATGAAGTATTTGACAAGTTGCATAAACTAAAGGCAGATTAGGCGGCGGCTAATGATGGCTAATATCCTAGAGTGCTCAGGGAAGTTGGTGAGATGATCTTTAAGTTGCAATCCACCATCGCCAGACGGTCTTTAGAAATTGGAGAAATACCAAATGATTGGAAACAGGGCAATATAATACCAATATATAAAAAGGGGTCCGTACCAAGCCAGGAAATTACAGGCCAGTGAGTTTAACTTGCATTGCGTGCCAAATATTGGAATCTACCATAAAAGATGAGCTGGACTTATTTCTTGAACGTAACAGTATCTTGAGGGATAGCCAACATGGTTTCTGTAACGAAAGGTCATGCCTGACAAACCCTCTGGAATTTTTTGAAGAGGCCACCAAGACTTATGACCAGAGCAGGGCTTATGACATCATATATTTGGATTTTCAGAAAGAATTTGATATAATACCGCGGAAGAGACTAATTTTTAAAATAACATTGGAGTTACATGAGGTATTCTGGAGTGAATTCAAAACTGGTTACAGGACAGAACACAAAGAGTGGTGGTCAGTGGAATCTCATCTGAGCTAGGTGTAGTGGGGAGTGGCGTCCCCCAGGGATCAGTGTTGGGACCCCAGCTGTTCCTCATCTACATTAATGACCTTGGTAGGAATATTGAGAGCAGATTAGTTAAATTTGCAGATGATACTAAATTGGGAGGTTCGGCAACCTAGAGTCCACTTAAGTGATTCAGGATGATTTGGATAGAATCCAGAATTGGGCAGAAATGTGGCAAATGAAATTTAATCTAGCAAAATGTAAAGTTGTGCATGTAGGTAATAAAAACATTAGACGGGATTACTTCATGGGAGGTATAAAACTGGAAAGTGCTGCACACGAAAAAGATCTGGGAGTAATTGTTGACCAAACCCTCACAGGCTCTAGCCATTGTGCCGTAGCAGTTAAAAAGGCCAATTGGATGCTGGGATACATTGCCAAATGTATTGAGTACAAATCAAAGGAGGTGATGCTTCTTTTGCACAACACATTCGTAAGACCACATCTGGAGT
Source organism: Gymnothorax reevesii (assembly GCA_029721435.1). Taxonomy (NCBI): domain Eukaryota; kingdom Metazoa; phylum Chordata; class Actinopteri; order Anguilliformes; family Muraenidae; genus Gymnothorax; species Gymnothorax reevesii. The sequence goes on along the minus strand of CM056577.1, from coordinate 87,731,490 downwards.
ATTGTGTACAGTTCTGGGGACCATACTTTAACCTCTTAAGCCCCAGCCTCTTTTTTAGGTTTCTGTTTGAAAATGACATACCCGAAATGAATAGAGTATATCTCTCTTTGTGTAGCATGAAGTATCAGAGAGGGAGACATGGAAATGTGGAGAGAGGGTTGATTTTCTGACGCTACTCGGATTTTGATATTTGAACATTAATTTGCTTGGCTTTTGAGTTGTGCTTAGTGTATGTAAAAATGACTTATATGTGCTTGTAGCAGAGGCTCTCCTGTTTCATTTGATGCGTAATATGACTATATTGCTACTTAATTAGCGCGGCGTTGTAGGTATTTTGCTGCGGTGAGTCTCAGGATTTAGAGGTTAAGAAAGATATAGAGGCTCTAGAGAAAGTTCAGAGAATAGCCACTATGCTAATTCCAGGTATAAAAGATGAAAGCTATGAGAAGAGACTGAAGATCCTTAATCTCTTTAGCCCTAGGAAAAGGAGACTAAGGGGTAATTTTATTGAGGTCTTTAAATATGTTATAGGGATTAACAAAGTGAATTATGTAGGATTCCTTCGACCAAGTGTTGTGGATAGAACTCGGGGTCACAAATGGAAGTTGACCAAAGGTAAATTTAGCACTGATATTCAGAACTATTTCTTCACCCAAAGAGTAATTTCAGTGTGGAATAGCTTGCATGACCATATTGTTGAGGCAGAGACCTTGGGGGTTTTCAAGAGCAGGCTTGACTAAAAGCTAGATACCACTGAGTCATAGAGCATCTGAAGGGATATATTCACCATAGTATAAAGAAACTGGCAAGCGTAGTTTGGCTGAACGGCCTGTTCTCGCCATTCATAGTATGTTATTATTATTATTATTATTATTATTATGACATACTAGATATTTTGCCACCGTTTGAAACAGGGAAAACAATCAGCTGACGCGTGTCCTTCCAATATGAAATATACATATTTATTTCCAATGAAAAGATGTTCAATGCTGTACGAAATAGACGGGGACAGAAGGCATGGATACAAAGAGCAGAAACTCATTCACTGCAGATATAACACGGTCTAAAAACTGTGTCCTTTCCCTGTCTGCCATCCCTTTCCTGCACTTGGTTTACTGGTCATCATACCTTCCGCCCTCCCCTTCCGGGCCGTAATATCCATGCATGCATAATTAACAATTATATACATAAACAAAATGAACATAAGAATGACATCTTTCCTCATAATAACAATAATACAAGCACAAAATTAAGGAAAACAAAATGTCAGAATATCTAAACACAAATATTAGAAAATGGCTCCAACTTCCCGGCCCCTAATTGGCCACAGTGTGACAATCTCTCAAAAAGTGGTTGGGGGGACACCAGATGCAGAAACAATGAGTTTATTAATGAACACCAAACACAAAGGGAGAAAGGTAGGCGAGCAGGCCAGAAATAAAAACCGTGCCAATGCACTGAACAACTGGGAAAAACTGAGGTACACTGCCCAAGACGGGGGGAAACTGAAGTACTCACTCAGAGAGTGGCAAAACAGATCTAAACTAGAAAACAAAAACTTAAGCTAATTAACTGATGGAACAAGAAACAATGGGAGACTTAGACTAGGGAAGAACAAGACGTGGACGCAGCAAACACAGGACTCAGGAATGGCTCAAAGAAAATACTCAGGAAGGCACAGGAGCTGAGATTTCACAATGTAGCGCAATTCAGACAAAGTTCCGTTTGAAGATCTCTCGCCCTCAGAAATGCACATGGAAGGAGGCGGGGACTCAGAAGTAAAAAGAAACACATGGGATTAAACCAAATTCCTGAGAACCGGGTTAACAATAAAGACTCGAGATAAGACGCTGAGACAATCAATCAAACTAAACAGTTTAGATTAAGGTAATGCATGACTCATGATGATTTAATGCATGAATTAATGCTAATGAATTCCTGTTGCTAACCCTTAGCAAATGATGAAGTCACCATGACTCTGTGTGATTAGTTTACACTCAATAAATCATTAGGTAAGGAATGATAAAATATCATTACTTCATATATTAATTAATATGCAGCCCAATTAGCTGGATTCCTGGCAAAAACTTTACAAGTTATGTACAAATAATATGCTATATATATGTAATGCTGAACTAATGCATGACTCAAAATGACGCATTGCATTAATTAATGCAGAATGTAGCATGAATTCCTGTTGCTTATCATTCACAAATCATGAAGTCACTATGCCTTTTTGTAATGAGTTTGCACTTAATAGATCATCAGTTAAGGGATATTAATTCACTGTTACTTCATACATGACGTGCTTTTGCCACCAAATTAGCTGGAGTCCTCTTACATTAAAGTTTATTGATGAGCTCAGTCTACACTGTAAACCTGTGGAACATGTGACGTGCTTATAATCTAAACACCAGTGAGTAAAAGCTAAATGCCTGGTGATTATTTTTGTTTGTAGCTGTTCTCATTCAAAACACTGATATTTATTGAATGATGCAATCAAGGCTTTTCAGATTTGAATACACTTTAAAACTGAATCTATACGCTGTGACATGTTTAAAGAGTTTTACTAAAAAAGCAATTAGAACTGAAACATTTGGTTTTACAGTGTATCAGCCTTTATTTTGAGTGCAGTAATGAATTTCTTCAAGGTTTCAAAACAGTTGATTCATATTTGTGTTTGTGTTGAACGCAGTGGAGTGTGGCACAGTAGAGCAAGATGCACTGAAGCCAAACCCATTTAGCAGGCATCAATTTAGAAAGTATAGAAGAATGACTGGTAACACTTTATATTGAGTACACATTATTAAGCATTAGTTAAGCATTAATAAATTTAAAGTTTGAAAATGCAATAATTAAGCATGTTATTGATGAGCTTACTAATGAAGAGAAAAAAATAACTGATTATAAGCTACTTACCAACGAGTATTCATGTTAAAAACATGATTTATAAATTATGAATTCAGTATTTACCAATCCATAACTAACATTCTTATTAATGATGAGTTGAGTAAGACATTTACAACTGTTTATAAACTACATACTAATGAGTATTAAGATGACAACAATGCTTTATACATGATGAATTCAGTTTTTATCAATGCTTAACTAGCACTTAGTAATGTGTACTCATTATAAAGTGTTACCGAATGATTTTAAATGTTTCAGCTCTGCAGGAGAGCCATGCGTTGTGTTCTGTGGGTCTGTGTGTTTTGGTTAGTTTATTTTAGGTTTTTATTATTTTTGTGATGTCCGTTTTAAGTCTTTTGTCTTAATGTTTCACGTATCGTATCGCTCCCGTGTAATTCCAGTCCACGTCTTACCCCTGTACGGTCTTTGCGTTCTCCCCGGTCGCATCATTAGTTTGTTCGCGTTCCTGTGGAAATAGATTGTGACACTTTTTCGGGTGATCTAATGGATTCCGTTCTCGTTTGCTATTTTCCCCTTGCTTTTCTATATTACTAACCTGTACTAACAGTTTGTTGTTTTCTAGAATTTACTAACCAAAACTAACATTGTATATTAGACTAACGTACTAACGAGCAGTGGCTCGTTAGTACGTTAGTCTAATATACAATGTTTTTGCGCGCGCGGAACATGTTATTATAGTGTGAGATTAAAGAAATTAAATAAACATTACACGCACATGTTCAATGCAATTCATGACTACTGTCATTCATCACAAGAAGGCACATGGGTAGCCTTTATGGGGATATTTTTCTCAGGCAATGGGGAACTGCCTGATTCTTCTTTATGTGTTCATTTATGTTGCCTAACAAAACCTACACAAAAGAAAACGGTCAGCTTAACAGACCAACATTGTGGTGGTCGTCCTCACGTTATCTATCATTGTTTGGGCTATAGCATTAAACTAGCTAATCAGGTGACCAGTCGGCTAAAAAATGTTTGGTTGTTTGGTGCTGTATGAGCAGTGGCGTACTGTCAGATGCCAGGAAGGCCCTCAGTAACATCACCCTTTCCCGGATAATTGCTTTTAAACTGTTTGCGATCAGGTTTGATTGATTAACAATCAAACCGTTAATTAACAGAATAGCCACCAGCAATGCGTGACACGTAATGATTAAGAAATGCTAATTACAAAGCGATTGCCTGTTGGCTATGTTGATATAATTGATGTGAATCCGCAAGGATGACAATCTGCAAAAAAATCCGAAACTTTCGCGGACTTCACAGCAATTACTTTCGTCTTCACTTAGCTGTGCTACTACGCACTTTGGCTGTCACATTCAGAGTATATAGAACGGATTCTCATGGCTAATTGCTCAATGAATGTCGTGAATTAATTTACGCAAATTTAGAAATTATAAAGACGTAGGCTATTGATATTTTTTACGTAGCCATTGGTGTGCGGAAGTAAGTTAAACGCCGTATAATTTCGTAGTGCAATGTATAACACGGCTTTCAAAAACTAGTTAGATTCTCGTCGGTTCCTCGAATCAGTCTGAGCAACGGTTGCTATTCGGTGAGGTAAACTGCGAGAGGTGTCTGTCATTAAGAAGTGAAAGGTGAGGTTATTGCTGGCCCTGTGTTTCTGCCGATGGACCGTCACTGTGTATGAGACATGCTACTGCACAACAAAATGATTACAGGTTGGGCTTTGAGGGCAAACTGTACGATTTCACTTGATCTGTGTGTTACCTGGCTGGCGGGACTCAAGACTGTGGCTTCCAGTCGCTCAGCTGATATGCTCCTGCAGCCATAGCAGCGCATCTATATGCACTGCGCGCGTGTTCACGTGACAAAGGAAGAGAGGTCGAAAGTGCGTGAGGAGGTGGCCCATTTCGAGGCATTTTTTTCAGTAGTTTTTAATCACGTAGCTTCTCTAAAAGATCATTTCAACATTGGCCCCACTAAAGTGTTAATAATAATAAAAAATATAATCATTAAAAAAAAAAACGAAATTTCAAAAGGGCACTTTCATTGAAGAAGGGCAAAGGGGCAAGTGCTGTAGCACCACCTAGCGTCTATTTTTGCACGCCACTGCTAACGAGCACCCGGGATTGGACAGCTGCACTTACTAATTGACGAACTCTTTGCATTCGCCATGTTCTAGTCTCCGCCTCTTGCTTTCGTTTAACTTGCCTTGCTGTGTTTTCTGCAGACTCTCTGCATTTATCTCATCTGTCCTGCATCTCATTCTATGCACTTAGGAGTCTTTTATTCAGTTTCTTTATCCCATCTTTGGGAGAGTCTTGTGATCTTCGTCCGTGTGTTAATGTTTTTCTGTTTCATGTAATTAGGTTTCCCTTGTGTTCCACCCCTTGTTAATTATATTAATTTTCAGCACCTGTATTTGTCCGTGCCCCTGCCCTATATATTGTGGCGATCTGCCCAAGTTCGTGTTGTGTGTTGTTGAAAATGTTGTGCGAGCTGGAAAAGATGAGCGCTGTTCGCGATGAAGAAACGGCCCTTTTCAGGGCCGAACAACAAATAAAGCGAAGCCCGCCCCAGGCGATGCGAGAACCACTATTCCTGCCTCAGTCTCAGTCCTTCAGTGGCGAGACCGCCACAATATGTTTCCAGTACAGCAGTGCACATCAGATCTGACTTCATTGCGGTCACTCTGCACACGCCCTCACTCTGTTTGCTCCCGCTCCCATTCTGGTCGCCCCATTCCTCATGACCCTTCTCTTCACGCTCCACTTCTCCCCTCAGTTCCAGTTGCTTCTCCGAGCCAGCCCTGTTCGAGTCTGCCCCTCTGCCTGCTGTGTTCCCGAGCCAGCCCTGTTCGAGTCTGCCCCTCTGCCTGCTGTGTTCCCGAGCCTGCCCCCCACCAGCTGTGCAACCCGAGTTAGCCATCTGCCAGCTGAGCCCGTCGCCGAGTCCTGTGTCTGCCCCCCCGTCTGTTGTCTTCCCGAGTTCCCCCCAGTCTGTTCCCGAGTTCCCACCAGTCTGTTCCCAAGTTGCCCCCAGTCTGTTCCCGAGTTGCCCCAGTCTGTTCCCGAGTTTGGCCCCAGTGTGCCCCCTTGTGTTCCGAGTTTGGTTTTGATTCCTCCCGAGTTTTGATGATTTGTTTCCTGAGTTTCGCCCCCGTTCAGTGCTGGAGCACGGTGGTTGTTTTGGCCTGTGTGCCACGGTTTTTTTGCCCCCCCCGAGATTTTTAGTTTATTATTAAATTCCTTGGTTTCCCTGCATATGGTGTCTCATCCCCTTGTTTCCGTGTCCCGAGTCCGAGTTTTCCGAGTTCCCTGTGTTTTCCCCTCATTTCATAACACTGTGAGTCTATACGGAAAACTGAAGTGTAAATGACACATGAAGTTTTCATCATTACTTCAACCATGACTTACTCCTTTTGTGTCCCCCGAAGTCAAGTCACATCATGATACTCATTTGTGAATGGTTACTTAATGTTCACTTAAAGGATTATTTTTGTTGTAGGCAGCAGTGGAGTATAGCACGGCCAAGAAAGATTCACCAAACCCAAAACTTTGTGGCAGGAACCAATTGACAAGAAAATAATCAGACATATTTCAGCTGAACAAATGCCATATGCATACCCAATTAATTAGACAACCAGCTGTCAAAAAGTCTTCATCATTTCCTAATCATTACTTTACAAGTTACTTACCTAATTTGTGTCAACCCAAGGAAAGACACGTCATGATAATCATTCATAAATGGTAACTAAATTAACATTCAGGAAAACAAAGTATTCGCTACTTTAAATTCCTCACAAAGTACTATGCGATTCATTAACAAGTCATTATTACTTCACTATCTGATCACGAATTTGCATCCCCTTGTATACTGAAAATTCAACAAAAGCAGTCAACTGATATCCAAATAAAACACAACCTTTTTTCCAAAATGAAACAAACTTTATTACTAAATAGCTTGTGGCCTGTGGCATTTATCAACACAAATACGTTCACCTCTTCCCCAACTAAAATTGGAGATAAAAAAATCACTTGCACTACCACATGGGGAGGCCACACATTAAAAAATGTTTGGTTGAATACAACCCATATTGGGTCGTTTCTGCTACCAAGTACTAGGTCAAATATGGACAAACCCAGTGCTAGGTTACTTTGACCCAGCCTGGAAAAAGAATGTCAGTATCGATATGTACCCAGGGTTAATGTTTGATTTGAAGGGCTACGGCGGCTAAGAGAACTCAGAGGAAAGAAGAAGCTATCTAGTTAACATTACTCTTAATAAATAACTGCGGTCAGGCCAGCCTCCATACCGAAAACACAGTCAAACTAGCCCCCACAACCTGCCCGAATTAGCTCACTTAAATGTTACCCTGTATTAACTCAACACAACATCCCATATCCCCATTTAAAAATGGTAGCGGTAGTTATCTAGGTTACTAACAACGAACAGCTACGACAACCAAGAGAAACCGGAGAAAGATAAAAGTCCCCTGGTTATGAACATTAGTCTTTAATTAATGCTACCGAGCAGAATGAGCAACTCACTTCCCCTGGCTTATTATCATGTTATCCCAGAACTCTGGTGGAAACTAGCTTGGTACCCAGCCAAGACACCCATTACAGCCAAGAGGAACCGGCAAAGCACACAAGCCTTCAAAAACGGGATTGTAAAGTAGGGGAAGTGAGTCGTTGAAACGGTTTAGATGTGATAATTAAAGAGAGCTTCTTTGCTCCACTTATTTCTCTTGGCTGCCGTAGCTGTTCGAGGCTAACGTTAGGACCCTGGTTACTAGTGATGCATGGGTCGGCCTGGAACCCATGGGTCCCGCGGGTCGGGCGGGGCGGGTCTATATTTTAATAGTATTTTGCGGGTGCGGGTGAGTTGGGCCAAACAGTGGGGACATCTAATTCCCACGAAATTGCGAATAAAAAGTATAATAGGCTATTGGCCACTTGAGGGCTCTAGACATAGAGCCTAGATAATATGCTCTTGTCAAACGCGTAACGCCACCTTAAGCAGGATAGAATGCCAATTGTATACACCATTCTATACACATATCACCCAAACGAACAGGTAACTTATCATTACTGGAGCATGTATAGTCATAAGCTTAGTCTTGCTCTCATTAATTACCATACCATGAGACAAAGAATAATCGTGTAAAACTCCATGGTGGCCAAAGCAGTCCTCTGCCTCCCAGCAACTAGCGCAACAAGCGAGCAAACCTTCAGTTTGGCTGGCTGTGTCCAGGAACCGCGCAGTAATCGCTTAAACCCTGGCACTGTTGACTCAGTTTTGTTTTTGCATAGTTTGGGAAAAAATACGCCTAGGCCTACATTATAAGCTGTGTTGAAAAAATAGTCTAAAAGCCCCCCCTAAACAATTTAGCGGGAGTTTTAGCGGGGCGGGTTTGCTGTCACGTCAGGTCGGGTTGGTGCGGGTGTTAAAAAACCTCGACCTGTGCATCACTACTGGTTACATATCGATACTGGCAGGATCTTTTTCCAGGCTGTTTTCAGTGGCTGAAGTACATGTTTCATGAGTTAAAACCGTCAGAATGTTTGTATGATCTCTCCTTACAAATGCCAATTTCACAGATCTCACAACCCACCTCTTTGTAAATTACATTGCTTTTGACCAGCATCAGACCTGCTGTTGAATGTGGACCAACTCGGTCAGTCGTACAACCCATGGTTCTCACCGGTGTAATTTCCTAGACGTGCTCTTGGAATAGTCCATTGTAATAAGATGGGGGAAGTTTAGCCCAGTAATCTATGAATTATTGAAATTCTCTGACGCAATTTTAGCGTATAGATTTTAGAATGACGTGATTAATAATGAAAGAGTCAAAAATAAGTGAAACCATATATATTTAATTTTTTTTTTTTAGGTCTACAGGGGGGCCCTTGGATGTTGGGGGCCCCAGGTAATTGCCTACCTTGCCTAATGGCAAAGTCTGCCTCTGCTTTGACCTTGCAAAATGGGTTTTAAAATCAACATTATCCATGTAAGCAATCTCCATTCAATTTCCTGATCAGAAGTCTTAAAACCTTATGCAGTTGAAGTTGTAAACAGTATTTGGCAGGCAATGTAACATTTAGGTCAAGATAGCCACATGGTATAACATGTGGTAAAATACTGCTCAGGCTGACAAATGAACAGCCTTAAGATCACACACAACTGTTTGTAGAAAGAATGTCCAGTACTTTAAAAACTTCACTCAGTGAGGCCAAAGTATCAAGGAGAGAGGGTTTGCGTAAGTGCCCATCTTCTAAGCGGACTGGCTGTGGTCTTTGAAGCCGAGGAAAACAGGGTAGGGAAATCAAGAATATAAAGAACCACAATATTGAACATTAGACAAATAGATCTGAGCAAACAAAAAAATAACACTTAACACAGGGTGTAAATTGCTTCTGAAGGTTTCAGCCTCATCTTGCAGCATTCCTCAGCGGATGGAGCAGCTCAGTTCTTGAGGAGACAGTTTTGTTATCATGAGGTCAAATTTTCTCGTGATAACAGTCTGTTTTATACAGGGTAGATGGTGACCCCCCCATCTCTGTTCAAAGATGGTCTGGTGTTAAATGTTAATGCCCTCTTTGAACTTTACCTGACCATTCATGGAATCGTGGATGATGAGCTCTGACCACTTTCCAGTTGATGGAGTGCTTGGGTATGGACTGGTATTCAGACACCTGATGTGTTTCCACAGCCCTTTGTTTTTTTGGCAAAGCTGTAGCAAAAGGGGAAAATAATTAATGGATAGCTCAACAACTAGATGCATTTTTAAAATCATTAGCTCGCCGGGACGAATGTCCGGAGAGCTATTGTCGTACCCTCAGCGTTCGCGTCCGCGTCCGTCCGCGTGCAGAAAAACTTTAACCTTGCCCCGGCGAGCTTTGTTGTCTTTCTGACAACTCTTGTTTTATGATGTACTATGCTATGTTGTGCTATGATAAACTAGCATTGTTATTCCAAATCATTCCACCGGGCAATCTCTTTCCATGTTGAACAAAAGCCCCTCGCCCAACCTTTTCTGGCTTGAGAAAACTATCAAAAGACACTTCAAAAGTCCATTTATGCCCGAATTGATGATTTGCACCCCCTGAAAATGTTTACCTTCCATTATCACTATATATACAGACAACAGAAGAGAGAATATTTCATAGAGAAAACATTTAACTATCACTGAGAATGAAAATATACACCCATGCACACACGCGCACACACACACACACACACAAACTGGCAATTCACCCAATTTCTGTTCATAAATCTTTAAAAAAAATTAAGACTTCTCAATCCATCACCATATCACCATTCAACCAAATTCAGTTGAAAAGAATTGTAGTGATTTCAGTGTCCTGTGCCATCCGCTCGGACACTAATTGGGGTCTTAACAGTTTCTAGTGCCAGGTTTCATAGTTCATATTCATTACTAATGTTATGGTTTTAACAGTTTCTTGTATCAGGATTCTTATTTCATAGTTCACACATTTATCACTCATGTTTTTTTTTTATTTTCCATGTTTTGTTTCTCGCCAGGTCCAGTCTGCCCAGCCAATCGGCCTCTCCAGAGTCTGCGTGGTCATGTCCATGTTTTACTTCTCGCACTACATTCGGGAGCGGCTTACAGTTTCAAACTTCTTTCTGACTTTTCTTCCTTCAGGATTTCTAGTCTTCATGCTTGTTAATTATTTTAATTTATAACTAACAACCTTCTAATCAATCATGGGGAAGTTTCCATTAGATAGGCACGTTCTAACCATTACTAATTTAGACAGTGATTTAACTCGCATGCTTCCTGCTTTCAGTACATTTTCACCTGTGCTTTACTATTATCTAATTTAACACTCGTACTGTTCTCAGTATCTTATTGGGTTCTTAAATGCTGAAACACGCTAATTTTTCTAAATGAGCAATTACCTGCTTTCGTTGTTTTGTCACGCCACAGGTATTCTTCCTCTCTCATCCTCGTGCTTTGTAATCATGCAATCTCGTTTCTCCCTGTCGCTCTACAGGTGCTCATCATTTTCTCGTGATTCCCTCTGTTATATCTTGGGAGAGGCTGGAGTTGGCTGGCAGACAGAGTGTTGTTTCTCTTGCCTCACTTCACGTTCGTGGTCTTGTTCATAGTATTGCCTTGTGGTGCTTGTTTTGTATTTTCACATGTGCCTAGTGTCATTGCAGTTTGTTTATTGGTTTTCTTCCCTAGAGCTTCTAGTGGCTTTTTATTTTTCTTGTATTGTATTTGGTTATCAGCTCTGTGATGCTCTTTTTGTTCAGATTTTTGCAACCTTTCGGGCTGAGGTTTTTTTTTTTTTGGCCATCGTGCCTGTTTTCTGTTTCAATAAAACTCCACACCAAGTCTTGCTGTCTTGCGCCTGGTGTCCACCTGTCCATCGCAACAAAAATACCTCAACAGCTTCTCAATTCTCTTCAATAAATCCACTTTCTGTTCGTAATTTTTTTTTTTGATAGCTTTTTTTCAGTGGTACATCAAGCTTAGCAAAGTGGCAGCGCTTATTTCTTTCCACTATCTCAACTTAGTACCCTAAGCCAAAAACGTTGACTTCATTTATCATTAAGGGCTAACTAATAGTTTAAAAAACTGAAGTTACCAAGTTGGCTTAACTAACATTACGCACCTATTGGCACACAGGCGACTGAAGACTTAAATGCAGCAGAGCAACGTGGCTAGTTTGCTTACTCAGCTTACAAGCTACTTACTCAAACAATCGGCGCATTAACCCAATCCCTCAACAACACATCGATCCGTCTATATAAATATCAAATTTTGCTGGCCAGCCCCGTTAAAATCATCTGGTTTGAACAAACCTATGGCAGTAATGTTTATGCTAACTACTCTGACTTGCACTAAATGGCGTTACCCTGACAGGAGATTTCTGATCTTATTGCATTGGCTATATTTTCCTTAATGTTGGCGAACATTAGCTTCCATTCACCCTCATTCAAGCAGCAGTAAAGTCAAGCAATACCATAAAGGCAGCTAGCCATAATTTAGCCCGGATATTACCGGTAACTAACGCTAAGATCAGGACATGCTGGTCCATTTTATCTTAGCTTTTCAAATGTCACCTCTCTCAAAAGACAACGATAGCTAAGCTATGGTTACTGTTACCTACTCTGCGGCATGAGTGAGCCAACTGTGGCAGCACCAACGCTTTTAATCATTGGGAAGGAGCAAACTGAAGCACCTAGCAAGCCGGCTTCCTTGTTTAAAAAAACCTTATTTCGACTACTTCATTACGCAGCAAAAATAAACCAACGTTAAATTATACGCATTTAACTTACATAACCTTAGAACTCTTTTCTCAGTTTTTAACTAGAAGTTTCAGTAAACCCTATCCATTATTTTAGCTGGCATCATCTAGTTCACCCTATGCAAAGTTAATTTAAGGCTAAGGCCTGCCAAAATGGCTGCAAACCACAAAGGACAGCCATTTTAACTACAAAACCCAAAAACAGTGAAGTTGGCACATCATGTAAATCATAGATAAAAACAGAATACAATGATTTGCAAATCCTTTTCAACCTATATTCAATTGAATACACTGCAAAGACTAGATGTTTAATGTTCAAACTGAGAAACTTTATTATTATTATTATTATTTTTTTACAAATAATCATTAACTTAGAATTTAAAGGCCGCAACACACTGCAAAAAAGTTGGCACAGGGACCTTTTTACCACTGTGTTACATCGCCTTTCCTTTTAACGACACTCAGTAAATGTTTGGGAACTGAGGAGATCAATTTTTGAAGCTTTTCAGGTGGAACTCTTTCCCATTCTTGCTTGATGTACAGCTTAAGTTGTTCAACAGTCCGGGGTCTCCGTTGTCGTATTTTACGCTTCATAATGCACCATACATATTCAATGGGAGACAGGTCTGGACTACAGGCAGGCCAGTCTAGTACCCGCACTCTTTTACCACGGAGCCATGCTGTTGTAACACGTGCAGAATGTGGCTTGGCATTGTCTTGCTGAAATAAGCAGGGGCGTCCATTAAAAAGATGTTGCTTGGATGGCAACATATATTGCTCCAAAACCTGTATGTACCTTTCAGCATTAATGGTGCCTTCACATATGTGTACGTTGCCCATGCCTTGGGCACTAATACACCCCCATGCCATCACAGATGCTGGCTTTTGAACTTTGCGCCTTTAACAGTCCGGATGGTTCTTTTCCTCTTTGGTCCCGAGGACACGACGTCCACAGTTTCCAAAAACAATTTGAAATGTGGACTCGTCAGACCACAGAACACTTTTCCACTTTGCATCAGTCCATCTTAGATGAGCTTGGGCCCAGCGAAGCCGGCGGCGTTTCTGGGTGCTGTTGATAAATGGCTTTCGCTTTGCATTGTAGAGTTTTAACTTGCCCTTGCAGATGTAGCGATGAACTGTAGTTACTGACAGTGGTTTTCTGAAGTGTTCTGAGCCCATGTGGTGATGTCCTTTACACACTGATGTCGGTTTTTGATGCAGTACCGCCTGAGGGATCGAAGGTCACGGGCATTCAATGTTGATTTTCGGCCTTGTCGCTTACGTGCAGTGATTTCTCCAGATTCTCTGAACCTTTTGACGATATTACGGACCGTAGATGATGAAATCCCAAAATTTCTTGCAATAGCTCGTTGAGGAATGTTGTTTTTAAACTGTTCGACAATCAGCTCATGCATTTGTTCACTAAGTGGTGACCTTCGCCCCATCCTTGTTTGTGAATGACTGAGCATTTCAGGGAAGCTGCTTTTATACCCAATCATGGCACCCACCTGTTCCCAATTAGCCCATTCACCTGTGGGATGTTCCAAATAAGTGTTTGATGAGCATTCCTCAACTCTCTCAGTCTTTTTTGCCACTTGTGCCAGCTTTTTTGAAACACGTTGCAGGCATCAAATTCCAAATGAGCTAATATTTGCAAAAAATTACAAAGTTTACCTGTACGAACATTAAGTAACTTGTCTTTGCAGTGTATTCAATTGAATATAGGTTGAAAAAGATTTGCAAATCATTGTATTCTGTTTTTATTTATGATTTATGTTTTGTACATTTCCCAGAATTCTAAAATCATTATCTCTAATGCAATAAAACTAATGACGTCCAACCCCCGTAAAAAATCAAGCAACCCTTTGTTCTCTTATTCTGGACTTCAGCCACAGCTGGGTTTGAAGGAGATCAAGGGGTGCACATCCATCTGACTGAAAAGTTTCCTTGGAAACGAACAAAGAACAAAGTTTTTCGGACCTCTCCAGTTGGCCACGGCAGAGTTAATGATTAACTACGTTCTGTTCCGTAATTACTTTGCTTGGCTATAGGCGTATCTATTCAAGAACCGATTAAAAGAATTCACACTACAAGATGACAGTGGAATTTCTTTTGTTTCAACGTCTTTAACCTTTGGAAGAAACGAAAAGGCGACCAGCTTCCCTTTTTGCTATTCTTCCCGATCAACAAGTCCACTAACTTTCTGCTTTCTCTCGTGCATCATTGTGCCCTGAAAAGCAGACACCGTTTCCTGTCCGCTGACGAGCTCTGGAAACAAAAGGACTGGCGCCCGAAGCCTTCACTGGGACACAGTCGCTGACACTGGAGAACTGGGTGACTCACTTGGTAGTGATCCCAAGTAAGGCAATTTGCACCTGGGCAGATTTAGCTAGAATATGAAACCTGCGATTCTATGCTAATTGTTGATGTTTGACTGTAATTATTACTGTATACATTGAGCTGTGTTTTTTTCTTTGCTTGCTGTTTTAATGTACTGGATCTTTTATTGTACGGGATCTTACTGTTGTACAGGTTGTAAACTTCGGTATGTGAGAGAATTTGTCTGGAAATTGCGGATATTTACTCTTTATTGCTGCATTGCTGAGCCGTTAAAAATCCGATCTTTGAGTGAGTTCAGTTAACCTGCGGATTGTTAGTTTTACATTGTTGCTCTGCTCTTTGTAAATCATAGGAACTCTTGAGCGTGTGGACTGAATTGGGACGATTTGGCTTGTCTGACTGTTCAGCCTGCTCCAGCTTGCTACTCAATCTTATTAGACTTTGCCTGCACCTTCTTTTCAGCTCTTTTCTCTCTCATCCCCTCTCACTCTCTCTGTAATCTCATATTCTCTTTTCAGCTCATGTTGGTACACTACACACTGCTTACTGAGTAAGAAACACTGACTCTGGCCTAACTCGTGCTGAAGACTTTTTCTAATATTCCCGCCTATGCCATCCAGTTCTTTATTCTCCATCTTACTTCCTCCACTCTGAAGCACACGTGGTTCTCAGACTGCCACATCATCAGTCCACCATTTCAGATCTGAGTCTGCCCTCTTAGATCTGTGTCCACCTTCACAATCTGTGAAGAAAAATAAAAAAAAATCTGCTGGGAATTTTTAGAGAAAATCCACTTTTTCATCGGCACCCAACTTGAAATTTTCAAATTGACGTTTAAGGGGAAAAAAACTTCTGCGCTTTGGTGATTTATTTCTGAAAGTCTCCTCTGCAGGGTTGTCGATTAAAAGAATGTGAAAAATAATAATTGCAGTCCATCTCCTTTCTTTAACCCTCACGTGGCAAAAATGTTCTATCTAGCTAAATGTAATGCCTAGACATGTGTGCTGTTGTACTCTTTGACGGCTTGCTTTAAGCGCAAACCAAATAGTTTGTTCCTGCTATCCTTTATCTGATGCCTCTCCCAGAATGTTGAGAAGTCAGCGTGTACTGTTCATGGAACTGGAAACAAGATACCCAGAAGCAATCCAGTGGCCAAGGAAGCTACATCTGGTGAAGGAACAATACCTTAAACAGTTTGAGGGAAACGAATGCTTCACCTTACTATGCAGAACTGATGTCTTAGTCCAGCTCATAAGTTCAACAACGAAAACACCAGCAAGCCATCCAGCCACACCCTTCTCAAATGCATTTGCAGCAATGGGAAAGATGGGCACTTCCTGCTTCAAACAAAGCCTAAACAGTGGATAGGAAGACCATGTTGCCAACTTCTGCAAGGCCTATGCGAAACTTGGCATCTCGATCACACCCAAATTCCACATCATCAGAGACCATTTGCGTGAGTTCTGTAAGTGCCATGGTTGTGGATTGGTTGCATATTCTGAGCAAGCTTTCGAAGCAGTTCACGCTGACTTCTCAACAGTCTGGGAGAGGCATCAGGTAAAGGATAGCAACAACAAACTATTTGGTTTGCGCTTAAAGCAAGCCGTCAAAGAGTACAACAGCACTAGGTCAAACATGTTTGCCACGTGAAGGTTAAAGACAGGAGATGGACTACTATTACTATTTTTCACATTCTTTTTATTGACAACCCTGCAGAGGAGACTTTCAGAAATAAATCGCCAAAGCGCAGAAGTTTTTTTTAACCCTTTAACGTCAATTTGAAAATTTCAAGTTGGGTGCCGAAGAAAAAGTGGATTTTCTCCAAAAACAGTTTGTTTTTATTTTTGCATTTTCTTTATCTGCTCACTAAGACCTACAAAATGACATAGGTCTTGTTTCAGTATCTTTTTTTCAGACTTTCAAGCACTTTAAACCCAGTGTGTATTGACCGTGTCGCCCAGCGCAACACGACACTTTGCACGAAACAAGAGTACAGAGTACCCTTTGAGCGCAACTCCGCAAGAGTCAAAGATCTAAGATATCAGTATGTGCAAGTAATTGTAACCTACACACACTTTCAGCATTGATGCTTTCAGTACAATAATATGCTCATGGGCCGACTGAGCATAGAACCAGCGCTTCATCAAGGTTTTCCTTCCAACCTACAGCCCCTTCCTGAATCCAGTAGCAGAGTTTTTGTCTGCATGGCAGTGGAAGGTCTATGACCAACAGCCCTACACCAGGGAAGATTTATTGGAGGCCATGGAACAGACCTTTGATGATATACCTGGAGTCTTGTCAAGGCTGGGTTCGGCACATCAGAGGGTTCTGCCCCCAATGTCAGGCATGGGAAAATATTGCCTGTGATGTGGATGAAGTCCTTTGGCCGGACCCTGCACAAAGACAAGATGTTGGAGACTGAATCTCAGTGACTTTGACTATGCAGTAATGTGCTTTTCATTTTTTATTTAATTTAATTTATTAATTTATTGTTTGTTATGAAAGTGCTGAATGTACATATCTCTTTGATTACAATACTTTTCTGCTAAATGCATTTACAATAAACATTTTCTGTTAACTACATGCCCTGGATGCTCTGTTCAAAATTATTTTATGTAGTGTCTCACAAATGCTCTGTGGTGAATATATTTTTACTTGCTGTGTGTATGATCTGAACACATTGTTTGGTTTTGAACACAGCATAACTGGTTTTGAGGTGATAGCTTGATTGTGATAGAATAGTCTGGGGTTTTGTGAATGTAGTTTGAATTTTTGGATTTGTGTTAAAGGTTTTGAGAAAATGGGTGGAGGTTTGAAGAAGCAATTTGTTGAAATGTTTTAGCAATTGTGAAAAACTGTAATAGTGCGTTCAAAGAAATGAAAGTTACACTTACCAAGGGCACTGACACAACCGCGTACCAGGACAGAGCATGGCCCTTGGACCGGTTGGTGCCAACTTGGTGGTGACAGATTCCTTGAATCTTTTAATTACATTATGCACAGTAGAGGAACATCCCCTCCAACCCTTCTCTGAGGAACACTGTTTTTAAATATCTCAGTGATTTTTTTCCCCCATGAGTCTCCTGATAAACCTCATCCCATCTTTGCTCTTGAAGGACAAGGCCTTTCCTGGCTGCTGCCTTTAGACCAAATCAGGATAACAGTCACCTGCCAACATCAGCTGTTTCAAATAAGATTTTTTTTTTTTTGCTTCATTCCTAGTCCTAAACTGCCCCATCTCGCTCATTTAAGGCAAATGGAATTGGAATGCTTTAGCCACCTACCCTTCCTTATGACTAAAATGGTGGTAAACTGGTTAAAGCACTACACACTTTGTTTTGCCATGACCATCAGATGGTAAAAACAAATTACCACAGGAGAGGTAGCTTTGTGCAGTCTAGTTTTTTTCCTCTACGTCATTGTCATTACCCTTTCTAGCAACATTGTCAAAAACAGCTGCGCATTCTATAAACTAGGGGGATTCCAAGAGTGTAAACCTCTGCCCAGGCAGCACAGTCGAAATCTTCCTTAGTGAGCATGGCTCATAAGAAATTTATTAGACCAATCAACCCACAAAATTTGGGTGATATAAGTGCGAGCCAAGTTCAGTTATTGTGTTGTAGGATTTCAAGATGGCTGCCATGGTGGCCATATAGTTTGACCGAAGACTCTGAAGAGTAATGTCCTTTATCAGTCACGTGAGTGACCCGCCCCTTTAGGAGACTAGCGGCAGGTCCTGGGTGTATTAATTTCAATGGGAAGTGTGAACCTGAGCAGAAATTATCACAGATTTTTTTTGCTCCATTTTCACCTAAGTAAATATTGGACTTGCTTTTTACTTATCTTTCAAACATTCTGAGGCTGCAAGGATATTTTTATGATCAACAGATCAGGAGAAAATTAACTTTGTTCGAGACCTGTGTCTCGTCCAGCAGCACGCAACATCTGGCAATAGAGAAATACAGTATGGACTGCGGGAAACCATGAATAAAAATTTAAAACTGATATAATGCTTGTATTTCTTTGCTCAGTAATACTATTATTGTCATTGAGGTTTTATCATTTTTAGTAGGGGAAAGGACTACATTCAATTGCTATGATCTTGCACCAGGTTGATATCAGATATTAAAAAAATAGGGAAAAAAGAGCAAAATAAAGAGCAAAAATGAAATGTTCACCACATCTTGCGTTGCCATCCTTGAATGTTAAAAATGCCAAAACCTTGTGCATAAATAGCATGTTCCCATCATTACAACCTATCCATCTTTTCTTTTCCCAAGGATGCAGACAGGCAAGAAATAGATGAGTGGCTTTTGTATTTTATTCCAGCAACATAAGTTTGAATGAACTAGCTGATGTCATTTCATTTTGCAATGCCCTACAAGCCCGCTGATGGCATTTACAGCAAAACACAGTACTTCAGTATTATTATTTCCCTTCACCTTAATTATACCAGGAAGTCCCACTGAAATGAAATAAAGGAATAAAATCCAGACCAAAGAATGGCCAAATAACAGTGGAGGTTAAGCACTGACTGTGTACAACTGTAAATTCAGTAGAAATACACTCATAAATACATTGCTTACAATTACAGTGGTCGCAAGCTGTAATGTGGGTCATAATACTGAATAATAATTTAACTGATTTGAATGAACAAAGTCGTAACGCTGGAGCTTTGACTGAAGACTGTTCCAGGACTGGAGCGAAAAGCAATAAAATGCTATGCAACAGTTATGATTCTGGGGACAAAAAAAACAGGGCTGTGATTTTTACCTATATGGCTGGATATTTGGAATGGTTAAGTAGGCGGACAGTTTATTTGGTGTCTTAAGAATATTTCAAATATAAGTGTGCTTATTTCAGTTTCAGACAAGCGAATAATTTTTCTTTCTTGATGAAACAATTCTCCACACAGGTGGTGAGCAATGTAAGACTAGAGATATAAGGAAAGATGAACACCTCTCAGGATAGCAGTAGAGTTAAAGCAAGAAAACCACAAAATACAAGGAGATGACGTGAGAACCGAACAGGAACTTAAATGTTTCATAAGTTGGTATGAATGAATAATTTAAGACTGATGTTCTACATACTGGAGTTGATAGAGGAGACTGGGGTCCAATGAGCCATGGGGACCAATGAGCCATATTACTATTTTGCGATCAATCGATGACAGAGTTGCTTAAAGAAGGCAAAATATTTGACCATTGACTGATGAGTCATGGGGATAAATGAGCCATATCACTATTTTGCCTATTTTAAACACCTTTGGCTGTGATGAAGTGATCAGGAACCAGTCGCGAGAACCAAGCAATACAGTAGATCCGATTTTATTAATAAAGGGGTAAAACCCCCGCAGGGCAGAAGGCAAAGGTACAAAGTCCACACTCCAAAAATCACAAACCAGTTGGGCAAAAATTCAGACAAAAACCAGGGCAGCAATCACAGTACTTGTGGTCGGACAAAAATGGGTTTGGTACACAGGCACATCAGAGAAGCAAAGCCAAAATCCAGTGGGCGTAATCCAAACCGTAACCAGGGCAGCAATCATAGAACTCGTAGTCGGGCAGAAAAGGGTCAAAAAACACAGATGCAACAATAAATCCAAAATCACAAAGCCAAAAATCGAAAAGTCGGACGGTCCAGTCAGAAGAGAATCACTCAGAAAACAAGGCGGAATGAACATGGCACAACGATCTGACAAGAAAGTGCTGTGAAAAGACTCCTAATACACACTCCAGGGGAATCACATGCTACACATAACACAGGTGCTGGAAATGAGACTAATTACAAAGGAGGGAACAAGAGGGAGAACCTAATTACATAAAATAGGCAAAAGCCAAAACATGGACAGGGATCACGAGACAATCCTACAGACAAATACACAGCTCCAGTCAAGGAGTTCTAACGTGCATAGATAATGAAAGAAAGGATAGCGCAAGCAATTGTGGAGAATCCACAGAAAACGCAGCAGAGAAGATTAGGGAAAGGCAAGGGGCGGGGACTAGAACAGGGCGAGTGCTGAGAGCTTGTTAATCAATTAGTAAGTGCTGCTATACAATCCCTTAGTGCACGTTAGTAAGTTAGTATTATGTACAATGTTAGTTTGTGTTAGTAACTCTAGCAAAATAACAAACTGTTAGTATGGGTTAGTAAAATAGAAAAAGATAAAAGAAAGTAAACGAGATTGGAAGGAAGGCTGGAATCCAGAAACCATTAAATCACCCAAAGAGTGGCACGCGATACCGGGGCTGTGAGCAATGACAAGACAAGAGACCAGACAGGGGGAGACAAAGTGCAATACATGGTAAAAAGCAAAACATGGACCGGGATGAACTATGGTAAAAAAAAAAACATAGAAAAACTAAACTAAGACAATACATCAGGGGTGTCAAACTCGCCCGTAAACGGACCAAGAGGCTGCAGGTTTTCACTCCAACAATGCAGAAGCGCACCTGATACAACTAATCAGTTGTGCAGGCCTAGATCAGTTGATTAAATCAGTGCTTTCAGGTGAGCTTCTGCTTGGTAGGATTGAAGACCTGCAGCCTCTTGGCCCGTTTACGGGTCAGTTTGACACCCCTGCAATACTTGAATAAATCAAAGTAACCAAATCCCAATACACATTACAAAGAATAGTCAGACATTGCAAAGATCCAAATATGAACAAGGCAAACAGATTGTGGACATGGTAAAGCAGAACATGGTCAAGGCAAGGCAGGGCAGAGACATGGTACACAGGCAGCATCACAACATTGGCATCGATTGATCGCAACGTAGAGATATGACTCATTGGTCCCCATGGCTCATTGGACCCCAGTCTCCCATATAATGTCTTGCCAGCGCATCATGCAGTAAAACAACGCTATTTGTTTTGAATATGTGCTCCCGTGTTTTCTCTTTTTTTCTGAACAAAATTCTGATTACGTTGTTTTCCACCCACATTATCCCATTCAAAGCCTCACATCTACTCTAGAGTTAACGCTTGTAAGCCAAACTGAAATTTTTAAGCTCATGTCAAATAACATTCATGAATGCCCAAGCTCACCAGCTAAATAATATTCATAATGCTAAATATTGCTGCTAGCGGTATAGCAAAATGCCTAATGAAGCAAAGTAAAATGAAATATAAACACATCATGCAGACAAAAGACAGATGCTTGTATATTTCAACATTTACTACAAACAAAACGCTCAAAATACAGCACTTCAGCGACTGTACCCACTTAGCAGACAGGAAGTGTGACCATTTTTTCACAATGGGGGTACATTAAGGATGATTGGTCTTCCTTCCTAAAATGTCTTTAGTTTTACCGATCGTGGTCAAAATCAATAGGGTCCATCCCAAATGTAATAGCAACCCATCCACAAAATTTCAGAGATATCCACCCACCGCTTTTTGAGTTATCTTGTCAACAGACAAACAGACAAATCAATGCCAGCAAAAACATAACCTCATTGGTGGAAGTAATAATAGTATGCTATCATTATGTTTCATGCTCAATAAACTCTATAGACCACACTGATTGTCATTCTTATTGATTTATTGATGTAGCTTGTCCTTGTATTAGTAATCTTGGAATTACAATGACTAGCAGTGACCAGTAACCTTGAAGTGATCTTCACCTAATAATATTAGAAGTGTATGCCTGACATACTTTTACTTGTGTGTTTGACTGGTTACTGTACTGTATACTATTTTTATACTGTTCTATAGGCCTACTATTATACAGGTTCATAGAACTGTTCATAAAGTTGTTCTCATAATTCATAGATAAACCTTTTGTGCAAGTGTGTTTTTGTATTTTTTCATCTACAATGACGTCATTGTGACATCACAGTTTGTGTTGTTTGATTCTTGTTTTGAAAGAGAACATATTTACCAGACATATTACTGATACTATAAGCCTTGTTCTATCATAGGGGAAAAAAAGTAAAGAAAATGTGAAAAATGTTCAAAAAAACTATTTGTTTTCCTTTTGTGTGTGTTTTTCCCAAAATGAGTTATTATTACATCATAGTCTAATTTATGTTACTCATGTGTTTATAACATTTATAATAATACTAAAATATTATTCGTAGTATCAGTTGTTCTAGCGGTTACAGAAAGTTACTAATTTTCAGCTAAAACTAATAAAAATATTAAAAAACATGGATTTTTGTCATTTTGATGTTTTTTCCTAATATGGTGTTAGTTGTGACGTCACTATGACATCATAATGTTGAAATGTGTTTTATTTGTACTTGATTTGAAGAGAGGACGTCTGTAGCTGTAACCCATTTAAACCGGGACAGCATGTGCGCATTTTAACCTTTAAAACCGGGGACGCTGTTACACATTTTCTACCCTTCAGCCCAGGAAGGCGGATACGTCATTTTGTTGTTTTCATTACTTTTCCAACCATGTCCGGGCTAATAGCTGTTCTTTTACTGGCACTTTATCCGAGGGGAAATGCTAAAGTAACACAAGACACTTCATTTTTCATTTTTATTTTATTTGAACAGACTTTATCATGCCTGCCACACAGTAGCGGAGCTAAGGGGGGGGGGGGGGCAAAGACATGTGCCTTTTATTCCTGGCTAGATCTCAATCATTTTCCTTTATTTCCAGTTTTCGTAATTGGCAACTTAAGACACGGTTTCTCACCGTATGAGATCCATTTGAGTTGTGCATGTTATGTAGATAGGGATTTGTTATTTATTTTATTGGTTTTATTATATTTTATAGTTTGTTACAGTTTATTCAGTGTTTTAAATATTGTGATGAAGATTTGCACAAAGAAAAAACATAGTTCTTTTGAAAGCCACGGGTGTAAGCACTCAAATACTTTTTGCTATCGAGGCTGAGATATCAGCTTTTTACCAGACGTTGACAACTGGGTGCTGTTTTCGAGAAAACCTCAGGTTTTAGGGATTCTTTCCAAAATCGCCCATAGGTTTTCATAGGTTTTTTTTGAATAGGCCTTGGGCCTAAATGGGTTAAGATCACTGTTACCTTCCTCACCAATTCAAATGCATGTAACTCTGTTTGAAAAAAAAAAAAAAATCGTATGTATCCCTGTCAATAAATTTTTTCAAAAAAACATGTTATTCATCATCTTATGTGTTATGGGGGTTTTGGAATTAAAAATGAAAAAAAAAAACAGGAGTGGTTTTCCCTAGAAGGACCATGACGTCATTTTTACCACTGCAGTATTCCCAGTGCAAAAAGTCTGTATTTGTGCCATTTAGTCTTTTGCATCTTGGTTGACTTTAAGCACCCACTGCTATTTCTCCCTTTGTGTGTGTGTGTGTGTGTGTGAGAGAGAGAGAGAGAGACTAAACCAGTTTGAATACCAAGTTATTGTCTTGTCTTCTGAATTAGTGTATTTCTCCCATTTTATAAAGGTATTTTTCAATTTGTTTGTGTGTATGTGTGTGCATGTGTGTGTGTGCGTGCGTGTGTGTGTATGTGTGCGTGTGCGAGTGTGTGTTAATAATCCAGGTGGAATTGCCAGTCATTTTCTTGACATTAGAAGTAATGTATTTAGCCCATTTTGTAAGTGTATTGTTTTGAAACTGTTATGATCTGTCTGCCTTGTGTCTTTTCCAGGTCATGTCCCGCACTGCCAAATGAAATCCACCTCATGTCTACGTTTCAGTCTTTTTTTCTCTCATGCATGCACTGCGTCTTCGCTATTGGCTGGCTGCGGTATTTCCACTTTCCTTCAGCGCTGTCCTGCCTTCTGGTCTTTCTAAGCTTCAATTCAGTGTCAATTAACTGTTTCTAATTACTAACAGATACTAACATTCACGGGAGGTGTTTTTCTTAGACAGGCACTTCAGGTCTTTCTTTACTTGGCTGCATAACTTTTTCAGCTTTTTAGGTGTAGTTTTTTGTTGGCCTCCTTTTCCCCAGTATTGTTCTGTTCAGTTGTATTTTTGTTGGCCCACATGCCATGTTTGTTTGTCCTTCTGTTTAATAAATCTCATTCATTGGATTATACAATTCTACAATTAGAGTTCTCTGCATCCAAACGCTTATTGAGTGTTGTTAAAAGGAAAGGCTATGTAACCCAGTGGTAAACATGCCCCTGTCCTAGGTTTTTTGGAACTTTCTGCCGGCATCAAATTCAAAATGAGTGAACATTAAATTAGAAAAGTTTATCAGTTTGAACATTAAATATCTTGTCTATGTAGTGTACTCAATTGAATATAGGTTGAAAAAGACTTGCAAATCGTATTTCGTTTTATTCACGTTTTACACAACGTCCCAACTTCATTGGAATTTGGGTTTGTACTTATGAACACAATATGGACACAGAGCTTTCATTCCTCATGGCAGGCTTTGCTATTTCTCTTGCAATATGAAGTTAGAAGGTATAAAAAATGAAATCAGACTAATTCAGACAAATAAACTGCTTAATAGAATTCTTGGATTACGATAGAGGTTGCAATGAAAACCACCAAACAGAAATCCCCCTGGACCAAGTATGAGAACCACTCCCGCAACCAACAGCAACAAAACTACTATAGATTTAGATTTTTTATTACATTGAGAAAAGTAGATTGCTCAGTAGAATTACAGTATACTTTGTTATCCCCTGCAACAACAAAGTTGGCGAGGCATATTGAAACTGGCTCCGTCCATGCGTGCGTGCCTACGTGCGTGCATTCATGCATGCATGTACTGCATGCATGCGTGCGTCCGTCCCGATCAATAGTAGATTTTGTTTTCAGAGCAGGTCTCTGAAAGTATGAAAGTTAACGCCTTGAAACTTGGCATGCGTGTTCTTGAGGGGATGTAGTTGTGCCTTTTTATGCTGGAGAGTTTAGCACATTTTATAATTTCCAGTTACCATGGAAACTAAATGGGACTGAGTGCCTCATATAATGTGGAAGGGTAGGCTATATTTCCGGAGCAGAACTCTGAAAGTGTCAACAATATTGTCTTGAAACTTGCAATACATGTTCTCTAGGGGATGAAATTGAGCATTATGATACTTTTTTTCAATTATCATTTAAACAAATTGGGACTTACTCTGTCACGTAACTGGTAAGGAGTTGGCTTTGTTTCCGGAGCAAAATTTGGAAAGCATCCAAGATATTATCTTGAAACTTGGAATGCATGTTCTCTTGGGGATGCAGTTGCGCCTTTTGATGCAAGGGAGTTTGGCCATTTCTTTTTCTGGTTACCATGGAAACAAATTAGCTATTAAGCTATTAGGGTCTTTTTGTTTTATCAGTCGTGAGACCAGCCAGTATTTAATGAGGTTAGCTATCATAATAAATTATTTTTGATTACCAGGCTTTCAACTGGTTTGTAAGAGGAGAGCTCTTCTAATTGTTGAAGGTACCTCCAAAGCTACCACACAGAGCAACACCACTTTGCAAGGAGTGAAGATCATGAGCACAGAATTTAAGCTTTTATGTATTACGCTGCTTTGATGTGTCCAACTAGTAGATTTAACTTGTCATTTTTTTATTTTGTTGGCTAGAGATCCCTGCTGCCGAAGAAAGCTCACCTCTTAAATTATCTCGCTAAATTTCAGGGACACTGACAGGTCTTATATATATAATGTTCATAATTTCACCTGAACATCTGCAGACAGAGTGAGTAAATCACAGTCAAACTTGTTCTTATTAAACCTGACAGTATGCAGATTAATGCGCGCATGCATAAATTATTTACTGTGTGCAAATAGAAAATCAATTGGAGCCTGTTGTGCTATCCAAGGACGTGCCATACAAATATGCGCTACTCTCTGGAACAGGGTGACGATCCCTATTGTGATCAATGGGGGCAGGTTGATGTTTGGTCAATCTTTAAGAGTGAAATTTCATTAGTTGCCAGTTGCCAGATTCACTTACATGTTGACAATTTTAAATGCACTGTCTGACCAAAAGAGTTGCATTTGGATTTTGATAAGGAAATATTTAAGAGCCAATGATTGAATCTTTATTGCAATGAAGAATATGTTTCAGCTGGCAATAATTCTTTTAATCTTGACTTATTCATTATGTAGCCTCTAATTTTTTACACAAGCATGTCGGAAGATGTGTCTCAAGCAAAGAAAACAGCCAAAGAGAATGCTGAAATCACTAAAATTGGGTCAGGAACTTTCCCACATTTTATTAACACCTGAAAGAATAGTGCTGAACAGTCAACTTCATGGAAGAAATGGGGATATAAATCATGATTGATTGAGATCGGTGATCATTAAAATGCTCAGTGAAGTGGCATCATAAAAAAATGAACTGTAGAACTCATCCATCCATCCATTCTTCACACCGCTTCTTCCTCACTAGGGTCGCCGGGGAGCTGGACCAAAAGGCAGGGACCCACCCTGGACAGCTCGCCATTCCATCACAGGGCGCACACACCATTCACACAACATTTGCTCTCACACTCATACCCATGGGCTGTTTAGTCTAACATGCATGTCTTTGGACTTTGGGAGGAAACCGGAGTACCTGGAGGAAACCCATGTGAACATGGGGATAATATGCAAAGTCCACACAAAAAGGCCAATGGCCGGATTCGAACCAACAACCTTCTTGCTGAGAGGAGGCAGTTTTTGCAATATTTTTTAAATGTCTTTGCACCCCGACAGCAATAAATAACTAATAAATAAATAACTTAATTTATTAGTTTGACCTTACTCTTTCAAAAACATTCACAATCATTATGACAACTGGGGAAACCTAACACTATTAACATGTTCAAAAACCACAACTAAAGTAATAATGAACACTTTGAAGCCGTTCGCAGTCCTTGATTTTGTTGTCCAGTAAATGAAACATCAGAGAACAACAAGGTGCAAAAGAGCAGTGCAAATCAAGGATAAAGGAGAAGATAAAA
The DNA here is from genome assembly GCA_029721435.1 of Gymnothorax reevesii. Taxonomy (NCBI): domain Eukaryota; kingdom Metazoa; phylum Chordata; class Actinopteri; order Anguilliformes; family Muraenidae; genus Gymnothorax; species Gymnothorax reevesii. The sequence continues at coordinate 87,704,133 of CM056577.1, read as the reverse complement.
ATCAATCTATAAATCCAGGAAATGATCCATGTGACATTGATTATAATAATAATTTGCAGTATTTGGGACACGATCGTGGATAATCCCTGGATGAAATTACATTACTCATAAAAATTATAATTTGTAATTATATTATAATTATAATTAACCTGCTGAATATATTAACATGAAGCGTGAAATAAATGTTAAACTCTGCACACCTTATTGTCTTGACAGAGAAATGAATCAATTGACAATGAGAACAGAATTTTGCCAGTGTTTCATAAATGAACAATGTTATGGTTCAAGGCCTTCATATTAATCGCACCAAAAGGAGAACTCTTGCATATAATATGGCTTTACTTCTTTATTGCGTACGATAATGATCAGGTGCAAGATGTTCCATCTCTTATGTTGCCAAGCCTTATTTATCATCCGCATGTCATTTCAGTCTTATTGAATTCTGGAGCTCTCGTTGGCAACAGCTGGAAGCCACTTCCTGAGTCCGCAGTCCATGGCAACAAGCTGTCTCCTATTATTTAGGTGTGGTGGGGAAAGTTAATAACATGACTCATTCCTTTTATTCATTGATAATCTGCAAGCAGGTGCTTAGATGCTGTGGATTTATTGTTACTTTCATTCATTCATTTCTTGTCAGGAAAGACAGGGCACCCTATTTATTACCACTGAAAATGCATTTTCTCAACTTTCCGAGTTGGTTTGAAGCAATTTAATATTTTTCCTGACATCTTTTGTTTTTCATCATGCTTTGCTATTTATTTTGATGTAATTCTGCCCCAAGGGCAGTGCTCGATTAATTATTGTGATTACGTTTGTGTTGTGTTCCAGGGTTCTGGCCTTTGGCCAGAACAGTATTGTTCATGGTTTTAACAGTTTCATGTTCCAAGTTTCATAGTTCATAGTTCCATAGTTCATAGCCATGTTCATAGTCACAGTTTTAACAGTTTCTTGTATCAGGTTCAAGCATTCCATAATTCATGTTCCTTGTCCATGTTTTTACTTTTCCATGTTTTTGTTTTTGCCAGGTCTGCCATGCCACTCCACCGCTTGTCTGCGTTCCGCCCCGTGCCTTCGTTGTTGCACATTTCAGAGCTCTGGGTTGGCTTTGGTATTTCCCTCTTCCTTCTGTGCTGTGCTGATTCGGGGCTCTCTAAGCTTAATTGGCAATTAACTGTTTTTAAGTTACTAACATTTACTAACACTCACTGGGTGGTGTAATTCTTAGATAGGCACATTACTAATATTACTAATTTAGACAAGGAGTTTATTGTCACGATTCCTGCTTTGCTATTTCAAGATCTTGCTGTGCTTTTCTGTTCTTAACATTCATGCTTGCTTCCAAGCTGCATACTTAATTGGTACTTAAGCTGAGCACGCTCATTCTCTTAATGAGCAGGTCATGTCATCCAATCTCTGTCCATGTCTTGATCTTGCCATGCCTCTTGTTTCTCTCTCTTCAGGTGTTACCCCTCATGTCATGATTTCCAAGCCTTTATCTGGATGCGGTGGAAGTTGGCTGGCAGACAGTGTCTCGCGTCTCTTTGCATGTGCAAATTTAGCCAAGTTCTTGTTGTCAAGTCCCCTAGCATTTCTAGTTTCAAGTCTCGTCCTAGCCTCTTGTTTTGTGTATATATATTTAGTCTTGTTATTTATTTTTCTTGATCTTCTCGCCTGGTGTTTCCAGTGCCTTTTTGTTTTTTGCCTTTTGCATTTATTGTTTATAGCTCTGTGTAGCTTACCTCAGTTTGTTTTTTGCAACCCTTTGGGCCAAGTTTTTTGTTGGCCCTCGTGCCTGTTTTGTTTTGTTTGGAAATAAATCCTCATTCCCTTCTCCCCGCATCTGGTGTCTTACTGATCCCATATCAGTTTGATTATTAAGAAATTCAGAATTTAATGTCTACCAACCTGTTAATATCAGAAATATAACTACTTGAGATAAAGCATGAGCTTGCCAGTGTACCTTATGTGTGTGTGTTTTCACCTCTCATGCTGGGTTTTGTGTTGAAGTTCGGGGTGCGATTTGAGAAGGGTTGCCTTTCTAGTGCAATACAGCCTTAATTGGTCTTTTAAATACTACCTATATATGGTGGAATTGACAGTGTGATTGCTCCACTGTGAGAATCCTCAGAAGGATGGCATTGGTCGAAAACAGTCCCATATTACGTCTCCAAAGCCCATACACGGGTGGGCCATTAGATTATCTCCCTCTGCGTTTCTGGAGCAGCCGAAATGGCATGCATGTGAAAAAAAGGTCTTCAGTGGGATAAATTCGCGACACAGTTTGTTAGAGGGCTGATACGGAAATGTATGGGGATCAGTAAATGGCTGACGCCTTGCCCAATATGCCATTTACGAACCCATATATTCCTGTATTGGCCCTCTAACAAGCTATGTAACTTATATCTTTCTAATGGCATTGTGTGCCCAATATATGTGCTCTGCAGTGGGCTACTAAATGATGTATTCCTGTCTTAGCACTATTTCTTGATTCGGGCCATATATCACTGTGCCAATGCACTGAGTTTACAAAAATTGAAACATTTAATGCTTCATTGGACATTTATTTGGATATTAGTGTTAGGAGTCTGTAATTTAATCAATGTTTTAATTTCCATGTTTTCCCTGCGTTCATCCTTGTTTCCCTTGTCCACGTGCTAATGTTTACCTTTCCCTTTTCTGCACCCTCCCTTTTGTTTTATTATTATTATTATTATTATTATAAAATAAAAATGGAAAGCAATGATTTTCAAATCCTATGAAGGTTATATTTATTTGATAATAGAACAAAGACAATATATCAGATTATGAAACTGAGATATTTTATTGTTTTTTAGAAAATATGTGCTCTTTAAAAATTTGATGCCAGCAGTGCACAAAAAAAGTTTGCACAGGAGAATGTTTACCATTATGTTGCATCACGTCTTCTTCATTAAACACTGTAGGCATTTCGACACTAAGGAGACCAACTGCTGTAGTACTGAAAGCAAAATGTTTTCCCATTCTTGCTTTATGTAGGATTTCAGCTGCTTATTACTTTGTAGCCGCCTTTGTCATATTTTTCATTTCATAATGCATCAAATATTGACAGTGGATGACAGGTCTGGTCTGCAGGCTGACCTATTGAGCACCCAGACTCTTACTACTGTGCCATGTTGTTGTAATACGTGCAGAATATGGTGTTTGGCATAATATTGCTGAAATGAGCAAGGTCTACCCTCAAAAAGGCATCTGGATGGCAGTGATGGTGTCTTCACAGTTACTCATGCCCTGTGTACTGATGTACACCCAATATACATGGATGCTGGCTTTTAATTGTTTGCTGATAACAAGCTGCCTGGCCCCTGTCCTCTTTAGCCCAGAGGATGCAGCATCCATGATTTCCAAAAAGAATTTCACATTTTGATTAGTCAAACCACAGGGCAGTTTTCCAGTTTGCCTCACTACATTTTAAATGAGCTTGGGCCCAGAGAGTAAGGTAGCGTTTCTGGATTTGTTAACATATGGTTTAATCTCTACATGGCAGAGTTTTTACTGGCATTTGTGGATGCAGTGACAAACTGTGCTTGCTGACAGTGGTTTACAGAAGTGTTCCTGAGTCTATGCAGTGACTTCCACTACAAAATCCTATTTGTTACCCCGCCCCACCCGAAGGGTGAGGGCAAGGGGTATTGTTTTTGGTTTGGTTTGTTTCTATGTTTGTTTGTGAGTTTGTTTCTGTGTTTGTTTGTTTGTTAACACTCTAGCGGCAAAGCTAATAGCCAAATTCCCCCCAAATTCAGTATAGAGATTGTCACTGACCCAGAATAGATCCCTATTGACTTTCGTCCAAGTAGGTTAAAGTATGTGCGAGGGGCGGGGTTCATTGTGCCTGGCACTTCTTGTTTTTAATGGATTGCCAGCTGAGGACATGAAAATCACAGCCATTCAAAACTGTACTTTGGCTTTGTCTCGTATGTATGGAGATCTTTCTGGATTCTCTGAATCTTTTAATGACATTACTGCAGCGTAGAGGATAAAATCTCCAAAGTTTTGCAATTTTACGTTGAAAAGTTACTCTTAAATCATTGAACTACTCCCTCATGCAGGTTTTCATAGAGCGGTTAGGCCATCACCGTGTTTATTTACAAAAGACTTTATAAACCCAATCATGTTACTGACCTGTTGCTAAATAATTTAATTCGCTTTGAGATGTTCAGCTAGTTGTCTTGCGTCATGCTACTTTTCAAGTCTTTTATTGTCCCAGCCCAAATTTTTAAAAACATATTGCTATCATCAAATTCAACATGAGCTGATATTTTTCAAAAATAATAAACTTTATCAATTTCAACATTTGGTACAATCTCTTTTTTTATTTTTAATAAAATTTAGGGTTTTAATTTATTTGCAAATCATTGCATTCTGTTTTATTTACATTTTAAACAGTGTCCCAAATTTTTTGGAAATGGAGTTGTAACTCCAGTGGCGCATTTATGGCCCTTACCAAATGTGATCTTATAGCAAAATCATCAACATGGCAATTCAAACTTTTGTTCAATATGTCACAGCATTGACATATTGAAAATTGAATAGGACTTGAGTACCTTTGTTGATGTCAAGTGTTATTCAAATGTTATTAAACCGTGAAATAAAGAGCATGGAGGAAACATTTGAGTATAACTATACTGTAACCCTCTGAAGATATGCCCAGTAGTCACATCCATTTCATCCTATTCATACCATGTGTTTGTTTCTGATTGAAGAAAAGCCTCATATTCCAGTTAATAAGCACTGATTCAAACCTAAGCAGCGTACATCTGATATCTAGCTGAGAGAAAGTGCCAGCCTGTGATTAAATTCTGCCTCTTTGGGTTCCTCTGATCTTATCCACTGATCTGCTGTCAAGAAGGGAGCTGAGGCTGTTACTGATTCAATAAAGTTCTGTCAGAATGCCGCAGTGATGTCCTCTCCAAAACTACATGGCTGTGATTTATCCCTTCTCCCAATGCTTACTTCCACTGGAGGCCAAGCACCTTCATGATGGATGACAGCTGGGGCAGTGTGATCATCACTATTCCTGCCGCTCCAAATAGGGAAGCTCCACCTCGAGAGGAATGGAGTCGGAGCAGTCAAGACTGAGGGAAAAATACAAAACTGAACACCCCCCCTGGAGTGTAAAAGATGGTACCCTCCACCTTTCTCCCAAGAGCATAACATATGTAACAGCCAGGCCAGGAAGCATGTAGGTGCTGTCAGCCTGGTAATGCTGCCGTGTTATTTGTCTTGTGGAAGATCCATATGCCGTGAGCAGGGATTGACCTTGGACTATATACTTGAGAATCCCCCTCTCAAAGTTGACAACTGAATGGAAACACAAAGAAATATGGTTATCACAGTTGTGCTCAGCCTACCTGGACAATTTGTTCTGACAGTTGCTGTGGATATGAAGTTCTGAATTGTCTCTCTCTCGATGCATCTGGAAAAAATGTCATCCTATATTTCCACAAAACAGCATTTCAGGTTTTATTTTCTAGTGCTGAGGAAAACACTTATTCACAAGGAATAAGATTGAAGAAGCACTGACACAATATTCATTAGCGTATTCATACACATCTTAAATGTTTTATTGCTTTTTAATGCCATTTATAAAATATATAAATCATAAAAAACATTGTGCTGTTTTTGGATAATAATGGCAAAACTGTGAGCTGTATTTGGAGCACACTCTATAACCATCTATATTCCCTTTTAATTTCAATGCGGTTTTGAATCATTTATAAATATGACCCCATTTCCAACAAAGTTAGGATGCTATGTAAAATTTTAATAAAAACAAAATAATCATTTAACTTCTATAATCAGTTGAGAATAGCACAAAGATAACACATCAGGGGTTCTATTTTTGAGCCATTGCATATGACAACACACCTGGCGGCAACACTATGTACATTTCCGTCCATCACAAAGGCATATTTACAGTCTTGTGCAAATTAATTGGATAAAGCAGGCTAGAGTGAGACAAACCAAACAACAAAGCTTTTCAGGCTTTCAATCACTTTAATACCATCTGCTCTCAGCAATCAGTACGAGATGTGTCCTCCACAGTTCTTGATAAGCTGTTCCACCCAGTTTTGCATGGAGCTGACCAGGTTTTTACAGGTAGCCTTGATTTTTTTTGTTGTGATGCCACACCTGGACAACTGTATCGATGTTGGTTTTTGTGCTGCAGTCCTTTTGCTGCAGCCTTTACTTGATGGTGGACCAGAGATTCTCAATGACATTGAGGTCAGATTAATTGCCAGGCCAGTCCAACACAGTTACAGTATTGTGTTGATGATACAATCACATTAGTTGCACAATACAAGTCAACAAAATTCATGAAACATGGCTAAAAGATACTTTGCAGTGACTTGGCACGGCTATTTGCACTCCATTCAGCTCATTCAATTGACAAGCACCTTTATCCAGTTCATTTGCACAAGGCTGTTTATGCAGTTTTATAAAAACTCATATTGGGAAAAAGGCAAGTAGCCAGAGCCTAAAAAATAAGACCGACGAACTACACATTGGCATTTCCTTTTTGCACAAGTTCAGAGATGTGTATGATGCTTTTACAAAGACATGGTTATCAGATGCCGACCCTGACTCTATTTTGAACATTGACAGAGATGGGATTCCATTCTGTTTGGACCGTGACCCAAGGACGACTGGAAAGCTCGAGGGTGGGGGCATGTGACTGTATATTAACCCCTTATGGGGAAATAGTGTATCTGTTTGGGAGTGGATTTGCCTTTTGGACATCAAGCTATTGTTTATATCAGTCAGAGCCTTTTACCTGCTGTGGGATTTCCCTTAAATATTTCTTACAGTCTTGCATATCTTTCCCAGAGCGAATATCAAAGCTGCCACTGATTTTTTTTTTCAGTGTTGCAGCGGCATCAATCTATCTAACCAGATACCCCTTGTTTTTTGCCTTGGGGATTTTAAACTTGTGTCATGTCCTAATTGTTAACCTAATTATTTCCCTTTTTCCACAGTCTTTTCTTTGATTAGCAGTCTCGTCTCCCTAAATTGTTTAATTATTGTCTCATTTCATTCCTCATCCTAATTTTTTTCCTTTCATGCTTCCTGCCCTAATGTTGATTAGAGTTGTGTGCATATAAGTTGCCTTATCTGCATCACTCTTTGCTGAATTATTCTGCCTGTAAGTGTGAATCTCGCCAGTTCGAGTTCTGAACACTCTCATCCGGGTTTGATTTGGAAGAAAATGCAATTTGTGACTTTTTATTTATTTAAATTTTTATTTACACTCTCTCCCTGCACTTTAGCAGTCTTCAGAGCAGTAGTAGACCCCTCCTTTGCGCAGTCCTGTTCTCCAGTGGATACTTGGTCCAGCATGCACTGCTTATCGGCTTGACCACCCAGCCATTGACCACAGACTGACGACTGGCTACAGCTTCACACTTCCCCCCAGATTCCTGTTTGCAGATTGACTGAGCTGGAATGAAGTTTGCTGCCCCAGCTTGTGCCCTCTTGAAAGTCTAAGTTTTTTGTGACTTTTTTACTTCATTCAAGCGTCTACTTAGCCCCTTTAGTTATTCTGGACCTGTTTCCTTTGGTGTTAAATGTAATGGCACAATCTAGCCACATAAAGAACAGGCAAATCTCCTTCACCCCATCAATTCCATCAGGGGATTAGAATTAGGCAGCAGGAGGGTGAACTTCACTAACTATATGGATCTATCTGGGCCATTTCAATCCAGCTGATGGTCATCACACAAAGGATTCCGCCACTGCCCAAGTAGCCAACTTGTTCCTGCTGCCGACCCTTTCTTAGACTGTTGTCTCTCGGGACCCCAACCTTGTCCTGGTGGACCCCTACTGTATGATGGCAATGCCTCCACCGGATGCAGATTCTTGTCACCATGCTCTTTAATCTACAGCCTTCTTATTTTCCCACCAAATATTCCAGAGTGGCATAAGCTGCCAGACTGGGAACATCAAAGGTTAGGCAGCAGCCTGCTGGGAGGCAGAAGATCCTGCAGTCCAGGGCCTCCCCACCTTCGCTGAAGAGATGAGACAGGTGTTTGACCACTCCCAATGCAGTCACGCTGCACCTCAGTGGTTGCTCCAGCTTCACCAGGGCAGCTAGTCTGCTTCAGATTATTCCATTGATTTTCGGCTGCTGGCTGTATCCCCTAACTGGCATCCCTGGATACTCCTAAGCACCTACCTCTTCGGATTGGCTGACCGAGACCAGGATAAACTAACAATCTGCTGACTAACTCCAGACTTGGACGGGTTTATTGACCTGAACCCTCGGATCAATGCCGTGCTGCAGGAAAGGCGGACAGACCGACAAGCTCACCAACAAGCCCCCTCTCTTAAGTCACCCTCTGGTGCTGCCTCAAGGCCTTCCACTCGTTCATTTTCTCTGGAATCTGTGAAAGTACAGTAGTGTGCAGTGATGATTATACGCCACCACTTTTGTTTAAAAGGGGTCCTAATATATTACTTATTTGTAATATTTTTGTTGAAAATGTATTGAAAAATACTACTGTAGGTAATGAGAAAAAAAAAACATTCCCACAAGCGTAGTGAGGTGAAAGTAAAGAAATAACACTGAAAACATCAGTTTTTTTAGAGCAAATGAAAGGTGTCATACATTTTATTTTTTTGACTCTTGTATATCCTGAATGCATGTTTGAAGGCTGATTCCATGATTATTGATGCAAAAAAATTGTTTTAACTGGTTTTAGGCAACATTATTATGCAAAATTACCTCTGATAGTCAGTTATTCTAGTGAATAAGGTGACATGAACTTTGAACAGTGTCCCAGTGTTAAACACATTGGCACAACAGAAGTAGCGCTCTGAGATTGTTCGTAGCAGCATTGTGGCCTTAAAAGATGCTGAAGACCTTAATACTGCCATGGCACTATAATACACTTCATCAAGTGTTTCAAAGAGACCAGTTCGCTGAAAATTAGTGGCATAAGAGGCACAAAACAGAGGTTAAATGCTCTGATGTTCATTATCTGTGTATGACAAGTAAAAAAATCTGTGGTTGACAGCACGATGACTCCATGATGACATTAATAGCCCGAGAATTGATTGACGAGAATCTTGACTTTTCCTCTCATAAAGGCATTATTATTTTTGTTTTTAGAATGTATTGCATTACATTACATTACAGGTTCTTAGCAGACACTCTTATCCAGAGCGACATACAAAAGTTCAAGAGATCAATACAAAAGTGCAGAGCTCCTAAGAGACAAGTACAATGCCACCAGTAAAAATGACAGAGAACACATTCAGTTGTTACAGGTCTAGAACAATAGTTTAACGCCAAATATACTGATAATATTGCTATCTGTTCACTTACTTTCATCTATATGATCCAATATTAGATGAAATAAATACTTGCACAGTACTTGGTTCCTGTTTTATCTTCATTTTGTTTAGTGTATACTCATCACTGCACACTACTCTAATTATACTACCTCAGCCCAGCAGAACAGCATTGCTGCAAAAACCAGGGTCTTTGTATTGTGGCAGTGCCGTTCATTTAATAGCTGAATGCCCCATCCAAGGACCCCACCTTGCTCTGGGAGGAGATATGCTTCCTGGCAAAGGTATCACTTCCTCTCGAACACTCCTTCCTATCCAGAGAAGCCAAGTCTCACGCATTCGGTGTAGGTCTTATGCATTTTTTAGGCTTATCCGCCGTAGTCCGCAATTATTCATGATTCTCAGGCAGAATTAAAATCCTTCTGCATTGAAGTTTCCATTTTACTTGCGTAAAGGTGCACCTCACAAGTAACATGGAAAGCGATGATGATTCCGGACTTCCCGTACTTCTCTTTACTCAGTGATAGGAAACAATGCATGTGTTTCATGATCATTTAAATTGTTTTAATGAAATAAGACCATTTGAAACATTTTTATGCAATTCCATTGCTTTTAATCCCTCAGTAAAGACAAGCCTGAGAATTCCCGAGTCATAATCGATTTCCGTGTCATTAGTTGGGAAATCCACCGTAATGCACGTGAAACTGATTAACTTGAGGAACAATAACTTCAATTCCGCAAGTGAATTTCTTCAGTGCGCTTTGATTGAATAATTGCTGACTACGGCACAGAAATGTGGAGAGACTCGCACCTTAGACGTACGCCTTGGCATCTCTGGATATCAAAAATATGAATTAAGAACAACAAAGAAATAGCCTCCTTCCAGAGTATAAAGATGAATGTGAGAGTGCATTGTTGTCAGAAAATTCATTTTAGTTTTTTGATGAACTGAAAACCCTAGATATCATCAATACAGGCATTATACATTTATAAGAACCCTTTGAACTTTCAGGATAAAGCAAACCTATCAAAATACCATAAACCTATATGAACAGAATAAAAATTTTAAAAAGGTAATACAACTTTTATGTGGAAGGATTCTATTACATACATACCAAAATTGATGCAAAAGCCTGACCTCGGCTTCTCCATGAATGTGGTGAAAAAACACCGAGTTACCCCACGTCCAATAGCAGTATCTCCTGTTACACAATGTAAAGTTTGACAGAATAAACACAGAGTAAATACACTTAAGTTAGTTTTGGACAACTGTAACTTGTAATTGGAGCTACCTTCAAGTCTGCAATTCAGGGGTCGTCCCCATTCCACATGAGGTCGCTTATAGAAGGAGACAAGTGCCATGTCCTGCTCAGCAGGGCTTTTTCTGATGTCCATGCTGAGAAGTAAGGGACTCTTTGATTCATGAATATGTAGAAAACTGTCAGCACACTGGGATATGGCCTTGGTGGGGTCACTGACAGTTAACCAGCCTAATATGAATAAAAAAAAGAAATGCGGTTGTTTAATTATCTATGCCTGACTGTAAAGTTAGCAAAAATTATTTAACATTCAAACTGTGTATCCTCCCCTTTGCCTCTGCTAAGCCTGAACAGCACCTACCATCTTGAACCGCTGCAGAACTTCTGCATGGTCCAGGCATTGCTGCTAGCTCTTCCTCAATGACATTGCTTTTATGCATCAACTGTTTTCCTGCCCTATTCTCGTAAAGTTACTTGTGTTACAACTGCACAGTATGTAAAACAAAGACCATTGCTTATTAGAGAAAAAAAAATTCACTAAAAAAAGTTAATGGATACCTTTCCGCACATGAGGAAGGAAGTACCTTGATGAAGTCAGTAGGAAAAATATTTGTGCAGACAGGACATTCCTGCATGTCTGCTATTGAGAAGTAACAGGTAAGAACAGTATTATTTTAAAAAACTGTTATTAAATACTCCACAATATACTCGCAAAAGTAGAATATTATATTATATCATACTTCTTACATTTACTCTCTTCAGGCTCACTGATATCCACATTAGCCTGGTTATCATCACAGTCAACATCTATGACATGACAAGACTTGATGTATTCTGTCAGGAGCGGAATGGGAACTGCAACTTCACACTTCTGACATGCAGCTTTTGGCATGTTAGTGAATGTTTCATCAGTTAGTGGTAGGGGATTTGTACTAGGTTCTTCTTGAATTTGGGCTATGAATAGATTTTTAGCCACACGTGTTATAGACTTCAACATCATGCCTGTATAGCCAGTATCATCGGGAGCCTCGAGAGGCAGCTGTCGGCTACCCCATCCACCTATAGAAAAGAGAGGAAAATGAGAACTTTCAATAGTTTATTAGACAGATTATATCTAGAAGTTAAGTCAAAGCAACTACACTTCTTGTCTTATAACAGACCAAGCTAAAGAAGTCACCTAAATCAAAACAAGTCAAGTTTTTTTTTAAATTGACTTTTACAAATACAAGTATTACTTTGCAGTGGCTGATTTGCAGGTAGGCATGTCCTAATAAAATAAAACAAATATGTGAAATAGATAGGCTTAATGATACGTAAATGTATGGAAATGAATTTTGAGGAATTTTTTTAAAGTCTTATTTAGGTACCATAAAGTAAAATTGTTGTGCACTACATAATGGGAAGATAACTGCAACAACACTTTTTTTTATGACAGAGCAACACTAACACACAAACTTATGTTGGCCTGCCTGAAGATTCGTATAGTAGCCATCCACCACCGTTAGCTGTTCCCAATTTTGGGAATAAGACTTTGAGGGCATCACATAACTATGAGAAAAAAATGATTACAGCTGTAATCTTCTCCAAAAAGAGTGTCAAAACTCATTATTCAAAGCAGAAATAGCGTAAATGACACAGCGTCACAAAAAATCACAGTAACTTCATAGCCTGAGTACAGTATACAATATAACTGGCCCAAATAACTAATTGCATGTTATCACCTCTTCATGTGTTGTGCTTTCATGTAGATGAACAGTCCTACAGCCCAGTCCTGCATGCATGTGGACTAACTGCTCCTGCTCTTTTGGGGTTTTTTCCACATTGCTTTGGCAACAAATAGAAAGCCACATCTCATGGTTTACACCTCTTGGCAGGAACAGGAGTTGCTGTGGGAGAGTGCCTCTTCCCTTTGCTCCCTGGTGAAAATACCTGGAAAGGACCTATAGAAAATAAAAATGAAAAAATAAAACATGAACTCCAACCTCATATGTTTTTTTAAATAATATTAGAAAGGGACCGTTATTATTATCATCAAATCACTGAGATTTTTTTCATTTCATCAACAAATTTAACATTTGCCTTGAGTGAAATGGACCTAAATATTTACACAATTTCAGAATAGACAAAAAACATCATGCTTTCTTCCAGGGTTTACTAACTTAGACTCAATGGTCTGCAATATTGGTAGGAAACAGAGAATTCAACACAATACTATCATTACTTGGATTTTTCCTGTACAAATCAACAGTGTGTCAAAATGTGTAAACATAGGGCTTCATTTAAAATAAACAAATTTCTCTTCACCTGGTCATTTCCATTTATAGTGATTCTGCCTGTCTCCGTTCTCTGCAGGATTGTATCCAAGAACATTTATTAATCATCAATACGTCTACAATAGTAAAATAAGCCATATGTACATGAATTAAAGTTAAATACTAAACCTCATGTGTTGATTTGTGGCCCCACCACTGGCTGCACCTTGTTGACCAGACGAACTGAGTAATTGTAATAAGCGACGGGCTTATTGCAAAATATTATCACCATGACTGCTCTGAAATCACAAATAACACGGAAATAGTAAAAAGGGTATTTAAACAGCTAAATGTTCATGGACTTTACTTTGGGTTACCATATTTTGATTTCCAAAAAGAGGACACTTGAGGTATGCCTCCTCCTTATAGATTACACAACGATTTTTTACAAGTTATACGTAAGGGATAATTAACGAGCAGCTGTGCATTCCACGGTTTTAATGTAATTAATGTGTAGGGTGGTTATTTGCCTCCGCGAAGTGCATTAAAACCGTGGAATGCTCACCTTCGAGTTGATTATCCTGCTTATACCATGGTCATTTGCCAGCAATATCAAATCGCAGCATTCAGAAATTTTGGTGAAAGTTTTGCACTAAAAAAAAAACGAGCTGGTAATCATTAAAGAGGTGCCGCGCCTCCTCACACCCAATAGCCTACTATAGGCCAAGTTAAATTGAACCAGCTATCCTAGTTCATCTTACGTTCGTGGAGAAAGATTTTTTTTTGCACATGCTTACATCCGTTTACCAGCTGATTTGATAACGGATTCCAGCTGAAATGGAGATTATGCATAACGCAACATTATGTGCGATTATGCAGACTGTAGCTAACTTGCTACCCACAATTACAATGAACTTATGACGGTTTCCGCAGTCAGCGAGCTGAAATCAGTCTGCTGGCACAGCACGTTGCTAGCGAACTGTCAGCAGTTGCTGACACATAAAGCGGACACGTTAGCTTCCTTTGTAACCGTACACAATTACAATCGTTTAATGAATAAAGCCTGATTACTTCGCTGCTATAATATTTCCGGTCATTATCGCTCGAGTACCTATAGTTAACCACCCCACTGGACGCAACTTGTATGACGCCGCTAAATTTACTGGAGATAAATGAGCAGCTAGATTTCTGTTGTACCCAGCCAAATACCACGTTTAACGTTGCTGGGGTTACAAGTTGGCTAGTGGATGAATTTCGAATGGTGAAACGACCGTAGCCGAACTACCTGTGCGGTTCTACGGTTTTAATGCATACCTGCCAGCCAATCAGAAAAACGTATTCACCCAGACCATGGTATAAAACAAAATAATATCTCTATATAGGTAAAGAAACAAATTCAGATAGGCTTTTTCAACATGCTTGATTATGCCTGAAATAATCGCTTTTCAACTTTCAACAATACAAACATAAAATAAAAACAAAAACCTCTGGAATTAGAAAATAATGCAGTAGAAAACCAACCTATACCCCAACAATTTTGTCTCGTTAAGTGAGAATGAACTCAAACTTGGGCCACTGCAGGAAGCGCTGGTGATACCGGCTCTACCAGGTTACCTACCGGAGCGGCCCCACGTCATAGCATAGAGTTCTCAACCGGCCGAGCTTGCCTAACCAAACCCGACAGAGCCGGTCCGAGACGTCGGGTCCGAGTATCAACACCCGCGGTTCGGGCTGGTTTAGTCAAAGAGGAGCTGATAAATGCAGCAAGCTGGGCCAAATACAGGTATAGCAGTGAGAGTAGGCTGGCTAATGGGAGGACTGGTGGGTATAGACTAGTTTGCTGCTTGTAGCGTCCACTTGCTTAATTTCATGAATTGCCCTAATTCTGTGAATTCTTCATTCTTCGCATTCCAGTAAGCGCGAGCTGCATCATCCATTGTTTGTCACTACTAGCTAAAGGGACTGGACGCAGTACTGCTCGTTAAGAAGTGGAAATTCGCTAAAAACGAAACGTTTGGAGCATCTAATCCATGTAATCAATTGAAGCACTGATTACTAAAACCCCACAAGTCAAGTCAAGTCAAGGGTGACTTATGGGGTTTTAGTAATAGGTGCTTCAACTGTGAATATGTGTGGGGGCACGGAACTTTATGCTGTGTTGGGTATCTGACCAAACATTCTTTGCCAAAAATGTTTATAGCAAGTCTCAACTTCAACTTGCTGGTTACCCAAAAATTCTACATTATGTGTAGCAAGTAGTAATAAATAATGGATGACGCAGCTTGTGCTTACTGGAATGCAAAGAATGAGGAATTCAAGGAATTGTGGCAATTCACTAAATTTTTATTATTTATTATAAATATGCAGTTTATTGGGTGCTCGGCTTTTTGATGTCATGGGTATATCCTTGTATAAAATTGTTAAGGCCTTTCTGGAAGACTTTGCTGGATTAATTGGATGCATTTGGAACGAAATAAACTGCTATATTATTGGGAATATACACGGTAGAGTGGTGCTCAAACTTCTGCTGCGTGGTTGTCAATGTGGAACTGAGCTGCATAGTCGAGGGTCTTAACAACAGTAAATAAGGGGGATGGAGCTGGTTGGAGCTAGTCGGAAAGGTCCACTGAGTGACTGGCTATAAATGAGAGTATCTAGGAGGATATAATGGAGCACTGAATTTGTCATTGGAGGAATCTATGTGTAAATCCATGGGAGGGAATTATGTGTTTTTGATATGTCCACTACAATTGATAGTGAAATGACATAGTATCAATACCATGTTTAATTTTTGCTTAAAAAAACTAATTTTTCTTTACTACTTAATTGGGATACCATTGACTCACTATAGCTGAAGTGGTGTGCTACAAAGGACAACAATGTTTTCTGTGGCGAGAGATAATTTTTTAGAACTGCTGGATAGATACTATGGGCAAGTATATTGAGCAGTTTGCACAACAGGCTTAGCTGAGGAGTTAAATTCATGCAACTCCTGGGAAACATGGGACTGAACTCGTCGATATTCTAAACTGTGTTCGAGCTCGGCTTCCTTGTGAATATTCAATAGCTGATCTGGGTGTGCCCTGTAGTGATGGAATAGTGTAACTGCATGCATAAATAGAGCAGCTCCATGTCTGCTGGTGTCTACATCTGACCAGAGGGATTAAATAAACATTTAGGACATGAAGACACTGAGTGCTTAAGTGTTTCAGTTGTAATTTTGTCACAGTCTTTCCACAAACAAGTATTAAGGTGGGCAATAGAATGGGATGTTTGTTGACCTGTTTTGTGTTTCTGTAAAGCCCCACAAAACAATACCAAGGACGGACATTGCAGTGAGGTGAAGGACTCGCGTGTTCTTATTGATTACCTTTAATTCGAGCATTTTTCTGGCTGGTGTGAATCACGATATAATGGATATTTTTCTCCGTCCAAAGACGGGGCATAGAAACGCAACAGTTACAATCAATCTGACTCCATAAAACAGTTAAAATACCAAATTTAGTAGTATCCTCGTTAAATATCTGACTCCAAATTAGAATTAGAATTGATAATTTTGGAACAGCATGCGTGAATCTCGAGACAGTTATGCCATCAGACTTGGCAGTGGAAGCCATTGTTGCTCAGCAAATACGCCCCCAGGGTTAATAAGCGCAGCTGTCCTGGGTTTATTCAACCATAATTCCATTGGTTAGAGGAAAATATCATGATAGCAGCATCAAAGCATAAACAAAGTAGCACTGAGCGTGAACTTATCACGAACCCAGGTTTATGTAAACCCAAGGGCCCCTTAAGA
The DNA here is from genome assembly GCA_029721435.1 of Gymnothorax reevesii. NCBI lineage: Eukaryota > Metazoa > Chordata > Actinopteri > Anguilliformes > Muraenidae > Gymnothorax > Gymnothorax reevesii. The sequence goes on along the minus strand of CM056577.1, from coordinate 87,687,499 downwards.
ATATTTAACCAGGTGCCGGCTTAATTATGCACCAAAAGGGGCACCTTTTAAGAGCTAAATCTTCAGGGCCGGTATTACACAAACCCTTAAGGGGTAGGACGTAATCCCACATCTAACTTAGAAGTGTCATGACCTACACACGTCTTGGTAGGAATTTCCCCTTAAGTCCCGGTCGCAACAAGGCTAGAAAGAATATACGAGTGTTAAGAGTCATGGAGACCGCGCAAGCTGAAAAAGGAATAACAATAATTTAATTACCAGGTAGGCACAAACTTGGATCAAACAAATCAACGCTAAGCCAATTACCAGTTACACATACACCAGTTACACATGCCCCCTTGCTCTGCAAAGCAAGGCGTCATGTGACTTTCCCCAACTCATCTACAGATCTTGACGAAGAGAGAAGAAGAGAGTGCCCCTTCGGTTAGAATCTTGTACCTTTAAAGATTACAAACCACGCCTCCGAACAAGGTGGGCTGTCCCTCCATCGAGGTGTGATCACCAGGGCAATTGCCCGCGCCAATTCTAACCAGCTTTTCAGGAGCTTTCCAAAAAGAGAGTGAAACATAATCTCAAGGGAAATGAAACATGTTTCACTCAACTTCTTAGATTCCCCCGAGAATAAAAAGGCCAAACATGATAGGAATATGAGCTAAAATGATGCAGTTGTCATGGAAAAGCCTTAAAATGGAGTATTATAGTCCAATTGTGTTATAAATATATAAGTGGTTCCTTTATAGGATATTGAACATAAACATATTATGAAATTATGAACTGGGCTTTAACTTCAATAGGGACTGTGATATAACTCTGAGGAACATTGGGAAGTCTGGACAGAATGCCTTTGGCTTCCTGCTGTATAGAACAAAGGGGATTCTACCCCCACAGCCGGGCAGCAAGAACATCCAGGTTGTAAAGGTTTACTGCTGGGCCTGAATTGCTCCAGATCACCCAAACATTCAGATTTTACACGTGTAATGAGCATGTGTTCCAACAATATGATTTTTGACGTTTGACATACCTGTTATGAGGAAATCAACCAAACATTCAGGTTCTACATTTCAAATATTTTACGTGGGACAAAACAGCGCTGCAGGCAGGTCAATCCAGCACCCACATGCAGGCAGGCTTTTGCAATGTGTGCAAAAGTTTGTTTAGTTTAAATATTCATGGATATCACTGAAAAAAATGTTGTTGTGAAGACAACATATGGTTCTTCCAAAATCTCAGTGTTTACTCTTTACCATTAAAGGTGTCTTCATAGAAAAGCAAGTTACTCTTGCCATGGGCACTGACACACCATGACAGCACATAGCTTTTGGGCAGTTGCTGGGAACAGTCTGGATGTTCTTCATATGCTGCAAACCTAAGAAGATAATGTCCATTTTGTCCATGAAAGATAATTAATGTTTTATCTGGTCAACTTGATTTTCTTTGTAAATTTCCAGTGGGTTGCAAAATTACTGGCACCTCTGACTGGCAATGCATAAACAATACTTTTAAAAATTCTAAAAACAATATATTTATGGAATAAAAATTCAATTCAGCACGCTCGCTGAAGATGCCTGGTTGATTGGTAAGTTTTAAAAAAAAAGCAACAATTTTTAAATTACGCTCCTTGTGTAGCCAACTAATCCTAACCATGCTTCTATTCAGGGGACCGGGATTTCCTCTCCTGCCATGGCTGATGACCCCATTTACCAACCCGACCACCGAGTCTCAAGAGTAATATAATCAGGCGCACGCAGTCACTAGGAACGCACATTTGGCGTTTTAAAAAGTTGCCTCAGGTATCTGGACGATTCCAGTGGCTCCCTGCAAATAACTCCAGGCAAAGCGTGCCGTGTGACCACTGTATGCTGCATGCTCCACAACATGGCATCAGAAAGGAGACTCCCCGTGCCGGAAAACCAGCAAGGGGATGACCTGACAGTGGCCGAGAAACTGCCAATGGGCAGGGTAGCACAAGGGCATCAACTGATTGTTAATCAGCATTTTTAGGTACGTTCACTTAAATCAGTGGTTCTCAAATTCGGTCCTGGCGCCCCCCTGTGTATGCTGGTTTTTGTTCCAGCCACAACTGCAATTCTAGGATTTTAAAAAGCTGTCACTTTGTCTTAATTAGCAGCATTCCATGTTTAGAGTAGTTATTTGGGTCCATCCATGCAAAAGGGTACAGAAGTGTGACACGGACATGGTATTTTAGAACATGCCCCATGATAACCATTTTTTGGGTTCAGGTAGTTCAATTAACATACTATTCACTGGAATAGAAGACAAGATAATGCTACTGTTTGGAAAGTCGTTATTTCGCTTGATGTGTGACCTTATGAAAATCGTCACTTATGTGACATTGACAAGGAAGTCCTCCCAAAAATCCACAAAATTATGAAAAGAAAGAGATTCTGTTGTTTTTCAGTAAGTAAATGCTTTTTTCTAAAGGATAGGGTTCAAACATTTGCAAAATACAACTTGAAGGTCTCGAAAATATAGTTGACACTTGCTGCCCTGAGCTGGCCTTGGGTCACACTCGGTTGAGATTTTTTTTTTTACAAAACAGACCCTCATTGTTGTACCAATACATTTTTTTCTGCTATTGGTGGCAAGGAGCATCTAATGATAAATACAAGCCAGCTTTGGTTTTATAATAATAGACTAGGTGAATGTCACATGCGTGATGAAAATGTTGGACGGAAAAACGTCACTTACGTGATAAATGTCACTTCCATGATGTAACTCTTGACGATTTGTTCCTGGTTTTATTTGAACTTTCCATACATCAGAAGTGTCCTTTAAATGGTTGTAATCTCCAGAACCCTTTAATTTGTATTGCATTATGTACCTCTTGTTATGATATGCAAGGATTGTTGACACAAAATAATCAGTGTTTATTTCTAAACATGCAACAAAAAAATGGTTGTTATTCTGCTGTCCTTCATTTGTAATTGGTTATTATTAGTTGAACTCATGAACGGACTACAATAGCACCGGACAATGATGGCCTTATAAGTGAGCTTACAGTAAGTCAGGCGATGAAAAGAACCCGGTACCAAGTGAGACGGTGGAGGTCGAACTACGTGAGGTGGAGGAAGTGGCCAGAAAAAAAAAGTCAAAAGTATCAGTACTTCTCTTTTTAAAAATATATTCTGGAATGTAATAGAACATCTCCACAAAAGTAAAAATTGGAACAGAACAAAACAACTGGCATGGAATTTTGATCATTCTCAACCTTAGTTGCAACAATTTTCTTTCTTTCTATATTAGTTCATGACTTGCATCATTTCAAAAAGGATTGAGCATTAACACATATTTCTGCAGAGAAGGTAGAGGTATAATTGACTATACTGCAATTTTGTCATGGAAGATTCTGATGAAGGGTCTATTGAACAGAACAGTTTGTTTTGTGAAGTTGTAGTGCAGGGGTCACCAACCCTGAATACCAATAGTATTCAGGCCTGACGTTTAGACACTATTTTTGTCACAAACGTAACAATGACATGATTATGAGAAGTCCGCAATCACTCTTGTGCACTGCGTGGAAAATTTGAGTGAATCGCGCAATATGCTAACTACCCTGAACCAGGATATAGTGTTTGCGATACAACCACCGAAAAAAAAGTACTGAACACGCAAGCAACCTGTCACAGGCCGAAGGAACGCCGAAAATGAGAATACTTGGAACGATCATGACCCTTGACAGCCGTGAAGTGATGTCCATCGTCATGTTTTAAAATCGGTCAAAACATACACAACCTAGTGCACCCACTTTTAGGATGCAAAACAACGAGGGTAACGCGCTAAAGTTTGCTTTATATTCCCACTAATTTTACGTCAGAAGATTACATCGTGCCTCTATATGATAATCCATAAAAGACTGCTTGTTTGCACGAACGTGATTCTTAGAACGAACGTGATTTGTGGAAATGAGTTGACAGAAAAACTTACCGGAGTTGGCGGAACGCCATCCTGCTGTTTCCTGCTTTATCCTTAGATCCAAAGACTGGGTAGCATCGAAAACAAGAACTTCTGACCTCGGCACTGACGTGGATGTTGAAATGTGGAAATTATGGTCGGTGAAAGCCGTTCATGAACGTTACGTGACAGTTGACGGAATTTCGGCATTGGAATTATAATGAGCTCCTCTAAATCGCCAGTTGTATTGACAAGTGGGGGATGAACAGAATTTATAACATTGACAACTGAACATCACAACCGGTGTCTAAGTTTGTTTATTCAAACATTGTTTGAGCACAAAAACTATGTCAAAGTTCAGGCACTTGTTTGACGGAATACATCACGAAAGTGACATTGGAAAATTTGTTTTTAAATATAAAAAATAAGCTTTTTTATTTTAGAAAACAAGTTTGAGAGTGGTTAATCAGATGCTGAAGATATGATTAGTTGCTGCATGCAAATACTACAGCCTTTTGAATATTCTCAGGAAATCTTCAAAAATGCAATGCAGAAAATGTCACAAAATGGTGTTTGAAAATCCACCAATTTTTCACACATTTTCAAGTGCTGTAACAATACTAAGGAACAGAGCATATTGAAACTATAAAAGTTATCTCCCCCAGTGATGTACTTTTTGGCAATATATAAATATTCCACATATCACATACTGTTATTGCACACAATTGAGCTTGTTTCATAAGGCAATCAAACACACATTTGCATGGATGGACCCCTTTACTATCTTAAGTCGTATTTGGATGGACATATCCATTCTGCTATGAACAATAAAAACCCTTATCTTACCTAACGTTAAAATCCTTTATTTTGATTGGCTGACAGACTTTAATTCTTTTCCATGTACCCCGTGAGTCCCACGGGGTATATGATCATATACCCCGTGAGAGTATGATTTTGAATTCCTTAAATTCGATTCAACCGCTTGATTGCCGATGTAACGGAACGTCTGAATTGTTTACCGCGTTTCGTCTGCTTTTGACAGCTGTCAAAATGGCATCGAAACGTTTCGCTAGTCACACAGACGACGACATTCTTGAGAAACGTGCAGTAGTGATCCCCCAAAATACAAAAAAGTCAAATACTTTATCTTCGTCTATGTTGCGTGAATACCCAACAGAAAAAGGGGAAGATGTGGACTTTGAATGCTTTGACAGCGTTCGCTTGGCTGACTCACTTTTACATGGATTTAAGAACAATATATAGGTTGCCACCGTAAGATAAAAACGGTAAGATAAAACCGTTGTACAGCTCTTTCAAGGGGGTATATGGCGTGATGTACCCTGCCTCTGAATCTGTTATCTAACATAGATTCAGAGGCAGGGTACATCACGCCATATACCCCTTGAAAGAGCTGTACAACTTATATTGAACATATTGTGCTTAACTTTCAATATTGCTAGGATTTTCAGGTGAAAACATTTTTAAACAGATCAATTTAGACTCAGGATATCAATAAGCTCCAAATTAGGCTTCTGAATACGGGTGTTGTGAGTTTCTCCCAAATAACCTGCCTGAACCAAATAAAATCAACAGAAAACACAACAGGGGTGACTCCATTGTTTGCCAAGTAAATTGTTGGGTTTTGCCCCCATGTGGCAAAAGTTTCACCAATGAGGAATCCTTTTGATTATATGTTTGGTTAAATTGTTTCCCTATGCCAATATATCTCAATGTGGATATTTGCATAAATGCACCTAATTAAAACAAATCAATAGCTTGTTAAAATCCTAAGATTGCAATTGTGGTTGGGACAAAAACCAGCATACACAGGGGGGCGCCAGGACCGAATTTGAGAACCACTGACTTAAATACAACAATCATTTAACAAAAGGCAAGTGGCTAAAAATGCGGGGACATGCATTTTATTCAGCATTAAAGCTCTCTCCGACCCCTTGTTCTGGGAGCTCAGCTCCGGCTGCGCTATGAAGAGGGAGGGTGTGTGCCCCGAGTTGAGCGCAAAACTTCAACCAATTTTTGCAGCGCATCTTGAATGGCATTAAGACAGCTGTCACTGGTCAAAGTGTCCCTGATGACCTGGCGGAACTGAGGTTGGCGCACCCTCTCCTCACGCTCCTCTTACATCCTCTCCTCCTCCATTCTAATCAGCCGCAGGTACTCTGGCCGAGGGTCGTCCACGGATTGTGGTTCTGGCACGGGCTCTGCCTACGGCTGTGGCTCCGGCTCCACAGGCGCTCTAGTATCCTCCACCATACCAGCCCCCAGAGACAGGTCTACAGGTTCCAGATCTGTAACTATTTATCAGCATTTTACTCTCCACAGGTAGAACGTCGATCAAAGTCAACATACCATCTACTAGCCTATGGTCCGCGCTGGAGGGGACACCTCCTGGCTTTGTCCGGCTGCAACTGCTTGAAATGCCAAAAAACCCACAATAAGTATTTGAAACCATATTAAGTTTGCTTCCAGTATGATACTTTGAGTAAAGGCAAATTAATAATTAAAACCCCACGACATTTACCTAATCCTTTTTCATCCATTTCCACTCCAAGTTCTTCTCCATACACTTCCACTGCAGAGAGAGTGGATGCAATCTCTTCCTCCAGTACAGTGAAATGCACTGGGGATGATGGTTGCCCACCACCAGTTGCGTGTACACTTCTCCGGTGTGCAGAGAGCCTGGCTTTTACAGTGCACTGCAGATCTCTCCATTTGTGCTTTAAATAAGGGATACTGTGCCTATATCTCCCCACCGAAGCCACATCCCGGACGATTTGCGACCAAATCGCAGCTTTCTTCCTCGGATCAGCCTTCAGTGCCCCCTTACCATACAACACCTCGTGGTGCCTCTTCACTGATTTCACCAATATCTCTAACTCTTCATCAAGGAAATTTGGTTTCCGGCCCGACGTTGCCATTGTTTTCATGTTCTAGTGACTAATCTGTCTGCCCTATATTCTCTTAATTGAGCCGTACCGTGGCCAATTTGTTAATCAATTTTAGCCAATAAAGAAAAGCCGACATGGGAAGAATCATTATCAGGAAATGAGATAATTGATTACAATTAAGTACTAGGTCCAAGTGAATGTGTCCCAAATGGGACATAATAGGCTACGAATATGGAATTGCCTGATTGTTGGGGCGGGGGATGACCACTTGCAGAATTATTCAATCAATGCAAAGCATGTGTTTCACGATTGTTCAAATTGCTTAAATGAACGAAGACCATATGAAACGTTTATGTAATTCCATTGCTTTCAACCCCTGAGTAAAGAAAAGTGTGTGAACTCCGGGGTCATAATTGATTCCCATGTTACTTGTGGTGAAATCCACCGTAACGCATGTGAAACTGATAAACCTCCGTGCTCAAGGACTTCAATTCCGCCTGAGAACCTCTTTCAAACGCGCTGATTCAATCATTGTTGACATACAGCATGGGAAGGTGAATATACCTCTCACTCTCAGGCCGAATGCGTGAAAGTTAGCAACCCTGCGAGTTTGAGATTTCAAGTACTCAATTTCTAAATGGGATCATATAAAATGTCTTTATTTTTGTGTGACTAGAATGTTCTCTTTATTTTTCTTATTCCCTGTCTTCCACAAAACAAACCAGCTGGTGTAAGAGGGACACGTTTTCAATGCCCTGATTACGCTGGCTGAGAAGCGCTAAATTCTGTATTCGTTTTTTCATTATCGCAGCAATTTGTTTATTTGCAAAGCTTTAATGCCATGGTGGCTAGAGTAAGAAATAAAAAAAAATGTTTGCATTACTTCTTGTAATTGGCACAGACAAACCTAGGCCTACCATTACAGCAGCATATCGTCGGCCTGCTGATAAAACCTTGTGTCTTCAAAATGATAAACTTCACAGGAAAAAAAAAATTATATATATAAATTGGTAAATATAATTTAAATAAAAAAAAGTTTAATTCTGCATGTAGGTATTGTGGACATAAGAGTTTTTGTCTCTTAGCAGTTTGGAGATACAAGGTTTTATCAGCAGGCCCACGATATTCAAATTTAAAGTCTGATTTGCGTTTTCCATGGACCGCAACTGCATTTTCATGGTTAATCAGAAAATCCTTGTTCCTTGTTTTCCTGATAGCCATAATCAATGAGCTTTCTACAGAGTCTGCCTCTCTTTTGCATTAGTCACACCTCTTTCATGAGGCAGCCTACTTTCTTAAGTTTAGGGCAGTGGGCGCGATTGAAGCGAGTAGGGGAGAATACGCGTATCTCAATTCGCTTCACTCGAATCGCGTAAAAAAGGACTTACGTGCTAATGGGAGAATAGACCCCTAGGTGAACTATGTACAAGGCTTGCTCGTATGTGACCCCTCGCTGCCAACTCAGGAGAGTGTGGACAGTTCGCGGCTCTCCTCCGAAGCACGCGTCTGTCAGCCACCGCTTCTTATACGCTCATTGGCTGGACATGAACAGGCTTAGAATCTTCCTGACAAGCGGCCGTCTGGCCAACAGGAGGCGCTTGAGCAACGAACAAGGCAACTATTATATTCCCTTCCCGGCAGTCCCTTCCCAATTTGCAACCCTGTAGCGCTTTACCCAATTGTGCGCTACTTTGAAAAAGCTGCCTATCACTGCTGGCTGGTACGAAGTGGGGTTCAAACCCGCAACAGTCACTTCTGCTTCGCAACGCGATGCTTTACCAAGTGAGCTATCCGGCAGCCCTATGTGTAGTGCATCTTAAAAGCCAAACTGCAACAACAAAGACTCCACACTGTTGCTCACCTTCAAGGCAAAGAAAAAATTTGTTTCCGCTCTTTAACAATAGAATTACATTTTTCTCGTTCCAAAAATATCTTTTATGATTTTATGCACTTTGTAATCAAATGTCAAACCTCGGAAATCATTTACATAAGTTCAAAAATGGTGCCATTCCAAATATTTTAACCACTCAAAGACTACTTCTTGTGGTAATGTCCTGGATGTTATGATGCAAATGGACACCAAGAGACTAGCTGATCTATGCAAAGTGTATACAAATTCGTCTTGATTATCACTGGTGCTGCAGTTTAATTTTACATGGAAAGCTCTAAGTTTGATATTACCTATCATTATTAGATCCTGAGTGAAAAAATCTGCCATAATGCCGCTGTGTGCTGTTGTTGGTTAACCCCTTAAGAACTGAGATCCTTTAGAACCCCGGTACCGGGGACGGTTATTACGCATTATAAATACAGCATTTTTTCAAATCGTGACATTGTCAAGCGGCATATCCACATTTCGCGAAGAAACTCGGCCAAAAGCTCATGTAAACCATTTTTACCTCAACCGAACACAATTCAAGCACCAAGCAAGTAAATAAGCATGCAGCAGAACATAGGATAAAATCATATCAGTGCTGAATCGCCAGGATTTCTGCTGAATTCGTGCTATGCATAAAAAAGATACCTCAAATAAAAGAGGAAAGTCCACAGAATGCAACAATATGAGCCCTGTCATTTTAAACCGACATCACATTGAAAGAACAGCAGGCATACACTTTACAGTCTACAGAGATGAGCAGAAAAAATTCTTACCTTTGATATTTTGCAATAAAAAAACTGTTTGAGGGTAAATCTGCGCTTGCTATTGTTAGCCCAATGTGTTCGTGTTATAACGAAACTAGATCTGCAGGGATCCTAGCATGTTCTTTCCCAGGGCGTTGCTTCAAATATCTCAGCTCCGTAGCATTCCGCCTCCTTGCAATGTACTTTCCAATCTGCTTTCGGCTTGCGATGCTGTCAGGAAGACTATGCCGGTAGGAATTTGATTGTATGAGTCCTAATGATTCTAGCGAACTCTAAACCACCTTAATGGCAGAAACCTAGCCTGAGCTACAGCCTTGCGTTCCGAGTGCGTCAAACTGAGTCCATGGGACATAATGAATGTTCTTGAATAGCGTGACAATATAAACGCATAACTAGTTTGTTTGAGGTATTTTCCGAATAATTATTCGCTAAATATTCAACATTCATTTTCAAAGTCGTTTTATGACAGAATCTTTGCACCTATTCCGCACAAATACTGAGCCTACAACAGTACAGTAGCCTACCTATTTTCCTTACCTATTCGTTGAATAGGCAATTTCACCATAGACTGTTGTCGATTGGCGCGGCCTATTGGATAAAATGCTGCGCTGCTGAAAAGAAATTGTGAAGGTACGATTCCTGATTGGGGTACCTTTTTTATTTTATTTTTATTTTTTTTGGAAATAATCGCAGTTGCCCTCTACTAATAATCGCTGGGGTTATTGTTATTGTTACTTTTCTTTAACCTATTTTCACATTGCCTTTGTATTTATCATTTTACTAATTTGTTTTGTTTTTTCAATAAATATGCGCCAGTGGAGTCAAACTTAATCTTTATCGTATGTATTTTCTTTGAATGGGAAATTGTATAGGCAACAAAACTGGCAGAAATAATAATAATATTTTTTTATTCTAAAAATTAAAAAATGCTGTATTTGGTTGGAATGGATGCCTGTAGTAATATATAAGTGAAATTTTATGGGTTTTACAGCTTGGTATGTAAGAAATCTGAAATGGAACGCAACGTACCTAAATTGCCAAAATGGAGAGGCCACCTAGACATGCCTCTCTAATTTTGTTCTGATTGACCTGATCAGAATAAACTTTGGCACAGATAATAATGACATTCTGTGCTGTAATTTTTGAGGTTTCAGGCTGCAACTCAACAAATTTACAAGGTATCGAAGTAAAAATTTGTTTGGTGCAAAATGAGATCTTTCATTTACACTGTGTTCCATCTCCATTTACTCTGACTCAGTGACATATATAGTGATTTTTACACCAGGTATGAAATCCCAAATAGTTTTACCTTTATTACGATACCAAGATTATCCAACTGGACCAAGTAGTCGCAGAGATATACTCATTTATACTCATTTCATTTTGGGCTTGCCATTTTCAAAAAAGAGGCTCAGGGCTTGAGCCCAGGACTTACCAACTAAGAGTCATCAGTTATGTTCTACACACTTTTTACCCAGTTGTTTCAAGGAGCACATTTGCACAAAATATGGAATTGAATTGCCCACTAAATATTGGAAGATTTTGAATGATGATGCCTTGTTAATGGAATTCAGTCCTCACTGGCAGGTCCCCAAACCCAAGTGCCAGTCAACTTTAGCTAGCAAGCAGAAATAACAGCATCAGTTACAGATAGAGCTGGTAGGTTCTCCAATATGCACATTTTGTTTTCAGAGTCCATTGCAGTTTATTTCACACGTTGTAATTAATATAAACCTCAACCTTTTTTTGAAAAATATAAGTAAACGGTCATAAACTGTGAGTAGTCATAAACTACAACAAGGCTACTTTTAGAATTAGAAATAAGAAAATCACAAACAACCACGGCGTAATTATTTTAAGTGTAACTGTTTTCAAGCACCTTGACTGTGTAATTATGTTCAGTGCAACAGGTTTATTTTTTAATATTAAACAACATTGCTATTTATGCATTTTCTGGACACCGACAGAAACTTACTGGCATACAGCCAATCAGCAACCTTGTGGCGGACCGCTGAAGAGTGTCTCGAGACAGTTACATTTTCCTCTCTTCACTGGCCTCGCACTTTTAAGTTAAAATACGTTAACCGAGATCGCGTCAGCTTATTATAGAGAATATGAATGCTCTGAACAGATGATTTTTGTCTAGCCTAGCTGGAAACATTAAAAACGATTGGCAGGTTTGGAAACGGCCACCGTAATTTTCCAATTAAGGACATGAAAATTTTATAACTCAAAACCTCTTTTAAAGAATAAAATCATTAGGCTGTATCACACCCCTCTGCCTGAGTATAGCCGTCTACTTAAAATTATGTTTCTATGATGCAGAAAGAAAGCACCATAATCAACCAATATTAACAGCCGACAGCGAAGTACGAAAAAAAATTCATGAACACCACTTGCAAACCTGCCGATATGTTTGTAACGTTCAGTTGCTAGGCTAGATTAAAATAATCCGTAGGCCTACAGAGCATTCATATTATCGAGAATAAGATGACACAATCTCGGTTATTTCTGCTTTGTATTCATCAGATTTTGTTCGGTGTCACTTACCATTTCATTATCAATATGCCAGATCAGTGCAGGATAAAAAGCGGCGAGTTGGGTATCGCGAGACTACATTGATTGTAACCAGCTCATTTTACCGGCTTCATATATTTCAGCAACTACATTCATAACAAATTATGAATGTAAATAGCAGGCTAGATGAATGATTTGGCGAACAGTTATGTTGAGAGTAAGGCAGGCATTTACGATGTAATCGCAGAATTCTGGGCAGCGAATGGACTGTTTTTAATTTTTAATAATTTTTTTTAATAATTTTATGTTGGTGTTCGGAACTCCAGTGGGGGGGGTGGAATTCTCTTCCCGCACACCGCGCCCCCCCTGCAATTGCTCTGCGCCCTCCGTAGGGGGCGCGCCCCCCACTTTGAGAACCACTGATTATAGGCTATTCATGCCAGAATATAGAAACTAGTTTTGGTACAACACTCAGAAATGTTAAAAACAATATTTATTCTAAACATTATGTTACAATTCTCAACTGTCGTATTTTTAATCTCCGCGTGCAGAAGAGTTCTGGTGTCTGGATGACATTCCATCCCAACTTACTCTGATTTGGGGTTGTATATCCCAACCCTTGTAAGCAAGTAATCAATGTTTTTCTGGTCAACCATCAGTGGTTTAAATGCTGTGGCTGATCAGTGTATAAGTTCACACACACTCGCACGCATGTACACGCAAAAACACACACGCAAACACACACGCACGCACGCGCACACACACACACACACACACACACACACAGGATAATGTTTCCCTCTGACTGATTCCATCTCAAAGTGCTTTCACAAGAATGAGGGGCTAACTTGCCAAACCCACCCCCATTAACAAACGTGAAATATAGCTAAATACAGCAATATAATAATACCTTTACACGTCAAGGCTAGTGCCAATTTTAGTAATAATACCAATAACCTAAGGCTTGAGGAAGCATAATATTTAATTGATTACTTTGAATGGCGCTAATTTAGATTTATGAGGGGCAAGGGGGCACAAGCTTTTTGTTTCCTGTGGCTTGCTGGTTGCCTGGCGAGGGGGTGACGTAATGTATGGAAGCTCCATCTGCGCTGGTGGAGGATGGGTGAGTAGGCAGCTGGCCCCATATATGCCAGTTGCAGGATTTTGACACCTCATTATTCTTTTGCAGACCCCAGTTTTGTACTGTACTCTGCAGTAGCACTGGAGAAGCCAGTGCCCATACACATATACTGAATCACAACACCTAGTGGGTACTATGGAGAATTTTTATGCATGCAACACATTTTTCTGGCACATTTCTTGACAAAGATACATTGCCCACGAAAATGCAGGTGTGCAGTAGCAAGCTATAAAATACAGCATACGGCCATTAAGTGAAGGTGTAGACCATTATATCTCAAACTGAAATCATATTGCTGGAAAGTCAGTGTCCTGTCATATAACGTCAATTAAGACGTTTACTTTTTCACTCATTTGTCTCACTATTAAAAGAAAAGGTATTAATTCGGATGAAAAGTTGACAAAATCGCAAGTCAGAAATTTTAACCTTGATTCTTGAAGCATAAATTTGCACCAATATTCAGGTGTGCAAAGACAAAGCAAGTCATGTTTTGCCTCATCAACTTCATTATGATTAGAAAATAATAGCTGTTTCAAAATGTGACATCATCAAGACATTCTAATGAAGTTCACCCGCTGTATACCGTCACCTCTCCTTTAAGAAACACTCAGTTGTCATTTTGGAACTGACAATGCCAGTTATGGTAGGTTCAGAGATAGAATTTGTTTCCCATTCTTGCCCAATCAACTCTGGTAGGAGGCGTCATTGCGTTCTGCAGAAAGTTCCTTTCTTATTGGTGTTGGTTAGCCCCACCCTTTATATACTCTAAAAAAAGTCAAGGACCACTGTATTTTAACCCGAGAATGTGAAATGTACAAACTGAATGCAAATTCCAGGTGTTGTTTATGTCATTGGCGTTAATCCAAGACACAAATTGCATCAAATATTTGATCAGACGACTTCATCACCCCAAAACAGGGTATGCACAGGGAAGAAGAGAATCACGCCAAGTTCTGACCACTAAATCAAAACATGTAATAATTTCAAAAGTAATTTCAAAATCTTTTATGAAAACAAAGTGTTCCCACCACAGTTTGACAGTGTCCTGGTAAGCTCAGAAGAGAAAGAGAAAATAATAGTGAAAAGATTCAGTGGTCCCTTTTTTTTAAAAACTCATGACCTGTTTTTTTGTAGACACTCTTAGAGGGCATCCTTTATCCCAGCAACGAGTTCCTGTTTCAATGATCTTAGATATCCCTGCCCCCAATAATTAAGCCTTGCCTCTTGTCATAACTCATTATCCATGTGTTTGTTTAGTACGTGTGGCAGTCATCATTGGACTAAGCAGTTCATTTTTCACTAGTGAGGGATTGCCCCACCCTGTATACTTTAGCCATGCCCCCTTTCATAACTTATGAACCATTTGTCCTGGACTTTTGTGTGAGACCTCATTAGACACTCTATAGATTCCATTTTCAGGGTTGGCACCGCTCCCAAATTTTCCAAGAGGGTTGTGTTTGCAAGGTAGTAGATGCATGTGCGTACGTGATGGCAGCTTTTATGAATTTGCACTTGTGAACTTTGTCAATAATCTCAGTTTGAATGCCCGCTTCAATATATTCACTGTTTCTTCGACCGAAGCAGTGAGCAGAAGGTGGAGACAGTCAGTAACCACCATACAGTCCTAAACAAGAATGGACAATGAAATTTCAAAATGATAAATCATTTTGGGGTGATGTTTTTACTCCAGATCACACTCTCACCAGGGTGTATATGGCCAATATTCCACAATTAAATATGCCATTTTCATGAATGTTTAGTGGCACTTCGTACAGCACATGTCAGCAGTCCACCAGTAATGATGTACTGCTTTACATGACAATGTTCTTATATGTATTTATGCTATTATAATGCGATTTCACCACGACGACATGTAAATAATTATTTTCATTATATTTATGTAGACAATATCATACTCGGTGTCAGAATTTTACCTTCTTAAGAATTATAATTTTTCTCTCTTTCATAATTTTCTGTAGGTTTTCTTTCATTTCCGTCCATCCGTCTCCTCCTTGATGAAGGTCCCATGGTACCTCACCTCCCACTGTTGCAGCACTTCTCGACTGTGTGACTCGAGTCTTTCCATTTATAATCCATTTTTCACAGACCTCTTTCCTTTTATATCCTATGGATTTTTGGTACAGCATTTTGTCAGCAAAGTAGCCTGAGGCTCATACTCCTCACATTTAGAATGGAAATCATCCTCACACTAATTTCCCTTTGTACAAAACCAGAGAATATTTGTCTTTACGTTTCACAGTCACATAGTAACATTTGTCATGCAAGATGAATGACCTGAATTTTTATTGCAAGAAAGCATGAATAAAATAATCAATTGGACGTATATCAAATATTTGATAGCAAATGTAATTACCAATATGTATTTTCCATTTTAGTCCTGAAAACTGTCTTAAGGATTCAATTATTTGAGTAGTTCACACTGCTGAATAAGCACTTGGCAAAAAAAAGAATAATAAGATAAAATAATAAAAAATACCGTTTGCTTTTTCACCGTATACTGTTACTGACATTCCAGAAAATAATTCATTTAAGAGATCTAGGCATTAAATGTGTGATCAAATGGCAAAAATCCTGTCTTTTTCTACAATTTTCAAGACAGCCAGTAGCTAATTACCTCCATCATGTCTTTATCTGTTTATCTGACTGCCGGTCTCTCTGTCTGTTACAACTACTTCACTCAAAGAGTTATGAATTAACTTTGATTAAATCTTTCGGAGTGATAGGGTAGGGCCCGAGGCACAATTCATTAAATTTCGGTGGTGATCAGGAT
Source organism: Gymnothorax reevesii (assembly GCA_029721435.1). Taxonomy (NCBI): domain Eukaryota; kingdom Metazoa; phylum Chordata; class Actinopteri; order Anguilliformes; family Muraenidae; genus Gymnothorax; species Gymnothorax reevesii. The sequence continues at coordinate 87,671,589 of CM056577.1, read as the reverse complement.
CGTTATTCAGGTCCAGGAACTTTCAAAGAATTCTTCACCATTGCAGGATTGCAACATAGGGCCATTAATGGTAGTTTAGTTCAATACAACAAAACCAATTGTTGATATACGATAGTTTCCCCAGCTGATTAGCATATCATTAAAAAGTGGTTTATTGGCCTTGGTGGAGATCTCTGCTCTCCGATTGCCACTCTATTTTAAACATAGGGCACTTGCAAATCCTTGCTGATTATATCTCTAGTTTAAAAAGATTTGTTCAGTGCAGAGCAATTACAAGTCAGAAAATGTTGGTTTGGTATGCTAAATTAAAACTAAAACTGAGAGCAGTGATTTCTCAATTATCTTTGGCCAATATTATATTGGAAACAATACAACACTGTATTAAACGTGAACATTGAATCAATTTTTTAAAAAGTAATTTAATAAAGGGACTGAAGAGTAAATCTGTTCCAAGCCTTGTGGCCCATCAGGCCGGTGCTTAACCCTGTTTTTGGTGGCATGGAGCGATGAGGAGTATACTCCCCCTGGATGGGATGCCAGTCCATTGCAGGTTTCCCTGACAATGTGCTGGTACCCATATATACACTACCTGACAAAAGTATTAGGACGATCCTCATTCTCACTCAATCTTTGATGTACGTGCTATATTACACATGTGAGCGTTGTAGGAATTTAATGGTGTCCTAAAATGTACATGTAAACATCACAGAACATTATTTGAACATTTGGGGATGCTACAGATATACAAATTGGCATATTTTTTCTCTGCATAAAAAACTCTCACTTTGGGTCTGTAATAAATAAGAGATATTATAATAAATAGTGCTTGCAAGATGGTAATCTTCAAATTAACAAGTTTGGAATTGTGTCTTTGTTATAATGGAAGACCACGGCTACTATTAGCTCAATCAATATGATCAGGTGTGGCACATGGGGTGATTTTGATTCTCTATAAAAGGAGGGTCAAGACTTAGATTAATTCAGTTTGGTGTATCCAAAATGGGGTCTGTATTTTTATTTGAATAAACAACTATTTCCAAATATGATACATTCACTATTTTCAACTGCACTGTAAGAAAATCACACACATAAATAGTGACGTCCTAATACTTTTGTCAGGTAGTGTAAACCAGGATGGAGTGAGGCAGCGTGGGAGTGAGGTGTTTTGCCCAAGAATGCACCGCGAAGGCCGTGGCAAGGACTTCCTTTTGATCCTAAGTCAAGCCTACTTAACCCCTGTGCTGAGTTTTTTAGGTGTTCAATCCAGGGGGAGTAGTAGTACTCCTAGTCACTTCATGCTACAGAAACTGGGGATAAGCACCAGCCTGATGAGCCACCTGGGTTGGGACACACTTTGCCTTTTGTTTTCAGCATCCGCAATTTATTTAGAGTAAGAAATTGAATTTCACTAGCAATCTATGCAAGAGGCATTTTGCTCTAATAGGCTGCTCTGCTCTGGTCTACGCGGGCAATGTAGTTGTGTTGTTTTGGGGGATTCATGAGCCTACATGCCAAACTATCATGATACAAATTTTTGAAGAATTTCAATTAACGAGGATGTGCCTGACAAAAATGAGTTTTCAGAGCTTTTTCTGGCAGGTATGAGAACAACCCCAGTTCTTAAAAAGTTGGGATGCTGTGTAAATTCTTAATAAAACCAGAATGCAATAATATGCAAATCTCTTAAACCCATATTTCATTCACAATAGAGGATGGAAAACATATCAGATGTATCAGATGAGACATTAAACCAAATCATGAAAAATATTTTCATTTTGAATTTGATGGCAGCAACATGTCTCAAAAAAGTTGGGATAGGGGCAACAAAAGGCTGGAAAAGTAAGTGGTACTAGAGGAGGAGTGCTGGAGGAGCATTTTGCAACTAATTGGGTTAATTGGCAACAGTTCTGTAACATGACTGGATATAAAAAGAGTGTTTAAGAGAGACAGAGTCTCTCAGAAGTAAACATGGGCAGACGTTCACCAATGTAAAATTGCATCTTAAAATTGGGGAATTATTTCAGGAAGACTTCAAGAAATAATTGTCTGTGAACACAGTTTGCTGTGCAATCCAGAAATGCAAGTTCAAGCTGTATAATGCAAAGAAGCCATATGTGAACACGATCCAGAAACGCCACCGTCTTCTCTGGGCCAAAGCTCATTTAAATTGGACTGAGGCAAAATAGAAACCGGTTCTGTGGTCAGATGAATCAAAATTTGAAATTCTTTTAGCATTATTGTCGAATCTTAGGTTCGTTGGTGTCAGTACCTACACCAAACTATAACTGTATATTGTTGGCCTGCTGATAAAACCTTGTATCTTCAAAATGATAAACTTCACAGGAAAATAAAAAATAAATAGAAAATAAAAAAACAACAATAAAGTAATAGAAATATATAAATATAATTTAAAATATAAGTAAAATAAAAAATGTTTAATTTTGCACATAAGAGTAGTGGACATACGAGTTTTTGTTTCTTATCAATTTGGAGATATGAGGTTTTATCAGCAGGCCGACGATATTTTTGTTAATACTGCAATTATCAGTATCCTCTTGAGTTAGCAGACAGAATTAATAATACATTCTGCCAGATACTCTTAATCAGATAAAATAACTATAAAATTGAAATAAAAGCAAACTGAATTCTTATTTATTAGACCACATAAACATAAGAGGTTGATGCTTAAGGGACAAGTCATTACAACACAGCAAAAAGTGTCAATGTGAACAAGTGTTTTAATCTTTTCATGAATCATAACTTCTCATTTTCCCTCTCAATTAGAAAATATTAGCTCATTTTAGGTTACATTTGTTTGATAAGTAAAGTTTCCTGATCCATCGGCAAATCTAGAAATGAGTCAGAATTATCTCATCCAATGGGCAGGATGTTTTGTTTTAAATGATAAAATGCTTGGTAAGATCATAGACTGTATTAAAAGATGGACGAAGCAACCATGACATCACTCATTGGTTTCACCGCACCATTTAGGAAGCCTCAATTTTGACATTTTGGGTCAAGAGGATCAACCCACATATATGAAAGCCTCACACTACCCCCCCTACAAATAGATTTGGCTTCCAGTGCAGAGCAGTGACGTCCCTTAGCAGTGGGCGAGCAGCTGTCACAGGCCGGCTTTGATGGTGCCCGTGTCAGTGGAAGCAGACTCAAAGGAATGACGGCAAGCTCTCTCTCTCTCTTTGTGTGCCGAAGGCCAAAGGTTGCTTCTCAGGACCTTTGTTTCATGAAGGGGGTTGGATTGGAAGATATTTGCTGACAGTCTGAATGGGGGCAAGGCCATCCTCCAGAGAGATGCGGGACCACAGATCCTCAGTCCACTGGCCCCCTTTTATATGGAACAAACTGTTAGTGGGAGGAGAGCCATTCCTCACATCCACAGATGGAGGAGGCCCTTGACAGTCTGGCATGATTTCGGTTGATTTGGCATATTAATGACGAGGTCACAGAGGACATGGTTTCGGAAATTTTCACTGACTGTGACACGTGTGCAGTGTTTTTTTTTTTCCACTCCTTCTGGTGGAAGACAATATAACCCTAAGCCCAGAAATAATGCTTCACTTCTTGAATTAACCATTTCTTTCAACGTCATTTAAAATAGTCAGATATGAAATATTTCAAACATAAAAAAATCTATTAGCTTAGAAATAAATTATTTTGGTGTCGTTATGAATCTGATCGGCCTTGCTTTGTTTGATGCTGCGTCAGTTTTGGTTTCGGATTTCTGCAATGTCTAACTATTCTTTGATATGAGTATTTGTTGTGATTCTGGATCTGCCTTGCCATGATTCTGTTTCTGCCTTGCTATGTTCTTGTTCTGTTCGCCATGTGTGTATTTTGGATTCTGGCCATGTCTGACTATTCCTTGATATGTGTTTTGTGATTTGGTTGCTTTTTCATTCATGCATTGTCTTAGTTTTGTTTTTTCCCTATTGCCGTACTTTCACTCTGGTCCATGTTTTGATTTATCCATGCATTGCACTTAGTCTCCCACTGTCTGGTCTTTGGTCTTGTCTTTGCTCACAGCCCCAGCAATGCGTGCCACTCCTTTGAGCAATTTAATAGTTTCTGGATTTCAATCTTCCTTCCCGATCTCGTTTACTTTCTTCACCTTGCTTTTTCTATATTACTAACACGTACTAACAGTTTGTTGTTTTTGTTAATTTACTAACCAAAACTAACATTGTATATAAGACTAACTTACTAACGAGCACTCGGGATTGTATAGCTACACTTACTCACTGATTAACCAGCTCTCAGCACTCGCCCTATTCTAGTCCCCGCCTCTTGTCTCTCCCTAATCTTCGCTGCTGCATTTCAGTGGAATCTCCACACCTTATGCTTTCCTTTCTCTTAGTATCTATGCATGGTAGAACTCCTTGACTGGAGCTGTGTAATTGTCTATAGGATTGTCCCGTGATTCCTGTCCGCGTTTTGGCTTCTGCCAATTTCATGTGATCAGGTTCTCCCTAATGTGTTGCTCCCTTGTGATCAGTCTAACTACTTGTACCTGTGTTCTGTTATCATGTGACCTCCCAGAAATGTATATTAGGTGTCTTTTCACAGCACTTCCTTGTCAGATCGTTCTCTCATGTTTACTTGTGCCACGATCATTTTGCCTCGTTCGCATTGTGATTATCTTTCTGACTGGACTGTCCTTGATTTACAATTTTTGCCTTCTCCCTGAACCTCGCCGCCTTCTTGTTTGCTGAACCCTTTTTGTACGACTCTGATTTTTGTTATTGGTGCCCTGGTTATGATTCTGGATTTCGCCCTTTGGTTTCTGATTTTGTATTCTGGACTGTGTACCGTTGCCTGCTCTGTTGGGGGTTAACCCCCTTCAGAAATAAAGGCTCCTTTTTGTATTTTACTGGGTCTCGCTAGTGGTCCCTATCGTAAACCTCACAGTATTGTGATTTGGTCACCTAGATTTGTTCATGTATTGTCTTAGTTTAGTCTTTCCATGTCTTGCATTTTACCATAGTTTCATTCTGGTCCATGTTTTTATTTATACCATGCATTGCACTTTGTCTCCCCCTGTCTAGTCTCTAGTCTTGTCATTGCTCACAGCCCTGGTATTGCATGCCACTCTTCGGGTGATTTAATGGTTTCTGGATTTCAACCATTCCTTCCAATCTCGTTTACTTCCTTCACCTTACTTTTCTATTTTACTAACCAATACTAACAGTTTATTGTTTTCACTAGATTCACTAACACAAACTAACACCATATATAATACTAACTTACTAACAAGCACTAGGGATTGTGTAGCTGCACTTACTAATTGATTAACAAGCTCTCAGCACTTTCCCTGTTCTAGTCTCCACCTCTTGTCACTCCCTAATCTTCTCTGCTGTGTTTCTGTGGATTCTCCACACCTGCTCACGCTGTCCTTTCTCTCATTATCTATGCACGTTAGAACTCCTTGACCGGAGCCGTATGTCTGTCTATAGTATTGTCTCGTGAGCCCTGTCCGCGTTTTGCCTTTTGCGTATTTCATGTGATTAGGTTCTCCCTCTTGTTCCCTCCTTTGTAATTAGTCTCATTTCCTGCACCTGTGTTCTATGTATCATGTGATCTCCCAGGAGTGTATAATAGGTGTCTCTCACAGTACTTCCTTGTCAGAACGTTTCTCGTGCTTACCTGTGCTGCTATTGTGTCCGCTTTGTACTCATTGTGTTACTCTTCAGACTGGACCGTCTGACTTTCGATTTTGGCTCTGCATTTTTGAATTACTGTTGCATCTGTTTACGAACCCTTCTTTGCCCGACTACGATTTTTGTGATTGCTGCCCAGGTAACGGTTTGGATTACGCCCACTGGTTTTTGATTTTTGCTTCTCTGACAAACCTGTGCCTGTGTACCGATCCTGTTTTTGCCTGACTTCGAGTACTGTGTTTGCTGCCCTGGTTTTCCACTTTGATTCTGCCCTCCTGGACTGTAACTTTTGGACTGAGGATTCTGTACTTTTGCCTTCTGCCCTGCGGGGGTTACCCCCTCGCTCAATAAAATCACCTTACCTACAATCCTGTGTTCTCGCGACTGGTTCCTGAACGATACCTCACAAGTGTAGACCTTCAAATATTACATTTTAAAAATGCCCACAGTTAAAACATTTTTTCTTTCTTTAAAGTGCTTTTTCATCCAAAAATAAGACCTGGACCACAGAATCTTTCAAATACATACATCCTTAATGCAGAGGTAATTTCTAATCCACTGAATCAAATTTATTCACATTTTAATCACTGCAAATCAAAATCATCATAGAAAGAATTTATCTTTGGCCATCATCAGCAATGACGTTACGGTAGGAACCATGGCAGAGGCAGAGAATACACTGTTAATGGCATTGGACTCAGTGATTCATAATTGTGAATTATTTCCTTGGGAAAATTCCAAATATCTACCTTGTTCACGGCTGCAACATTAAGGTCAATGCAAGCAGATGCATTATGGTCCATAAATTTCCATAAAAACCCACAATTTGAAAGGCATGGGTGGAATTCACAGAGCCCGGTGTTGTGTCTGATTCTAGTCCCCCGTTAAATTGTGTTCCCCCTTCAAGAAAGTTTGCGATGCTGTCACTGATTCAAGAAAATCATGAAAGAAATAATGTAATCAGCTCGCTCTTAATAAAGTTATTACGCACGATGCCTTGTAAAGGGATGAATTTTGATACTCTGCTGTCTCCTGCAATTTGTCCTTTGCAATATTGAGCTCCTCTGCTTGGCAGTGATCACACAATTATCCCATGCTTTAGCGATCTGTTCTGCTGTCAAATTATGAGTAAAATGTACATTCACTCTTTACTCTATTTAGGGATGTCACTGCATTGCGTTTTTTGGAGAAACGAAATTTGACAGCGGAACAACTCGGAAACAACACCAAATCAGGATCGGTGGTCTGCTCTAAACATTTCACTGATGACTGCTTTAATCAGCCAGATCTCAAGTCTCAGGAAAAGTCTAGGCATCCCAGTGGGTTAGGAATTACTGAAATCACCACTTAAAAAGCCATCGGTCCATATACCAAGCCAAAATTGCCCTGGTCTCGAATCCTCCCCATCTATTCTGCACTCAGAAAAGCAGGTTAATAAGCTCAGGGAGCTACTTAATAAACCCATCCTAAAATGAGTGTAGACACTATCATATGCAAAACCTAAACTAAATTCATCATCCATCACGAGACCTGAGGTGTTTAAAACTTTGGCCATGATAGCAATGCCATAAAGAGACTTGGAGCTGCAACTGAAGAATGGCAAAAGTGTAAACTTTAGTCTGTTCAAGCCAACGGGATGAATAATTTGCTAGCTAGCATTCTCACACTTTTCACCATGAAATGAATAAACTCAAGTTTCTACCTAAACTGTTACACATGGTATGGCCCCAATTTGTTATGACTTTTACGACAGACAAAATTTTAAAACTCAAACAGATGTAATTAAACAAATACCAACACTAACTTACAATTTATACTACTGACCATGATTGATAATATACAAGAAAAAATTTACAGTCCCTTGAGATGGGGTTGCTTGGTGATGTTCCGGGTGAGGAAAATGCTCCAACACCGGCAAAAATCCACAAAAAGCTTCACAGGTCTTGAAAAGAGTGACAGATCTGGTCATATGTATCCTTCTCCTTGCAATTTCCCCTACTGCTTTACTCTCTCAATTTTTCTCCTTATATACTCTTTTGCAGCCCCCTCCCACATTTAGACTTTTTTTTATCACTGGCACTTTCCCCTCTCAGGACATGTCCAAACCTAGCTCCAGACTGGGCTTAACAAAAAAGGTCAATACTGCCATCTAGTGGCATTGTTTCACATTACACCTCCATTCCAAAAGGGAAAAATTTTGACTCATAAAGGCAAAATTTTTCTTTTCAATACAAAAATAGTTAAGTAGACACTGGTATTTATATACATATGCTAATAAACGTGATATATACACATACTCAAACACGAGATAAGCAATCAGCAATTACATTGTCAGTACCCTTTACATACTTAATTTCAAACTCCAGTAAAATCAAACTTCAATTCAACAATCTCCGATTCTTGTTTTTCATCTTACTCAAAAACATTAACAGATTGTGGTCAGTGTACACAATCATTGGCTATTGCCCTGTACAAACATAAACCTCCAAGTGTTGTAAGGATAGAACCAGAGCCAACAGCTCTTTCTCTATTGAGGAATAGTTCTTTTGATGGCGATTGAACTTCCTGGAGAAGTATGCCTCGGGATGCTCAATGTCATCAGAGTCACTTCTCTGTAGGAGCACAGATCCACAAGCTTGGTCGCTAGCATCGACCACGATGGAGAACGGTTTGTTGAGGTCAGGAGATTTGTGCACGGGGAAGTGACACAGCAGAGACTCCAGGCAATCGAAGGCTCTTTGGCATGCTTCATCCAAAGCCTTTTTTCAGTTGGTTGGTGAGACTGAGAGCAATCTCAGCAAAGTTCTTGCAGAACTTAGACTGAGAGCAATCTCAGCAAAGTTCTTGCAGAACTTGCAGTAGTACCCGATCATTCCAAGGAAGCGACGCAAAGCCTTTTTGTTGTCAGGAACTGGAAAGTCCATGATGGCTTGGACTTTAGCATTTATGGGTGCCACCTTACCCTAGCCTATGACGTAGCCAAGATACGTGACAGTAGCACAACCAAAGTCACTCTTGTTCAGGTTAACAGTCAGGTTGGCCTAGGTCAGGTGCTGGAACAACATCTCTACATCTTTCAGATGTTCTTCCCAGGAGTCACTCCATGTGATCAGGTCGTCGATGTACGCACCCGTGTGTGGCAATCCGGCGATTGTAGACTGTATCATCCTTTGGAACGTGGCCGGGGCATTTTTCATACCAAAGGGTAGGACTTCATACTGTCTCTAGCTAGTGTTGCTTTTCGCATAGCTGGTTTTACCTCTGTCAGCTCTAACTGTCTCCATATTTCTAGCAGTTCTGTCTTTTTAGAAGACTTCAAAACCTCTACGGTTGGTGAAGCCAAGAAATCATCCATTGCTGTTGATCTGTCAATATATATATATATATAGGAAAATTTAAAGAAACAGTTTCACAATTTGAAATGTTAGATTTTCAATAAATGACTCACACAATGGTCTATCCCGGACTTGAGGCCCCAATTTGTTATGGCCCCAATTTGTTATGACATTTACGACAGCAAGGGATGACTGACAAAATTTTAAAACTCAAACAGATTTAATTAAACAAAGACCAACACTTACCTACAATTTATACTACTGACCAAGATTGATAATATACAAGAAAAAAAAATTTACAGTCCCTTGAGATGGGGTTGCTTGGTGATGTTCCGGGTGAGGAAAATGATCCAACATAGGTAAAAATCTACAAAAAGCTTCACAGGTCTTGAAAAGAGTGACAGATCTGGTCATATGTATCCTTCTCCTTCCAATTTCTCCGACTACTTTACTCTCTCAATTTTTCTCCTCATATACTCATTTGCAGCCCCCTCCCACATTTAGACTTTTTTTTATTCTCTGGGACTTTCCCCTCTCAGACATGCCCAGGACATGCCCGAACATAGCTCCAGACTGGGAATAACAAAACAAGTTCAATACTGCCATCTAGTGGCATTGTTTCACATTACGCACATGTATCTTTATTCTTTAATAGTGAAAAGCGTTAGCATGCTAGCCAGCCAGGAGTGACTTTCCCAAAAGCATAGCTGCTAACTTACATAATTCCTCCAGTCACAGTCAGTGACTCCAACTATGCAAGTTAGCATCTGTGATTTTGGGAAATGCACCCTAGCTCTGCAAACAGGGCCTCATTTGACCTTAATGGGCCGTGGTGTTTGTTGAGTGTGTACTGTGGACTCAATTTTAATAGACTCTGGAGGTCTCGTGTTGTCATCAATTGAGTACGTAGGTTACCCAGTTTTGGACACCCTTCCTCCTTGTGGCCTCATAATACTCTCAGTACATAGTTCTGGTGCACCATGCTATAGGCTGACTGTCACGTTGTTCCTTTTCCCCCACTGGTGTGAAAAATATTTTTCATCAATTTACTTTTGTATAAAAAATAATATTCTTTGACAAAATCTTGTCTTCCTATTGTCAGGGGCCGGGCAGCCTAAGCTGCCAGGACCCTGTTGTTATCCTACATGTTCGCCATCTTATTCTTCTTCTTCTTCTTCTAAGGAAATCCTACTTCCCATGTGCAAAAAATCAGCAAACTTTGCACAAAGATCCAGCCCCATGTCAGATTGCCTCAGCCACAAAAACAGGCCAATAGTTCTGATGGTGGTGCTACAGCAAGCCTCTAAAGTGCAAAATTTAGAAAATTCACAACAAATCAACCATATGTGCTAAAGATTTTGTAGCCCCAATACTGAAGAAACCTTAGTACATTTAAAGATATTGCAAATTATGAAGTTCACCACTCCGTTTTTTTTTTCAAAAACTGTAAAACTTCTTAAACCTATCTCCTCCCACCATTTTTGCTCAATTGACACCAAACTTGCCACAGAGCATCTTCAGACTGTCCTACACAAACAATTCACACAGATTTTTGATTAATTGGAAATTGAGCCTGAAGCGCATCAAGACTTTTGACTGTAAACGATATTGTAAACACGTACTTGCCAATTCGCCTCCTAGATTCCTTGGGCACCACAGTCTATTGATAAATTAATTATTAAATTAATTAATCAAATCTTATGCAACTGCTTTTTCCTGCATGTGTACCCTATTCTTTTGAAAGCTTAAAACATTTTGATTAAGTGCATTCTTAAAGTAAATTTAGATGCACTGCTGAAAAAAAATTGGCAGAACAGGAGATGGAATTCAGAGAAAGTATTGAATTATTAGTTGTTGTTTCCTTTTTTATCCCGACAATATCACCATTAAGTATGTTGTCAGTATTGACCATCGGTGAAATCTGTCAAGTCTTAGTAATTTCTCAGTAGTTACAGGCTTATACATTGGTCTTGTACATTATTCAGTCAATAAAATAGGTGATTATTAATTAAGCGATCTTAAACAGAAACAGCTACAAAGCAATAATGCATTTAAGGGTCAGAGGCTCATACCACACCACAATAAATCCTATAATGCTGGCATCACCGCTATGGGGACGTTGGGCTTTAGGGAGTTAAAAGAAATGTCAAAAAAAGAGACAAACGAAAAACCTTTATACAGGTAATTTTTAAAAAAGTCTTTTCCATTTTATTTCTATTGTATTTTTTAGAGAGTCCTTGAGTTCTTGGCTTAGAATTCAGTGAATCATCAAAAAGCCTTTGATAACATTGACAGTAAAATCTAAATAAATTGCTTTTGATGGGCTACACAAAAAAAAAAGTCAGATGGTTCAGGGGCTTTCATCCTTATGTGCTATGGACAGAAGCCTGTTGAACAAGAGCCATATGGCAGAGTATAACCTACTCCTGAAATGGCTGATTTATCCAAGACAGAGGGAAGATATTGTGGGGACAGTGCCCTCTTTAGAAAAAACTGAAAAAGACTATAGCTGTCCATTAGTCACTCAAACACTGCCTCATTCTATTTGGATGCCTCATGGTAGGTTGCTAGACTGAAAAATATACAGTTACTGATTTGAGCTTTTAGTAGAGCTCAGGATTCTGCCCTGTGGTGGGAAAGATTCTGCTGCTGGGCTTCCAATCACCCCCAATGTTAGTCTGTCTTGCTCTCCCTATTTGCAATGTGCATATCTCCCAGGGCATCCTCAATTGGAGAGACATTCTAAATTGACCTCTCTTCATGACAGGGAAGTCTAAAAAAGCAAGGATTAATCAAAGGTTAACATGAACAAACTAGGAGGAAGGGCAGAGAAAGCATGGTAGTCATATTAAAACAGTATAAATGTATAAAAGAGTAGTATCCACACCCACAACACACTATCCTGTTCATGAAAAGTGTATTTTTAAAATGGCATTATATGTACTTTTTCATCTGTTTTGGTGTAATTTTACCCGAAATATTTTTTTTTAAATTTAATTTCTTATATTATATTTCTGTTTTGGCTGTTTCTATATGAATTATGTTCTTGGGAATGAGACCTCGTAAAAGCCCATTTAGGTTCCTGTCTCTCCCTGCTCAACAACTTGTTTCTATCCCCTCTATTCAATCGTTGATTATTGTGTGCAAACCAATACATTAAAAAAAGACATAATGTGCTTATGTTACGTTCTGTCACAGTGCGAGATAGTCCTTGAAGCCATACGTCAAAGGTGACGAAAAAAGACACCTTCTTTATCTCACTTGGCAGTGCAGACAAGAGACGGGGAAATATCTGTATGCTCAATTAGTGTTTGACTTTGCTATGTATTCTATTTCTGTCAGTTAAACATTTAACGTTTCAAATAAAAATTTTAACTAGAAGTATGCTTTTTTATTCATAATAAGAACTTTGAAAAAATGCCATTTTATGACTCAGTGATGGCATTAATCAGTTTATCTGAGTACTATGTTTTTTTTTTTTAAGTGAGACACCTTGCATGTTCATGGGTCATTATTTTCAGGCTTTCGCTGAGCAAATAAATTTTCAATGGTGGATCGCTTTAATATAAATCAAATGGCTCGCATTAAATGCAACCAATTAAATGGTTGCTTTTCAGCTAGTATAATTGGGAAATTTTATGGATATGGACAATGGGGATGGGGGAGGGGCAGTGCAGGGTTTCCAGCCTGCTTTTCCTCACGGCCCCTCTACCCCTTACGCCTCATTAATGTGCGCCACCATACGAAACAGACTTGTCAGCAGTTTCAAGCCCCCCTGTACCCCACTGTGGCTGTTGAGGGCTCTTTCACTGTCACAGACGTCACTGGGGTAAGATGACCTCGGCCTCCCGCTGGACAGACGGATATGTCCCGTGGATAGTATTCAGAGAGCTGCTGTGCTGCTGGTTCTGGGATCTCCTCTGCTCAAGCCCAGGGTTTTGTGTTGCTGCTCAAACAGGCAATCAGAGGTTCACCTCAACATTCATATTTGCAATACTTGAGTTTACGAAAAATACTGTTCCATAATTTGAGGCAATTTTGTGAGATGATTCTTGTTTAACTACTCAGAATTTAGCTTTATAAGACAAATGTATCAGAGAAGTCTCTGCTCCTTTTATTATTGATATGGCACAGTCTTGACAGAGCATGTTGGTGTCAATGATGGTATACTGTATATTAACATTGGGTGGTAAAATAACATTTGATTTTGTGGGATAGTTCTTTTTACTGTTTAATCAGGCAGGTCCAGGCAGTTGCTCATTTGAAACAAGCACCTGTCAGCGACAAATTCTTTTCACCCTTGGTCAAAATCTTCACATACTGAGAATGATGAAACCCAAACGCATTCGTTTGCACCATCTGATAGGCGCCCACATGGCCAGTAAGAGGCAGTAAGAATAACAAATCTGATTTAAAGCTATTTTATCTCTACCATATCCCTAAATACGGGAAGCCAATATTGTGTAGTTTACTGCTCGGTGTCAAACACTTTGGAGTCAATAACTGTCTTAAGTCTGGTACCCATGGGAATCTCCAGACAGTGGGTTTCTTCCCTCACTCTGCTTGGCCTGCAGTGCAGCGGTCTTCAGTTCCTGCCTTGTTGTTGGAGTGTTCTTCCTTCAGCAAGTGAAATGCATTATCAACTGGACTCAGGTCACATGATTAACTTGTCTATGGTAGAATATTCCACTGCTTTGCCAGTGGTTTGCTCCCAAATAGGGTTCGAATGATTACGGCGTAGATGATAGTGTCTGTGGAACTACTCAACTGATACACTCAGTTGCACTATCCTGATGATATTGAGAAGACGCAAAATGTACGTTGAATATTCACAAGGAAGAATATGGACATATTCTTATGATTCTGCCTTTTGTGTGCTGTCTTTGTGCTTATGCTTTACTTTTGTTCTATTTTTCAGCTTTCATTTCGGCCGTCTGAAGGTCCACTCCCTCTCAGCCAAACTCCAGTGATGTCGCGTGACAGCCTCAGCATGCCTGCATCTCGTCATCCAATCACGTTTCCTCTTTCGGTTTCGGCTCTGGTATTTCTTTCATTGCTTCCACCTGTGTTTAATTCTGGGTTTTGCAAAACTCTGAGTGAATGCGATCTCTGATAAGACAATTATTAACCCATACTCACCAGCATTTATTTGAGGGTGATTGTAAATAATTCGTCACATAGTATAAACCTTAATTAACTCATTAGCGAGTGCGTGTGATTCTAGCTTTAGTATTTCTGCCTAAGCTTTCTCTGATTAACTACGTTTTAAGCTGTGCTTCACTTCGCTTCTATCTTGGTGCTTTTTACTCGTCACGTTTAGATTACCTTAATCTAAACTGTCTAGCTTGATTGATGGTCTCAGCGTCTTGTCTCGAGTCATTATTGTTAACCCGGTTCTCGTGTACTTGTTTATTAATCCCATGTGTTTCTGTTTCCAATCTAGATTGCATTCCGAGTCCCCGCCTCCTCTCGAGACTATAAATGTGGCAGAGATGGGGGAGGCTGTCAGACAAAACCTTGTTTAGACTCAGATCTGCATGGTGAAATCTCAGCTTTTTGCGCCTTCCGAGTATTTCCTTTGTATGATTCCCAAGTCTTGTATTTTACTGCATCCTCGTCTTGTCTGCCCCTTGTTTAAGTCTCCCAGTGTGTCTGGCAGTCTAGTTAGGTCCATTTTGTTTTTCTAGTTTAGCCAAAGTTAGAGTGTGTACTCCTGTCTCCCCCTGCCTTGGGCAGTGTACCCTAGTTTTCCCTTTTGTTCAGTGCATGTGCACAGTGTTTTACTTCTGGCGTGTCTGCCAATTTTCTCCTTGTGTTTTGTGTTCAGTATACACTTCTGGATCCTGCATCTGGTGTTACCCTGACCTCTTCTTCCAGTATTTAGTGCCTCCACTGTTGCCCCTGAATTTTATGAATAAAGTTCCTCAACCAAGCCTGATCTGCGAGCAACCAAAGATATTTGCCAATAGCATCCATCCAGCAATTGATAAAATTTATCTCTCAATTTAAAAAAATTTGGTTGTCATCCTAGCCGCAAACTAAAGCCACAAAAAAATCAGCTTTTTACAACAAAATTTCAGATGATATTGATTCTACGTAATTCTAGCATCAAATATTGAGATCAGAAATTAGAAGTCCATATACAAACCTTTATATTTACATTTAGATTAGTCCCGTTCTGGATTCAGTGATCAGCTATTGCCACAATCAATCTCTCCCTGAAAGGCGGCCTTATTAGTGCTTGCTGAGCTTTATCTGCATAAAGAACTCCTAAAGTTTACACCCTCATGAAACCTGTTAAATTCTGGTAATTGGGACATTCTCACAAGCTTTTTGATTGAAAAAAAATATATAGAAAGCCTCATATAGATGGAGCTGGCATAGCATTAGAACCCAGGAGAGGATAAAGAGGGCGTGAGCTAATGGCAACCTGGGCTACGCTCCAATCCAAAAAATTGCTTGCTTCGTCGTGTTCACTGGCCCTCCAATCGAGGGGGGAATCCCCAAAAAATCCTGGAGGTAAGATGGCTGCCACTTGTGGGGTTGTTCCAATCCACTTTTGAGGAGGGAAGGGCGCATTTGCATTTGCTCAAGCCCTCGATTATCCTCCCTCAAACGAAGCCAACAACGAACATCCCTCCAAGCTTTAATATTGCCCAGAATGCTTTGCTCATTCTCCTCGGTCAAAATTTAACGTCCGCCATTTTTTTATGCAGGCAAAAGGGGGAAATGTGGCAGGAAAAGTACCATATAAATGTAAGAATTGTGTACGAGTAGTGTTTATGACAGAGTTATATGCAAATAGCAAAGTTTGGGGGGTGAGGGGCATCGGTTTCACATTATTTTTTAAGCCTTTGACTTTACGTTCATTTTTGCTGTAGCAAGCCTACAGCATCCGCGAGGACTGTTGCAGAGCTAAAAGCCGCTTTCACACCGGACGCGAAACAAATTTTTCGCGCGACAGATTACATTCAAAGTCAATGCAGAGACGCAAATGCATGCGAAACACGTGTATTCGCGTCTTTGCATTGACTTTGAATGCAATATGTCGTGCGAAAAATTTGTTCCGCATCTGGGGTGAAAGCAGCTTTATTTTCCCATGCAACAGTCACAAGTGCCGCAGCAATCAAATGCACATGCCGTCTTCTACTTGCCATAAACATGCAATACGCTTCCGCGTGAACTGTTAAAGGTAAAACGTACAGGCAACTATCTCAGTCAGATCCATGGTAACACAAACTTCCCGTTGGCTTGATGACAAATGACGAAGTGTGGAAGAAACACAGCGAGGGTTGTTCCAATCCAATTTCCCTCAACCCTTCCCCGAAGTCCCCTCTATTGCCCTGCCTCACATGATAAGGGCTTACTCGCCTGCTACGTCATTCGGAGGGCTCTCTCGAGTGGAGGGAAGAAGTGAAGGAAGTATCTTATTTCGGATTGGAACGCAGCCCTGATTACATTCTACGAGTGAATGGGGAGGGTAACAGCTTGTGTTTGAGAGAGTTCCCTAATAGACATGTGTCGCTTTTAAGTTTTTGAGATCTATGAACTGTCTGCCAGAACCATATTGCGCGAGTGTGGATGGCAGTAGTAGAAGAGGCAACTGCAGGTTGGTAATTAGCTTGCCACTGTTTTTCCCATAGTTTTTCCCATTGTTCTTCTTTAGGTTTTTAGGAATATCTGTTAGTGGACAATTTTTCCTACTGTTAATTTCCAGGGAATTGGCTCATTGGGGGAGTGGTTTGTTAGAACTAGTGCCTCATTTAAAGGGCCGTACGGTGGTGAACTTAATCATTACTCTCTTTTAAGTGCTTTTATTAGTGTATAAGCCTGTTGATTTAGAGGTATTGCTACTTGGGGCCTGCATTAGTTCCTTTCAATTGTGGCAATCAAAGTGATTATTATTGGCTGGAAAGTAGGCTGTGATGTTGCTGGTGTTAGTCTCTTCAAATTGTCCAGAAGGGCAGAGTGGCGCATTGCCGCCTCGTTGTATTATACCGGTCGTGGGCTTATGTATTTGTTTCTTGAAATTCTACTGCTGGTGAGGCTAATGGTTAGGACCTTACATATTGTGCTGTTATCATTATTAACTGCTTGTAATAACTGTGACTTGTAGACTGGGCATGGCAAGTGATGAGCTTGTGCTTCACGTAAGACATTGGTTAGTATAAATAAACTCGTTTATAACCCTTTGTACATCAGCCTCTGGTCCCGTTCATTATGGAGACTTGTGCTTTTAAGCAGTGACGTGCGGTGGAGGTTAGTTTGGTGAGGCAGAAACCTCCCTTGTGCTTGATTAGCAATCAGACGATTAACTAGTTTAGGAAGACTATTCGGCAGAGTGACGAGCCAGTTTATGTTTCCGTGCCGTTATTACTCAATATATCGAACCTGAAATGCTCATAGGACAGTGTATTTGTGCATACTTGCTTCCAGGAAGCCGATGCAATGTCATCAACAAATATTAACACAGTTCGACTTATGCGGAGTTCAATGCTTAATCAATAGCCTATACAATGTATTCTCCTTTAAATACGTGCTTTTACACCCAAACAAACAGCGGGCATTTATTTTTTGTCTTCTTTCGTCTTCCAATTAACAAAATGTCTAAAGGAAATACAGAATTACCGAGAGCCGAGAATTTTTCCTAATTGATTATTCAGATTTCCATCCTTGCAGTCTCGAATTGCAGCGTATATGCGAATGAAGTCATTATCTCCTCTATCAGTATCAGGCTTCCTATAGGCTTGGTCTTAATTGTTTTCATTGTCAATCAGAAATAGTACGTGGCAACAGGTTCACAAAATCCAGTGATAAAAGTTTGGGTCACTGCCTCACCTCACCGCACGTCTCTGGCTTCCTGTAAGCAAATACTTGCAAATCTGCAGTTTTGTGAGCATTTCAAGTTCGATGAAGCCGACTGAGTAATAATGCCGCGGAAACTCAAACTGGCCCGTTACTCTGCCGAATAGTCCTACTAAACTAGTTCATCGTCTGATTGCTAATCAAGCAAAGGGGAGGTTTCTGTCTCATCAAACTAACCTTCGACTGCGCGTCACTGCTGTTAAATGAAGTTAAGAGGGTGAAATTGGACCGCCTATTTTATCGGTCATTTTTAGTGTAATCAATACTTTACACAGCCTCCATATGTCTCTCAAACAATTATTTAATATTGTGCCAGGTTCAAATATTATGTATTTTTAACAGCCATGGCACTCTTTGAAAGAAGGCTGGGAGTTAACACAATGCATTTCTGGGATCATAAATTTCTTGACCACAAGTGTACTTCATCAAACATTGATTTTCAAAATTATTTAATTTTTATGAGCCAAATACGATAGCCCAGCAAGTGGCTCCTCAAGCTGTCAGCCCTCAAAATTACGCACTGTGACATCATAAAATAATCATGTTTAACACAAATCAACTTTCAACTCATGATATTCGATATGAATTAAGGACCTTTTAGCAGAATTTAGTATGAGTTTATCAGTGTAGGCGCCAATGGACATCAATTGTCACCAGTAACCTCTCCAAACCAAAAAGATACCTTTTCTGCATGATAAAGTTTTGAGTTTTGTCCATTTCTCTACAAAGCTGCATCAGCCAGCACACATTCTCATTTCACAATTGCAACATTCTCCTTGCAACAGAGAGCTTGCTATTTACAGTTGTGCTCAAAAGTTTGCATACCCTGGCTGAATTTGTAATATTGGTAACATTTTTAGGTAACAACAGGTATGGCCAAGCAAAACACACTTTGAGTTTGGAAGGTCTGATTTTGTAGACCCTGACGAGGAATAAATTTCATATTCAACCTCCCCCAAAATAGAATGAAATCAGTACTTTTTTGGCTTATTTTGATGTTTGGGTACCAAGATAAACATCAGAAATACATCCAATTGAGAAAATTTAGAGTTTGATTTCTAGTGCTGCATATGCGTGGCAATCGCATAGAACAGCGGCAGCAATATTACTGATGACACACTATATTAAATATTAATATTAAATTCTAAACCTTTTCACAGTAAAAAAAACCCAAAATATTTTTTGCGCCCCCCTTTTAAAATCGTTCTGGCAAATAAGCAGAAAAAAGTGGAGGTTGGATACATATTCGTTACCCCTGACCTGACGATGTGGAATCCACCATAATGCCAATAAACCTCCATGCACAAGGACATCAATTCCATGTCAGAATATCTTGCATATACATTGATTGAATTATTGCGGACTACAGCAGGGGTACGTAAATATTCCATTAAAACTCACGCCAAATGCGTGAGAGTTGACAGGTATGCGTTATTAATGAAAACTGACCTCACCTCATAAGGCTGATGTTCTTCTGTGATTCTGTCTTCGTTATCATGTTTATGTTCATGTTTTGTATTCATGGTTTTGTCTTCTATTTATTCTTTTTGGTTATTGTAATATTCCGGTTTTTAGTTCATTCCATTTC
The DNA here is from genome assembly GCA_029721435.1 of Gymnothorax reevesii. Lineage (NCBI taxonomy): Eukaryota > Metazoa > Chordata > Actinopteri > Anguilliformes > Muraenidae > Gymnothorax > Gymnothorax reevesii. The sequence continues at coordinate 87,652,126 of CM056577.1, read as the reverse complement.
TCAGTTCCATTGCACTTGTCTCCCCTGTCTTGTGATCTAGTTGCTTCAGTCCGTCTTCCCTGTTTCCGTGCTCACTTACTTCGGGTGATTTAAATGAATTCCGGTGTTTAATTTATTCCTTTGAGTCTTGTTTACTTCATTCGTCTTACTGTTCTGATTACTAATAAGACTAACATTTGTATTTTGTATCATGATCTACAAACACAACTAATCCATATAGATTACTAACTTACTAACAAGCACTCCCCATTTAAAGTTGCTTTCTGCAAAGTGAAACTTGCGTCTATCCATTGTGCTGTCGGACTGATTAGGGACACTAGACACACGTCTGAACTCCAAATGTCAGTTGTTAAACTAACCATGACTGCACTTTCCAAACGTTTAGAGATGAACTCGCTCACCTGTTTGTACTTGGGTGGGATAAGTGTATCGGAGATGCTGTGCCGGTTTGGTAGCTGATAGCTCCAAGTATTGTACTAAACCTCGAAATCCCACATTTTCCTCTACACAAAGTGGTTGGTCATCCAGCAAAATGAACTCGACAATTTTCTCTGTTATCATTTTGGCCTTGGTGCTCTCTGGAGCTAGTTTTGGAGTAACGTTTCCTGCAACGTTGGTTGCCGCGGTTCGCTTTTCTTCGCATTCACCTGTAAAAAGTCTCCGTACTCCTTTCCATGATGCTTCTGCAGATGTTTTATTAAGTTCGTTGTGTTAAAATGTCCGGCTTTGCTGCCACCCCTTGAGACACTCGTTCTACAAACGTTGCACTCAGCTATTTTACTTTTCTCCTCCGTTAGCGTAGTAATTCCACACGGCACACATGACTACAGCTCTGCAGGCTTCTGTTCACGTGACAAAAACACAGACGCATGGCAACCATGGCGACAGCTCGGCTGTCCAACAGGTGCGTGTCGCGCAAAGTAAAGTTGAGGATATGAGATAGTTTGGGCTTAAGGATCCGATCTGACGGGTTCTAATAAAAAAATCTGATACCCGATTAATCAAGACGTCCAGAATTATGTTGCTGCCTGCTCAGTTTGTGCCCAGGGAAAGGTATCACATCAACCCCCACATGACTTATTACAACCCCTGTCCACTCCTCACCGCACCTGGTGACATAGCTTTAGATTTCATCACTGGCCTTCCCCCACCATCCAACCACTTCACAACTATCCTCTATTGTATCCACTATTGTAGATAGATTTTCCAAAGCTGTCCATTTCATTCCCCTCACTAAACTCCCTTCTGCCCAAGAAACAGAGCCATCCTCATCATCCAGTATGTTATTAGATGGTACATGGTATCCCCACAAACATCACATCAGATCTCGGACCCCAATTCACAGCTAAATTCTGGAAGGCATTCTTTAATTCACTAGGTATATCAGTCAGTTTATCATCCGGTTTTCACTCCCAGACCAACGGCCAGACCGAGCAGGCCTTAGAGACCTAAAATGCATTTGCCTAAAGAACCATTAATTTTCATTGAATCAAATGTCAAACTTCACATGAAATTTTCATAACTTGTATCATTGCTGTAAGACTGTTTGCTGGTAATCTACAGGACCCTTGGTCCTATTTTTCTCCTTCATTAGCACACACTCCTAAGTAGAGAACAAGTCTTTCACAGTTATTTGTGGCTGCAAATTGTTTTTTTCTGGCTTGTCTTTGCTTGGTGTCTCATTTGTTTGAGTTTTTTGGATTTTTTAGAGAATGCTTTTATTTGCGCTCTGGTCGATTTTGACATCTTATGAAGCATGTGTCTGGTTGTGTTTTTGCTTCGATTTTCCAGTCGTCCATTTTAAGTTTTTAAGGCCTCGACATCACAAAATAGAAACCTCTAGAATATTTCATTATCATTTGTCTACATTGAAAAGAACATATCAATCCCACTGAATGCTCAGTACAAAAAATGCTTCCAGTCATTTAAATAAATATTCAGACACAATGTACTGGAAGGAAAAGAAATGGATCATACACTGATACATTGTAAATTAGCTGTATCTTTATGCTCAGGCTGAACAACTTTTCACAATTAGGATTAATAAGAGTTTAATTAGTCTAAATTGCCCACTATGTTACAAATGAACTACAGTTTATACGGCATGTTATGTATTATGCTTTGTTTGATAGTCGATTAAAAAATTCAGTTGTGACTCATCGAATTTTGTTTGCTTTCATGGAGATAAAGAAGGGTGTTATGGTTTGGAACCTATCTGTGTGCCTGTGGTAGACAGTGCTATGTTTCATTGTTCTAAAAATGGACCAGGGTGAACTCCTGATTTACAATGATTCACACTCCGGGCAATCCAGCACTATGTGAGCCAATTACCCTGCAGGGATTTACTGGGATGACACCCATTTCTCTGGGAACAACCCTCTACATCCTATTAAAGGTGTCCAATGGCTCTGGCTCACAATTCCTGACCTTGCTGGTTTGCTCTGGTCAGCATCTACTCAATATTCAAGGACCATTAGATGAGCTTCCTTTTTGATTCTTCTCGAGAATTCATGTCTCACAACATTGATATAATATTGTGAACGTGGTCGATACTCCCTGGGATATAGAAAGTGTTCACAATGAGCACAAGGTTTTTCCTTGACAGTGATCATCAGGTAGAAGAGTAAATATTACATCCGGCCAACCTCAATTCAGGACAGTCAAATGTACTTTCTGGAATGAGGGGGTTCTCTAAAACAGTAGTGTGGTTGCAGATATTTTTAGTATTCATGTTTAACACCTCCGACTTCCAGCAGAAACTATTCATCCCCAAAGTTGTGTTGGTTTTTTGGTGCCGCTATGTTTGTTATTAGGTGCCCAGAAGTTACAGTGCTCTGGGATTTGTATTTCACGCAGATATAGCTTATGTTGGGGAGCAAACTGAATGAGTTACTTAAAATTTTGAACTAAATATAATTCTAAATGTTCCTTCCTCTGGATGTTTACTTTTTGTTTATTTTTTAATTAATTTTCATTTTTTGCAGTGAATGTGCTTATTAAAAGTGGCTCTTCTCTCTGAGGAAAGAGGTACCTGGTAAACTATACCAGCATGCATATTAAATGTAGCTTTGAGTAATTCTGATGGGCACGAAGTCAAGCTTGGTAACTATAGTAGCCGCTTCTCAAGCTTGAATCCGCTAGCTTTCCTTTTTACACGGGGTGCTGCTGTTCATTTGTACAGTCGGGTTATGATTGGAAAGCCTTGGTAAATGCATGTGGAACGTCATCTTTCTGCAGCAATGAACGAGCTCGGCTTTTGAATCGCATTTATGGTTTACGCCTTACGGAGTCTACAAATAATCACTTTGTCTTTCCAGCTGCACCCAATTCACTTGGCCTGGAATATTTGAAACTACAATTAATTTTTTGCAGCAACCTCTGGGTTGGATGCCACTTGGTCCAGTGATTTAAATTTTAAAACCCTTGGGTTTAGCTCGAATTGTTAACTCTTTTCCCCAGGTTCTCAGTAGTGTAACTACACGGATTGACTGTGCACTACTAATCCGTTTCGCTCGAACTGGTTCTGAGGTCTATTGGATTGCGGCTTAACTTTTGCCTTGTACCAAGCCCGTTTATAGCAACTTACGGGCCGAAATGCTATAGTTTGCCAGTTATTCCCATTCTCAGCGCCCATGTTGGCATAGTTGGAGTGTCAATCAAGAAATGTCCTATGGCTCTCGATTGTCTTCGACCCATTATTTATTTTAAAAAAAAAAAAAAAGTCTGATGTACATCTAAAGCAATTGGCTCTTCATTAATGCTTCAACAACTGTATGTGTGGCACAGGAATTGTAGTAAATTCAGTAATTCATGTATCTGCGGCCAAAACAAAAGCGTTATTCTCATGTTGCCCTAATGCTGTTCAAATGACTGGTCCAAATTGCAATCCTCATTTAAGTTAAAATCGATTGCTGATATGCTGCTTGGATCCAATAGTTATGCTGCACTTACTTCCCTGTTGGCTTTACTCATCTGCTCCTAGCAGGTGCTGCTATTGTAAAAGTGTTAAGTTGTGGTAACTGTTTGGAAATTGCATGGCATTCACCTTGCACCAGCAAACTAATGGGAAATGCTAACTTTGGCCTGCTCAGTAAATCTTAATTAAAAAAATAAAAATAAAAAAACACACAAGCTGCGGAATCAGTGGGAACAGCCATCCCAGTCAGCTTTAGTTTCTGAAATCAATCTGGTATTGCTTCTCCTTGTCAGTAATTGACAAGTCTTTGTAACTTCCCAAATTGGGGGAAACGGCTATCATTGGTGGCATCTACGTCTGCAATGCGAGTTGGTAAGAGGTCATGTGATCCGTGCATTTGTTTGTTTTGTGTGAACAGCTTATCGCATATGTAATGAGCAGATATTTCTGTAAATCCTGAGGGTGGGTCACAATTACATCAGGGATAGACCCTGCTGATTTTGATCACCATCACTAGCACAATATGGCATCCACCTTGAAGTCTTATGACTCTCAATGATTGTACTTACTCCACTCAGCAAGATTCAGACTGTGCTGTTTAAGTGAAGGTTTGCACTCCAGAAGTGCCTCTAGTGTTCCTGTATAACCATACACTAGCACCCTAGTTGGTTTTAAAAAATAATAAAATTAAAAATTAATAAATATTTTGCAAAGCAGAACATGGCAATCAAGGAAACCTCGGAGCGCTTGCCAACTTCAAACTCATATACTCAAGCTGTGGCTTATCTTGCGCATGCTCAGCAATGCCATGATGCGGCATGTTGCCATGCTTCACTAAAATTTACCCCATGTCGGCATCCAGCTAGTGCTTGTGGTCTGCTACTCATTACATTCAAACTGATTTGCTTTGCCTGCTCAGTATGTCCTACAGTCTATAACAGCCAGTTGCTGGATCGACCCAAAGGTCACTGCTGCAGGGCTCGGTCATTAGCCTCTGATGTTTAGTTTTGCTACATCATTGTTTTGGGGGATTCGAGCAACTCTCCCAGCTTTCAGATTCAGCAAGGTTTTTACCGTTTTCATTCATATGTGTGCACATGCATGTATGTGTATATATTTATATTCTCCCTTTTATATCAACTTTATGGAGTCGGCAGCATTTATTCATGGTACATTCCTAGCATGCTTCCCACTGTGTTCTCCACTAATTGTCTGCTTTTCGTTTCTGCATGTCCACGGTGGACCCTGAGTATGCTGCTGCTGATCTTTGCATCAATGCAACCTGGCCTCTGCACAAGCGCTGCTTCACATCATGGACTGGGTCATGGCATCAGCAAACTACAAATACTGGGCTGCTTGTCAACTTCCCTTTCGCATTACGGCAACCATGAACTCAGACCCTGGGACGGTCAGAGGAGGATGGACCTTCCCTCTTAAGCCTGGTTCCTCCCAAGGTTTCTTCCTATATTTTAGCACATAGGGAGTTTTTCCTTGCCACTGTCGCCACTGGCTTGCTTTCGAGGGGTTCAGACCAGGGTTTTCTACAAAGTGCATTGCGACCTTAGAGTTCCTTTGAACATCTCGGAGGTTTGGGAACCCATTTCTAGTTCACCGCTCAGCTCTGCTTCATTTCTATATTCAAGCAGTGCATCGCTCCTTCGTGGCTTAACAAAGGCATTTAGGCCTCAGGACATTGGACTCGCAGCCAAGAACATTACCTTCACCCAGGAATTAAAGACATTGTGGAAGCTCAGTTGGACACGTAAGACTGTAAGTGGTCACCAGGTTTTGTATGTTAAACAAATCCTCCTGTACGTCTGATTCATGCATCATTTAGTATACTCTATACACATAGTCAGGGCACGAAGTGTCACTCTTCGGCACACATGTCATGTCATTCACCACAACATACACTTCAATTATTATAGGTTCTGCCTCATGTCATTTACCTCAAATCATATAGTATAATTCTCATGAATCTTTGAGAGGACTATCACTACATTTTGAATATTTCTCTTGTGTTTGGCTTCAAGAGAAATGGTACCAGCCGCCGGGCTGTCGCGCCACACAATACACTCACATAGAATATTTCTCTTGTGTTTGGCTTCAGGAGAAATTGTGCCAGCCGCCGGGCTGTCACGACACATACAACACTTCACATAGATTATTTCATTGTACACAGCTTCACTACAGGTCTATCACTACATTGAGAATATTTCTCTTGTGTTTGGCTTCAAGAGAAATTGTGCCAGCCGCCGGGCTGTCACGACACATACAACACTTCACATAGATTATTTCATTGTACACGGCTTCACTACAGGTCTATCACTACATTAAGAATATTTCTCTTGTGTTTGGCTTCAAGAGAAATTGTGCCAGCCGCCGGGCTGTCACGACACATAATACACTCACATAGCATATTTCTCTTGTGTTTGGCTTCAAGAGAAATTGTGCCAGCCGCCAGGCTGTCACGACACATTTTACTCTTCTCATAGATTATTTCATTGTACACGGCTTCAAGAATGGTGCCAACCACTGGGCTGTCTCGGTACACTCACATAGAATATTTCTCTTGTGTTTGGCTTCAAGAGAAATTGTGCCAGCCACCGGGCTGTCACGACACATACTACACTTCACATAGATTATTTCATTGCAGACTGCTTCACTACAGGACTATCACTACATTTAGAATATTTCTTTTGTGTTTGGCTTCAAGAGAAATCGTGCCTGCCGCCAGGCTGTCACGACACATGGTACACTCACATAGAATATTTCCCTTGTGTTTGGCTTCAAGAGAAATTGTGCCAGCCCCCGGGCTGTCACGATACATAATACACTCACATAGAATATTTCTCGTGTTTGGCTTCAAGAGAAATTGTGCCAGCCGCCGGACAATCACGGCACATAGTACATTCCACATACAATATTTCTCTTGTGTCTGGCTTCAAGAGAAATTGTGCCAGCCGCCGGGCTGTCGCGACACATAGTACACTCCACATAGAATATTTCTCTTGTGTTTGGCTTCAAGAGAAATTGTGCCAGCCGCCGGACAATCACGGCACATAGTACATTCCACATAGAATATTTCTCTTGTGTCTGGCTTCAAGAGAAATTGTGCCAGCCGCCGGGCTGTCGCGACACATAGTACACTCCACATAGAATATTTCTCTTGTGTTTGGCTTCAAGAGAAATTGTGCCAGCCGCCAGGCAATCACGGCACATAGTACATTCGGCATAGAATATTTCTCTTGTGTTTGGCTTCAAGAGAAATTGTGCCAGCCGCCGGGCTGTCACGACACATAGTACACTCCACATAGAATATTTCTCTTGTGTTTGGCTTCAAGAGGAATTGTGCCAGCCGCCGGGCTGTCACGACACACAGTACATTTGGCATAGAATATTTCTCTTGTGTTTGGCTTCAAGAGAAATGTGCCAGCCGCCGGGCTGTCACGACACAGCGCACTTCACATGGGATTTCTCTCGTACTTTGCTCTAGAGAATTGCACCAGCCGTCGGGCTGTCACTACACACAGTGCATTTCACATGGAGTATTTCTCTCACACTTGGCTTCAAGGGAAATTCTGAAAGCCGCCGGGCTGCTTTAAACCTATGGAAGCACCATTTTTCATCGTTGGCGGGCATCAATATGGTTCTGTTTTGGGGGGTTAATAGCAGCTCGCTGCCTTCGGTTCCACGCTGGACGGGCAGGGATCTCTCGAACAGAGCCATACCGCCAAACTCAATGTATGCTTCTATGTTTTAATAAATGTTCTCTTTGACAAAGTGTCCCATCAGAAATAATAAATGAGTGAAGACTTTACCTACTGCTGCCGTATCCAAGAGCAAAATAACACATAGCCTAACACCGTCTCCACAGGGAGAAAAGGCAACAGGGTGAAATAGATCACATTAACCTCCACAACACCGAATCTGTCTGACTGGGATCTCATTTGATTAAAATAATTTTTATGCTGCCAAAACCATTTCATAAAATGTATGCGCCAGTACTGTCCAAAATTACTTGACTCATTTGTTTGAAAGTGATCATAGATATTTTTCTGCTCATTTAGCTACAGCATGGTCAAATCTACTTAAAAGAGACTGCAGTGTACCTGAATATGAACATTACTCCTGCGGCAATGCATAGTTTATTGTTAAGAAGAGGTCAGGGTAACACTAGATGCAGGAACTGAAGTATTTATTGAAACACAAAAGACAAGGAGAAAATTGGCAGACACGCCAGAAATAAAACACCATGCACATGCACTGAACAAATAGGAAAACTAGGGTACGCTGGCCAAGGCAGGGGGAAACAGAAATACTCACTCCAAGAGTGGCTAAACTAGAAAAACAAATACTAGACCTAACTAGAGTGACAGACACACTGTGAGACTTAAACAAGGGGCAGACAAGACGTGGGCGCAGCAAAATACAAGACTCGGGAATCATACAGAAGAAATACTCGGAAAGCACAAGGAGCTGAGATTTCACCATGCAAAGCTGAGTCAAAACAAGGTTCCGTCTGATGGCCCCTCCTATTTCTGCCACATAAATAGTCCTGAGAGGAGGTGGGGACTCGGAATGCAATCTCGAAAGGAAAAAGAAACACATGGGATTAATAAACAATTACACGAGAACTGGGTTAACAATAATGACTGGAGACAAGACGCTGAGACTATCAAACAAGACAGTTTAGATTAAGGAAATCTAAACGTGACAAGTAAAAAGCACCACGATGGAAACGAAGGAAAGCACAGCTTTAAAACGCAGTTAATCTGGGAAAGCTTAGGCAGAAATACTAAAGCTAGGAACACACGCACTCGCTAAGGAGTTAATTAAGGTTAATACTACGTGACAAATTATTTACAATCACCCTCAAATAAGTGCTGGTTACTACGTGTTAGTAATGATCCTATCAGAGAATGCATTCAGTCAGATTTTCGCGCGACCAAGAATTAAACACAGGTGGAAGCAATGAATGTAATTCCAGAGCCGAAACCGAAAGAGGAAAAGTGATTGGACAACGAGACGCAGGAATGCTGAAGGCTGTCACGCGACATCACTGGAGTTTGGCAGAGGGAGTGGATCATCAGACGGCAGAAATGAAAGCTGAAAAATAAAATGAAAATAAGGCATGAGCACAAATAAACACAAAGGCAACACACACGGGGCAGAATCCTTACAGTTTATGATATATATAGGGTGACCAGGTGTCCCGCTTTGCACTGTACTGCACAGCAGTTTTGTCTCTTTTTCAGCATGCCACAAATTAAGACTCTGTCCCTCATTTTTATTGCCTGGAGACACCTCTGAAATCGTGCACTTATTCAGTAGCTGGTAGTATAATAGGCTTGATCTTAGGCATTATGTGCCGAAAATACGGTCATTTTAATTATATTTTCTATTGGAACTTGTACATTACGATTACAGCGGCAGGGAATTCAGAGGGATGCCTTCTGGAGTGATGCCTTCTGCCTTCATGATAGTATCATGGTATTAACAGATGAGGAAATAAAATTTTTGTTCAGATACTGCCTAATTGTTCAGCTGTTTCTGTGCAATGCAGCTCAATGTGCTCATATCAAACAGGTTTCAGTCCTAAGGCTAGCACGCTATTGTGTGATACTGAATCAGCTACAGGGTAAAGCAGAGAGACAAAACAAACCAAGAACGGAATCTCAATGTTCATTTTTCAGAGTTTTTGGACCACCTTATAGCACTGGCAAAATGTCCCTTACAAACCTACCATTTGTCCCACATGGTCTGTGAGTATCAGGTCACCCTAGATATACAGGGTATTGATAACATTGACTAATTGATCATTGCTAAATTTATAATACATGACTAAACTTTTCATCATTTTTAATTTTCCTCATCAAGCTGGTAAAATATACATAGCAGGTAAAAAATAAAAGCATTGATACAATGAAACAAATAGATAATTTATTATTTTTTATTCTGCCATAAAATTCTGAATGGAGAGCAATATTCTGTAACAAGCTAAACACATGGATACATGGTGGTGATTTTAATGAAACACCCCTCTTCCCGTCCTCAGTTGGTAAGGATGGTGTCAGGAGGATTACATTAAGAAGACCCCAAATTCCCTGATGTCATTTGGTGAAAGATAAGCCTTTAATTGAATTTAATCAGGCATCTGGTGCCGTGTAAATTCAGCGGCCCGTGGGAGTCCTGCCTGGCCTAGACTTGCAGCCCCAGTCATGCCATTGGTACAAAATTGGACAGTCCTGCTTTGCAGCATAATCACCAGAGCTCTGCTTTCCTGAGCGGTGGGCCAAAATATCTTGTGGGTCCTGAAAATATTTCATTCCCTCATATGATTTCAAATATCAGGATTTAACTCACAGGTCCAGAGTCTTGGTGCTGCAGTAAATACAAGGTTGTTCATCTTGGCACCACACTGCCTTTCCAGGTACCAAAATCAGGGGCGGTTCCAGGATTTTTATACCCCCCGCAACAAAGTTTGGGGGGGGGGGGGGGTATACTGGATTTGCTTTTTCCGTCCGTGTGTGCGTGCGTGCGTCTGTGCGTCCGGACCTAGATCTCATAACCTACTCATCCAATTTTGAAAATTTTTTCTCTTGCTGGAAGGTCTATTGACTGTGGTACTGCCCGACTGCTTGTTGTTGCAGGGGGTATCCTGTAAGCCATGCTTACTGACTAAATCTAGTTTAAGTCAGGTGGCACAGGGGGGACCAATAATCAGTCAGGGGGGCACATGGGAAACATTGGAATAAAGGAAACATATTATAGGATAGAACGCAATGGAATTCTGCTTGTTTTTATTTTTAATAAAGTGTATCCAAATACAATAAACATTCTCTGTTGTGTGCCACTTGTTTCAAAAGCAATTCCATGGTATTAGAATTTTGGAAGATCTATTACACACAGATATCTATGGTACATATTTTATAACATAAGTAAACAGCTGTTTCACATTGCAGTGTGTTTGTCTATAAATGCAGTGGTGCCAATATCCCAGACCATTGTAGTCAAATTCCCCATGCCAGCCCAAGCAATTTAGAAGAGAGAGAAATAAATTTAATGGCAACGGCATAAACCGTGCTTCATCTTAAAATTTCAACGACGTTCGTCTGATCGCTACATTCTCAACCTTTTAAGACTCCTTAAACTTCAGTGTTATCTTCACATTCACATTATCTAGGAGAAATTGATTGCGATTTCAGTCTTTAATCAAACATGAAAGACTACATCAAGATAATGGGAAAGTTTCGATTTAGGGAAAGTAGACACCAGGCATGTAAATATAGCTTAATGGGAAAGTTTCTTTGTATCGCCAAAAATTTGCGGTTGCTTTTGCTACTTGCCTCAGTTGAGTTGACTACAGCGCAATGCCGACCGGCGTCAATTTGCGAGTTGCATTTTACTTTGAAGGGACGCTTCTACAATGTTTCAAAATACAGTATGGAACTGAGTTTATACATACCATGCAGTGAGATGTGGTGATTATGGACCACTCTAAAATTCTATGTATCGCATGCATTCCTATGCCAAAACGCAGCTCTCCTCTGTTGTGTCCCGCAGTGTAATGGGGATGGTAGATTGCACTGATCTCATTTATCATCGTTTTCCGAAAAACCATCTTTGTTGAAGGGAATGGTTGAATCAATAAGAAGAGATGAATAGCTGGAACTATAGGGGTTTTATGACCGCGATACACCTTTCCAATTGTTTTATTTACCAAGGCATTAGCGTTGGCCAGATCAAGTCATGACTGAAAGTAGAAGATTCTGTTTATCACTAACACAAATTGCGCAATTTAATAGAAATCAAATGTAATTTCCGCAAGCGCCTGGATAGTAATTCCCAATATATGTAACCACTGAGCTGACGCCATCACTCTGCTAACTTACACAGCGGTCAAGCCATTACTCTTGCATTTGAACTAGCAACAGTTTGCTTTGATAACTTCCACATCATTCTCTTGTCGGGCAGTGGGAGACGTACTAACGATAGTTAGCTATGTGAGAGAAAAATCTGGAACCAATGCCGAATTCCGGTATTCCTCGCCGAGGTTATGTTAGATTGATATTCAGACTTTCGGCGCTGCATTCCGCCCAGTGGCGGTTTGTCGTCCGGAACAAAAGGAGGCCAAAACCTCGCCCTTCAAAGCTTAATGACTTAAATCTTTCGCAGTTTACTTTTCTTGATCAGCAGTTACTCATACAAATTGGTGGAAGGACAGTCAAATTTATTTTTGATAGCATCGTTATACATTGCACCACAAAATTATCAGGTTTTCTTTCACACAGAAATTACAACGTAAATTACCATAGGCCAACATCTTTATAAATTCTGCGCTTAAGTATCTGGGGAAATGGCATATATTCGCAAATTGATTAGTTAGGCTCATTGAGCAATAAGCTGCGCAACATTGCATTCTTTACTTCAATATTCAGATTGTAGAAAATGTATTCTCGTGGCCTCTTCGCAAGCTAATTTATAAAGACGTATTGATAATTTGTGTAGACGTTTGCTATCGAACATAAATACACTGACTGTCCTTCTATCAATTCGTATTAGCAATTGCTGATCAAGAAAAGTAAACTGAGAAAGGTTTAAGTCATTAAGCTTTGAAGGGCGAGGTTTCAGCTTCCCTTCGTTGCAGCCCACGAACTGCCACTGATTCCTCCGGTGTCAACTGAGTAAATGGCTAGCTAACGCAGTAGGGGCAAGTGCAAATCATGAGCTCCCCAAGACGTTTATTTTTTTCCACCTTTACCGGCACAGGATAATGTTTCCCATAGACTTCAATTCATTATGCTAAGCTAGCGCACTGTGCTAACTCTAGATTCGACTTACTTATCAACTTCATTCAAACATTTGTTAATCATTTAACACTACACATTTTGAGCGACTGTTTACTTACCCTGGTTTTCTCCTTTTTAGCCAAAATAGTGCAAGTCTGCATGAGAAAGTTGAAGTGCAACCGCCAACCAGTGTGCATCCTGCATATTTTTTGAACGTCAACTCGGACAAACTAATTGACATCTCTGGTGGGGGTGGCCAGGCAGGGTGGCCAATCGTATTCCAGGGGTAGCCAGTGCCACCCCCAGCCACCCCGGTGGCCAGGCCCCTGACCAAAATGATTTGGGATGAATACATTTGGATAAATGGATATGGTCAAAGATTTACACAAATGTACTGAAGAAATTAAATGGACACAGAGCAAAACACAGTGGAAAGATTCACATGGCTTACCTGGGCCAAGCGCCAAAGTAGTTTTTTATTTATTTTTTTATTTATTTTTTCCTGAGAGAGTTTAGCACTATTTTTGGATGGCAGCTTAACTTAGGCATCACTGAGTGAAGGTTGTAATCACATTAGCTGAAATGTGTCAGTGGAAAAATTCAGTTGAGCTTTTTTATCACATCCTCATTTCTACACTCTATAAATACAAATTCACTGGGTGGTAAAATAATCGGAAACGCAGCTTTAAAGATTTGCTCTTATTTTTCTGGAGAAATTGTCTCTCTGTTCCTCTCACTTGCCTTTGATTTGCAGCTGCAGTTCTTTTCTGATGTTGCTGTTTTTTGATGTTGGAATATTTTTTCATAGTATTAAAAAATTTTTCTTTCTTGCTTTCCATGACATTGCTGATTTTGACTGATATGCCTGCAAACTGGGCACAAACTATTCGACTCCTTTGGATCTCAGTTGGTATCTACATGATAGGTATCTGCTTTCGATTCTTCACCATCTCATGATATGCTAATCATAAGACTGCATTCAAGAGGACACATGCAGCTAATTAACATTCGAATGAATAGTAATGATTAATCCATTAATGACCACTGTCCCATTTTTGGAAAGCGGCAAATTTTTACCTCTGTAACCCAAGTGAATGCGTTACTGTGACTAAGCTGCTGTCGGCAAATCAAAGGAAGTAACTTGCATCCAGGAAAAGTGTTTATGAGAGTAGTCTCCTTTTACAGCGGTGGTGGGGGCTGCTATTTGTGTAAATTTCTTGAATCTGTAAAAGCACTATGTGGCGCTCCAAAAGGTGAGTGCCAATTTTTCCTTAGACACATTTTTATATAACACTAAGAGCAAATATTGGAGATTATAGCATTATCTAAATATGTTTTTCTCAGAATTATGATTTTTTTTTATGCTTCAAACAATCTGTGTACATTTGTAATAGGACATTTATATTTGGGGTCCTTGGTGACAAATTAATAATTTTTCACTTGAATTTAATCATTACACATTCATTGGACACCATATCCAATAAAAGAATGTAATTTTTACTTTGAAAAGAAATTTGGGTTTTTACAATAATCATAATGGCTGCTGATTGTGGCCATTGTCCCAAAGAAGTTTCCAGCTGCAATAGGAGTGATCTGATAAAGCGCAAAACTGTCTTAAATCGGGAGATGAGATGAAGGAAGGGGATTTTTTGTTGACATCTGCACTTCCGGTAAAAGCCAATGCATGCATGACGAAATGCAATGAGCATTGCACAGCTTCGCAGTCGAATACCATTGTGGATACACAGATATGAACATGAAAATACCGGAAAATTCAAATAAACTCTACAAACGAGTCAAAGCCGGAGTTCACGTTTTGGAACGAAACACTACAAATCGCCATTATATTAGCTAGCGTTCGACCGTGTGCGGACATGAGCAGAAGTCCACTCGTTGACATTTTTACATTTGAACCATGATTTTCTGCCGTCATATCCGCCTGGCAATTTGCCATATTGTATATCAGATCTCTCTTATTGCTAAAGACAAATTGGGGGGTAGGTGTGCATCACAGTGTATGTAACCAATCAGATTTTAATATTTATGCAGACATGTTGGGGATTGGTTGCTAGGGCCACCAGAGTGTGGATTGTAACAATTCTTTTAAACTGCATAGCCATCCTGTGAATGAATTATTACAGTGTTCTTATTTTGTGGATTTTGACCAAACGTTGCTTCAAAATGGCAGCGTTCAAGAACTTGTCGAGTGATGGCAGTGAGTTAAACGATGAAAATGCTGGATAGGTGGCATATATGTTATTTGCTGAAAGTGATTGCGAAAATGAAGCTGACTCTCTTGCCTTTGAGGAGTGAGAAATTCTGATCGATGCAAGCCAGCAAAATATGGTAATACCTGACAATGTCCGGAACTTTGCAGACGACCTTGGTATTTTATTTTTTTTTAAATTTGCACTTTAAGGGTTAGTACTCACTCGCTGACATGCAAGAGAATAATATAGACCAAACGCAAGTATTCGCTCTTCCAAAGGATGTATAATAGTCCGAACCACGGAAGCAATGCAAGATAGAAAAAGAAGATATTAGAAGATAGAAAGTCATACAAAACTTTAGGTTATTTACATAACCCCGGTTCTCTGAGTAATATGAGTGAGATGTCTCACTATGGGATGCACGCCTCGCTGCAGCCTCAGAAGCATTAATCTCATTACGCCAATCCTGATTGGCTGGTGAACGTGTCCGTCCGCCCAGGTGGTACACCCACCTTAAATAGCTCATGCGGACGGCACCACGTCATTCAAGATAAGCACCTCTTCTCACTCGCCCCTGCAAGAAGGGTTGTCTGGTGAGACATCTCACTCATATTACTCAGAGAACCGGGGTTATGTAAATAACCTAAAGTTCTCTTTCATAATATTTCGCTCGATGTCTCACTATGGGATATCGTAGCTCCCGTATTGCCAGACAAGCTTATCCAGCGTCCACCAACCCACAGAGAAGCAATTCTGTTCCAGTCAGGACAGCAGAACCGCGCGTGCCACGCACGGGGCGGAAACGTCCAGCTTATAAAAGCGGACAAAAGTGAGAGGCGAGGACCAACTCGCCGCTGCACAGATGTCCTGAGCAGAAACTCCCCTGAATAAGGCCCAGGATGCGGCCAAGCCCCGAGTCGAGTGCGCCCGCATGCCCACAGGTGGCTGCAAACCCCGACACGTATAGGCCAAAGCAATCGCCTCCACCACCCAATGGGATAGGCGCTGCTTAGTGATAGGTTTTCCTTTATGAGGATTAGCCCAGGAGACGAACAGCTGATCGCTCCTCCTGAATCCCCTAGTCCTGTCCATGTACATGCGCACCGCACGGACTGGACATAACGCGTGCGACTGCTGCTCCTCTGTTGAGGCAGCAAAGGCCAGAAGGTCAATTGGAGAACATGAGCCCACCACCTTAGGCACAAAAGCCGGGTTGGGCCTCAAAATCAACCTTACATCTCCCGGGAAGAGCTGAGCGCATGACGGATGCACCGAAAGCGCATGGATGTCACTAACTCGCTTAGCTGAAGCCAGAGCCAGCAACAACACAGCCTTGAAAGACACGTGCTTCAAGTCTGCCCCTTCCAGTGGCTCAAAAGGAGGGCCCTTAAGCCCCTCCAGAACCACAGCCAGATCCCACGGTGGCACCAGTGGTCTGGACACGGGGAGAAGCCTGCGCGCTCCCTTCATAAAACGGCAAACCAGTGGGTGCTGACTCGCCGTTCGCTTTTCAAACCCCACGTGACAGGCGGCGATAGCCGCCAAGTACACCTTAATCGTGGAGAAGGCTTTGCCTTTGTCAATCAGGTCCTGCAAGAATGACAATATAGCACTCACCGGACACTGAAAAGAAACGTGGCCGTTCCTGTGACACCACCCCTCAAACACCCTCCACTTACAGTCATACAAAGACCTAGTGGATGGGGCCCTAGCGTTTTGTATAGTGGAAATCACACGCTGTGACAATCCCACAGCCGAGAGACTGAGCCACTCAGGGGCCACGCCCACAACGCCAGGCGTTCCGGGTGCGGGTGGAGGATCGCCCCCCCCACCTGCGATAGCAGGTCCCTGCGCAGCGGGAGCTGCCAAGGCTGAGCGCACAGTAACCGATATATTTCCGCTAGCCAATGCATCGCCGGCCAATGCGGAGCAATCAATATCAGTGCGTGACCACGTTCCCTCACTCTGGACAGAGTGGGGGATATCAAGGCCAGGGGAGGGAACGCGTAAAGAAGCTCGTGCGGCCAGACGTGCGCTAGTGCGTCTATGCCAAGGGGAGCATCCATGCCGCGCAGAGAGTAAAACAGCGCGCACTGCGCGTTTTCTCTCGCCGCGAACAGATCTACCGCGGCCCGACCGAACCGGGCCCATATCTGTTCCACAATCTCCGGGTGCAGAGTCCACTCCCCATACACCGGCGCACCCCTGGACAATAGGTCCGTGCCTGTGTTCAAGACCCCCGGGACGTGCGTCGCTCTCAAGGAGAGGAGACGGCCGCAGCTCCACAGGATCAGTTTGCGTGCCAACATGTGCAACTGACGGGAGCGCAACCCCCCCTGACGGTTGATGTACGCCACCGTCGTCGTATTGTCCGTTCTCACCAGGACATGATGACCCATGAGAGATGGAAGGAAATGTTTCAGGGAGAGGAACACCGCTGAAAGTTCCAGAAAATTTATGTGAGACTGCTGGAGGCCCACACTCCAGCGGCCCCTCACAGACTGGCCCCCGTGAATTCCGCCCCAGCCCGTCAGGCTGGCGTCTGTAGTGACCACCTTCCTGGACAGGACCGAGCCCATTGGGACCCCCTGGGTCAGAAAGGACGGAGTCCGCCAGTGACGCAGCGCCCTGGCGCATTCCAGTGTGACCAAGACTCTCCGCGTGCCGTGACGCACGGGATCTAGCCCGCATGAGGCCACCCAAAGCTGGAATTCTCTCATGTGGAGGCGACCGAGACGGATCACGAGGATGGCAGACGCCATCAGACCGAGTAACCGAAGACACAATCTGAATGGAACAAACCTGCCTGGATAAAAAAGCGCGAGGCATGCCCTGAAAGCTCTCACCCGTTCCGCCGAGAGGCGAGCTGTGAAAGACACCGAATTCAGGGATAACCCCAGAAAGATAGCATCTTGCGCTGGGGACAGCATGCTTTTCTCCGCGTTTATCACAAAACCCAGATCGACTAGGTGCTGTGTGAGAATACGCGTGTGCGCCCTGGCTTCCTGCTCCGATTGCGCTAAAAGCAGCCAATCGTCCAGGTAAGTGGCCAGACGGATGCCCCGCCGTCTCAGCGGGGCTATTGCTGCCTCCGTGCACCGCACGAACACCCTCGGGCTTAATGACAGACCGAAAGGGAGCACGCGATACTCGTAGCAGATCCCCTGGAAAGCGAACCTCAGAAACTTTCTGTGGGGAGGATAGATTGGAATGTGGAAGTACGCGTCTTTCAGATCGATTGAAGTGAACCAATCGTTCTGACGTACAAGACGCAACAGGGATGCGTGTGTGAGCATCCTGAACTTGTACTTCCTGAGATATTTGTTCAGAGCCCGTAAATCCAGGATAGGGCGAATACCGTTCCCCCCCCGTTTGGGGACTAGGAAATACCTGGAGTAGAAACCGCTCTGACATTGTGCGGGAGGGACGACACAGATTGCTCCTTTGTTTAACAGTGAGAAAATTTCCTCCTGTAAAACACGAGCTGACTCTCCCCGCGCCTGGGAGTGTATAACGCCGGCGAATCGCGGGGGGACAGCGGCGAATTGCAGCCTGTACCCCCTCGAAATCGTCCTCAACACCCAGGGTGGGGCTGCCAGTGCGACCCATCTCCGCCATCTGAGGGCGAGAGGTGATGTGCACCGCAGCCCTTCCACCACAAGAGGGCCCAGCCGCAGTGCGGTGGCGCCCTCTTGTGGCGGAATGACACAGCCCCCGGGTGACGTGCCCTGCAGTCCTCCCACCACAAGAGGGCGCAGCCGCAGTGCGGTGGCGTTCTCCTGTGGCGGAATGACAAGGCCCCCGGGTGGCGTGTTTATTTTGACAGATTTGGCTTTCTTTATTTTCAGCTGCGCCCTCGGCACTCGGCCTGGCTGCGACAGCGGGACACAATTTATTCTCTTTGTGAAAACATTTGTGTATGTGCGTGCTTGTGGACATGAGAGGGGGGCAACCGCTAAACCCCGCGACGTCAAATGTCCATCTCTCCCGGCTTGCACTGGCACGGTCCGAGGCAGCTGGGAGATAGGGGCGTGGGGAGCCCCTGGGTGCACGCCCGAAAGCCAAACAGGTGGAGCCGGAGAACGGGGAACTTCCAGCTGCGTCACCAGAGGAGAGAGGGGGAGTCAGGCCGCTCTCTTCTTTTTCCTGGCCTGGCTGCTGGCGGTGTGCGCGGGTCGCGCAGGCGCAGCTACAGCCGGGGCCGAGGGCTTTTTAGGCCAGCCGGGCCGACCTGGCGGAGCAGGCGGGGTGGGCTGAGGCCTCCGCAGTTTCGGCATTTTAAACTGCGAATCCTGTGAAGCAGCCTGTGCAAAGGTCTTACGCTGAGCAGGCGGAAGAGGAGCAGGGGGCTTTCGAGGGAGGCAGAGCTTGAGAGCTTCATCCTCCTTCTTTTTAGCTTCGCACCGCCGTTGCATAGAAGCCAACGCGGAACCGAAGATCCCCTCCGGGACAATGGGCATGTCCAGGATGTCATCCTTCTCCCTGTCCGACAGGTTGGCGAGGTTGAGCCACCGCGCCCGTTCCTGTAGAACCATCGTCCCCAGCGCTTTTCCCGTGGCCTGGACCGCGCAGCGTTGGACACGGAGACACAGGTCGGTGACGACCGGTATTTCCTCCCATGTAGCTGGGTCCTGAGTTAGCACAAAATCCTCGCACAACTCAGCCTGATAAGCCGTGAGCAGGGAGAGGACATTGAGCGCTCTGGCCGAAAGCGCAGCCGCCTTATACGCCTTCTTAGTCAAGGCTGACTGAAAACGGTCCGACTTGGACGGCAGACTGGGGCTCCGGGAGGACACCGCTGACAGGCGGGGGTGAAGGTGCGCTGCCACGAGTGGCTCCATCGGAGGCATGCGGAGCAGACCCAGGCTCTCCATCGCCTCACAATCGAGGGACGAGGCACCGGGAACTGGGCTCCTGCTGCTATAAGGGCGGTCTTTCCAAGAGCGCGCAACCTCATCTAGCAGCTCCGGGAAGACGGGGAGAAGTTGTTTCGTCGCACTCTTAGCCAAGGGCAATTTCTTCCCCTCGTAGCGGGATCTGGTGGTCTCAGCTATGACAACGGGCCAGGGGATGTTCAGCCGGACAGCAGCGCGTTTGCACACGTCGAGCATGTCGGAGCTGGGGAGAGGAGAAGCTGGTATGCTACTCTCATCTCCATCCCGAGAGGTGACGGAGGCCGCGGGCTGCGCGGCCCGAGCCGGAGTAATGAAGACGTCGTCATCATCCTCATCCTCTGATATGAGGAGTTCAGAGACGCCATCTTCATCGTCCCCATAGTCCAGTTCTAGGACGTCTTCCTCACACGGGGGATCCGCGGCTAGGTCGAGCTGGGAGCCCCAGCTGGCGCTAGCCTCCGGAATCGCCGCCGTAGCGACCGCCAAATCCTGCTTGCCCTCGGCGGCAGCACCGTCGGAGGGGAGGAGGGGGTCGATTCCAGACAAGCTAGCCTGGCGGGCTAGCCGTCTGCGGAGACTTTTCGCTGTAAACACCGCGCAGTGTTGGCACGAGCCGGGAAGTTCGAAGGCCATACGGGCGTGTTCCAGCCCCAGGCAGCTCGAGCAGACCTGGTGTGGATCTTTACTCGAGATCTTGTTCCCACAGCGACAGGGACGGGTCCCGGAGTCTCCGTACCCCTTGGTATGGGGGTTTTGGGCCTCCATTCCTAGCCAGCTGGTGTGCAAGCCGGGAGACGAGGCAGAAAACCGAGAGGTAGCTGGTGTGCTAGCGCTCGGAGCTCGACGTGCCGTGGTGGGGCGTCGAGTGAAGAAAACCGAGAGGTAGCTGGTGTGCTAGCGCTCGGAGCTCGACGTGCCGTGGTGGGGCGTCGAGTGAAGAAAACCGAGAGGTAGCTGGTGTGCTAGCCTTCGGTACTCGACGTGCCGTGGTGAGGCGTCGAGTGAAGAAAACCGACAGGTAACTGGTGTGCTAGCCTTCGGTACTCGACGTGCCGTGGTGAGGCGTCGAGGACAGTGCTGACCAAGCCGTGTAGGGCGGGAGAGCACTGAGTCCGGTCTGGTGTGACCGACGAAGCAAAAAGGTATCCAAAACTAGTAGCGCCCGGCGACAGAAAATCCGTCTGTGGACAGTTCAGCTATCTAGCCCTGGACGCGAGATATGCTCCGAGTGAGAAGAGGTGTTTGAATGACGTGGTGCCGTCCGCATGAGCTATTTAAGGTGGGTGTACCACCTGGGCGGACGGACACGTTCACCAGCCAATCAGGATTGGCGTAATGAGATTAATGCTTCTGAGGCTGCAGCGAGGCGTGCATCCCATAGTGAGACATCGAGCGAAATATTATGAAAGAGAACCTGACTACAGATATCTTTGCCTATAGTGCGAAGCTAAACACAGACACTCTGGCGAAGGAGGCATGCTGGACTTCCTACTTACACAGATTCTGGGAAAGTGCCGCCCCAGCTCAATCAAGCAGCTTGGTAAAGAATTTGATGGCCCAGAAATTTGAGACATGAGACATGAAAAAGACATGAAAAGAGGGGTGGATCTGTAAGGATCTAGGGAGCTTCAACCGGACTGTGACAGGATTGATCCTTTGCACAATCTTAAAAGGACCAATAAAGCAGGGAGCCAATTTCTGTGACTCCACTCTCAAGGGTAGGTCCTACGTGGAAAGCCACACCCTTTGCGAACCAATGCTGAATGGCACCTTCTATCTGCGGCGGTCTTTAGTTTCCGTCCAGAGCGCAACAAGGAGGAACGGACCCTGGCCCAAACTGACGACAATGCCAAACAAAGTGATTAACCGAAGGAACCTCTGAATCCCTGTCAGTTTCAGGAAACAGCGGAGGCTGATAACCCAACTGAGCCTCAAACGGGGAAAGGCCTGCTGAGGAGTTACCCAATGAATTGTGGGAGTATTCGGCCCATGCTAAAAATCAACTCCACGAAGATGGGTTGTCAGCCACCAAACATCGAAGAGTATTCTCCAAAGACTGGTTGGTTTGCTCTGTTTGCCCATTCGTCTCTGGGTGGAAACCAGAGGAAAGGCTCACAGTGGCACCCAACTGGTCGCAAAACGCACGCCATAATTTGGCGGTGAATTGAGGGCCCCAGTCAGAAACCACATCTTGATGGGTGCCATACAGCCGGAAAACATGGTCCACAATAAAAAGGGTCGTCTCTCCATTAAAATTGGAGATTTTAATGATCAGTCCAAACCACAAACAGCTGTTCAACCACCTCCAACCAATAGCGCCGCTCTTCTAATGCCAACTTGATGGTCAACAACTCCCGGTCACCGATGCTATAATTCCGTTTGGCCGCTGACAACGGCCGGGAGAAGTAGGCACATAGGTGCAAATTATTGTCCCAAAGGGGGCGCTGGGACAAAATGGCACCTACCCCCACCTCCAATGCATCCTCCTCCACAACAAATGGCAGTCAATATTCTTGCCCATAGTATCGACCCAGCAGTTAAAAAAAAGATCTCTTGCCACAGAAAAAATCGTTGTCCTATGTAGCAACCACTTTAGCTACAGTGGGTCAACGGTATTCCAATTAGTGGTTTAGAAAAATCAGTTTTCTGGAGCAAAAAATTTGACATGGTATTGATTCTTTCACATTCTACTGTCAATTACAGTCATCTCTTTCAAAAAATGCATAGTTCCTTACTGTGGATTTACATGTAGATTCCTTCATTGAGAAATTCAGCGCTTCCTTATATCCACCCACGCACTGGTGTTGATAGCCATTCACTCAATTATACACTCTAGCTCTTCTGCGTAACTGCACAGTTATACTTCACGCCTTTTGTGTACTATGGACGTGATTAGTTTATATACTAATGTACCCCATAAAGATCGTTTAGAGGCATTAAGACATTATCTAGACACCAGAGATCACCAGAATCCGTCTTCGGACTTACATATGACGTTTGCTGAGATAATGTTGAAAAAAATTATTTTAGATTTGAAAATGATTTTTTTCTGCAAAAATAGGGTGTATCCATGGGCAGTCCCTGTAGCCTGAATTATGCAAACCTATTCATGGGGAAGTTTGAAGAAGACTTTGTCCATAATGATAACCCATACCTATCCCACATTAAATGTTGGTACAGATACATCGATGACCTGTTTTTTATATTCTCTGGCAGTGCTGAGGACCTGTATGCTTTTCAAAACCTTTATAATACAAGACTATCTTCAATAATATTTACTTTGGAGGCAAGTGCAACCTACGTATCTTTGTTGGATGTGAAAATCTATAAGTCGGAGCTTCTAGAAACATCATTATTCCGCAAAGAAACAGACAGAAATAACTATTTACATTATTCCAGTTTCCATCCATACAGTCTTAAACAAAATTTGCCATACAGCCAGTTACTGAGAGTGAGGAGGGTCTGTAGTACTGTGGAAGAATTTGACATGCAGGCACAAGTACTGATATCCCGCTCTCTAGAACAGGGCAACGAGAAAAAACACCTGGACTCTTGTGCAGCGAGAGTCTGCGCACAAGATAGAGACACTTTATAAAGTCCAGAATTCCTCGAACTAAAAAAATACTCTGTTATCTTCACAAGTACATTTTCAGCTCATTCACAACAGATTAAACAAATCACCCAACAACATTGGCTCAATTCAATCCATTGACCAGCTGATAGGTCCCAAATTCTTGGATCCTCCGATGTTCGCATTCAAAAGATCTAGCAACTTGAAAGACCATCTTATAAAAACAGATATGTTTGTAGAACCAAAACACTTCCTTAGCTTCCCTCCTCAGGGTAACTTTCCGTGTTCTGGCTGCAATAACTGCAACGCCTTATTTCATTCTGATCATTTTCTACACCCGCAAACAGGTAAAAAAAATAAGAGTCAGAGGCCGCATTACATGTCGTACAACGTATGTAGTTTATTTTCTGAAATGTCCTTGTGGGCTATATTACGTGGGCAAGACTAAGAGAGAACTCAGGGTTTGTATTTCTGAACACAAGAGCAACATCTATAATACATTAGAGGCCGATGTCTGTCTGTCTGTGTGTATGTACACGTTTTCCTCCTACATTTCTCAACCGATTATCACCAAATTTGGTGTGAATATCTACTTGAACACCAGGAAGGACTTGACGTCACCCGATTTTTGAAAAACGGCCATGCACGCAAAAAAAATAGCAATTTCACTCCAGGTTGCGGGTAAACTTATATAACCTGATGAGCGTAGCAATATCCGGTTGCACCGCTAGGAGTCGCAGTGTCCTTACGAACGTGCATTGAGGTAACCTGCGAGCAGGCTATCTTGTTTGCGATGGGGCTGAGGGAGTGATAAGAGAGCCTGCACGAAAGCCAGGCTTTTGAGAGGGCACCGCGTTTGTCCACGAATGCAGCATTCTTACTAGTCAAACTTGACAGCTCCCAAAAATCAAATTTGACAGTTGAACACTCGCAGGGCTGGCGTTAGACCTGAAAATTCGGCGGCAATTATTGACAAAAATTAGTTCTGGCTGATTCTAGATAGTTTCCCTTGATTAACACGTTTTCCAATTCAAGAAAAATCAAGTGGCAATTGAAGACACTGCTTCTCTCCCTCATGCGATCTAAAAGCGACAAAATAATGGCCTACAAACGGGTAGCAGCTAGTAAGAAATAAAGAAGTACGATCTTAAGTTGCTAGACATTTTAATGCGGTGAAACATGCAGTTTGTACTCTTAGGTTAATGAGCATTGAAGCAGTGTTGCCACCCCTTAGGGGAGGTAATAGAGGCAATAAACTCCTCCAGAGAGAGGCTTTCTGGATTCACAACTTACAGACAGAAGCTCCCTAAGGTCTTAATGAAGAATTTGTATTGTCATGTTATATATAATATCATTTTTTGTCAACTGTTTTCCTTTTGGTAATCACTGTTCACTTTGGGGTCTATTCTCCCATAAGCGCGTAAGTCTTTTTTTACGCGCTTCGAGTTAAGCGCTTTTGAGTTACGCGTATTCTCCCCTACTCGCTTCGATCACGCCCGCAGCGCTTAACTTCAGAATGTAGGCGGCCTTATGAAAGAGGTGTGACTGATCCAAAAGAGAGGCAGACTCTGTACAAAGCTCATTGATTATGGCTATCAGGAAAACATGGAAAAAGGATTTTCTGATTAACAATAAAAACGCATTTGTGGTCCATGGAAAACGCAATCCAGACTTTAAATTTGAATATTGTCGGCCTGCTGATAAAACCTCGTATCTCCAAACTGATAAGAAACGAAAACTCGTATGTCCACTATTCT
Organism: Gymnothorax reevesii; assembly: GCA_029721435.1. Taxonomy (NCBI): domain Eukaryota; kingdom Metazoa; phylum Chordata; class Actinopteri; order Anguilliformes; family Muraenidae; genus Gymnothorax; species Gymnothorax reevesii. The sequence continues at coordinate 87,626,985 of CM056577.1, read as the reverse complement.
TACATGCAAAATGAAACATTTTTATTTTAAACTATATTTATCCATTTATATTATTATTATTATTATTTTATGTTATTTTACATTTTTTTTTTATTTTCCTGTGAAGTTTGTCATTGTGAAGATACGAGGTTTTATACGCCGCTGTAATAGTAGGCCGTACCAATTACAAAACGTAATTCAGACATCTCTTTATTTAGCGGGGGATATAGCATTGGGCTCCGTCCGTACGGACACATAAAATTGCGGCAGCGGGGGATATGTTAGTGACAAACACTTGTTATTTCTTACTCTAGCCACCATGACATTAAAGCTATGCATACAAACAAATTGCCGCGATAATGAATTAATAAATAAAGAATTTAGCGCTTCTCAATCAGCGCAATCAGATCATTGAAAATGTGCCCCTCCTACACCAGCCTGTTTGTTCCGTGGAAGACAGGGAAGAAGACAAAGGGAACATTCTACTCACACGAAGACAATCAAAGACAGTTTATATGATCTCATTTAGAAATTGCGCACTTGAAAACTACTCCGATGTCAGGTTTGCAACTAAAGGACATGGAAACGCTTTAACAAGGATTCTTACCCCGCACGCGGTCATCTCCCCGCCCCGAAATCGCCTCAGTAAAGACGGAATTCCATATCCATAGCCTATTATCCTATTTGATTTGAGCGACACATTCACTTGAACTTGTGCCTAATACTTTATTACAATCAATTATCCCATTTACTGATAATGATTCTTTCCATGTCAGCTATTCTTTAAAGGCAAAAATTGATTAAAAAATGGATAGTGCTTTGGTATTTGCCAGGGTAGGGCTCAATCTAGAGTAGCCTATTTAATAATATCTTTATTCACACATTAAATTACACAGTATTACCAATGGTAAAAAATTACTAGGACTCGAGTTAGTTTATACAGATATCCTCAATTAGAAAATCAATCCCCTCACTCGTGAGAATATCACAACTTTTTAGATTATCACGAACATACAGGGCAGTCGCATTTGTTAATAGAACATTGAAGACAATGATGACGACGTCGAGCCAAAGCCGAAAACCAAATTTCACAGATGTTGGTGTTGTATGGCAAGCCAGCAATAAAGGCTGATCCGAAGAATTAAGCTGCGAATCGTTCTGGATGTGGCGTCGGTGGGGAGATGTAAGCGCAGTATCCCCGATTTAAAGCATAAATGGAGAGATCTGCGGGGCGCTGTAAAAACCAGGTTCTCTGCACACCGGAGAAGTGTACACGAAACAGGTGGTGGGCAACCATCATCCCCTGTGCATTTCACTGCACAGGAGGAGGGGATGGCATCCACTCTTTCTGTAGTGGAAGTGCATGGAGAAGAACTTGAAGCGCCAACGAACTGCGTCAGACACCTTGACACAGACGCCTGTGATGTGAATGACATCACCAGCCACTCTCTGAAACGACCCAGATGCCAGAAGCGACAGCGCAGTTCTGACGTTGATGACAACGTGTATGTTTTGTGGATAATTGCTGCGGCTGGATAGCTGTTCATCCAGAAGTCGGCAAAGATAGATGATTGCCTCATGCACGGTCCAGGCGAAAGCGCTGGATGCACTCGATGTTTGTTTGTCCCAGGATGTCCAAACGAAGCCGATATATGCGTGTTCGTCTTCAAGCTCGGCGCGCTACTCTTACTCTTTCCCAATCACGCAAGAGTGCAAGCAAATGCAGGACTGGCATTTTGGCTTTAGATTTTGAGGGCATGGTAGAATGATGGTCTTATGTAGGCTATACTCGAATTAATTAATTGTTTTGCGTTTGTAATTTAACTGATTGGAGAAGAGGCTGATGCGTAATATCATGTGATGATTTCGTTTAATAAATTATCATGGCTTTGAGAAATGTAGTTTAGAAATAAGGAAGAACAATCGAATATTAAATGTCTCAACCTTTACCATGTTAAATAAAATAAAAGTAATGTTAAAATTCGGCCTATAACCGACATCAAACGCAATATTCAATTTCGCCTAATGTTGGCGCTTGACCTTAATACAGCCCTCAAAAGCGCTTAGCAGAAAAAGCGCGTAAGCCAGGGGGAGAATACGCGTAAGTGTTATTTGCATGAGAAACGCCCGGAAACGCCCCGATTTTGGCCTTGCTCCGCCCCAAGCGCGTAAGTGCCTTCAAGGCGCGTAATGCACGGACTTAAGTCGAGGGGAGAATACGCGTAGGCTGAAAAGCGCGTAGCTACGCGCTTTTTTCGACTTAAGCGCATGGGAGAATAGACCCCTTAGTGATTTGACTTAGTGATTTAATGAGTTACTAGGTCTTGAGATATATTTTGTATGCACTTGAGTTGCAAAGTACTATTATTATCATTTTGTAATCAATTTTTTAATGTATTGGGGTGATTTTTCAGTTCTTTTTAATGTTTTTTATCAGATCATTATTTCTTTGGATAACTAATTGGGATTGTCACACTTATTGATTATTTTCTGTCATATGGGCTCAGTACCTGTTGTGTCAGGGGCCGATAGTTAAGTCACATGGTACTGAATAGATAAAAAGGGACCACACCCTATTCAGTTGAAACACCGAGGAAAGTCTTCGGCTGAAACGCGTTCGTTTCCATGTACGCTGTGATTTTTTCATTCATTAAAATATTTATTTTATGTGTGTCGACATATCTTTTTCTTTATTTTACAAGAGTTTTGGAGTTGGCACCAATTGACTCATTATATGTTTATGCTGAGTTGAGCAGACAATTGAAGGACGTTTGAATTATTTCGAATGAAACAGGACCGGAGGGTTCCTTCTACTGGATACATTGGTCTCTAGAGGAGGGATTCATGAAAAAGGTTAGGCTGCTACTTCTGGTTTTTGTTTTGGTATGTATACTGTAATCAACAAAGTCGAATGCCAAGGTTTTTTTCCTGTGTAGAACGTGAACTGCCCATACATTAGGGTGGACCCCCTGGTATGTTCATTGCACAGTTTTGTTGAATCTGGGGAGGCATATATTGTGTGATCGTCCCTGAAGGTGGAATGTCTGTTATGTTAAAATAAGGCATATTTCAGAATTCAGATATTACTGAGTTAGTGAGTTGTACTTGTTCCTTATAAGTGTCCAAATGAGTTTGTGAGGTCGGAAGAGGGAACTGGTAGCTTCCATTACAGGGTGAATGTTCTGACCATTTAATCAGCAGTTTAGTTAATGCGTGTTTGTGCTGGCTTGAGGGACTTTGAAGAAAAATGGGCAAAACTCTAAACTTTATTATGGAGAAAGGGCATGTTTTGCGTTTGGAGAGGTTACTGGTGACCACTGATGTTCAACTGCGCTGATATTGATAAATTCATGCTAAATTCAACCAGAAAATCATTTGTTCATATTAAATTAAACCTGACACAGATAATTTGATCTTGATAATATCTAATCAAGCGTTCTTTCAACTTCCATGTTGTATACTGTTCTGGATTCTCGGCACCCAAGTCAGCCAAGTATCCAATGAAAAATGATTTCAGATCTGTCAGCGTTGTGACAGTTTTTGAGATTGAAAATACAGTCTCATCAAGGTGATTCTTCACTTTATTGAAAGCTGCATCATGCAGTGTTTCCTCTTCTACTTTGCGAATGGAAGCATTGATGTTACGTTCTGATATGTAGAGCCCATAACATGACCTATGATATTTTGCATCATAGGCAAACAAGTAAGTGAATGCAAGCATTCGCATGTGCATCTTATCATCTTGCCTTTTTTCTGCTGCTGCCAGGACTTTCTCGCGTGTAGACTGACCAGTTCCGGTTGAAACTGATGTAAGTTTATTTCTTTTTGTGCCGGTTTTTTCACAAATAAAACAATGATTTCTGATCCAGCAGTTTCATGTCTACTGAGTCTTGGGCATGCCTCTGATGTGCATGGTTACTGGTCATCTTTATTGGCTTGAAAAGCACACAAGTTGGACTTGCTTGTATAATTGGCACGACATGACTTATGAAATGTCACTTTCAGACTTTGACTTAGGATGTCTTGTCTCACTGTGCCAAATGGCCTCATAAACATCATCTTTTCTTGCTTCACTTGCTCGCAAGATGCAGTTCAAGCCATCAATTGTAAGATGTTTGACTATTTCTTCCTTCTTGTGCTACGCTGATTTGAAGCATATAATGCAATGGTTGGCGTCCACTTTTCGTCGCTTCGAGGCTGGAGCATCCAAGTCCATGGTTATTCACACTACAAAAACAAAATAGAGAGTGAGAACATTATAGAAGAAAACGTCACGGTATATTCAACATGGTTACGTGCAGTTAAAATACGTTTCTTCCCCGAGATTGCATGTTGTAAGAAATTTGTGATTTTGACCATTTGCGGGTTATGTTAGGTTTTGAATAGATTAACTAAAGTACAATGATACAAGCTATGGTAGTATGGTATATTAGATTCAGGATTTCTTTGGGATTATTTTGAGGTAAATGTTATCTTTCTAGGATATGAGAAAGTTGAATATCTTTACACTTTAGTGTCGGTGGATCGACAAAACCGAAGTTCGCTTTTTAGTTTAAAACACACATTATTGATTATTGCGGGTGCATAGTTTAATAACATTGTGAAATATAGTTATGTATTTGTGGAATAGTTCATTCCACGTCGTATGGTACCTTATTTTTGCATGTAGATCCATTATTAATGATTTTATAGCAGAAAAATCACATTACGCAAAAACCTTTTTACGAACCATGTACCATGCATACAAATGCATAATTTTCAGAGTGATGTACACTGAATATAGATTCACAACCATGATTTTCTGATTCCCCAGACATTTTCCTTCAAGAAAAACTAGGTTGTGATTTGTTCTACCGTGGGGAGCGCTTGCTCATTTTTTAAGGCCCTTTTGTGATTTCGCCACTAGCCTATAAATACATCGGTTCCTGTTGTTGTCTGTAGGTATTTTAATGTTATCACTGGTACTGGATTCATACTACTTTTAATGAATTTGTTGTGTTGTGTCTTGTCTGTAACGTTTTATGCTGTTGCTGTTATGGCCAGGTCTCCCTTGAAAATGAGATCATTGAACTCAATGGGACTAACCTGGTAAAATAAAGGTAAAATAAAGGTAAAATAAAAAAAGTCAGATTCTGAGTCAGAGAAATCCTCCGAATAGCAATCCTCCTCTGGCTGCCGCCAGTCAAATTGAGGATCCCACTCCAACCCCTGCTCCGCCCCTTTCTGTACATTAGGAGGGTTGTGTGAGGTAAACTCCATAGAATCACTCCAGGCGTCAGCCTCCCCCATGGGTCGATGCCCGGGATGACACGCCAAACTCTACCTACAGTTGGACCTGCAATCAGTGCCCCACTGACTTCCCCAAATGATATGAGGCCTATGTTCCCGTAGCCACGAGTGCCCTAAAACGACAGGGAAAACAGGAGAACTGATAATAAAAAACCGGACCTCCTTAGAATGGCCACCAAAAGAGATGAACATAGCCAATGATTCAGAAACTTTGGTTATAAATCCAGTTCCCAGTGGGCGACCATCCAAAGATCTAACAGAGCTTGAACGTAAAAGAGGGCGGATAGGAATGTAATGTCTCCTAGCCCACTCTGCAACCATAAAACAATCCACAGCGCCAGAGTCCACAAAAGCTTCGATGAATATTCTCTGTCTCCCCACAGTCAATTCTATAGGGATTAAAGTTCAGAAGGGAAATTGGGTCTGTCCCTCTAGCACCCCCCATACCGCTGGAGAGACTTCCCATTTCCCTGAAGCTCAGGGCAGCCTGCATGGATATGTCCTGGTTTGTTACACTTAAAGCAGATTATACGTCTCGGAACGGGCTTACAAGCCCAGCTCTCATATGAGCCATCAACTTGCATAGGCTCACCAGGAGTGGAATTTTCAGTGGACAGAATGGGAGGTGTATGCATGCTGCTAGTAGCATTAGCCCCATTGCCAGCAAGAGTCAATGCAGTAAATTTCTCCCTGTTATGTTCGTGGATGCGATTATCAATTCGCACCGCAGTGCAAACCAACGAATCTAGAAACAAACAAGGCTCCAATGTAGCCAGAGCATCCTTAACCTCCTCTGCTAAAGCGTGAACGAAAACTGTCATAAGAGGCACTTCTGGCCTTTCAAAAATTTGTCTGCTTCGTGGGTGAATTTATTCTACTGTTCTTACTCCTAAACATTACATTACATCATGTTAGGCATTCTCAGCTGAAGCCTGTAACCCCAGCATGATGAGAAACATTTCATGCCAACCATATCTGGACATACTTGCAGAATTCAGCCCCACTTCAGACAAAGTGAGCATGTGCTTATGGTACAACTGATTGTCCGCACCACAGCCTACAACAATAGTGGCTACAGGCCACAGTTACTTTCAAATGCATTGCACAACTTTGGTTTACTACTGATATTTAAAAAAATCAAAAATAGATTCCCCACTTTTTCAAACATATATCATCACAAAAAAACTAGAGGCACTCCTAGGGTGCAAACCTCCACCAAGGCAGCACAGTCCAAATGTTGCTGAGTGGGAGCGAAGTTCAGTTATCGTGTGTTATAGGATTTCAAGATGGCTGCCGTGGTGGCCACATTGTTTGACTGATTGCGGCGAAAATCAATAGGGTACATCCTTGATGTAATAGCGAACCACCCACAAAATTTATTTGTTGATTTGTATATTTGTTTGATATATGTTCATTACTTTTTGAGTTCTCTTGTTCACAAATAAACAGACAAACGGCACCAATCACATAACCTCTTGCCAACTTCGTTCGGCAGAGGTAATTAAGCAAATTGGACAGATATGTATTTCATTTTGTGTCAACCGACAACTACCCTCTGATGTACAAAACTCCCAGAAGGATATTTTAATTGGGAGTTTTTTCAGCATCTGTATTGGTACTGCACATATGATGGTTGTCATTCACTGCCATTTTGTTTAGTTTGAGTCCAGAAAACTGCAACACCATGAGTGAACTAGTGACTACAGAATTGCATTAATATTCAAAGTTACATGTTAAAGTACAGAGGTATGGAATGTATGTGAAATGGTTCACTGTATATCCAGAACAATGCTGTGTACAGTATCCACAAATGCAAGCAATTTATTCTTATACTGGATGCTTCATGTGTATTTCAATGGTCTCATGCAAGAAGGGTGACATTTTAAGTGACATTTTACAAATTTTACAGGAGAGCCAAAAAACTGCCACAGCACCACCTGTAAAAAAATTTTCCTGCAGATACGACTTTTTAAAAAGGCATTTTAACCCCTTTAGGATAGGAATTGAGACAGGACATGGGCTAGACTCAGTTATTCCTAAACAACCAAAAAAAGTCATTTTTGACTGGGTGTCACTTACACCGTTCTTGTATGAGGCCATCGATTTATGCAAAATAATAGAAGTATACTACTTGAGGTGAGTTTTTCTGCTAACTGCCGCTAATATTAAAACAATGTAGAATAATTAATAGATTATTAATTCCCTCTTAGAATCCAATTACCAAATCAGCAGTTATTTATTATTCAGAGGCATATAACCAGATCTTTTTCACTGTCATGTAGAAATGGCATGAGCAAGTGGAACTACATTACTTAAGGTAAAATGTCTGTATGGCCACCCTGCAAAGACATAAGTGTTTTGTCGTTTTCCTCAGTAACATCAAAAGATTATTGCATATTCCTGCTCCATTCTTCCCCACAGAGGCTAAGCCTTGAATGCCAAAGAGCTGCCATTTATTGGAGTTGATGGCTGTTCCAGAAGATACTGCAGTAGGAACACAAATTCTTTGGTGTTTCCAGGGCAACCAGCCTACCAGCGAGATACAACAGGCTCAGTCCTGTTTATTTTTTGTCAACAAGTGGCATGTTCATGGCTGTGCATGCTTTCTGCTGGTATTTGACACAGGTTTATTTGTTGTTTTGCAGTGCTGGTTTTTTTTTTTTTTTTTTTGCTGGTCTTCTCAAGCTCAGGTGGTCATGTGACCTTGGGAATTCCTTTTTACTCACAGTTATAATACGTCCTACGCCCTCTGCTGGGGACCGTCCAATTAAATGCAATTCCCTGGCACATTCTTAGTCTGGCGCTGCATGTTCACATACGGTTTTGGGTATTCTGGGATCCCTCCAAAATAAGCATATGCTTGACAGAACAGATCCTGCCGCCGAAAAACATATGACCTTCCAATACCTGAATAAGAAGGCTCGCACGGGGCAGATATGGTTTGCTGCATGGTAATGCTTACTGGGTGGCTGCTTTTTATCTAGAAGTCTTTCTGGATTCTGCTTCAAATGAGCTGGCAGGAAATATTTTTTGGATTTTTTTTTCTTTTTTTTTCAAGTAAAAGCAAACAGCAAACACAGCAGTTAACAATTTACTGTTTAAGTCTGTCTTCATCTGAGTAGAACATGTCTTTCAAACACTAACGGTCCATAGCAGAAGAAAAAACAAATGAAAACAGTATGAACATAACATTGAATTGAAAGTTTTAAAAAAGTGCTTCAGCAGTCCACATAACATTATTGGTATGTTGTTAGGTGTGGTTCAATTTGGGAATTAAATATTTCCATACGACTGTTTTCACCTACTTTTATGACAAATTATGATCATCTTAAGAGTCTAGCTACTCATTTAAACATTTATTAGCAACAACAATCTGAATACTTTTACATGTGCCCACATGATTAGAAAATGACTTTTTCAGAAATGGATATTTCCACCGTTTCCATTCCTCCCTGCTTGGTAGCGATGCCTCATACTCCTAATTATTTGCATGATACTGTGCTGCAGATGAGCATTCCACTCCTCCACAAGAGCTGCATGCAGGACCTGTGGTTGAGGGGCACGTTGATCCAGGCTGTGCCTCAATTAATCCCAAATGGGGTCTGTGATGCCTTGCAGATAAGACTGTCAAGTAACAGTCCCATCAATGATGACCAGTTGGGTTTTGCGTGTACAGCTAACGCCTGCCTGGACTCTTGCTCCTCCTTCACCAAGCCGCTGTCTTGGGACCATGTTGACCTCCGCATTACGCTCACCTTGATGTCTCCAACAGCCTGGACGACCATCATTTCTGTGCAAGGTGACCCTCGATTCATCGGTGAACAGCACTGTACACCACTGCTGCATGTTCCAGGTAACATGGTCACACGCCCACTAAAGATGATGATGTCATTGCTGTGCTGTCAAAGGGGTCACCTTCAACGTTCATTTAGCATTCAAGCTGGAGTAATGAAGTTAACTGACCGATCCCAAGCCCCGCCTCCCATTTTTACTGTTGCTAGGTCGGACAACTAACCAGGAAACTTCAGCCTTGCCTGAGTTCAAAACAACAAGCATAGCGGCGCCGGTTCCGTTCACTGATGTGTTGCATGTGAGTCAGGGTTATTTTGGCATCAACATTTTGTCTCCATAAATATGTGTTTTTTGGAGGATGAAAAGCAGCACACTTACTAATGGGAAGATCAGAATGTGACTCAGTGTCAACGTTTAAGTGCGAGCAGAAAAGTGAAAGTAACGTGACCGAGGCTTATTATGACCCTCTAATAAGATATGTGCTTGGAAGTTTTTCCCATTATAAGGAACGCTGATATATATCCATGTACGTTTCCTCATTTCATTGTACCCTGGTTGAGCATATTTGCCATCAACCGAATTTGCTGATATTGAATCATATGGCTAGTGCCAATGTTGTTAAAAGAAAGTGCTAGTTAACTCTGGCTTCTCCTTACCTCAGCTTCATCTTTGTCCCGTCCTGTTAAAACACTGCTCTCAGAGATGATCACTGCACAGATCGAGGGGACAGAGAAAACTTTTTTCTCTTGATTTCTAGCTGACAGCCAAGCCTTTCTCCCCTCCTTGTCTTTTTGAACTCTGTATAAACAGATAAAGCGACTGTTTTAAATATTATGCAGGTAAGAAGTACTGTCATTGAATGACAGTTACAAGCAGCTAGCTTGTTAGCCACCTTGTTAATTTTATTAACTGCTCAGCTAATGCAGTCCCCACGACGGTAAGGGTTCTAGCATTTGTTGTTCGTCAGCGGTCTATTCAAGTCAGTGGGACAGCTAATTAGCTAGCTAGCTAGCTAGCGTGAAACGTTTTCTTAAAGCCCATCAAATGAATATTGCTGCAAAAGGCATGAGAATACAACTGCATAGGTTTGTTTGATAAAAGTGCCTTCTGTATTATTCTTGTGTCGTAAATTGTAATTATCTTGTGAGATTTATCACCAATGAAAAAGACACTAATTTCACAACTGCTTCAGATCTTTTTTTAAATTAGTTTAGGAATACATTAAAAAGCTTATTGTGGTTTTGGAAACGGAATTTAAAAAACATGCCTTTCACACGGTTGGCATATCGAGTGTCTGTTACATGTTACATCGTTTTACCATCGTCACAAACCCAAAATGCCTGGTTTGACGGCTGCCTGAGGTGAAAGTTTTCCGAGATTCGGTCAGACCTCTGCTTACCCCATTGTGATGTAGCCGAAAATGGGCAGGGCTTGGGATCGGTCAATTGGAGTGGTCTGTTGGGACACCCTGGTGCCTTTCACCTTTCAGAGCCCTGCTTGGAGTTGGACGGCACTTGCATCACGATGTCTGAGGCCGTAGGTCCTGAGATACTGGTCGTGACCCCAATCAGTTACATGTGGTGCTCCTCTTTTGGGCCGATCATGCATGCTACCAATGGCTTGATGATGTCAAAATAGTCTACTGATAACACTGGGACATGCTAATTTCAGAGGCAACATCAGCCTGTGTGCTTCCAAACCTGAGACCCGCTATAGCCAGATGGCGCTGCTCCTCTTGTCGATCGTTGGTGTGCATTCATTGGTGAAGATATGATGTACTGGTGAAGCTACGGTAAATTCATCAAGTCTTATACAGCGCCCTCAATAATTATTGGCACACCTGGTTAAGTTGTGTTCTTTAGCTTCTAATAAATTCAGTTTTTTTGGTAAGTAATGTAGGACTACAATAAAAAAAGAGGAAAATCCAACCTTTAATTCAAGTACTCTTATTTAGTGGGATAAAACTTCCCACATTAAGAAATAATTCTTTTACATCAAATCATGTGTGCCACAATTATTAACACCCCTGATGTTAATACTTTGTACAATCCCCTTTTGCCAACAAAACAGCACCTAATATTCTCCTATAATGTTTCACAAGATGGAAGAATTCAGAAAGAGGGATCTTCGACCATTCCTCTTTGCATAATCTCTCTAAATCATCCTGCGACCTGAGTCCTCTCCTCTGCACTCTCCTCTTCAGCTCACTCCACGGGTTTTCAGTGGGGTTGAGGTCTGGGGACTGAGATGGCCATGTGAGGGGCTTGATTTCGTGTTCGGTGAACCATTCCTGTGTAGATTTGGCCACATGTTTAGGGTCATTATCTTGCTGAAAGACCCAGTGACGACCTTCAGCTTGCGGGTAGAGGCCACCAGATTTTGATTTAAAATGTCCTGGTATTTCAAAGCGTTCAAGATGCCATGCACCTAACAAGGTTCCCAGGGCCTCTCGAAGAGAAACAGGCCCACAGCTTCACCGATCCTCCCCCATACTTCACAGTGGGCATGAGGTGCTTTTCTGCGCACTCATCTTTTGTGTTCCGCCAGACCCACCTAGAGTGTTTGTTGCCAAAAAGCTCTATCTTGGTGTCATCTGACCAAAGCACATGGTCCCAGTTGAAGTCCCAGTACTCCATACTCCATACGCTTGCGTTTATGATTGTGAGTGAGGAAACGTTTTTTCCGTGCATGCCACCCAAACAGCTTGTTGGCACGTAGATAGCACCTGATGGTTGTTTTGGAGACTTTGGGACCCCAAGATGCTACCATTTGTTGCAATTCTTTCACAGTGAGCTTTGGAGAACTTTTTATTTCTCTTACCGTCTTCCTCGTTGTGCGTGGTGGCAAAATAGACTTGCGTCCTCGCCCAGGCTTGTTTACCACTGTTCCAGTTGTTTTAAACTTCTTAATGATTCCTCTGACAGTGGATATGGGCAGCTGCAGGCGAGTGGCTATTTTCTTGTAGCCATTGCCTGACTAGTGAAGGTCGACACACATCTGCCTTACTTGAATGGTGTGTTCCTTTGTCTTTCCCATGTTGAAGAGTAGATAAGAGAAATGGCCTCATTGTCACGTCATATGTACCCCATTATACCCCAGGGAAACAGGAAGTGATGATTTACTAATTAAATCTTCCTAGATACTCTGATCTTTGTAAACTACTGTAGAAATGACAGAAATACTTCAATTACATTTATTTCCGAGGAATTGTTAGGGGTGCCAATAATTGTGGAACAGGTGATTTTATGAAAAATTATAATTTCTTAGTCAGGGATTTTTTTTCCCCTTTAAAATTCACTTGAGTTGAAGGTTACATTTTTTCTACAATTTTCAGTGTGAGAGTATGCTTCTGCAATAGAAATAGAATTTATTTCAAGGCTTTTAACACATCTTAACTAAGGGTGCCAATAATTATGGAGGGCGCTGTATTTATAGCCTTGAAAAATAAAGGAGGGGCTGATTGACATGATTTTCCATTATTTCGTTTTTGGAGTAGTGACCCCAGCATGGCAGATGGACCATGTGCACTGAGCACATGTCCCAGATATGACAAAACAAAGTGTTTCTGGCATGCAGATACAATTACCTAATCACATACAAAGTCATTCTTGCAGTACGTAAACCCTCAATAATAAATCTTTGTACACTCTGGAATATCCTTAACTTATTGTGAGCAGTATTCAGGCAGACATTTTTTTCAGGTCTTCCCATTCTTATCTTGCTTTATCAGTAGGCCTACGTCTCATGAGGTAGTCTACAAACACTTGACTTGCACTTGTCCACCTTGGAAGTTTGATAAGGATTATGAATGCGTCCCTATGAACTATTAGCTTTTTAAATTTCTGCCTGTGTCACATCCTGCTTCCACAGTAATTAGTTCTTACACCTTTTTTGTTCTGTCTGCGCATTCACGGGTGTTTTTGTAATTGTCTTTTTGATTGATTGATTGATTGTTTTGTTACCTTTTTTGTTTTGTCAGTTCCCTTGCACTTTCATGCACCTCCCATTCCCCCCATTATCGCTGTGTCTTGGGTCCTCAGGTTTCAATGCTTGTTGCCAAATTTTCTTTGTACCGCCTTGTGGTTATCATTACTCCTAAGTGTTTATTTCTTCTGGTTTCTGTGTTTTCCTGCCCTGCTATGACACAGTTTCTTGTCTCCAGTTCCAGTCTTCATCTCCCCTGTTGTCACCATTGCTTTCCTCAGCTACCGCAGTTACTCTCGGGTTTTCTTCCTGGTTTTGACCTCAGCTTGCCTCCTTGACATCGCCCTGCTCGATATCCTGTACAAACATTATTTGACCTCTTCCCTATGAATTATCTAACCTGCATTCCACTGTCTGTTGTTTTCTGGATTTGGAAAGTCCACCTTGATGATGAGACCCTCTTCATTCTGATCTGGCGATTGGCTTCTTTTGTTTTGGGCATTCTGACAGCCTGCTGCAATTTCATTGATGTGCTGTATAAAGTGGTGTTCAGTGGGCTTTGAATATGTACCAATATCTTGGTTGTTTTGTTTGTTGCTCTGTATGAGAGCACCTACTGAATGCCCATAATGTAAGGCATTGGTTTCATATTGTAACTGTGATGTTACAAAATCACTTCAAGCAAAATAGTCTACTGAAAACAAGATTCAACTGTAGTAAAATATGCAATTCTTTCTGAGGCTTATTGGAAATGCTCAGGATGACCTGAAATTCTCTCAAAATTAGCTTTAAGACTCGGGGAAGAGCAGTCAGTTTTATTGAATGGATGAGTCATCATCACGTCAGTGTACCATGTAGTCATGGGGATATTTTCGCTGTGCTTGAGTATGCCTGTTAAAGACATAAAGACTTGACGCACCACTCACTTTTACATTTTATTGAATGGCTTTACAAAACACTGCCTAATGAAACATGAATGATGCATCATATTAAGCCATATAATTATGATCAACTTCATTGACATGTCTATTAATTATTGAGGGAGATGAGAAGAAAATATGAGCTGAGTACTGTAAATTGGTTTGTTGTAGTTTAATTCATGGCACTGCACGGTCAGCTTCAGGTTGTGAATAAACCGGGTAGTAGAAGGGGCCATTGACCCATTTTTGGAAAGGTAAGCTTCCATGGGGTTGAGTGCAAGCCAGCCTTGAGGACATGAGTGCAAAAGCCAAATACCACTTCCAGGTAGGCGATACACGTAGTGTCATCCATGGCTGGCTATTTTCGGGCACATGGTATTAAAAAAGTCACAGAGGCTCTGAAAAAAATAGTGATATAGAGGTTGATTCCACTTCTTTGCTTTAAGTACGATTGTAAAGTTTTGTTTTGATGCTTAATAAGCTAACCAGGTCCATAGATGTACTCCAATATATACTACTGATGAAGTGGCTCTCAGTGATTTACACTCAATAACAATGAACAATCAGCTTTACATAGTTACCTTACCTTGACGCACCACTCACCTTTCTTCTCTTGTGAATGGCTGACAGCATTGCCCCATGATATCAATTTCAGTATTTCAGTACATAGATATGCCCTCCAACTTTGATGAGTGCAACTGGGGAACACCAGCCGGACAGTTCCTGACCTACCAGCTATTCGACAGTGTATGAACACAGGGGATTCAAGGCATCATCACAGCAGCAGCACGCTAACGTCACAAGTTGGCAGGATACCCCTGTGCCTGCTCCATCCCTCTTACAACAGGGATGTAAAGTCTATATCTGTCCCCTCAAAAAACCCACTGCAAAACACTCCGCTCTTGTAGCGGTCAGCTCAGATTGCTGTAGACACAACAAATCAATACCACTGACTAGAGATCCATTGCTGCAAATGGGAAGGCAGAGCCAATAAAACACGCTCCCGTTATTGTTATTCATTCCATCCACAATTTACACTTACATACTATTTCAATTGATAGCAGTAGCGGATAGTGGTCAAAATAGAGCATAAAGCATAAAGTTGTGAACTTAAATAAGCCAGAGGAGTCAGGGGGTATGCTTCTCCAGAGAAAAATTTTGAAGAATATGCTGTTAAATGGTGACCTCAGGTGAATTTTGGGTAAACAAATTGACAAATTAAGACTGAAAAATTATGAGACTAACTTGCAAAAGATTAAACGTATTGCATGTTACTGCATTTAAGCATTACATGCTTATGGTCCTACAGATAATTGTCACATGGCTGTAGAAAATACTGGGATTTTCAACAAGATTAAATGTGTTGTCAGTGTTAATGAAAGTTGGTGAAATCCCTTTACAATATATGAACTGGCAAGGACGGATAACTAAAGCATGTTTATCCTAATGTATGTGGTGCAGCAGGAAACCAAGCAATTTGGCAATTAGCTTCATAAAATTACTATTTTCAATAAAAATATAGAATTTCATTTAATAATTAAAGAGGTTATATTATGCCCATTTCCCAGTTTAAAGGGGACTTATTATGCTACATTTCCAAGTTTATATTTTGATCTTGGACTCCCCTACAGTACTCCTGATCGTTCAAACTCCAAAATAGGGTCCTTATTTAACTCGTTCTCACGAGTCCTCCCATCTCCGCCCTCCACAAAGCTGACCAATCAGAAGAAAGAGGGCACACGAGGAGGGGGGCCATAGCAGAAGAGCAATCCAAACGGGGTGCTTTAGGCAGAGACTGCAATGGACTACGAATAGGGTTTTGTTTTTGAGGATGGCAGTATGAGCTAAATAAGGACCCTTTTTTGGAGTTTGAACGATCAGGAGTACTGTAGGGGAGTCCAAGATCAAAATATAAACTTGGAAATGTAGCAGAATAAGTCCCCTTTAAACTGGGAAATGGGCATAATATAAACTCTTTAATTAGGAATTTTGCAATCAAGCGCTGCATGTGTATTGATCTTATGAAATGAACTTGTTCTAATAAATGCCGCAGCAAAAGTGGAGGACGTGGTGCGAAAGTCTGGCAGTTTAATCTCGAATTTACTATTTACCTACGGCATGGTGAGTACATTGGTGTTGCCCTTCTATAGCTAGGATTGAGGGAAAGCTAGAATCCACCCCATACAGACGCATTTGTAGAGTGGCCGACATATCCCAAGTGTAGACCAGAGACCGTAGAAATCCGGTGGGTCTGAGTTCAGAGGGAAACATGGACAGTGAGGAGCAGCAAAAAGTGGACTGACAACTTATGGACTGCTTCGGTGTGTATTTTAAGGACCTGGTGGTTCGTGTGCATAACTGGTGTGTCGTTAGCGTGGAGTAACGAACAGCTTCTGCGCTGGTATATGACGGAGGGGCAAAAGCTACAGGCTAAATGGCCTTTTCAGAAATTGCCCATGGTAATGGTTTACATATTGCTTCAGAATGACCAGCGCTTGCTCTTGGAAAATGGGCGCGTTAAGCAGCTTTCACACTGGACACGAAACAAATTTTTCGCACGAGAGATTACATTCAAAGTCAATGCATTGTCTTTGCATTGACTTTAAATGTAATCTGTTGCACGAAAAATTTGTTTTGCGTCCGGTGCGAAATTGGCTTAACGCGCCCATAATGTGTGTATTCGCGTCTTTGCATTGACTTTGAATGTAATCTGTCGCGCAAAAAATTTGTTTCGCATTCGGTGTGGAAGCAGCTTTATGGATAGTATGCAACATCTAGAGTGAGCTATGGTTATGTTATGAACATTATACAGGTTTTACAGACCGTAAGTTCCGTGCACAGTTGCTAATGTGGAGCTAGCGAATCGATAACTTCTACAGGAAAGAATTTAAAATTCAATGTCTGCCTTTTATGGCTTTTTATTAGCCAGAACTATTTCTAAAGGGGAATAAAATTACGTCAAGGCAGTGCAGAGAAATCTGGGTAACACTTTATAATAAGGGGAGATGAATCATGTAGTTATCATGCACTACTTCATGCATGATTCACTCATTAGTTTATCATGATTCAAGCATAATTTTATTCATGAATGCATCATGACACATCATGAGTTTACATGAATTCATGCTTACTCATGTCTGAATTCATGCAATGGCATCATATCAACTAAGGCATTACTTACTGTAATAAATTCATTATGAATCAAAAGTAATTAATTAAGCATGATCATGATGAGTTCATGGTTAATTAAAGACAGTCGTTTCACTTTTGTCAGAATCAAAATATACTTTTTCATCCATTACTTCATTCTTACTTCATGTATTAGCTCCCCATGAATTAATCATGTTTATGCCTGGTTAACTTAAGTGGTAGGTATATTAGCTTGTCATTTTTATCGTTGAATGCCATGAATTAAAGCTTAATTTCTCATGAATTCATCATGTTTGTGCCCGCTCAACTAAAGTTGTGGACGTATGGTAGTTACCCTCACAACATAAGGCCCGTTTCCACTTCAGGAACTTCAGGGTAATTTTACAGGGCTGGGGCCGTTGTTGCGTGTCTCCACTGCTGGAACCACCCCCGAAGGACAGAGGGCCAGAACTTTTACAGGGGCTAAAAAAAGTCCCTGCCTCAGAGTAGGTACTCTGAAAGGCCTCGAAAAACTCCTGGGTGGGGCATGGGGTTTACTTGGCGCTGACTGGATTTACTCAGGGCGTGATGTAAGGTCTACATAAAATGACAAAATAGACAACATTTTTAAAACTCAGCAAATGACGAGGGGTCACATTTTAAAAGAAGTTCTACTTCGCCCTCTCGATGGAGACACGGCAGTTGACAGGGCCGAATGAGAGGACGTTCCAATAGTTGTTCCTGCCCCCCAAATACTACCAGGAACTTCTTCCATGGAAATGGGCCTATTCAGTATAAATGTACAAATGTGAGTCTATTGGGAATATTGAACAACATGAGCTGAAGGTTAGTTGCTCATGAATTCATGGGCCTACAAAGCTATAGTCAGTTCACTTTTGAATCTTGGACTTACCATCTCTTTTTGAATATAGATTCAATATTACAGTGAAGTTATGTACTAGTTCATGCATTAGTACATACTGATTTAATCCATTAATTCATTCTTACTACATGCATTAGCTTTCCATGAGTTGATCATGTGCTGCCCCCTCAACTAAAGTGGTGGCTATACACACTTTTATCACAACAGATTTGAGAAACGCTATTGCTAAATCATTGAATGACATGAACTAAGCTTACTTTCTCATGAGTTCACCATGTTTGTACCCCCTCAACCAAAGGGGTAACTATACAGTAGCCTTTATTACAACAGATGTGTCAAATGCTATTTGGAAGGAATCCTTGAATGGCGTGAATTAAAGCCCAATTTCTCATGAGTTCATTATGTTTGTGCCCCCTCAACTAAAGTGGTGGTTATAGGTTAGCTTTCATCACAAACAAATAGGGTTATTCAACTAGGAAAGTTGAACAACATGAAATAAAGATTAATTACTCATTACTTCATCATGTTTGTGGCCTCTCAACTTAAGTAGTGAGTAAGCTTTTCTTCCCAACAGATGTAATTTTTTTCTGAAAGACATTAAGAATACCAATCAGGCAACTAAGGGAGTTAAAATCATAAAACAAAACTATACAAAATTGTAACCAAAATTATCATGCTGTTCAATATTTAATGGACATTAATGATGGAACAATAGATCGCAAATTACATTAATGATGGAACGAAAGATCACGAATGACAATATATAGAGTAGTTATCAAAAGCTACAGAAATTTAAAAAAAAAAAAAAAAAGCATGGATGCCAAGACAACGCCCGAAGAACCTGTAAACTATGCGCTGCTTGACTGCTATTGCCATTAATAAAAGTGAGAAAAAGGCATTTATTGCCATTGTGGTACATTAAGTGGTAACTTTCACAGATGAGTGATTTTGAACATCTTTTTCCCAGCAAGGAAATGTGCAGATATTTTGTGTTGAAGATGTGTTCCTTCAACTAAATTAATTGCGGAAGATGTCCAATAAACTTCCCTCAGCTTTTTTATTTTTTGCTAATGGCTCCCATTCACAGAATCCTCTACATGTTTCCGCAAACCGTTTCAGGCTATCTTTATGTTTAAAACTTAGAGTAGCAAACAAATTGGGGTTAGTTGCATGTAACTCTGCTATTGGGGCTTGATACACTACCGTGTTTCTGTCTATTCCTAATTTAGCGTATGCCTGGGCCTAGCTGATCTTCTTAACCTTGACCATGTCTAGTACCTGATGGTACCTTTCCATGGCATCCTGGATGAAAATGTCTATTTCAATTCTGCCAAAAGTGAAGCGACTGTCTTTAATGAACCATGAACTCATTATGATCATGCGTAATTACTTTTGATTCATGATGAATTAATGACAGCAAGTAATGCCTTAGTTGATATGATGTCACTGCATGAATTCAGACATGAGTAAGCATGAATTCATTTTAACTAATGATGAGTCATGATGAATTTATGAATGAAATGATGCAAGAATCATGATGAACTCATGAGTGAATCAATCATGAAGTAATGCATGATAACTAGATGATTCATGTCCCCTTATTACAAAGTGTTACTGAAATCTGTTATACCACGTTAAAGCTTGTGCGTTTCGCATTGGTTTCACCGCGGTAGCATCGGAGAGCTAGCCCAGATATTGGTGAAGTATTCGGCTGATCCCGGTCATGGATAAGTAAAGCGATCACAAGCAGCCATAAAAAAACCCAAACACGTATCCCAAACTCTGCAAACCTATGTCTGGTCTAACTGCAGCATTTTCAGCCCAACTTTGCAGACACATACAGCATTTCTCTGTTTAGCTTTAACTGTAGGGGCTACAATCAGGCAATGTTATTATGAAACTGCCACATTGATGCTTACCGAAGTAACACAAGCATACTACTCATCTACATAGATCAGTGAAGCATACCGATCGGAATTACTGCATATAAGTCAACCAGGAGAATTTTTAAGTAGAACTGCACGCAAACTGACATGCAGTAGCTGATAACCGAGCATTCATAACAAGCACAGAGACAAACCCTTGCAATACAGGTCTTACAGGCAGCAAGTTCCGTAACCGTGGACAAATGTCCCAAGCATACAAATTTCAAACAAGTATCAAAAGTTAGCTTCAAATGAGGTTTATGTTGACACACCTGTTGAATTTCCCCTGATATTACTCTTGCATATTTAGGACACAAACATTAGCAACAGTAACTTGGCTATGTTAGCTGCAGTGCTACAGCCACAATCAATAGGCTATCACGTCAGGTAGGCTTATGCCGTAAAAGCAACTTACAGCTTCCGTGTCTGTGAGTCACGGACAGTCGTGACCAATACAGGCTTTATCTTCAGATATTTTACAAAGCCTGCTTTTGAGGCCAGTTTTTAGTGCTAACTATTGCAAGCGGTCCTGCCAGCCATCGGTAACAGATTACTTTCACTTATATTATTTGCTGTTATATCGTTACTTACAGCTTGCGGTCCAAGTGCTTGATCGATGCAACTGCTTCAGGTTTAAGAAGCAGGATATTACGCGACAGAGCGGTATGCTGTAGAACAGGACTGGGCTTGACTAGATTGTCTAGTGAACAAACAAACCTGCAAAGACACAATAAATAGCAGTGCTTTCGCTAAGCAGCGCAATTCTTGGTCAGTACATATATCCGCATGGAAACTCTACGTGAAAAAAGAAATTGACAAGAACTGAAGGCGACACTTTGGATACCGGTATCGTACACCCATTGAGGCCAGCGGCAAGGCAGAAAACGTTCCCAGTGATTGGCTAGTTACTCTCTGAATGTCCAATCTGTTCAGATTTTGTGGGCGTGAATGAATGTGCAAGTCGAGCAGTATTTGTATAGGTACTTTAAAGCCGCTTGCACACTGGACGCAAAAATTTTTTTTCGCTCGACAGATTACATTGACTTTGCACGTAATCTGTCGTGCAAAAAATTTGTTCGCGTCCAGTGTGCAAGCAGCTTAATTCCCTGAAAACATGTGCGGGAATTGCCGCTTTGTTTTTTTTTCTTGCAGGCGCTCGGGCAGTTTTTGCGGGAATCCAGCAATCGCGCTGCTTTGCGGTAGCCCTGAACGTTCTCTTTGGCCATGGCTGTTTGCTGCCAGCAAACAAAAAAGCTACCCACTGATTTCTGGTGGCATCGTCTTTTGGAATTGAAATGGGTGCTTTTCTTCGCGTCCAAAAATAAACGGACAAGCAGCTTTGGGAGAGATACTGACAAAACTGCACCTCAATTGATCTGCAGTTCTTCTTTCATATTTCCAAAAGTGTCGATGCTACGAAGGCATAGTATGATCTGTGTTTGTTTGTGCCAGCTAGAATAGTTTCCGGTTAGGGCAGGTCCAGCGCCGTGATTGGCTCTGGCTAGGTCTGTATTAAATGGACGGCACAACCTGACGTCAGGTTTGCCCACACTGTGAAGATCTCGGGATGTGCTGTTCAGAGAGCAAATCACGTGCATGAAATCACGTTCTTGGATTAGGCAAAATTCCTGTATCTTATGTTTTGAAACTTTTCACAAGTTGAGTGTGGACATTACTTATATGTATGTAAGGATCTATATAATAGGTCCCCTTTAAATTTTTTTTTTTGGTATATTTACTAACATTTGCATGCATTTACTGTCATAAAGCACCAAGTCACAGCCGTTCAGGCTGTGTGTGCAGCACCACAGGCTCACTCACTGAAATGGGAAGCCCATTCTGTCATAATTGGCTGACTGCCAATTACAGGTATTAGTGCTCTGTAAATAAAAGGGAACGGAACAAAGGTTGGAATATGTTATTGTGCTGAGGAACAGTGGTAAACATTTACTTTAATCACTGATTTTCACTCTGTTTGCCTTTGGGAGCTCAAACAAAGGAAATTTTCCCTCACGCTGAAAAAAATAGTATCCACTCAACAAGGCAATACGCACAGATTAAACTCTTCCCAGCCTCCGCTCTCCCTTCTGCCGAAATCCAGTCAGACCCGGATGTCCTAAAATTATTGCAATTAATTTTTTTAATCAAGAATTAACAAAGCTGTATGTAATCTAGAAATTGGACACAGAACAAAGTAACCTTACCTTTGCTTGATTTATTTTTTTTACATCGCAAATTACTCTGATTAAGTTGCCACATTAGGACATTGTTTCACAGCATACCGGCGCTTCCCTCACTCCTCCAATTATTATACAAGTTTGGTAAAGATGTACGTAACAAAGTTGGACACGAATGACTACGTACATCCATGATATCAGACTTCTGAAGCTGTCTGCTTACAGCTACTGGCACGAAACTGACCCTTCTGGACAGTAAAATGGAAGTGTTACGTACTCATACCAAACTAAATGTTCTACATGGCCAAATAAACAATTAGGGCTGGCACATATTCTCCATGTATTCTCCGTGTTAAATTTTTGTCATGAAAATCTGTACAAATTTGGGTTGGAAATGGCTCCTAATTCAAAGTGTTTTCAGCAAGGGGGTACTTTACACCTTCTTGAGAGATAATTTCCAGTGAAAAGTCATACTAAATACAAAACAGTTATTTTCTTTATTTAATAAATTATTTAATCAACTTCTAATTGGGGGAGATAAATGTAGTACGGGCACTGTGTTTTGACCCATATAAGTAGTTAGCAACTAAGCTTTTAGGAAAAGTACTCCAGATCCACAACCACTATCGCAAGCATGTTAGCTAGACAGGTAGAAAGTTAACCAAAGGGAGATCACGTTGATTACACATGCTGTGGTCCTTAGTCTGAGACTGGCCAACTAGATTATTAAAAGAGGACAGCAGAACACAAATGCAACTGCTCACTGACATCAGTCAAGTAAAAACAAAATTCATAGAAATACAATCCCATTGAAGACTAAGCTAGACTGTACAACTGCCCTGAAAGTTTAGTCAGTCTTACTGAATCCATGCAGTGATGGTTCTCTGGTGATCCTTGCCAAAAGGCAAATCCTTCTTTGTTCAGGGAAGTTTTTAAAATGGTCCTTTCTGTGATCAACTCACAATAGTGCTGGACGTAAAATTGTGTCGTTGAAGTTGATCTCTATGAGCTCTATTTTCACGGTCTAAGTGCACAGTCTGAAGTACACAGCTCAAGTGCATTTATGGCATGTCTAAATCCATTTTTTGTGAGCTTAACGGCAGGTTATCTGGGTGCAAAGTAAAGCGCATGGTGCAATGGGGTTGTACTTAAAGTAATATTTGGCGTTTTTATTTTTGGGCGTAACATGGAATTAGAGGATTAGGCAAGCTATGGACTATTATTTTGGGAGACTTCAATTATCCTGGTATCGATTGGGAAATGGTAAAAGGACAGGGTAAAGAGGAGGAAGAATTTCTAAATGTTATAAAATACAATTTTTTGTGCAATATGTTAGTAAACCTACAAGAGAGAAGGAAATTTTAGATTTAGTGCTCTGTAATGATCCTGATAGAATTAGCAATGTAGTGGTACTGGAGCCACTTGGGACTAGTGATCACTCAACTGCTAGTTTTGATGTTTCATGGCAAGTTAAAAAGTCATCTTTGAAAACCAAAATTTTCCATTTTAGGCAAGCAAACTTTGACACAATGCGCTCATATTTAAGCAAAATAAAACACAGCTATTCATAGGGGTTTGAGGTAAAAGAGGATTCTTTATTAGATGTACATAAAGGATAACAATGAGAATACTAAGGCTGGGTTATGGTAAAAAAAAAAGAGCTGAGGAATGGGTTATGGTAAAAAAAGAGCTGAGGAATGCTAGAAGACTGTATGAAAGGCAAATTACAGAAGGGGTTAAAACTAATCCTATGCGCTTTATTCAGTACTGTAGTAGAAAAAGGAAGGTCAAAGAGGAGGATAAGTGTAAAAAGAATAAAGATGGATCGCTGCTCTGTGAGAATAAGGATATTGATGATACCTTGAAGTGTTTCTTTGTTGAGAATTTTTACCTTAGAGAGGATTTTTATTCGGCTGCAGGGCAAGTCCGTTTCTCAAGATTATTTATCAGAAATTGAGTTTTAGGGATAATGAAGTATTAGACAACTTGCATAAACTAAAAGCAAATAAGGCGGCGGGTCTTGGTGGCTTATACCGTAGAGTGCTCAGGAAAGTTAGTGAAATCATCTCTAAACCGCTCTAAACTATCTTCAGACAGTCTTTAGCAACTGGGGAAATACCAAATGATTGAAAGCAGGGCAATACCAATATATAAGAAAGGGAACTGTACTGAGCCAGGAAATTACAGGCCAGTCAGTTTAACTTGCATTGCATGCAAAATACTATAGTAAAAAGATGAGCTGGAATAATTTATTGAATTTGATAATATCTTGAGGGCTAGCCTACATGGTTTCCGTAAAAGGAAGTGTTATGGCCCCAATTTGTTATTACATTACAACACAACTGCAACAGCAAGGGATGACAGACACAGTTTTAACAACTAAAACACATTTAATTTTTAAAACAAAGACAATAACGACTAAGCAACTAACAACTAAGACCAAGATTGAATTATGTACAAAACATAAATATTTACAATCCCTTTTCGTGGGGGTGGCTTGGTGATGTCCTGGATGATGAAAATGCTCAAACACAGGCAAAGAAATCCACAAAAGAAACGTCACAGGTCTTGAACAGAATGGCAGGTCTGGTCATCTTCTTGCAATTTCTCCTACTACTTTACTGTCTCAATTATTTTCCTTATACACTCTTTTGCAGACCCCACCCACATTTAGACCTCTTTTTTTTAATTTTCTGAGACATGCCCCAGACATGTCCAGGACATGTCTAAACATGACTCCAGTCTGAGCTTAACAAAAAAAGGTAAATACTGCCATCTAGTGGCCTATATTCACATTACACCTCCATTCCAAAAGGGAAAAATTTTGACTCATAAAGGCAAAATTTTTCTTTTCAATACAAAAAGTGTTAAGTGAACACTTGTCTATATATACATATCATACAATATTCAAACACATGATATATATATGCACATTCAAACACGGGATAAGCAATCAGCAATTACATTGTCTGTACCCTTCACATGCTTAATTTCCAAGTCAAACTCCTGTAAAATCAAACTCCAATTCAACAATCTCCGATTCTTGTTTTTCATCTTACTCAAAAACATTAACGGATTGTGGTCAGTGTACACAATCATTGGCTTTTCCCCTGTACAAACATAAACTTCAAAGTGTTGTAAAGAAAGGACCAGAGCCAACAGTTCCTTCTCTATTGTGGAATAGTTCCTTTGGTGGCGATTGAACTTCCTGGAGAAGTATGCCACGAGATGCTCAATGTCATCAGAGTCACTTCTCTGTAGGAGCACAGATACACAAGCTTGGTCGCTAGCATCGACCGCGATGGAGAACGGTTTGTTGAAGTCAGGAGATTTGAGCACGGGGCAGAGACTTCAGGCGATCGAAGGCTCTCTGGCATGCATCATCCCAGGTGAACTTTACGCCTTTCTTCAGTTGGTTAGTTAGACTGAGAGCAATCTCAGCAAAGTTCTTGCAGAACTTGCGGTAGTACCCGATCATTCCAAGGAAGCGGCGCAAAGCTTTTTTGTTGTCAGGAACTGGAAAGTCCATGATGGCTTGGACTTTAGCATTTATGGGTGCCACCTTACCCTAGCCTATGACGTAGCCAAGATAGGTGACAGTAGCACAACCAAAGTCACTCTTGCTCAGGTTAACAGTCAGGTTAGCCTGGGTCAGGCGCTGGAACAACGTCTCTACATCTTTTAGATGTTCTTCCCAGGAGTCACTCCATGTGATCAGGTCATCGATGTACGCACCCGTGTGTGGCAATCCGGCGATTGTAGACTGTATCATCCTTTGAAACGTGGCTGGGGCATTTTTCATGCCAAAGGGTAGGACTTCATACTGGTACAATCCAGATGGTGTAGCAAAAGCAGAGATGCTCTTGGCCCTCTCAGTTAAAGGCACACACCAATAACCCTTCAATAAATCAATCTTGGTCAGAAACTTTGCTTGCCCTACACTATCAATACAATCATCAATCCTAGGTATTGGAAACACATCAGTTCTAGTTACAGCATTGACTTTGCGATAATCTGTACAGAATCTAGTACTTCCATCAGGTTTTGGATCTAGCACACAGGGTGAACTCCAATCGGAGTTGGAAGGTCTGATAATATCATGTTTTAACATGTACTCAACCTCTTTCTCAGCAATCTTTCTCTTTTCAGGATTCATCCGGTATGGATGCTGTTTTATTGGTTTGGCATCACCAACATCTACATCATGAGAGGCTATAGTAACTCTCTTTGGAACATCAGGAAACAAATCCTCATATTTCTTGATCAACCTTTCAAACTGATCTCTCTGTGAGGGTTCTAAGTGCTGGAGTTTTACATCAAGATTTTGCAACACTTCAGTGTTTGACAATTTACATGAAAGAACTTCAGCTTTAATTCTAGGTTCATCATCTTGAAACTCCCCCTCATCTTCCCACGTTTCGACCATTGGAGAATCTGAAGTGACAGCTGCAACCCTAGCATTTCTGTCATGATAAGGCTTTAGCATGTTAATATGACACAATTGTTTTGGTTTTCTCCTATCTGGAGTCTTCACAATGTAATTGAGATCATTGAGTTTTGTCAGAATTTCATAAGGACCATGAAATCTAGCCTGCAATGGATTGGACTGCAAGGGAAACAACACAAGGACCTTTTCTCCTGGTTTAAACTCACGGCTTCTAGCCTTATGATCATACCAAGTTTTCATTTTTCCCTGACTTGATATTAAGTTCTCTTTGGCAAGGTCATAAGCTGCACGCAATCTTTCCTTGAACTTGCTAACATAGTCTAACAGACTGATATGCGGCTCTTTCTCTTGCCATTGTTCACTCAATAATAGCAAAGGTCCTCTCACTTCATGACCAAACACTAGCTCAAATGGACTGAATCCAGTAGACTCCTGCACTGCTTCTCTAGCTGCAAACAACAGCAAATGAACCCCTTCATCCCAGTCTTTCTCATGGTCATAACAATAAGTCCTCATCATTGTCTTGAGAGTGGAATGAAACCGCTCTAAGGCACCCTGACTTTCTGGATGATAGGCACTAGAAAGAATCTGCTTTGCACCTAGTTCATACACAACCTGCTGAAACAATCCTGAAGTGAAATTGCTACCCTGGTCTGACTGAATTTCCCTGGGAAGGCCAAACAACGTGAAGAACTTTATCAAAGCCTTCGAGATTGCAGTTGCCTTGATGTTACGTAGAGGTATGGCTTCGGGGAATCTGGTAGATGCACACATGATTGTCAACAAGTACTGATTTCCAGATCTATTCTTGGGTAATGGACCAACGCAATCAACAATGACTCTAGAGAATGGCTCCCCAAATGCTGGGATAGGCTGCAATGGAGCTACTGGGGGGTCTAACTGGTGTTTTCCAACTACCTGACAAGTGTGACAGGTTTTGCAAAAGTTGGAAACGTCTTTCCGAAGCCCAGGCCAAAAGAAGTGTTTCATGATCTTATCAACAGTCTTGTTAACACCAAGATGACCTCCTAAAGGTAAACTATGAGCCATTGTTAAGAATCATTCCTATAGACCTTCGGAACAACAATTTGCCTGACCACTGCCCAATCTGCATTGGCAGGGATTTCAGGAGGGCGCCACTTCCGCATCAACACACCATCCTTGAGATAATACCCAACTGGAACTGCGTCTATTTCTTTATCAGGAAGGGCTCTCCTTTTTAGTACACAAATTTCAGGATCATTAGTTTGCTCCTCAATCAATCGCTTTCTGGACAGAGACAAGTCTCCAGACACATCAGAATCACCAGACCCATCCGGCTGGCTGAATAGAGAACTGATAAAAGTATCTGATAAGTCCATAGTAACCATAGTAGGCCAATCAGAGTCATGAGGCGAACCACTTGAGTCCTGAATATTCAATGTACTGGACGGCACCACATCATCTTCTTCTTGAGCCTTCTTGGCCATAGCACGAGTCACTGCGCAAGAAGGATACAGAGATGGGTCCTCATCCCCATCTTCAGTGCTCGGCTGTGAAGTAAGATGTACAGGGGGAACTACTTTGCCCCCAGCCAGGTCATTGCCTAGCAACAGAGAAACACCCTTTATAGGTAGACTTGACATAAGTCCCACCTTTACCTGTCCTGTAACTAAATCTGACTTCAAGAATATAGAGCGCAGGGGTACAGATACAGTCCTCCCTTCAATACCTTGTACAAGTATGAAATCCCCTGAAGCGGTCTCATC
This sequence comes from Gymnothorax reevesii, assembly GCA_029721435.1. Taxonomy (NCBI): domain Eukaryota; kingdom Metazoa; phylum Chordata; class Actinopteri; order Anguilliformes; family Muraenidae; genus Gymnothorax; species Gymnothorax reevesii. Next base: position 87,598,772 of record CM056577.1, on the reverse strand, counting down.
ACGTAACTCCATGGAGTCCATCAACAAAAGTGACTGAGAAGCTCCGGTATCCCTTAGGATATATATGGGGACAGGAGTAGTATGCTCATTCAGAGCCACAAATCCCTCTGACACAAATGGAAGAAATTCCTCCCTCAAGAAGTCAGCTGTATCAGGCTTTTTAGCCCCACAAGAAGCAGGTAATTTAGCAGATCGGTAATCTACTACAGGGGTTTCTAACCTTGTTTTCACAAAGGCATTTGGTTTGGTATCCTTTTCTTTTTCTTTCTTAGCTTTAAGGAACCAACAGTTAGTTGTAACATGACCAGATTTCTTGCAATAACTGCAAACTAGACCACTTTTGTCACTGTCAGCTTTCACACTTTGATCAGACCTGTTACTGGATTTCTGAGCACCATCACCAGATTTGTCTTTGTCTTTGGGTGAGGAATCTTGGGTATCACCATAACCCTTTTTCTGAAATTGGGACCATCTATTATTACTGCTAGACTGAAATTTGGACTTATGTGTGAGAACATATTCATCTGCAAATTTGGCAGCTGATTGCAAATTCAGTGCTTGCTTCTCATTAAGGTAGATCTTAACATCGTCCTTATCACAGTTCTTGAATTCTTCAACTAACACCATCTCTATTAGTGAGTTGAAATCATCCTTGACCTCCATAGAAGTACACCAGCGCTCAAAGCAAACCTGCTTTTCATTTGCAAATTCAACATAAGTCTGATTTTTAGATTTCTTCAGACCTCTGAATTTCTGTCGGTAAGCCTCTGGAACCAACTCATAAGCTCTCAAAATAACCTTTTTGACATAATCAGAGGAATCATCTGCAGACAAAGCCGAATAGGCTTGTTGAGCTTTACCCTTGAGGACAGTTTGCAACATCAGAGGCCAGTGTTCCTTTGGCCACTGGCAACTCTTTGCTACCTTTTCAAAACACTGGAAATAGTTGTCAACATCCTTTTCCGAAAACGGAGGCACCAGTTTTACCTCCTGACTGGCACAAAATTTATTTTTAGTTTCAATTTTAATTTTTAGTTGCTCCATTTGGAGTCTTTCTTCTCTATCGAATTTCTCTAATTCAAAATCTCTCTGTCTTGCAAATTTTTCTAGCTCAAATTCTCTTTGTTTTTCTTTTTCCTCCCTTTCTATTTTCTCTTCTCTTGCTAATTTTTCTCACTCAAACTGCCTTTGTTTTTCTTTTTCTTCCCTCTCAAATTCTCTTTGCTTTTCTTTTTCCTCCCTTTCTTTTTCTCTTTCCTCCCTTTCAATCTCTAGCATTTTTAATTTAAGTTCCATTTCTATATTTGGATTTTCCACTGGAAACTGTTCCAGATCTCCTGGTGCAAACACATTTTCATCAATGTAATATTCAACTATCTCTCGAGCCAGTCTTGCTTTTCGCATGGCTGGCTTCACCTCTGTCAGCTCTAAATGTCTGCAAATTTCTAGCAGTTCTGTCTTTTTAAAAGACTTCAAAACCCCTACGGTTGGTGATGCCAAGAAATCATCCATTGCTGTTGTCAATATATATGTATTCAATTAAAAATAATCAATTTTACAATTTGAAATGTTAGATTTTCAATAAATTACTCACAAAATGGTCTATCCCGGACCTTGAGCCCCCAATTTGTTATGGCCCCAATTTGTTATTACATTACAACATAACTGCAACAGCAAGGGATGACAGACACAGTTTTAACAACTAAAACACATTTAATTTTTAAAACAAAGACAATAACGACTAAGCAACTAACAACTAAGACCAAGATTGAATTATGTACAAAACATAAATATTTACACTCCCTTTTCGTGGGGGTGGCTTGGTGATGTCCTGGATGATGAAAATGCTCAAACACAGGCAAAGAAATCCACAAAAGAAACGTCACAGGTCTTGAACAGAATGGCATGTCTGGTCATCTTCTTGCAATTTCTCCTACTACTTTACTGTCTCAATTATTTTCCTTATATACTCTTTTGCAGACCCCACCCACATTTAGACCTCTTTTTTTATTTTCTGAGACTTGCCCCAGACATGTCCAGGACATGTCTAAACATGACTCCAGTCTGAGCTTAACAAAAAAAAGGTAAATACTGCCATCTAGTGGCCTATATTCACATTCCAGAAGGAACCTTCTAGAATTCTTTGAAGAGGCCATCAAGACTACAAAAAAAAAAAAACTTCTCAAAAAAGTTCAGAGAAGAGCCACTAAACTAATTCCAGGTAAAAAAGTTAAGAGCTAGGAGAAGAGGCTGAAGATCCTTAATTTCTTTAATCTAAGGCAGGTTTCCCCAAGCTTTCCCAGAAAGTGGTTACAGTGGGTGCAGGCTTTCATTGCAACCAAGCAATTACACACCTGAAACTACTAATCAACCCCTGGACTCTTTGCTAATAAGCTTGATTAGTAGCATCAGGTGTGTAGCTGCTTGGTTGCAATGAAAGCCTGCACCCACACCAGCCCTTTCTGGAAAGATTGGAGACCCCTGGTCTAAGGGAAAGGAAACTTAGGTTTGATCTGATTGAGGTCTTTAAATATGGTAAAGGTATTAACAAAGTGAATTATCTAGGATTGCTTAGGCCTAGTTTTGTTTGTTGAACTTGGGGTCACAAATGGATGTTGGCCAAGGGTAAATTTAGCACTGACATTTGGACAGATTTTTTCACCCAGAGACTAATCTCAGAATGGAATAGCTTGCCTATCCATATTGTTGATGCAGATACCGAGGGAATTTTCAAGAACTGGCTTGGTTTAGCGCTAGATACTATGGAATTATGGAGTATTTCAGTAGATTTACTATAGTGCTAAGAAACTGGCGAGCCTAGATGGGCTGAACGGCCTGTTCTAGCTACTCATGTTATGCTATGTTAAAACAAAAAACAAAAAAAAAAAGAAACACAATGTTTTCTCTTAAATTTTTAAATTAAAATTTTTTTACATTTTTCTCTTAAGAGAAAAAATAAGAGAAATAACCTCCAGATGCACCAAACACTCTTACCGTCCAAATCTGCCCTTACCTAGGTGTGCTGAATTCTAAATCCCACTTGATCGTAAATTGGAAGCGGGTGGCCGGGTGTCTTAAATTAGCACATACTGTATGACACACACTAAACACCACATAAGGGCAGGTAACGTGCCGTGTGTAAAGAGCCGACTGCTCATGGCAATCTAGGGGCTTTCAAACTACGATTGTATGATTGTTCCATACCGTGCCACCGTTCCATACTGTGGCACGGTATCGCCCACCAGTATATAAGGGGTTTTTTTTTTTACCTTAGTCCTAATTAGGATCAACTGGCCAAACACTTTTGCCCAAGACTTAAATAATAAAATCATTATAATTTCTCAAAAACATAAAACAATAAATACTTGTCTGTATGATGCATTTTTAATGTTTAGGTTTTAAAACTTGTGTTTCTGTGCATTGGACAAGCAATTTGTGGACAGAGATAACACTTCTATCTTTTCTCTTATCTCGGTTAGAGTGCTCTCGACCAATTGTAAAAGTTTCTCTTACCTGAGATGAGCAAAAATATAATAACATTGGTGCAGCCCAGAAATCAATGGGTAAGAACAAAATAAGAAAAAAATTGGGGATACGAACAAAAATAAGAGAAAATTTGTTCTAATATCGCTTCTTGCATGGACCCTTTGACTCATAATTTCACAATTTGAAAAATGTGATTCTTTTTGGTTTAGTGTGGATATCAAATATTGTAGTGATGACAAACTAAATTGAGTTGATTTGACCAAAAGGTAAAAGGTATTTTTGTGCTACACAGCATTTGCCCGTGTTAATATACTAGCAGTTTAGCGTATTAAAACCTTGGCATGGTGGTTTCTGAAACGGGTCTAATCCTCTCTGTATTTGCCACAACACAAGAAAAAGCCAAGATGCCATGTTCCCCGATGCATGAATTATTGACGGCCTCATGCCTGACTGCGTGCGTAGTCCATCCTATCAGCTCTCACACCAAATAACCTCATGGTCTTATTCCACTGGTAATCAAGTGGCATTGAAAACTGGACATAATATCAGGTCGTTCATTCTGGTCTCAACTGGCAGCCTTGTGAGGAATATGCCCTTCCGTCTCCTCACTCAGGTTTTAGTTGTTCAGGTTAGTGGTCTGAGGTGACATCAAGTTCAGTACATAAAACAAGTGAAAACTCATGAACTGCTTAAGAACTGACTTATGACACCCATTTACTGATGCGTTATACAACCCCATTTCCCAAAAGGTTGGGGCACTGAGTAAAATGTAATTAAAGACAGAATGCAATGATTTGTCAGTGACTAAAACCCTACATTGAATAGGTCAAAAAACTGGTCGGTAACAGAGTTACAAATTTGTAACTCCGTTATCGTTCAGTTTTTTTTTGTTTTTTTGCCTTTTTCACCAATATAAATCAAATAAACAAAATTAGCTATTTTGGTTTTTGAAGTACTGGGGAAGATCGACACAAAGCCATTTAAATTTCAACTCTAATTTACTTAGTTCTGGAGCTATGATACAAAATACACCGCTCTGTTACCGTGTGATGTGGCCCACTTTGCACAACATCCCAACTTTTTAAGAAATGGGCATTGTTATTAAGACACCATTACATTTTTCCATCAACTGTTTTGAATCTCCGGGAGTTATTCTGGAAAGATGATGTTCTTTCAAAGTGGTGAGATGACACTATGGTGCTGTTGCCCTAACAGATAGCACACAAGTCTTCCTTTTCATAACAGAACAGCAAAGGCACACATACACTTTCACAGAGACTGAAAATGGGACCTTGTATGACCTGACCATATTTAGTTAAGAAGAGAAAAAAAATTGCCCTCAATTGTTAATTTAGGCAATTTAAAGGTCACTACGGTCAGAAATTCTGCATGCTAAGATGCAACAGGACAACTAAATTTTCTGCTTGAAATTCAGATTTTAAAATTACCTTGCCACTGCCAATCAGTAGAGTTCCTAGAGGAACTAAGTAGTATGTCGTTTAGAGAAATGGTGTGTATGCCGAAGCAGGGTGGTACTGGGATCCCAGGGCAGGCAGGGAGATAAAGTTGGGTGACTGTAGGTCGACAGCGCATGGAAAGGGCGTGCACGCCGTACAGCGACTGCTCCTCCAGTGGTTGAGGTCTCAAACCGATTCCGGCCCTTGCAGGAACTCAGAATGGCCCCTGACCCTGAGAGTGAGGGGACTGATTGGCCTCTACCCCTCAGAAAAGAGAGTTATTGATAGTGGGGGACTCAATACGTAGAGGAATAGGGAGCTTAGTCTGTTCCTGCGACAAGGAGTCTCGTACGGTGTGTTGCCTACCTGGTGCCCAGGTAGGAGACCTCCTGGAGCGTGCGGACAAGCTCCTGGCCAGAGCGGGGAGGGATCCAGTTGTCATGATCCATGTTCTCAGTCTTAATAATTAACTGAAGGTTCACTCCGAGAGCCCTCCACAGTTAACAGGTGCGGCTTGTTCTCCCTGATTAGGAACAGGTCAGGACTAATAATTGTTCTAAATGGAAGTTTTGTGCAACCCAATTCTCTGTTCGTGTTCTGAATTGGACTGAATATAGCCCATGATTTAATTGCTGTTAGATCGCATACGGAGAGATACCGTGTCTTCGGTTGCCAGTTACGATAATTGGAAAACGCGTCATTAAATGATATTGATTGAGAACCATAATTGCAGTCAAAAAGGGACGTGTGTCAGCACCCCCGCTGGCTACGCCACTGTCGGCAAGTACACATTGTTCTAAAAATTTATAGAGATCGGTAATCAACACGGTATATCGAAATGTATTTATGACCACAATGACGTTTCATGACACCATCAAAATGAAGACATTTCAATGATAAACCTACCTGGTCCGCCATCTTGGATTTACTTCACTGGAGGCAGCCATTGAGTCATTGATACCAGGGCCTCACTTGGAGCACGAGTGCAAAGCGGCACGGGCACCAGGCTGAGTGGGTGTAAACACTGTCACTGTTGCCCAAAAGTAGACTTGAATTTCTTTTTCCTCTGCCCAGCGAGTAAAATGAAAAATATTGCACAAATAATTAAAATTTTCCGGGCAGAAAGACCTCCATCTATCAATCCATTATCTAAAGTGCCTCCTTGTAGGGATCGCAGGAAAAGACTTACTATAAAATCATTGATATTATCTCAAAATCTTTTTTTTTATTTTGCAGTGAAATATGTTTGTTTTTGGTATCACAATAAAGACCCTAAATTAAATTCATAGATGATATCATGCTGCCATATTCTGCCCTGGAAAGACTCTGCAGCGAACCAGCCTGATCCAAGTAAATCAGTGAAAAGCTTGAGAATATTTTGTGCTGCTTGACATTGTACAGTGTCTTTTGCCACTTTGCCCTCTAGTGGTAAAATTTGTGTAATGCATAAAACACAATTCTGACATCTTGAACCATTATACAACGTTATATAGACGTCTTATATACAATACATCTTGATCAAATAAGATGGACGATAGATCATTGTCCTGGAAAGTTGACTCCCTGAATGTGAGACAATTGAGGGGAAAATCTGAGCATTTATGGAGCGCCTTTATAGTGGGAATATTCTTAATCATAGCTCTGATTGCTTTATGCTTAATCCCACACCTCCCAACTTCAAAATCTTTTCTGTTTAAAATTTTCGAGAAGCCACCTAGGGTCACTGTGCCAGGAGATATGACAGGAGATGTGAATTGGCTCAATGAGACTCTCGCACTTCCAGCCACTCTGAGTGAAGGTGGAGATGGAAGGGGGCACAGGTGGTCCCCTTGCACCTTGGCATCATGCACCTCTTGGGTATCCTCTGGGTTGCTTGGCAACAAGAGCCAAGTCTTGCAATGGGTGGTTGCCAGGTGCACTGCCCAGGACACATCTGCAAATAAAAGAAAACATTCAGTCCAGTACAGCACATGCACTGCTTATGAGCACATTCTTCTCTGTGATGGCAAGCAGGCAAATATATAGTTCCACATTTAAAATGCAGAGAGAACAGTGTACCAAGCTAGCTATGGATTGAGGATCAGCACCCACCCTCTGGGCTGTGTCTCTGGCAAGGCTGTTGCTTGTGCGGCGTTCACTACCTTCCTACTGCCTCAGAGTTCCACCCGAATAAGTAAGCTGTATTTTGCACTTCTGAAAATACTTTCCTATGCCACAACAAAAAGTGGCCATCTGGACAATATAAAACACACAATTGTAAGTAAAAAGAAGAATAATGGGAAACATTATATGTTACATAGTAAAGTGAACCGATCCTAAACTGTTCGCCAAACCTCCTAATTTAGTATCATCCGCAAATTTAACTAATTTGCTTTCAATATTCCTATCAAGGTCATTAATGCGGATGAGGAAGAGCAGGGGTCCCCAACACCAATCCCTGAGGGACTCCACGCCCCACCATACCCAGTTTAGACGAAATCCCACTGACCACCACTCTTTGTGTTCTGTCCTGTACCCAGTTCTGAATCCACTACAGAATACCTCCTATATTTCCAATGGAGCTCATTTTAAAAAATCATGCTGTATGGTATCGAATGCTTTCTGAAAATCCAAGTACATGATGTCCTAAGCCCTATTCTAATCATAATGGTCTCACTTCTTGTACATGGGTATTATATTGCCCTGCTTCCAATTATTTGATATTCCTCCAGTTTCTAAAGACTGTCTGAAGATAGTTGAGAGTGAGATGATCTCACTAACTTCCCTGCGCACTCAAGGGTATGAGCCATCAGGACCTGCCGCCTTACCTGTCTTTAGTTTATGCAACTTGTCTAATACTTCATCATCCCAAACCTCAATCTCTGCTAAATAATTTTGAGCGTTCAAAATGCCTCCTGGCCTAATAAAACTCAATTCCCTGGTAAAATTCTCAACAAAGTAACTACACAAAGTAACAAAGATGTTATTCTCATAACACTTCATAATCTCATTCATGATGGCACATGGAAACTGTGTACCAAATTTGTAAGTAACAGACTACTAGGGGGCACTGTTATCAGCATATATACAACTGCATGGGTTAGAAAAAAAATATTTTTGCTTTTATTACTATAATAACCCAAATCATTTGGGCCTATTAGCAAAAAATTCAGCATGCAAAATTTAGATTTTATGAAAACAGGAGGGGAAACAAAATAGCCTAAAGCCCTTCATCCAATGGTCATAGAATTCTGTGTATGTGCTCTGGAGACCATTCTGGTGTAAAGTTACCAGAGAAATTTTGATGTTTTCAAGTTAGCAGTCAATCAATTTTTAAGTTGGGCCAACAATGGCTGTATGGCCAATATCTTGTAATGTCAGTGTTGAAGCGTAAATGAACTTAAAACTCTCATTCATTACAACTTTCTATGGAAGCACACCAAATTTAGTAAAATCTCAACAATTGATGCCACTGCAGTTGACACAGTTCAATATATCAAGCACCACATAAGCAAAATATCTGAAATTTGGTGTACTTATTCTTGGCCTCTTTTGCTTACATTTCTAGAAGTGCCAATTGGCTCCCTCAACAAAACAGCTAAAATTAGTAAAAGTGGCAGCTATCATATCCCCAAATCGCAGTCAGATTCTATAAGGTTGGCCAAAGAGCCAATGCATGCAATCAAAGTAACGACATCTTTGGCAGTAACTCCCCATTGTACATCAAACATTCAACCTAGGGCATAGGCTTGCTTATGGACCAATATCTTGGGAAGCCAGATTGTCCCTACCAATATTTCAGCAAACTCATTGTCATCATCTCTCGAGATAAGCCATAATAGACCCAGTTGTGGAAGGTACCTCTCTATTTTGCGCATTCTAGTATTTGATTGGTTGAAAGGGAGGGGCTACCTGAAGGCTGAAAGTCAAGTGTAAATTAACCATCCTATTAAAGTAATAAATATTTGTTTTTGTCAAAAGTGGTGCTTGAGATGTGCAACTAGATCCCCGGCTTTGATTACATGGTGTTTGCAGTGGCTTGTCCGTTGAAGGGAACCGTAATTTGACATTTGTTCCAGATTTTTCTTCATCACACGGCTATAGCACTTTTCCCATGTCCCAACTCATGACATATATTTGATATTACCTTAGGTACGTATCACTTTTAAGGAAATTGTATTGTCTGAAAGCTTGAGAAAAAAATATTGTTCCATGCTATCAATATTAAGCCAACCTAAATGCCAAGTGTAATGTTGGGAACTTGAATCGGTACAGTTTAGCACTGTGGCAGGCTAGCTAACTGCCACTCTCATAACTCAGTGTGCTTGCAGTGCCTTTCCATAGCTAACCATTATAGAAGTAGCTATTCGCCCTGCTCTGGGGTGAATTGGGGGAAAGAGATCGGATATCTGCCCCGCAACGTGGCAGACAAGAGAAGCAGTTCTGCTATTTGCGCCGTTGTGGGACAGATAAGAGAAGCACTTCTGCTATTTGCCCCGCAGTTGGGCGAATAAGAGATTTCATTTTATAATCCGCCCCGTTTTTTGATCTTTTGCACTGAACCGCCCTGGGGCATATAGCCTCTTCCAACCATGCTGTAACATGAGTTTTTTAAGCTAGCGAGCCAATGTCAGCTATCCACTCAGTTGACAGAGGAAGAAAACCGAGAGGCCACAAAAAAGAGGCGATATAAGAAGCTTTTTTTTGCCATCCAGGGCGTTAAGTGATCAAACTGACTAGTCAGAAACAGTTAACAAATTAAAGTGAAAACTTGCTTGAAAGCGACCTAAATTTGCTTTTTATTGGAAGATAATGTCAACTGATGTTAGTAAATTATACTTGCTAGTTTCTACTAGCAAACTAAACCTGGATTCTGTCACATGTTAGCTCGTAGTCAGAATGCTTGCTGTAGTAGACATAACACGGGCGGATATATCAAATTATGAGGTTAATATCAGTCTCAAAATCCTGTGACGGTCATTAATGTACCAGCCGATACCTGTACTATGCATGGGCTATATGTGCGGCCACTGTTTTTACAGCTGATTGATTTAGCCAGTTTTACTTGCAAAAACGACTTCAAAATGTAGTTTACACTTCATAACTAAGTTCGAAACCTGGCGCATGGTCTTTATCACACAGTAAAACAGGTGTTTGCAGAAAACAGATTCATTATTCACAGTGGTTTCAGAGGAGATTTGTGAAATTACGAAAATCGCCAACTCAGTAATAATGTTTAGATTATTTTTTAAGCGGGAACCACGTCAGCGAGCTGTGGAGGATACAGATTTTTCTCAGCTTCAGGGGAGGTCCTAATTATGAATTATAGCAGTGGTTCTTAAACTCGGTCCTGATGCCCCACTGTGTATGCTTGTTTTTGTTCCGACCACAAATGCGATCTTAGGATTTTAACAAGCTGTTGATTTGCCTTAATTAGGTGCATTTATGTTTGGAGCTGTTATTTATACTCTTAAGCCACATTTGACAAATCTGCACATGCCATGAAGAGTTAAAATTTCATTGCCACAATGAGATATGTTAGAATCCAGTACATATAACTGCAGAGGGAAATTTGACCGAACCCTTAATTAGCGTAAACAATCAATAGGTTCCTCATTGGGGAAACTGTCAACACGTGGTTGCAAAAACCAGCAATTTATTTGGCAAGTCGCACCTGTTTCCTTTCATGTTCATTTTATTAAGTTTAGACAAATTATATTGAAAGAATTCAAAACATCTGTGTTCAGCAACCCAATTTGGAGCTTTCTGATTTTCTCAGAGTTTAATTTGATCTGTTTAGAAATGTTTTTACCTGAAAATCTTCACAATATGGAAAAATAAGCATAACATGTTTGAGGGTTTTTATTCGTCATGGCACAATGGATATGTCCATAAAAGTGCGCTAAAGGTAGTAAATAACTGCTCTAAAGATAGATTTCAGCTAATCAAGACAAATCGAAATCTTGTTAAATCCTAAGATCGCAATTGTGGTTGGACCAAAAACCAGCACACATAGTGGGGCACCAGGAACAAGTTTGAGAACCACTGAATTATAGAATGGAATTATTAGAGTAGAAGCCCACAGGGTTTAGCCTAGCTGAAAAGCGAACCAATTTTCTCTTGTGTAATACTGCTGCGTGTACATCCATGAGAATAGAAGTTTGCCGGGCCTCTGGTGCTGGGTGTGGCCAGGAGGGCTGTCACACAAGACCAAAAATATTGAGCTAGATCAGCTCAAAAGTGTACCACATGAAACAATGCCAAAATGTACCCTACATCCTCAGAAATGATAAACAGGCACTGACAGACATTTCTGGTGGTGGGACACTCCCGCCAGACTTGCGAAACTCCCCCTCCAGAATTGAGCTAGATCAGCTGAAATCCAAACGGAATGAAATCAACTGGAGATTGTTCAACACCATCCCAGGTATCATGAATGCCCACTGCTGAGCCGCCAGATAGCTCACTCGGTTAAAGCACCACAATGCAGAGCAGAAGTGTTCTATCACGGCGCGGGTTCGAGCCCCGGTCGTACCAACCGGCAGTGGTCGGCAGCTTTTGTCAGAGAAGCGCACGATTGGCCATTGTGCTACAGGGATGCAAATTGGGAAGGGTCTGCCGGGAAGGGTAATATCAAATGGTTGCTTTGTTCATTGCCTAAGTGCCTCCTGTTGGCGAGCCAGGTGCTCGTCAGGAAGATTCTGAGCTTGTTCATGTTTGGGTATCCTCCACCCTTGTTCTAAACTTGCAAGGATTCAACCAATGAGTGTATAAGAAGTGGCTGACAGGCGCGTGCTTCGGAGGAGAGCTGAGAACTGTCTGCACTTTCCTGAATTGGCAACACCGGGTCGCATACGAGCAAGCCTTGTACATAGTTCCCCAGTTGGGCATTCCAGATTCAGGTGGGATTGAAAATGCCAAATTTTCTCTTTTAAAAAAAATTAAAATAAAAATAAAATAGATGCCCACTGCCAGACAGTTTCTGTTGTGGGGTCAGGGGTGTAAAGTCCAGGTTCAGAAAGTAAAAATCCAGAACTTTATTCCAACCACCTGGATTTACTTCAGACAGGAGATAGAGCCAATATGAGTGATCAGCTCGTTCTGTGGGAGGGAGAAAAACTTGGCAGGACTTTTACTTTCTGACACCTGGATTTTACACCTTTGGGTGAGGTACCCCTGACAGACACGCCTAAACGGCCAATCCTACATTTTTCACAGATTTGTGAATTATAATCTTGTCTTCATACATTTAGAAAATAAATGTAGATTGAAGTAGATTTTCAAATTTCAACTTTTTTATTCATAAGTTTAACAGGGTGGCCCAGACGATTTCCCAAAGACAGTGTGTATTTTTGTCCCTGTTTATCTTCTGAATGTATGGAAGTATGAGGACGCCCACCACAGAAATAGTTTGGCAGTAGGCATTCATGATACCTGGGACGGTGTTGAACAATCTCCAGTTGGTTTCATTCGGTTCGGATTTAAGCTGATCTAGCTCAATTTAAAGATGTGACCCTTTGGGCATGTCTGTCAGGGGTACCCCACCAGAGAAACTGTCTGGCAGTTGGCATTCATGATACCTTGGATGGTGTTGAACAATCTCCAGTTGGTTTCATTCAGTTCGGATTTCCGCTGATCTAGCTCAATTTAAAGATGTGGCCCTTTGGGCATGTCTGTCAGGGGTACCCAACCACAGAGACTGTCTGGCCGTGGGCATTCATGATACCTGGGATGCTGTTGAACAGTGTCCATTTCTGAGGATGTCGGGTGCATTTTGGCACGTGTTTCATGTGGTACACTTTTGTGCTGATCTAGCTCCATATTTTTGGTCCTGTGAGACAGCCCTCCTGGCCACACCCACCCCCAGGGGCCCAGCAGACTTCTATTCTCATGAAAAGCGATATACATGCAGCAGTATTACGCAAGAGAAAATTCGATTGCTTTTCAACTAGGCTAACCCCTGTGAGCTCTTGCTCTATATAGGGAAAGCATTAACGTTAGTCTCATGGGGCCGGTTGCACCAACTGGTCTTAACTAAGCCTGCTCGTAACTGCTAAGTTGGTCTTAACTCAGACCAGTCTTTACTAATACACATACTAATTGACTAACAATCTCTCAGCAGTTGTTCAATTCTAATCTCCGCCTCCTTGCCTATCCCTAATTATCTCTACTTAAAGTTTCTGTGGATTTTCCTTTGTGCTTTCCTTTTCTTTTATCTTGGCACTTCAGTACTCCCTAACCGGAGCTGTTGTTTTGTACTTAGGTTTGTCTTGTGATCCCTGTCTGCGTTTTGGCTACAGCCAAATTCATGTAATTAGTTTATTCCTCATGTGTCTCTCCCTGATCATTGTTACCATTGATTGCACCTGATCTCCCTGGTCATGTGTTTACCCCGGATGTGTATATAAGATGTCTGTTTGGTTCACTTTCTTGTCAGATCGTTCTCCCTAGTTTTCTCGTGCCACGGTTCTCGCCTTGATTTCTGTTTATCTGTTTATCTTTCTAACTGGATTGCCCGACTTTCGATTTTTGCCTTTGTGATTTTGGATTATTGTTGCATCTGTGTGTTTTGACCATTTTTCTGCCCGGCTACAATATCTGTTTGCTGCCCTGGTAACAATTCGGATTACGTTCTGTGGATTCTGGCTTGCTTCTCTGATAGAACTATTCCTGTGTACCAGACCCATTTCTGTCCGACTACGATTACTGTGATTGCTGCCCTGGTTTTTGATACTATTTTTGCCCAACTTGATTTTGACTTTTGGATTGTGGACTCTGTACTGTTGCTTTCTGCCCTGCGGGGGTTCTCCCCATTTACCAATAAAACAAGCTCTACGCCATTTCCTGGTTCTCGCGACTGGTTCCTGATCGCACCATTACATGTACTGCATAATATACTTGGCTAAATCAATAATCAATTCATTTGGCGGGTTAGATGTACTATCACGGCCTTCCAAATAAAAGCGTAACGCTTCCAACCGGTTATCATGAGGAATATTCGTATACAGGCTTGCAATGTCAAGAGTTAAAAGAAGGACATCATTAGACAAATCGTTGAGATCTGATATTTTCTCAACAAAATCAGTAGAGTCCTTAATATAAGCCGGAAGGGACTGGACAAAGGGCTTAATAAAGAAATCTACAAATTTTGACAGGGGAGACCATAAGGCGTCAGTTTGTGCCACAATAGGGCGACCTGGCGGATTATCAAGAGACTTGTGTACTTTCGGTAGTGTATAGAACACAGGCCGTATGGGGTGCTGGCAATACAAGAAATTTAATTCTGCCTCGGTAATCCAACCCCTAGTTTTTGCCTCTTCAAGGTAAGTAAATATTTCCTTCTGATGGGAAATGGTAGGGTCATGATTTAGCTTTTTATTGAACCTTTTATTGGATAATTGAGACAAAATTTCTTGTCTATACATAGTTGCGTCCTGAATACAGATTCCACCGCCCTTATCAGCGGGTTTAATCACAATTTCTTTATCATTCATCAATTCGGATAAAGCAATTCTTTTACTCCTAATGAGGTTGCATGAGGCTGTGCGTTGTTTTCTATTAACCAGCCACATAATCATGCTCCACAACTCTACAAAACGTATTGATGGATGCATTAGTTGTGCTTGGACAGAAAGTGCTCTTGGTTTTAAAACCAGGAATAGACACGCTACTGGCAGGACTTACACTATTTGAAAAAAGTGACGTAACTTAATCTGTCTGAAGAGTGGCTAAATTGGCTTTTGTAAGGAGGGGGAGTCCTTCTTCACTCAGCGGTCATTCTCTTGCAAGACATTTTTTTTACCTTGCACCATTGGCTTAATACGTATTTAATCAACTTATGGCCTACTAAATTATATCTCACATTCAAATATCGGTAACTTAATAAGACTACATTTCACTATCAATCTACACAGTCATTTGTAAAACGTATTCACAATACACACAATCAATTCACATATTAGCAACATTTATGTCCATCTCATCAATCTACGCATCAATTATTTGCATTGTTTACATCTCACCATTAATTCATATAGTAATTTACATCTCACACATACATCTACATGTCACAACATCAAACCACATATCAGGAGACCATTTAAATTTTTTATTTATTTAAATAACTTCCCAAATAGGACTCGGGTCAAGTTTCTTCCCTCTTTCCTGCCTCTGCCTACATCCTATATGGTCTGCCGACCTCCGGGTCATAACCCACTTCTTCACAAGTTTGGTTGGGTTCCACATTTCTAATGGTGGACCCACTAGGTTTATAAACATCAAACAGGACAGATTATCAATTTTAAGATGGTTCCGAATGGTTGAAATAATAGTGTTCATGAGTGAAAATCCTCTTTCACATTCTGCTGTGCTTACAGCAAGTGTATCTGCTACTTGTTTTAATTTGATTTTAATTTTGAGTCCTCCCCTGAGTGGCATGGTTTCATCGTCCTTAAAGTCCCGGAAATCTTGTTTCACACAAGAGTAATTTATTTTCAGACGATTGCATAGCTGCCTTAATTCCAGCTCTCCAAACAGCACTGGTACAGGAGTAGGTCAGGTTTCAGGACATTAAGTTGTTCATAAAGTTCTGTTTCCTCCTCTGTGACCATCCTGCGCGGCAAACTATTACTCAAAGCATCAAAGAATTTCTGGGGTGGAATCATTGTTTGCCTCCCACCTGTTCTCACTGTCACCCTTTTGAATACACCCTCCTCAACAGCCTGACAAGCAAGTTCATATTGTGGCCCTTTTGTCTCCTTCATTGCTGAATAAATGTCAGCCTGTCTTTTAATTTTTTTTAATAGCTTCAGAAAAATGGACGTCCCTGTTTTTTAATGCTTAAGACAAGTCTTTTAGCTCTTCTCATAAGTCCCAGATTTTTAATGAAGCCTGCAGAAGACAGTTTTTCTCCCAGCCCTCCATACATGCACCTCTCTGAAGAGGCTCTTGCCACATCTTGACTAGCACTTATGAAGTGCTAATGCAGAGCGCTATACATGTTCCACACAGCCTCAACAGTTCTGTAGGAGGAGGCTACCCACCTTACATTTGAAACACGACCTATCTTGTGCAACTGTGTTCCCTCTGATTCTGCTGCTTTGTCTAGTTCTCTAAGGTTCTTTGGAGATTGGTTTTAGAGACTGTACAGTTTGTCTAGGAAACTTCTAAAGTGATTAGTCTCAGTACAGCACTTTACTGCATCACCAACTGAAAGTTCCAGCCTGTGATTGAGACAGTGCCAGCCAACAATGTTAGGGTATTTCTCTTTTAGCTTTACATACACCCCTGCCTTTTAACCCAGCATCACTGATGCCCCATGTGAACAGAACCCAAGAAAGCATTCCTTTAGAAAGTCATCAACTAATCCATTGTCCATGAGGCAGTTGGGCAATGCATCAGTTATGCCATCTGCTTTAGTCTGCTCCAGCTCAATGACATTTAAGAAAAGGGTAAGTGGGTCTGAATTTTGCACAGCTGCTTGCATATATACAACCAAACAAGATTTTTTGCTAACTGTAGTGCACCAATCAGAATAGACACCTTGGGCCTTGTACACCTGTTACTCGCCATCAGGGCAATGAAATGTACAATATCTGTGCACAAAACATTAGTATGCAGGACTCGTCCCATGTTGAGTCCATTGATTCTTTGCAAATCTATGAGGCCACGGTGATCTGTGAATGGTCTATTACTTTTGGCAATGTAATATGCCATTCTGAAGACTCAGAATTCAGTGGTGCTCAGTTGTTCTTGCTGTGCTCTACGAAAGCTGGCATCTAATGACCTCTCAGCTTTTGTCTGACAAATTGACTCTGCCAGTTTGTGACTGTTTGATGTTTTGTGGTCATGTAGTTTTTTTCTCAGTGATTTCATTTGTTTTTCCTTTGTGTTGCCATATAAGTGACTTTGGCATTTTGCCATTCAGAAGAAAATGAATGTTTGTTGGACCCTGACCTTAAAACCCCTGGTGAACCTGCATCTCTACAGACCTCACATCCTAGAGCTTTATTTGAAGCAAATATGAAAGGAAATTTGGTTTTGAAATGTTCGTATTGTCCCGAAGTCCAGCATATTGGCAAATTGCTGCTGCTGCTGCTGCTGCTGGGGGCTGGGGCTAGGCCTGGGATGCTGCTGCTGGGGGCTGGGGCTGTGACATCTTTGTTTAGGGCTTTGCTGCTGCTGCTTCAGACTGTACTACTGTTAAATTCATAAAATATCATGATTCCTAATTCTAAACATGGATTTCAATAACATTTTTATTCTTTGTCAAAATGACCTCAACATACCCCGTGAAAAAGTGTCTCAAGGTCCGCTTCATTGTCAGTCAGAATTATGTTCATTCAGCGACTGAATAAATAGATACCATCAGTTTAGCTAATCAAACAACTACAGGATGAGTCTACCGGCATATATGGTAGTCTCACTGGCTCAAATACTTGGTTGAATAAATCAAATATGAGCTATGGTATTATAAAGAATTATGCTACACTAGGACACTGGCAGTCAACATATTTGATGTGATGCATAACTAGCAAAGCAACCACTACAAAAGCATCCATCCACACTGCTATATACACCTTTAATCACGTGTCCTGAAGTAGGCTACCTGCCTCTCTACCTGCCCATAGGAATAGTTAAAGGGGACCTAACATGCTGATCCTTCTTTAAATACATATTAGTAATGTTATAATGTTGGTTGTTCATGCTAAACCTCTGAAAAGTTTCTAAACATAAGATACAGGGATTTTGCCGTAATCCGAGAGCGTTATTTTGTGAGCGTGATTTCCCAAGATCTTCTCGAGATCTGGGTAAAACCTGACGTCAGGTTGTGCTGTCCAATTAGTACAGACCTAGCCAGAGCCAACCACTGCACTGGACCTGCCCACACCGGAAACTATTCTGGCAGGCACTAACAATGGCAGGTCATACTATGCCTTAGTAGCGTTGACACTTTTGGATTTACAAAAGAAGAAACACAGATCATTTGAGGTGCAAATTTGTTAGTATCTCTCCCAAAGCTACTTGTCCGTTTACTTTGGGACGTGAAGAAAGACAAATATTTCTCTTCCTAAAGATGATGCCACCAGAAATCAGTGGGTAGCTTTTTTGTTTGCCGGCCGCGAACAGCCACGGCCAAAGGGAAGGTTAGCTGCTTGTGCTCAGCATTTCACCAAAGACAGCTTTGTAAATAAAGGATAATTCGACACAGGATAAGCATTTGAGCTGCTTCGCAAACCTGAAGCAGTTGAATCGATCAAGCGCTCGGAGCCACAAGCTGTAAGTAACCATATAACAGCAAATAATGTAAGTGAAGCTAACGTGTTACGGGTGGCTAGCAGGACCGCTAACGATAGTTAGCACGAACAACTGGCCTCAAACACAGGCTTTGTAAAATATCTGAAGATAAAGTCTGTATCGGTGGCGACTGTTCGTGACACACAGACACAGAAGCTGTAAGTTGCTTTTACTGCATAAGCCAACCGGACGTGATAGCCAGTTGATTGTGGCTGTGGAACAGGGGCTAACCTAGCCAAGTTCCTGTTGCTAATGTTCGTGTCCTAAATATGCAAGAGTGATATCAGGGGAAATTCTACAGAAGGTGTGTGAACATAAACCTCATTTGAAGCTAACTTTTAATACTTGTTTGTAATTTGGATGCTTGGTACAACAGTTCACAGTAACAGACCTTGCTGTCTGTAAAGCCTGTATTGCAAGGGTTTGTCTCTGTGGTTATGACTGCTCAGTTACCAGCTACAGCATGTGTCGTGGTAATTAAAAATGCTTCTGGTTAACTTATATGCAGTAATTCTGATCGGTTTGCTTCTGTTACTTTGGTAAGCATCAATGTGGCAGTTTCATCATAACGTTGCCTGATTGTAGCCACAACAGTTAGTGATTGCTTCACTTATCCATGACTGGGATCAGCCAGATACTTCACAAATGTCTGAGCAAGCTCTCTGGTGCTACCATGAAAGCAATGCGCAACGCAGAAGCTCTACCGGTTTACAAATGATTTCTCTGCACTACCTTGACATAATTTCATCCCCCTTTAAAAATTGTTGTGGCTAATAAAATGCCAAAAAAGGCATAGATTAAGTAGGTAATTCTTTGCTGCAGAAGTAATCAATTCGCTAGTTCCACATAAGCAACTTGTCCTCGCTTACGGAACTTATGACCTGCAAAACTTGTATCGTGTTCATAACATAACCGAGCTCTCTCTAGCTGTCGCGTACTATCCATGAAGCTGCTTTCACATCAGATACAATTTTCCCGAACTTGTTTGCCAAGTTTTTGGTGCATTTCACTATTGCGTACAATGCGAAAACATTTTCTCTCACATTCACGTTCCATATGCTTCACAAAATGTTTTACACTTTGCGTACATTTTTAAACACTTAAAAACCAGGGCCATCTCAATGTGATTTCATTTTTTAGAAAGCTTTTTAGTAATATGTAAAAATCTATGTGATGACAGGTGGAATTTGGAGGTCTTTTTTTTATTATTAATTCAGAATATTGGCATTCTTTCGATTGAACACGGTAGCCTGGGTAGGTCTGTCCATCTGCTTCTCATTTTCTCTTCTTAGTTATTATAGGCAACATTTTGGTTTTGATAAGTCAGTTGGCTGAATGAATATCTTGATTGCAAGTTAGGCAAAGTACACATGAATTGATGTGAAGTAAGATAATTACGCCAGGTGATGGAGGCTGTCCAACCTTGCTGGTAATTAGCAGACTTCAAAACGCAATTCTTCCCAAAAGCATTTTAAATTCTGATGCTTGTTCAACATGCATTAGGTATTAGGTATGTGTCATGGAAAAGATAAGCAAGCTTGTCTGTCTGTCCATTGTGGCAATTACTTTAATTGCACTTGAAAAAACTGTGATCAATTTATCTCCCAGCCCTACTCCCTGCATTCAGATGAGAAGGTCATGGATGCTTGCGTGAATTTGAAGGAAATGTGACAAGCTTGTCGCCACATGGAGTTTCATAGTTCATGGGGTATACTGCTCCATACACAGTCACTCTAATGGTGTCTAGCCGAATGTTCCTCTGTCTGCATGCAGCACGTTCTCATCTTCCTGTGTTCAGATGAGATCAAGCATGCTTGCGAGATTCAATGGAAACGTGAAATTCTAGCGACAACACATAGTTTCATGTTTCATACAGCATATTCCTTCTGTATTATGCCACTTAAGAGATGTCTGATTCGCCTGCATTCAGGTGGGAAGGTGTAGCAGTGTAGGTGTAGCCCGGGCGGGGACTTGAACCTCCAGGAAAGTAGTCCAATGCCCTGACCACATCACCAAAGAGCCAGGCTCGTACTTATTAGGAGACATTCCTAGTGACAGGACCCTCCAACTGTCACAAAGGTAATGCACAATTGTAAGGAAATGTAACATGCTTTTCGCCACAGTCTCATATCTCACGAAACATATTCCCTTTGCCTAAAACCACTTTAACAGTGGCTTGACAGATGTTCGGCAGTCTGTATTCTGCAATCTATCCTGTTTTATTTGTTAAATGAATTAAAACACTGAGTGTGTGATTGAAAAAGATGATCAATCAATCAATCGATTGGGGATGACAGCAATCAATCAGTTATCAATCTGAATCAGTAGTTATTCAGTTGTTCACAAAATTACTCATCGGTAATTGGCCGATTCCACACTAGAAACTGATTTTTTGAAAAAAATTGAAAATTGAGTAATGTAACTTTTTGTTTAGTAACCAAGGCCCTTAACAATCATTCCAGAGGTTGATTAGTAGAATCAGGTGTATTGCAGCTTGGTTGGTATGAAAGCCTGCAACCACAGTGGCTCTTTCTGGAGAAGGTTCCCTACCCCTGTAATAAGAGTTAGAATATGTAGAACTTTTTTCCTTGAAAAAGTAAATTCCAAAGTAAATGGTTCTAAGGGTTTTGTTCATAGGGCCTCAGGTAGGGCATAGGCTGGATTTTGGAACAATTCACAGAGGGCATATTACAACACCAATTCCGAAATAGTTGGGACAAATTGTAAATTGTGAATAAAATCAACCAGCCAGTATTCTATTGACAATAGAAGAGAGATAACACAGCAAATGGAAACTAAAAAATTTTACAATTTTATCCATAAAATGAGCTCATTTCAAATTTGATGGCTGCTACAGGTCTCAAAGAAGTTGGGATAGGGGCCTGTTTACCATGATGTAGCATCCCCTCTTCTTTTTAACACAGAGTTGAGGCATCTGGGTGTTGAGGAGATAAGTTTCTTGTTTAGCCATTGGAATTTGATCCGACTTGTTTAAGACAGGCTTCCAGCTGCTGGAGAGTTTTGGGTCTCCTTTGACGGACTTTTCGTTCAATTATGTCCCAAATGTTCTGAATCGGTGAAAGATCAGGACTGCAGGCCGGCCAGTTCAGCACACAGACTTTTCTTCTACGAAGCCATGCTGTGGTAATAGCTGCAGGATGTGGTTTTGCATTGTCCTGCTGAAATACACAAGGCCTTCCCTGGAATGGATGTCGTCTGGAGGGGAGCATATTTTGCTTTAAAACGTTAATATACCTATCAACGTTCATGGTGCTTTTTTAAAACATGCAAGTGTCCCACACCATATGCACTAATGCATCCCCATACCATCAGAGATGCTGGCTTTTGAACTGAACACTGATAACAGGAGGGGTGGTCTTTCTCCTCTTTAGCCCAGAGGACACGACGCCCATGATTTCCGGTAAGAATGTCAAATCTGGACTATGACCACAGGACACGTTGCCACTTTGCTACAGTCCATTTTAAATGAGCCTTGGCCTATAGAACATGGCGGCGCTTCTGGATCGTGCTCAACAATGGTTTCCATTTTGCATGATAGAGTTTTCGGTGGCATCTGTGGCTGGCATGGCGGACTATGTTTACTGACAGTGGTTTCTTGAAGTATTCCTGGACCCATTGAGTAATGTCAATAACAGAATCATGCCGGTGAGTGATACAGTGGCATCTGAGGGCCCGAAGATCACGGGCATCCAGTAAAGGTCTTTGGCCTTGTCCTTTACGCACAGAGATTTTTCCAGTTTCTCTGAATCTTTTGATGACGTTATGCACTGTCGATGATGAGACCTTCAAAGGCTTTTGACGTTGATTGTCTAAATTTGACAAATGTAGAGCCTCCTGCCATCTTTACTTCTGAGATACTCAGCCTCTCTCAGACATCCCTTTTATAGCCTGTCATGTTACACATCTGTTGCCAGTTAACTTAATTACGCGCTAAACATTATTTAGCTGATTCTCTTATATATTAATTGCTTTTTCAACCCTTTTTTGGCTGTGTCCCAACTTTTTTGAGACCTGATGCAGCCAGAAAATTTCAACATTTGAAATGTTATCAATGTTCTATAGTAAATAACATATTGGCTCATGTGATCTGGAAGTCATTGCATTTCGATTTTATTCACAATTTACACTTCGTCCCAACTATTTCGGAATAGGATTAAAATTTTTTCATTCCAAGAAATGTTATTATGTGCTTTTGGGGCCTTCTGAGCATTGATAAGATATTTGATGATTGATTACCAAGCAGAATCATTTTAACTGACATAGTTTTGCGATATGGGAGAAGTGACGGCGTATGTGATGCGTTATGAAATATATTGCATGTTCTTTACTGATAAAAAGATGTCCACAGCTAGAGAAATCCAGAGGTGTGCGAATATTTTAGCCATGCACGTAGTAATCACTTGAAATGCAACAGCCTTGTTGCCAATTATGTTCATGATTTTCAGAGGCAGGATATCAAGGCACAGCCGAGGTTTGGAGGGTGTCCAGTTTGGTGGCCCCAGGATTGCATCTCTGCTGTTTGCAGAGGATATGGTCCTGCTGGTGATGCTTCAGGAAGGAGGAAAACAGACTATAGGGTCCCAAAAATCAACAGAGGAACTACTCTAAGCTGCATGAATGTTTGCTGCAAATTTTACCTGTTTCGCACAATAACTGTTTGACTCCAAGGAACTGCAGGAACAGTCATTGTGTCACCATAACAATAGGATAGCTCTCTCATGAAACAAAGATGTTCACTGGAAAGTTGGCTTGATTACCATTGAAAATGTTTATGTATTGCATTTAGAATGTGGTTTCTCTTAAGAGTGGTGACACAGGTGAAATAATAGAGCCATAAAAGTCATAAAAATAATGTTCATCCTCCATACGACGGCAATGTTGATAGCAGATTAGGATTCCCCTTAGAACAATAAAGCATTTGGAAATATAATGTTTGACTCACTGGTGGCAGTATAGGGAAGGTCATAGGGTCACACAAGCCAGTATGGTTATGCACCAGGAATGAACAGAAATTTCATGTGACTCCCATAAGTACTGTTCAAGTTATCTGGCTAATATGGAAGCTCAGTGGCAGAGGCAGCAGTGGTAGCATTAAAGGCAAATCCATTACATCCCAAAAACTCCAATTTCAAAGTGAAAATATCACAATTTCTGTCAAATGTGTCAATCATTTCATAAATATTTAGTTCTATATTGTCATAAAAAAGTAGAACTAAACTTTGGCAGATATAATAGTATGTGTTTTAAACAGGTACTCTAACATGTACATTCAGACGCTGTAGTGCTGTGCGTATTGTTCTCTGGACTGTAATGAATTGATTGTGTTTGACAGGAAGGACACACCGACATGAAGGGTATGAGGATTCCAGAATGAGTATAGGCACTGAGAGTGACTCATAGACTATGCATTGACTATCTTTGTGTTTGATTAAACAAGCCCCAACTAAAGTCCTTGACTGAGCCCACTCCTGCCTCTTCTGTAAAGCTAATGATTATAAGGCTTTAACAGGAAGAGAGAGGAGGTGGCTCTCTGTTCCAGTGTTTTCGCCCACAAATGCATTGCACATCCCACAGGATAATGATTAGAATGTTCCAGTTACATAAGGCAGAAACTACGACCCCAATTCCGAAATAGTTGGGATCAAGTGTAAACTGTGAATAAAATCAAAATTGCAATATACTTTCAGATGACATGAGCCAATCTGTTACTTACAGTAGAACACAGATAACATTTCAAATGTTGAAACTGAGAGATTTTCTATTTTCGTCCACAAAATTAGCTTATTTCACATTTTCAGGCTGCAAGATTTCTCAAAAAAGTTGGGACTCAGGCAAAAAAAGGGCTGAAAAAGCAATTAATATATAAGAGAATCAGCTGAAAGAACATTAAGTAAGTAATTAAGTTAACTGTCATCAGGTGTGTATCATGATTAGCTATAAAAGAGATGTCTCAGAAAGGCTGTGTCTCTCAGAAGTAAAGATGGCTAGAGGCTCCAACCTGCGAAGGTTTGCGTAAAAAAATTGTGGAATACTTGAAAAACATTGCTCCTCAAAGTCAAATTGCAAAGGCTTTGAGGGTCTTATCATCGACAAAGCATAACATCATCAAAAGATTCAAAGAAAGTGGAAAAATCTCTGTGCGTAAGGGACAAGGCCAAAAACCTTTAGTAAATGCCCGTGATCTTCAGGCCCTCAGATGCCACTGCATCACTCACCGGCATGATCCTGTTATTGACATTACTAAATGGGTCCAGGAATACTTCAAGAAACCACTGGTGAAGTGTCACTATGTTCTATCGGCCAAGGCTTATTTAAAATGGACTGCAGCAAAGTGGCAAAGTGTCCAATAGTCAGATGAGTCCAAATTTGACATTCTTGTTGGAAATCATGGGCATCGTGTCCTGAGGGCTGAAGAGGAGAAAGACCAGCCCTTCTGTTATCAGCGTTCAGCTCAAAAGCCAGCATCTCTGATGGTATGGGGATGCATTAGTGCACATGGTGTGGGACACTTGCATGTTTTAAAAAGCACCATGAATGCTGAAAAGGTCTGTAAAGGTTGTAGAGCAACATATGTTCCCCTCCAGAAGACATCTATTCCAGGGAAGGCCTTGTGTATTTCAGCTGGACAATGCTGCACATGCTGCAGCTATTACTACTTCGCAGTAGAAGAATCCGTGTGCTAAGCTGGCCTGCCTGCAGTCCTGATCTTTCACCGATTGAGAAAATTTGGCACATAATTAAACAAAAAGTCCGTCAAAGGAGACCCAAAACTTTCAAGCAGCGGGAAGCCTGTATTAAACAAGACTGGGATCAAATTCTAATAGCTAAACTCAGGAAACTTGTCTCTCCTCAATGCCCAGACGCATCCACTCTGTGTTAAAAAGAAGAGGGGATGCTACATCATGGTAAACAGGCCACTGTCCCAACTTTTTTGAGACCTATAGCAGCCATCAAATTTGAAATGAGCTTATTTTTTGGATAAATTGTAAGAATTCTCAATTTCAACATTTGCTGTGTTACCTCTGTTCTATTGTGAATAAAATACTGGCTGGTGAGATTTGAAAGTCATTACGTTTTGATTTTATTCACAATTTACACTTTGTCCCAACTATTTCAGAATTGGGGTTGCATGAAAAGCTGTTCCACCTCAGCACTGTGGCAATATCCCTGAAGTCAAATGTTGATGACGCAACTGAAGTGACCTTCTATGTGGCAATTCTACAGTGGCCATCGAAAGCTATTGAAAACATGGTTACTCATAAATTGAAGCAGTACAGGCAAGTTATAAAAGTAATTTTCATTTTTGAGTTTTCCTAGGGTTTCATCTTGAAAGAAAAAGCATTTCTTTAGATAATTCTGTAGATGCCTGTAAATTTCAACACATATCAAGATTCTTTTTTTTTTTGACCCCATGAAATATGATGCTAAGTTAAATTTATCAATCAAAACATTTACATTTACTTTTCAGTACTGGTGAATATTCCTTTTAAAAGTGTCAGGAATTTGCAGAACCTTTTCTAGCAGCTCAAGGATGATAGTATTTAGTATACACATTTGGCATGACTTTTTGATAGTACATTATTAAAATTCAAATTTCAGTGGAGAAAATGTTTAAAGGGTATTTGAGCCAAAACACAGTCAAAAAATTCATGACTATTAGTATGACCTTGCTTATTAATGTGACCTTCCACCATACACTGACAAGGCATCTCTCCCTGCACCATTATGCTGTTAAGCAGCTGTCATAGCGCAGCACAGGAATGAGGCTGAACCCACTACATCCTTTCTTACCACAAAAATGGATACAATACCATTGTACAAGTGCAGAAGTATATCCCAATTTTCAGCAATTGTCACCAAGTAGTATACATAAAAAGGATGCTGTCAGCACAAATGATTTGGGCCTATTTGAGCCCTATAGAAGAAATAGAGCCAACGTGACCATGGCTTGTTTGTGTTATTTATTTATTTACGAGAGACAAATATTAACAACATTGAAACATTGCCTTATGGCATACACTGGTTTTTTTTTTTTTTGCCACACTTAATTTCCAACACCATTTCCTTAATGGACATAAAATGAATTCACTGGGTTACAAGTACTTTGTGCCGGCATGTGGTATATAATCGGGCATTTACAGGAATTATTCCACTCAGGCATTCCGCTCCTCCTTTCAGTCTGAGCTGCAGCCTGTATTTGTGTTATCTTGCTGGCAATAACTTACTGAAGATTGAAAGACAAGTGAAATGATATACATTATTGACCTCTTTGCAGCTTTCCAGTTCATTGGAATTGGCTTTGAGTTTCCTGGAATTGTTGATCGCTTGAAAGACAGAAAAAAAAAGTTTTCTTTTTTACCCTTATTTAACCAGGGAAGTCTCATTGAGGTTGAAATCTTTTTCAAGGGAGTCCTGGGGGTTGAGTGGTGCAATTTGCACAGATCAGGAGATGATTAGGTGGCAGGTTGAAAGAGCCAGGTTGGGACTTAAGAGCAGTGGGTTCCCTGTTGCCATGGCTTATCAATGAGCATCATATGATTTTTAATGACCACAGTCAGTCAGGACCTCTGCTTACTGTCTCATCCGAAAGACGGGGTCTCCTTCAGTACAGTGTCCCCGTCACTGCACTGGAGATTATTCCACCAGAGGGCAGATTGCAACAGGCCCACCAACATCTCTTCCAGCAGCAGCCTTTTCCTATATGGTCTCCCATCCAAGAAATAACCAAGCCCACACCTCCTTAACTTCAGCCACACAGCTGGAGCAGATTGAATAGTGGTATGGCTGCTGGCAATATTTCAAAAGTAATCATACACACACCATTTTCTTTCATTTCAAATTTTTCATCATTGACAGAATTGATAATAATTCAAATCTGTTGCTTTATTGTTTGCCATGAAACTTGGATTGCTCACACCTGATCAATCCATAAAAAACTCACAGTCTGTTGGGAACATCCATTCCTCTTAAATTAACCTGATCCAGCAGATATTTAGATCAAGCAGTAACCAAGGTGATTTTTTTTTTAACTCCGGAATTCCAAAGAAAATATATTAGCCTATATTTAGCTTATTATACTCTTTTAGCTTATATAAGGAAGGGTAGTCTGCCACCTGATGGAGGCTTTTGAAAGGACAACTCACAATCAGAACTCCTGATTTTGAAGGAGGCAGAAAACCATGATGAGATTTTTTTACTTTCTATTCCCTGGATATTCAACTCTGCTTTCAAATACTCTTTATATAAAAGTTGTTACAGACATGCCATTAGGCTAGGCAGTAACTTCACCTTTATACGCTGGATCAAGGCCATTTTACAGTATCAAATTGGAGTGTGGACACAAGTCCTTTTGTTTAACATCTGCAGACCTGTTGCCTTTTTAGTCAAATGGGTCAGAATGAATACATTCTCTCACCCAATCACATTATTCCCTATACTCATAACTACTGTGCATTTCCCATGATTCTGATGACATTTTTGGCTGATGCAGTTGAGCTCAACCTCCTCCACAAATGTTTTTATCAACCAAACCCATTGCTGCTCTTTTGGGGCTCCAAGAAATGATGTCAATGGACAAGTAGAAAATTCAGCACTCAGAGGTCCGCTGAAAAAAATTGAGCTTTGCACATAAAGCTTATGTGAGAATAATTAATCCAATATGTAGCTGATGATAGAGAAGTGATGACTGCCAAGTTTCTCTGTTGCCAAGGGGAAGAATTGTTTGAATATTAACTAATCAAAGGGTGCAGAAAATGGTTAGGAGAAATTTTAGATTAAAAGGTGAGGATTCTGCCCACCCTGACTTCTCTCCAATGGCATGTCACAACTTACAATACGCAGCGTCATGGAATATATGCATTTGTATGGAAGCTTAGTAATCATTGAAGGCCCACAAAGATGAAGGTATATATTTCTTGAGAGCAAACGAATGAGAAAAACTAGATCAAAGATTAATTAAAACCATGGTTATTGTTTAAAAAGAAGTCCTCCAGCCAGACATACTATTGATATACAGCACTATTCAGAATAATCGTTTGCATGTGATTTGCAAAGCTATTTTAGAAATCCTACCTTTGTTCATCCAGTACCAGCAGATGCATGCTTGTTAGAGATTTCATGCACACTTACAGTCCTTCATTATTAGAGGTAGTATTTAACATATGGAGGGCTGACTGCAATAAACAGTTATGTCCAATATATTACATCTTGACATAACTGTTTATTGCAGTCAGCCCTCGATAAAGTATTATTGTATCTGTTGACTAAAATGTCTCTCATTTATTTTTAATATAGTATGTTTTAAAAAGCCATCTACAATAGAGGAAGGGAGAAAAACCTGTCTGAACACTAGATGGCAGGTTTGCATTAAAAAAAATTAAGAAAACGCATAAATACAATTTTTGCCTTCCCTTCATGTTTGGGGACAATTTTGCCCATACAGAGTTTGCTGTCTCTAAAAATATGGTTTACAAATATTGCTCAGCTCTACTTCTTTTAATTTTAAGGGAAAACATGGAAAAGACGAGACTAAAAAAAGGCCTGCAAACATTTTGCATGCAGTGTGTTTATCCCCATGCTCTCCTTCGACCCCATCATTTAGTTCTAGTTGTTGTTGCGTTCGCCAATAGTGAGGGAACTTTCACATAAATTTTAGTGTGTGTATGTGTGTGCCTTTATGTTTGTGTGTGCCTTTGTGTATGTGTTTGTGAGGAGATAACAGTTTTAATTTTATCTCTGGTGGTAAGATGACAAACCATTGTGAAAAAGATGGAGGAAGCAACTATAGTTGCAAGATGAAAGATGACACTTAAAATACACAATGAATGAAATTAACAGGATAACTATATTTGTCCGTATCATCTAAAATGATCCATAAATGCCCCTAATTCTGAGGTAAAGTTGTAACTTCAAACACTGGGAGGGTGAAGGTCATGACTCATCATGGGTCAACAGTCATGTCAGGACATGGGTGAAATTGCGGCCTACAGCATGTCTGATTTTGTGCATTCAGTGCTGACATATACAGATTGCACCTACTACACTGACAGTGTTGTGATTCTGGTTCTGCTTTGCCTAGTTCTTGTTCTATTCTTGCCTTGTCATGTTCATGTTCTTATTTACCTTGCCATGTTTTGATCAGTTTGCCATATTCTGTTTTATTGTTATTTGATTCATTGCGATGTCTGAGTATACTTTGATATATGTATTGTGATTTGGTGACTTAGGTTTGTTTATTTATTGTCTTAGTTTTACTTCTCCACATTTTGCATTTTAACACAGTATTATTCCCGTCCATGTTTTGACTCTCCAGGTATTGCACTTTGTCTCCCACTGTCTTGTCATTAGTCTTGTCTTTGCTCACAGCCCCATTAATTTGTCTCACTACTTCAGGTGATTTAATGGTTTTCTGGGTTTCAATCTTCCTTCTCAATCTTGTGTTCTTCCTTCCCCTTGCTTTTGCTATATTGCTAACACCTACTAACAGTTTGTTATTTTCGCTAATTTACTAACCAATGCTAACATTGTACAGGCCTAAATGTTGCGACTGTTTTGGTCGCATATGCGACTCGTATTTCAGTTTTGCGATCAATCATTTCTTGCCGGCCGCACCCATGCGCCTTGAAAAGTTTGACTATGTGCGACCAAATAGTGATATAACATTCATTATTATATCAAAAACGTAATGAATAATTTTTGGTGAACTTAATAATGTCTGAAAATGGATATAATTCGGCATTAATTTACTCTACCGGAAGCCAACATGTGATAACAGAAACTCCGGACAGCACTATGGAGGTATCGCTTTGACTTGAATTGATATACAAAGCTGTGTTGCGAGTTGTTTCGAAGCTCCGTTTTCAGAAGTAGGATTCGCGCTATCGTAATAAGCTTAATGCTGGGCCATGCGATGTTGAGAGCTTAAAGCCTCATTCACACATATCGCTACTCGCCCATCGCCCCTCGCTACTCGCTGAAATTGTACTCGCCGGCAGAAAAATTCTCTGCCGTCAGCGTCGGTTGCCATGGCTTCCCGATGGTTTACTTCCCACTGCAAACATGTCCGAGGGATTTTTGTATAAAGCATATACTTTGTTTTACCTGGATTTAAAAACAATTCAAAATTGAAAAGAGATCTTTGGATCATAAAAGAATCTGTCTGAAGTATGCAAAAGAAAGGCTTGATGTCACTCAAGGTTTTTGGAACAATGTGCTTTGGACTGACTAAACCAAAATTGAAAAAATTTTTGGCCACAACCAAAGAAGGTACGTTTGGAGAAAAAAGGGTGGAGCATTTGTAGAGACGAACACGTAGCCAACTGTTAAGCATGGAGGTGGATCCATGATGCTTTGGGGTTGTGTGGTAGCTGGGGACACAGGCAATATTGTGCGGGTGGAAGGAAGATTGGATTCTAGAGGCTAATGTTCAAAGCTCAGTCCAGAAATTGAAGTTGAAGAAAAGCTGGGTATTCCAGCAAGACAATTACCCAAAGCATACCTCAAAATCCACCATGACGTACCTCCAGGAAAGACAGATGAAGGTTTTGGAATGGCCATCACAGTCCACGGACTTGAATATTTTTGACAATCCGTGGAGAGACCTCAAACATGCCATACACGCAAGAAGGCTGAAGAATATTTCTGAGCTAGACATGTTCTGTCAGGAAGAATGGAGAAAAATTCCAAAGACAAGAATTGAAAGACTCTAAGCTGGCTACAGGAAGCATTTGCAAGCAGTTATAGCTGCCTGAGGAGGAGTTACAAAGTACTAGCTGACAAGGTTCCAAAACTTTTGCGCAAAGCCTTTTTCCTTGCTTTATTATTTTGGAACTGTAAAAAGTTAAAAATAAATATTATTCATGCTTTTAAAGTGTGATGAAGTGTGTCATGTTTAACTTTGTAGCATTTAGTGTTCAGGTTTGCTTTCAATCACTTGGAGATTAAATTGTAACAGATATTTAAACCAGGGTTGCCCAAATTTTTTGGACCCCACTGAAGTACTATGCAAGAAACCAACGCCTGGCCAAGGCCTATTAGATCCCCACATGGTAGACAGATCACCTGCAAATGCACAGGGTTTGCACTTAACCTTTGCATTGGGCTCTCCAGATCATCCTTAATAAGGTCAGCCAATTCAAGGATGACATGTCTTGGAAACCAAAATTGTTTTAGTAACTTTGTGTCTTTCAGAGTCACTAACAGGACGATCATATCAAGGAAAACCCTCTCTTAGCTCAAAACGAGACAAGCTTCCTGTTCCAGCTCGAGAAACAAGCATATTCTGAAAGCCTCGCAACACTTAGCGAGCAGACACGAGCTCCTGCTAAAAATGACCAGTTCCTGAAGGGATAGCGATCTGGTTGGAATTGCCTAAATTTAACCAGGGCTTTGTGAAATCACTCCAAATCCTAGTGGGAGCTTAGTGAGGTGATAGTAATTTACTAATTTCAGCAAGCTCATCGTGACCTGTGAGTGAGGCGTGGTCTTTGTGAATTAGTGCAAAATTTGCTAGGTCTTTGTGAAACCAGCCCCTGGAGTGGACTACAGAGCACCTCGCAGGACAGGTGTGGACTCAACCCAAAAAGAAAAAGACCCAGGCAGCCAGAAACATGGGCTAAAAACAGATGAAAAATAAGTCTAGCAAAAGGCAATTTTTCAGCTGCTTACTCTTTAGATGAACTATCCAATTACCACCCCACATCCCCATTGATGACAAATGAAGTCTTTAAACCTGTTTGGATGGTGGTGCTGTCCATTCATATTTTATGCACATTGGTTTTTATTGTGAGCTTTGCTCAGCTGCATTTACATTCCATTTCACTGTTTATATCTTTCATTCATTTTGTTCAAGAAAATTTATGACATCCATGACTTTAGTATACTAGAATGACCATATTTGCTGTTCATTTTCATTAGAAAGTGGTGTGTTTTGTTTTCATAAAGATGCTCTGTTTTTGTACTCTGATATAATAAAATGTAATGCAGTTAATTTTTTAAATAGAGAATAATTTTCATTATTTTGAGGCATTTGCTTCTAAAAGTAAAAGTCCACAGACTGGTATTTGAAATATCTGGGCAAAGAATCAACATAGAAGCTAGAAGGTCTCCCTAATGTGTTTTAAGACATCTTTTCTAATACATCATGACGTTAACATCGGCTTGACACAAGTAACATGATCCCCAAAGGTTGTCAAATTCTTGAAATCTTGTTTCTATACAGGTAAATGACAAAAATTGATTTGCGCACCTCTGGAAATCAACCCTTCAATTGCTCTTAATGAACCACTTTTGTTTTTTCAATCTTTCAAATGTAAATATTCAGAACAGATGCTGGTTATGTGACATACAGTATGCCATGCCGAGAGAATTACATGCACAGTAGTACTAAGCAAAATAGACATGCTAATGTGATAAATAAATGTAGCCATCAGAACCATGTTCCAAAATTTCCAGCGTCTTTTGCATTTCTTGGTGTTAACATGTTTAGGTTTGCATTCGAAATGCATGATACATGTCAAACTATAACAGCAATACTATCATTAATGAGGTTTTAAAGTCCAGTTTCTGAGAGAGTAGTAGGAAGGCTACATTATGACATTTTATGGATGGTAATTATCTGATTAATTACAAAGAAACAAAATCCAAACTTTATCTAAATATCATCATCAATAGCAGTGAACATTAACCTTCTACTTTGAGATGGAATTTCAAAAAATTTCAGTCAGTGGCCATCAATGCAGTCTCATATTGAAGCACTTTACTTTGACGCAAGGCTAAATATCGTTAGCATTATTGGCAATGCAGTTAATTATTAGCCTATTTGCTCAGAAAATTAATTACATTCATTGTTAATTGGAAACAGGTTGAGAGAGAACCTGCATTATGGTAAAGTCACTGGCTGCATACAAGGTTTAATTTTTACTCAGAGCAAACATAACGACAAAATCACATTTTCTTAGCCAGTAGAACTTCTGCATTTATGTGGTGTAATCGACCAAACCACTTTTTCTAGGAGGAAAAGTGAAAATGTTTTTGACCACTGTATCAAGAAAAATTTGGGAAATTAAAAAGGACAAGCAATTGATGCGACTTAAAAACTATATATTTTTTCTTTTTCACAAAAAAAGCTAAATTTGAC
Organism: Gymnothorax reevesii; assembly: GCA_029721435.1. Lineage (NCBI taxonomy): Eukaryota > Metazoa > Chordata > Actinopteri > Anguilliformes > Muraenidae > Gymnothorax > Gymnothorax reevesii. The sequence goes on along the minus strand of CM056577.1, from coordinate 87,565,397 downwards.
AAATAATTCCAAAATGTTTTAATGGTTAGATTGCCCAGTTCTGTGCCTCCCCTGACCAAGGGCCTGGGATAACTGACCCGGTTGTGGCCCCCGCCAGCGGCCCTGCTTGTACATAACCACTCCTCACAGAGTGAGTGATATGATTTCTAAGAAATCAGCTGGACCTGATGGTTTAAATTCCAATTAGACTTCTTTCAAACACAGAGTGGAGGCGTCTGGGTATTGAGGAAAGTTTCTTGAGTTTAGCCATTGGAATGATCCCACTCTTGTTTAATACAGGCCTCCAGCTGCTGAAGAGTTTTGGGTCTCCTTTGACGGAGTTTTCGTTTAATTATACACCAAATGTTCTCAATCGGTGAAAGATTAGGACTGCAGGCAGGCCAGTTCAGCACACGCACTCCTCTACCACAAAGCCATGCTGTTGTAATAGCTTCGGTATGTGGTTTTGCATTGTTCTGCTGAAATACGCAGGGTCTTCCCTGGAATAGATGTCGTTTGGAGGGGAGCATATGTTGCTCTAAAACCATCGTATACCTTTCAGCATTTGTGCTGCTTTTTAAAACATGCAAGTGTCCCACACCATATGCATTATTCACCCCCATACCATCAGACATGCTGGCTTTTGAACTGAATGCTGATAACAGGAGGGGTGGTCTTTTTCCTCTTTAGCCTGGAGCACATGATGCCCGTGATTTCCACTAAGAATGTCAAATTTGGAGTCATCTGAACACAGGACACTTTGCCAAATTGCCATAGTCCATTTTAAATGAGCCTTGGCCCACAGAATACGGCGGCGCTTCTGGATCATGCTCAAAAATGGCTTCCGTTTTGCATGATAGAGTTTTAGGTGGCATTTGTGGATGGCACGGCGGGCTGCTTGTACAGACAGTGGTTTCTTGAAGTATTCCTGAGCAGTGATGACAGAATCACGCCGGTGAGTGATGCAGTGGCGTCTGAGGGCCCGAAGATCACGGGCATCCAGTAAAGGTCTTAAGCCTTGTCCCTTATGCACAGAGATTTTTCCAGTTTCTCTGAATCTTTTGATGACGTTATGCACTGTCAATGATGAGACCTTCAAAGCCTTTCCAATTTGACTTTGAGGAACATTGTTTTTGAAGTATTCCACAATTTTTTAATGCAAGCCTTCACAGGTCGGAGAGCCTCTAGCCATCTTTACTTCTGAGAGACTCAGCCTCTCTAAGACATCCCTTTAAAAGACAATCATGTTACACACCTAATGCCAGTTAACTTGTTTACTTGCCAAATGTTCTTTCAGCTAAATGTCTTAGATATTAATAGCTTTTTCAGCCCTTTTTTTCACCTGTGTCCCAAATTTTTCGAGACCTGTTGCAGCCAGAAAATTTTTAATAAGCTCATTTTGTGGATAAAAATGAAAAATGTCTCAGTTTCAACATTTGAAATGTTATCCATGTTCTATTTGAAATAACATATTGGCTCGTGATCTAAAAGTCATTGCATTTTGATTTTATTCGCAATGACACTTTTTCCCAACTATTTCGGAATTGGGGTTGTATGTGGTGGAAGACAATGTTGATGCTGTATTTTCTAGCTTTTTAAATTCACAAAATGGTGTCCCACACGGGTCCATATTGGGTCCTATTTTATTTACAGATCAGGAATTTAGGTTGTAATGTAACTGATACCACTTCATTTTTAAGCTGAAGACATCATTGTAGTTCTGCCCCAACTTTTGTGAGTGTGATAAAGAGACTGCAGTCTGCTTTTATGTTGTTCACAGGAATTGTAGTGAAATGAGACTCGTATCAAATGCTGAAAAAACATAATGATGAGCTTCTCAAGGTTTAAGAAGAAACATACTCTTGAAATACAGTGGAGGTTTTTTGCAGAGGCCAAGGGAAGCCTGGCTTCCCCAAAAATTATTGCAAGAAAGAAAAAAATATAAATAAGCTTCACCACAATGTATTTTATATTGTTTTCATTTCCTTGTCAAAACACTACATCAGCGCACTTCTGCTTTGGCTGAGAGTGAGGAGCAAAACAGCGCCCCTCCTGTCAAGCTCTCATTGTGTCTTACACTTCGTGTCTCATGCCCTCCGCCCTGTCTGCCAGTTCGGAGGCCTTAGGGAAAAAAACAGCCCGTATTAGCCAATCAGATTGAAGCAAGGCTCATCGCTTAATGGTCGATGCATCATTAAAAAAAAAATGAGGGAGGCCAGATCAAATCTGGCTTCCAACCAATCACAAACTGTTACGGAAAATACACTCACTGATTCAACTGTCCCGCCAGGCACCAGCCAGCCCACACAGAAAGAATAGGCATTAAGTCAGAGAATGGATGGTGACACGAACCTTGAGTTTCTTGAAAAAAATGAATTCACAAAACTTCCTTTTGAGGTTCAACTAAAAGTCAAGCGGGACGGTAGGCTGACTCCAAAGCTCAATTTAAGTAAAGGGAGAGATGATGGAAAAGTTCGCTCTTTTTGTGAAGCTAACTATGCTAGAAACGTGTGGCTAACAGCAAGTGCCAAGCTTAACCGGCTTTTCTGCTGGCCATGTCTGCTTAGGCCCGCCGTGGCCTTTTTGTTGTCACATTTTTCTTATGTGATGCATAAAATGTGGTGTTTTATTCTTTATTATTCTTGTCGTGTCAAGTGGATTTCAGAGCATGATAGCTAAGCTGTACTGTTTTTTTATACTCTCAGTATTAACTTCATTAATACTGTCTGTGAAAGCAATGGCTAAAATTTTTTTGTTATATCTAGATCTTGTCATAATTGCCATCTGATCGCTATGTGTTTAGCTTTCTGCTGTAATAAAGCTACGAGGCGTTTACCAGCTTCGCATGGGCTTCCTCTAACTGATCACATACTACTGTGTGCCAGAGCCATGAGTACGAGCACAGCCCGAAGCGCGCATCCGCAGCTCTCCCTCGCGCTTTCACTCTCTCACACACGCACTCTTCTTTTTTAAACCTTTTTTTCACTAAAATGAATGAGAAGTCGGTAGAATAAAGGTACTGTAACAGTAGGCTAATTTTTTTGCAGGAAAATAACACGTAAACACTGAATTCAATTTGTGTTCATTCTGGCTTCCCCGGTAATTTTTGTCACGGGCCGCCACTGTTGAAATATCAGATTATTACTTACAATTAGGTGACAATGGGCCTCAGGCAGCAACATTCTCTTAAATTTCTCTTATATTTTCTCTTAGTGTTTTGCACCAAATGCTCTTACCATCCAAATCTGCTCTTACCCATGTGTGCTGAATGTTGAATCCCACTTGATAGTAAATTGGAAGCGCGTGGCCGGTTGTTTTAAATTAGCATATATGATGCCTTGTAAACACCATATAAGGCAGGTGACATGTCGTGTGCAAAGAGTCGACTCATAGTGGTAATCTAGGGCGATTTCACAATAGGTACGATTGTTCTGTACTGTGCCACTGTTTCACACTAGTATTATCGTACCATACCCAAGAACACTTGCACACAAGTCAAAATTTCGATACAGCACGTTGCAGTGTGCACCTAGGTGGTTTTAAATGGGAGACAAGATTAAAAGGAAGCGCTTATATATTTTGGGGGGTTTTATTATTGAGAAGGGGGTTGGGTTTAGAATATTAATATCGCAAATGCATATGCTGCGCTTGCCCTAACAACCCGGTGTGTCATCTGTAACATGGATAACCATATAGAGCAGCACGAAAAATTAAACTTGAAATATACTTGACTGAATGCTTGATGTTTTTACACATCCAAATCTCTCTCTGGGTACCCAAACATCAAGGTAAGTCGAAAATGTACTGATTATATTCAATATAGGTGGATGTTGCATTCATAATTTTTTCGCCCATGCGTTTTTGGTCTATTATGCTGTCCACTGCCTCATATCACGAAAATTTAGCGATCTCATAACTTGAGCTGCCAGACTTTTGCACCATGTCCCGCACTTTGAAATATCGCAGCTGCGTTTGTTTATTTTGTCACAGCACTGATCAATTATTCTGTGATAACCACGAGAATGTAGCTACTCACATTATTATTATTATTATTATTATTATTATTATTTATTACAATTATTCCATAAATCTCCAAATTTTTGTGTGTAGTATCCATTTGTGATCGCATGTCTTTGTCCGCCTATATTTCGAGCAAGCATTGAATTTCTTTTCTTGAATGGAGATATCGTTTTGCCGCTGCACTTGTTAGAACAAGAGAGCCGTAACACATAACATAATCTTCTCCGCTCAAGTACGGTTGCTTTCACATTTGGCAAGAGTTGCCATTCATCTATCTCAGCAAACAGATCCACGAGATCTCTAAAATCGCGCAGAAGCAGAATGCACGCAAGTATCTACGGATTTTATGGCTTAGTCCTAATTAGGATCTCTGGCCAAACTCTTTAGCCCAAAACTACATCACCCGACAATATTTGAAATCCTAAAAGAATGGGCAAAGATTGTCACCTCGTGGCGGGAGATGTAGTTTTTGGAGAAATCTATCAGTTTGGTTGAATAGAATTTTATTTCAGAAAATACATAGCGAATCCATGTCGCAGGACAAATTTCTTAGGAAAGATTATTTACTGGAAAAAAACTGGAAAACTGGAAATCAACATAAAACTAATTCTTCCGAAATGCACCTCTAGCAATCTTGCCAACAGTGTGGACAGTGGGCTATTTTTAACTAGCTACCATAAGTTATGATGAATGCTATAAACTCATTTATCTCTTTATGTTGGCTAAAGTACTCTAATCTCATATTCTGTAGCAAAGTATTCATGAATGATAGTGCAAAGAAAGTTTTCATCCAGGCAGTAGCCAAACACAGCTATCCTAGCCATTTAGCTAGTCAGTTTGTTAACCCAGATAACCCAGGTAAATATACAGTATCTTTCTTTTGAAAAAACTGGGTCACCAACTGTTGACCTTTCTTCTGTCTCTCAGTTCTTTATTTCCTGTTCTTTCTTTTCTGGCATCCTGACCTCAGTATCCTGCCTCTCTCGTTCTTGTAAGAGCATGCAACCAGTTCAGGCAGTAGCATAACTTGGAGCATACAAAATGATGAATAGTAATGTGATTATTAGTGCTAAGATTACTCTTCAAAAGTTGAAAATTGAAGTTGAAACAAACAACAAATTCATTTTAAATTGATCAAGTATTACAAAAATTAAAATATAAAATTAAAGTGTCCATATATTTAATCTACAAATTTTTATCATAAACACTGTATCCTCCTTGGGGCCCCTGTGAATGCTGTGCCCCTAGAATTGTCCGCTGGAGTCCCAAAGTCCAAGAAATGACTTTGTAACCCTTTCCAGACTGGTAGATGCCCAAGACTTTGTTTCTCATCTGTTCTTGAATTTATTTACATCATGGCATGATGTGTTGCTTTTTGAGATTTTCTGGCCTTTCATCACAGGTTCTTTTTAAGAGATTTCTTGATTCAGCAGGTCTGGCAGTGATCAGGCCTGGGTGTGGTTAGTGAAATTGAACTAAAAAAATGTGGTTAATCACAGTTAATTCATGATTTAACAAGGGGGAGCAATTACCTTTTTACATCGGGCCAGGTATGTTTGGATTGCTTTCCCTTATTAAATGAAATTATTATTTCAAAGCTGCATGTTTTATTTGCTCAAGTTACCTTTGTATAATATACTATTTTCTTGTGGATCTGAAACATTTAAGTATGACAAATACGCAAAAAAATAAGAAATCAGGAAGGGGGCTAATACTGTTTCACAGTACTGTATAGAGGATCCACACTCATTTCTCTGTGTGCCGGTCTTCAATATATCATTCCCCGGTAGCTATTTCCCTGTATACCGGTCCTCGATAAGCATTATCCTTAAGGCAGGACTAGGCTTAAAACAATATATCAGGCTGGTTCCGACTTTCTCGAATAGCAATTGACTGATCAGCTGTGCCGGATTAGGCCTTGTCACGGACCAATTAAAAATTTTCACCATCAATTTATAGTTGGATTGAGGTTCAAACTGTTTGCAGGCCATGCCATTGAGTTGATGTGGTTTTCCTGAAGAAAAACCTTTGCACTCTTTTTCTCTGTGGCAAGATGCATTCTCATCCAGGAAAATCACTTCATCTCCAAACCTACAGTACTGTGAAAAAGTATTTTCCCCCTTCCTGGTTTCTTACTTTTTTTGCATATATTTCACACTTAAATGTTTCAGAAGATCAAACAAATTCTAATATTTGACAAAGATAACCTGAGTAAATACAAAACACATTTTTTAAATTATGATTTCATTTATTAAGGGGAAAAAGCTATCCAAACCTACCTGGCCCTGTATGAAAAATTTGAGCTCCGGGAAATATTAAGATTTGAAGCATGCTTGTGAGGTATTCAGGTTGTAACCTATTTGGATCATTATCAGGGGTGTCTGTGGTCCTAGAGGGGACAAGTACATCAAACTCACTGGCAACCTGATATGCCCGAGATATATTCTGTCCCGAGTGCATGTGGTCTTGATGAACAGTCAGCTGAAGGTTTCTAATGCTTCCCTGTGGTCACAGTGGGTGGTTAAACATGTCCAATCAGGCTGACTGTCTGAGGAGTATGTCAGCACTGCATAAAATATTTAATCACATCCTATCATGGAGATATGCAAAATCAATCAGACCTCCATCACGAATACTTCCCAGCATAATCGCTCAAAAACAAGATGTAAGCCATGCTACAACATTATAACTGCCATGATGACTGTATGTTACAATCCCAGGGTTTTTCCTAAAGCAGGGAACAGGGGTGGCGTGCTCCCTTGTTTTGGTTGCGCACCCCCTTTGTAAGGAGAGGTCAGAGGAACACCAGTTGCAGGATCCAGAATTGTTTATTGAACACAACATATTAAAGGAAAATTTGCAGACATGCCAGAAACAAAACACCGTGCACAAGCACTGAACAAATGGGAAACTAAAGTACTCTGCCAAAGGCAGGGGAAAACAGAAATACTCACTCCAAGAGTGGATAAGCTAAGAAAACAAAAACTGAACCAAACTATACTGACAGACACACTGGGAGACTTAAATACAAGGCAGACACGACAAGGGCGCAGCAAAATATAAGACTCGGGAATAATACACGGGAGAAACTCGGAAGGCACAAGGAGCTGCGATTTCACCATGTAGACTGAGTCAACTCAAGGATCCATCTGATTTTCCCCTCCCAGCTCTGCCACATAAATAGTCACGAGAGGAGGCAGGGACTCGAAATGCAATCTCGGAAAGAAACAGAAACACACGGAATTAATAAACAATTACACGAGAACCGGGATAACAAGGGCGTTACTGTGTCTCAAATTTTGGGGGGGACAAGATTTTATGGGTCTTTTTTTTTCTTACTCTTACAAGCAGACAATGTTCAACGCTGCGCAGTCTGTTAAGATAAAGGCTGAAATGCTCCAAAAACATGCATCTTCAAAAGATTTCTAATCAAGGTTTTGGTTACAATGTTACTTAACATTTTGTCTAGAAAAGGAGCACTGTCTAGGTGAGGAGAGTCCAAACTTATCAACAAAGGGCCGCTGTGTGTGTAGGTTTTCATTTTAGCCCAGCGCTACATCACCTGAATCATCTAATTATTAATCGGGGTTCAATAAAAACCTTGATTACTAAAATCAGGTGCAGCACTTTTAAGTGCTTTTTCCATCGGACGCGAAACAAATTTTTCACACCACAGATTACATTCAAAGTCAATGCAAAGACGCGAATACACGGTCATGCAAAAAATTTGTTTCACAACCGGTGGAAACCAGGTAATGACTGGGAACCTTTAAATCCTTTCTGTAGCAGGAGGTCAGCCAAGTAAAAACAAAAATAATGTTTTAAGTTCTGGTCTCTTCAGCATTCAAAAATCTTTTCTTTTACTGTTTTGTGAAACTATGACTTGTATTCCAGGTCATAATATTTTTCAAAGTGATTTTACATCCTCATTTGTAACTTCACAGTCACAAATAAACACAAGGAAATGTACCAGTGTATAAGAAACCCTTGAAAAATGATATCGCAAAAAAAATGTTACTTTAGTTTGTACCCTTTTAAATTGTAATTAAGAAACTCACTTATTTACCCTTTAAATGTTTTAGTCTCACAAATTTCACTTGGGTTCTCTTAAAATTCACCCAACAGGAAAATTGGAAAATACAAATGGACGCAAATTACCGGAAACATCAGAACCACATTGGTTTAGCTCAAATTTCAACCATGAAATTAATTTAAGTAAAATTACTTTAAGAAACAATCACTTTCAGTGAAATGAAAGCGTTGGCGCTAAAATAACGTAAACCTTGGAAATGTTCAGACAATAACCAAGCACTTGGCTTTGCATTGGGGACCAAACGTTAGTGCACATAAATCCTTGATTTCGTTCCGATGCAGTGACACTACCTCACGAATCCGTGAAACAGGAGAAGCCAATCGGAAGCGTTGAGTGGAGAAACCAGTGCAGCAGGTGGAACAGTCGCCCCCGCAGTTCAGCAAGTTCGTCGTCATTAGGCATTAGCAACGGCGGCGAATTAACAAGGCTCGCTCTTGGTGAAAGCTACGGCTAGTATTTTAGCGGAGTCTCTAACATACTATCTTAAACTTCCACGTCTTCAAAGCTCACACGTTTTCAGACTTTATGAAAACAACAAACGCAGTATATTTACCCAGCAACTCTTCACTTCAAGATCGCCTTTAAACGAAAGTTTCGGCTGTTCAGTTCTCTCACGCCACACTCTTTATTTTTTCTAAATGCACAATCACCAACTGAAGGCTCCTTCTTGGTTAAAGGTGCAATCCCGCCAGGCTCAGTTTAGGTTGTTCTTGTTTTGAATTTCCCAACGAGTTGAACCGCGACAAATAAAACGAAAGTATCCTGTAACCTGGAAATGTTCGGTAAAGTTCATTATATAATTTCTGTATATACAATTTTCGTCCCGGGAAGTTTTAGGAACATGGTTTACTGGATGTTTCAGGCCGGACGATCATGATAGTCCGCTATTTGTCAGCACTCACCGATTTGATCTTAAAGGGATATTTCAACATTTTGGCAAATTGGCCTATGGACACAATCCCACAGTTATACTGGTAGGTGCGTTACCTTTAATTATCCGTGCCTTTGGTTTTGACATTTGGGGGGAGAGACGTGAGCTGCTCAGCGAACATGAGAGTGACTGCTACGGGTCCGCAACTAATCAAATACACAACAGCTCCAAAACGCTCTCGCGGAGAAGTTGTGACCACAGAGTTACATACAAATATTAAGTAGATGTTTGATTTGTTTCTTTTTTTGGGGGGGAAGAACACCACCATTTTTAATGCTGAGGGGGACATGTCCCCCCCATCCCCCCCACTAATAACGCCTATGCGGGATAACAAGAATGACTCAAGACAAGACGCTGAGACCATCAATCAAGCAAGACGGTTTAGATTAAGGCAATCTAAACGTGGCAAGTAAAAAACACCACAAGAGAAGCTAAGGGAAAGCACAGCTTTAAACAGTTACTCAGAGACTGCTTCAGGCAGAATACATGAAAGCTAGAAAACGCAATCACTCGCTAATGAGTAAATGAAAGGTTAATACTACGTGACAAGATATTTACAATCACCCTCAAATAAGTGCTGATTAGTACAGGTTTGTAATTATCCTATCAGAGAACGCATTCACTCAGAGTTTCGCGAGACCCAGAATTAAACCCAGCTGGAAGCAATGAATGAAATACCAGAGCTGAAACCGAAAGAGGAAACGTGATTGGACGACGAGACGCAGGCATGCTGAAGGCAGTCACGCAACATCACTGAGGGCAGACAGGGAGTGAATAATCAGACGGCCGAACTGGAAGCTGAAAATATAAAAACAAAAGTAAAAGCATGGGACGACACATTGTAATGTGAATAGAGGCCAATAGATGGCAGTATTTACCTTTTTTTTGTTAAGCCCAGACTGGAAATAGGTTTGGGCATGTTTTAGGCATGTCTGGGACAAGTCCCAGAGAAAAATAAAAAATAGCCTAAAAGGTGGGAGTGGTCTGCAAAAGAGTATATAAGGGGAAGAATTGAGACAGTGAAGTAGGAGGAGAAATTGCAAGGAGAAGGATACATGTGACCAGACCTGTCATTCTGTTCAAGACCTGTGAAGCTTTTAGTGGATTTTTGCCTGTGTTAGAGCATTTTTCTCACCCAGGACATCACAAAGCAACCCACCAAAGGGACTGTAAATATTTCTGTTTTTGTATATAATCAATCTTGGTCTGTAGAGTAGTGTAGTTTGTTGTTTGTTGCCTTTGTTTAATTAAATGTGTTTTGGTTTTAAAATTTTTGTCTGTCATCCTTTGCTGTCGTTAATGTCATAACAAATTGGGGCCATAACGCACGAAAGGCAGAATCATAACACCCTTACCAAAATGCTGATTTAGCATTACAACCTTATTTCCTGACATACAGCCTTCCCGGGAATTCCCCAATGAAGCGATCTATTCTTCTGTAAATACGTCAACATGAAGCCAAAAAATTGCAAGCCCGATCGTAATAAAATACAAACTCGCTCATACCAGACAACAGCTGAAGTCCCAATTTTTCTATTATGTTTTTCCAAAAAATAAACATTGTGTATACCTGAGTTTATATAATGGATTTTCGCTAACATCAGACAAAATTTGGTTACACTTTACTTGAGGGTACTAGGCTTGGCACGGTCCTGGGAAAAAAACCGAACCGAACGATACGCCTGTTGCGGTGCAATACGCGTGTAGACTTCGGTTCGCAAAAAAAAAAAAAAAAGGCGAATGCCCGTATGAAACCGTGTGGTTGTCTTTAACGCGAAAGAATTGAAGTGACAGCGGAGTGTGGACGACAAGTGCAAATATGGCAAGTGACAGTGGAGAAGACATCTCGTACATTGAGGATGCCCCCGCGTCATTCAAATCAGGTGTGTGGGAACATTTTGGTTTTCCCATTACATACGATGACGCCGGCAAAAAATCAATTGACAAAATCGTCACAGTATGCAAGCATTGTAAAGCACGAATGCCGTACAATCGTGGGAATACTTCAAATATGCCACAACATGGCAGCAAACGCTTCTGACACTTTGTATAAATACTGTAGTAAATAAAAAAAAGCTGGTGAAATCATCCACGTCTTACTTCTTGCTGTTTCAAAATACTACCTGGCTTTTCATCAGAGATTTTTCATAAAATATGCTTATGTCAACTCAAACTTAGTTTGTGCATGACTATTTCATTCAAACTATAATTTTAACCTCTCTTAAATGCTTAAAAACTATGGTAACTTAAGGTAAATATTATATGCCCAAATATAGAGTACTTAAAATAAAAAAAAACAAAAAACCGCAATACGTACCGAACCGCAGACCTCAAACCACAATACGTACCGAACCGCCACTTTTGTGAATCGTGCCACCCCTAGAAGGTACATGTGACATGTACATGTGTCATGTAACAGTTATGAAAGTGTCATGTCACTCTTATGACAAAGTTGTCATAATCAAGACAACCCAAATAATGTCAACTTGTCATCTCAAAAACCGAATGACACTTGATGACAACGTTTAGGACATTGACGTAATGTTTAGGACACGTTCATGACTGTGTCATGAAACTCTTATGACGATACCTTCAAGTAAAGTGTTACCCAAACTTTCTAGTCCCGTCAACTGAATGCTGATAACAGGAAGGGTGGTCTTTCTCTTCTTTAACACTGAGGACACGCCGCCCATGATTTCCAACAAGAATGTCAAATTTGGACTCGTCTGACCATAGGACACTTTGCCACTTTGCTACCGTCCATTTTAAATGAGCCTTGGCCCACAGAACACGGCGGCACTTCTGGATCTTGCTCAACAATGGCTTCCTTTTTGGATGATAAAGTTTTAGGTGGCATCTGTGAATGGCACAGTGGACTGTGCTTACAGACGGTGGTTTCTTGAAGTATTCCTGGACCCATTTAGTAATGTCAATGACAGAATCATGCCGCTGAGTGATGCAGTGGCGTCTGAGGGCACGAAGATCACGGGCATCCAGTAAAGGTCTTCGGCCTTGCCCCTTACGCACAGAGATTTTTCCAGTTTCTCTGGATCTTTTGATGATGTTATGCACTGTCGATGGTGAGACCTTCAAAGCCTTTGCAATTTCACGTTGAGGAACAACGTTGTTTTTAAAGTATTCCACAATTTTTTTACGCAAACCTTAACAGGTTGGAGAGCCTCTGGCCATCTTTACTTCTGAGAGACTCAGCCTCTCTAAGACATCCCTTTTATAGCCAATCATGTTACACACCTGATGCCAGTTAACTTAGTCACTTGCTAAATGTTCTTTCAGCTGATTCTCTTAAATATTAATGGCTTTTTTCAGGCCTTTTTTTTTGCCTGTGTCCCAACTTTTTTGAGATGTTGCAGCCAGAAAATTTGAAATAAGCTTATTTTGTGGATAAAAATGTAAAATGTTTCAGGCCCAATCCCAATTCTCTTCCCTTAATCTTAACCCTCTCTAACAAGCGACCATATTTTTATATATTTATGCTTGCTATTTCCCCCAATTCATTGATTGACATTGTCTGTTCACAACCTCACAATTAATATCATAGCTGTAATGTAATTCGCTCGTCTACAAATCCCCACATTGACCTCCCCCGCCTCTTCCTCGCCTTCATTCAAGAAAAATCAACATCATGTTGCTGTTTGCAGGTTTCAGTGAGGGACGCTATATATATATATATATATATATATATATATAGCGTCCCTCACTGAAATTATTCAAATTATTAAAGTAATAATGTAATTTATATATATATATATATATATACCTATAATTACATTATTACTTTAATAATTATTATAACACTTTAAAAATAACAATGTACACATACACAGTGCTTTTGTCCTTTTCTCCTATATCTTCTATACCATATTGGTATTGTCTAATTTTTATAGGGCTTGTTTTGGGCTTGCTTTTGAAGCTGCTGTTGCTTTTTTGTCTAGCCAGAGTTGGCAACCCTGTGTGCGATGCCTTTTTCATGGCAGCTGCCATCTACTTGAAAAACTTGTCCAGTTAGACAGTCTTGCACTGCATGCTGCGAAATTTATTTTTACCCTCAGTTCGTAGTGAGCATAGCCCAGCCCTTAGAATTAAGCGGGAATTTTAAGGGCTAAAAAGCACTTCCCTTAATGATCTTACAGTTTAGGACACCCTTGCCATTCACGGGAACGCGCAAATATTAAGCCTAGGGTCAATTTTGAGTGGAAGTGTGGGTATTGAGATGGACCCTCAGTTTCAACATTTGAAATGTTACCTACGTTCTATTATAAATGACATACTGTATTGGCTCGTATTCTGAAAATCAATGCATTTTGATTTTATTCACAATTTTCACTTCGTCCCAACCATTTCGGAGTTGGGTTGTAATATCTCTTCAAATTAATATTTAAGAAGTTATATTGGGGGGTGGGGTTCATAGATCCACAGGAGAAGGGTTTGTGGCCCCTGGCAGTGATGGTTGTGTTATTAGTTTACAAAGGGAACTAAGCCCATCTAGTGGCAATTAAGAAAAATTGAGAAAAAAAAAAGGAAATATCAGGTATCTTACATTATTGTTCATGTAGATAAACATTTTCAGAGATGTAACTATGCAAACATTCGTTTTAACGTTTGTCTATTATAACTTCAAGAAATTATGAAATAACTAACATGTCAGAAAAACAAATTATGCAAATTTTTCATTTTTTATTTGGTTATATTTGCACAGTCTTATAATGCAATGACCAGATTTCTGTATTTTGAGCTTTTAAAACTAAGGTGAAGCTTGTTCTTTGTCCACATCTGAATTGAACATTTTAAGGTAGGCATATAAGTAAGATTAAGAAAATAAACTTACCACGAGAAACGAAAATGAACATGTGTGCATTGTATACTTCAGACAATTTAAATGGACTAACACACAAGCTGTTTCTAGGGTAAATCTGCTTATTGAATTTCTTGCAAAATTTTCAAGTTTATTGGCCTCTGGCAACATATCCGGTTGGCTTTGAGTGCAATGGATGATAAGAATATGATTGTTTTTAGGGCATGGTACACACCCAAAATCCACCCATTAATTCTTTGATAAGTATTTGAGTATTGAGCCTAAGGTCTGTGGTCTGAAAACAGAAAACTTCATCTGGCCAAGCCAAAAAAAAGTAGAACCTTTTACCACTGATTTAAGGCTTGGACTGAGAAAATTGAAATTAATGATGGATTTTGAAAGACGTTTTGTCTGAAAATAGTATATGCATTGTACTGTCACAGAGACCTCATGAGATATTTACTAACTTCCTGCCCCTTGTTTCGTTGCTAAATATCTAATCAAAATATTTATTCACTGGCTCAACCAAGAGGAACTCTACCTGCATTTAATGTGGACATTAGGTCCTGAACATCCATAAAACTCACCATGGCACCAAAGTAAAATGTAAATAGCTTTACAGTTCTGATATCTTAGCTCATTGTGTATTGGTATATTCAATGGATGCTTTGTGGACGATTCTGCATGAAATCCCTCCCTGCATAATGAATTAGAAATTAGCCTTTCATGTTTTCCCTCCACAAGGCACCATGTGTTAGAAAAGGCAAATGATTTGAATATGAGCTCCTTAATTATAACCTGTCATTAAAGGGAGATTACACCTGCCTCCAAAATGCAAAATTGCAGAGTGAGACAAAAGGATGGAGTTAAATTGCTTGAAAACACCAATAGGGAAAGAAGGGAGAAATGGGAGTTGAGATTCTTTAATGCTGAATTAATTTAAAAAGTGGACCCTATGGTGTTCATGGGCAAGTTAAGAGCAGCTTCTAGTGCTGATAAATGTGAGTGTAAGAGCAGGCACACCTGATCAGCCTCTGGAGATCTATGAAGATGTGACAATATAATCTCTGCCTCTGGAAATATTTGATTTATTTAGTGATTTTAATGAAATAAGCAGTAGTGGACCATCAGCAGTAACAAAGGCCTTCAGAAACCGTACATTTCAGTGCTTAAAGCCGTTGTAACTGATTCAGCCGTTTTTTCAAGCTTCCCATCCAAAGCCTATGTAAGCAGTCCTCACCCCCCCATCCCCAAGCCACGCACTGGAACGCACATTGGTTTCCAACAGAGACAGAGGAGAGTAGCAACTCTGTTAAAATATAAGTACAATATGAACAAACACTCTCAGTGATTGACGTGTGAAAGCCACACTGAAAACATTGACCCACGACACATTACATCCATGCAGAGAATTTGGTATGAATGGCTTTTTGAAGATATTCGCTAAAACTAGCTAGTGTCCAATAGCCACACATACTATCGCTTCTCAGCTAAGCAAGCTGTAGTCGGCCACAAACGATGACGGTTCATTTTTAAACTGACATTAGCAGGATTTAAAACCACCAACAATACTATGCGAGACTGATAAAAATGCATAACTACAACAGAGTAAAACACAGCTTACCTGTCCAGTAACAGCAAGGCTAGCAGAGCATCGCTTTTTAAACCCTTTGATTCCCTCAGCTTTCCCCAATGAAAGCGGCACCGATATAAATATAGTTCTTGGCTATCTCAGGGTTTTTATCCTTAATTTTGTTTCTTCCTCTACCGTTCTTCAGTGCTTTGGCTTTTTAACTGTGTACACCGTCTCCCTTAGCACTGGGATTAGAAACTTTATCTGTTCTGCTATTGCCAACAACGCAGATTTTTCTTCGTCTTCTGATGATTTTCCTGGCTATTGGCGCTCTAACAATGCAGATTCAGCTCTGCGCATTCACAAGCAGAGAGAAATATAGTCTTTATGGCGTTCTCTCGCCTGATTGGATAGAGGCAGTCGGTGACTCCAGAATTTTATATGCTGCTTTACTGCAGAAGACAGTGACTGACAGACTTGTGTTATCGACCAGAGGCTCTAAATAAATGATCTCTGTCGGAATGCGGAGCTATTTAACACACTTTAAAGCAAAAAAAAAAAAAAAACTTACAGCAGCTTTAATTTCCTCATGAAGCTCATAAAGCACTACACATTTGTGTAAATTAGTTCATGAGGCTCATTAAGCAATAAGGCATGAGAATCTGTTCTATATACTGAATGTTGTCCCAGCTGAAGGGCGTTGTTGCTGAGTGGCATTGTAAAGATGTTGATAATCCAAATAAATGCAAAAAATCCAAAAATGCAGAAAGTCTGAGAAAGTTTAGCATTTTCTGCATTTATTCGGATTGTTGCTATCCTTGCACAGTCACGTCAATTATATTCAGTTAATGTAGCCAATACGAAATTACTTTGTCATTATAATTTCTTAAACAACAGAGATCATATATTGTTCTTGTTTGTTCAACAGTCAATAAGTTGTTTCAATGTTAACCAGGCAAACCGTAACAGGGACAACTTGAGAAAATCATGCAGAAAAGGGTGAGGTTACTGAAGGCCCTTTAAACATCTAATGGTTTACCACAGGAAATAAGTTGGTATTACTTTTCAGTGCTCTAGGTCTTGCTGTTCTTTTAATTTTTAAGCTTGAGCTGCTCATAATAGTGTTCCAGAATTTGCGTAGCTCATTGTGCATAGATCCTAATGAGACAATTATTTCCCTTTTTGAGCCACTGCAACTTGATCTGCCCTGTTGTATTTTCACCTGTCTCCCCAGAGCAATTTCGCCTGGAGGCAGAAGGTGGCAGTATTGTGATGCTGTAAAGGTCTTGGTAAGGGTTTATTCCAGGCAGAGATAATTTACCTCCAATTTGACTCCTTATTGCCAGTGGGCAGGAACATTGACCTTTAAATAGCTCTCGTCAAAAATAAATTGACATTGAAAACTACAGTCTTTAGCCTTGGCTCATAATGATAGTGCATTAAATATATGCCCTTTCTTTCTAGGTTTATAATGATAAATAGCTATTTGAATTGTTGCAAGATTTACATGTGAAATTATACAGCACGTGCTGATCTAATGATTTAATAAAATGTGAGATTTGTTACATTAACATACTGTGAATTTCATATATATCTCAGCTGAAAGTGATATACGCTTGGCTTTTGGTGGCATTTGGGCAGGTCGTGCTTGACTGAGCATATGTCTTCATACTCATTCTAGTCTTAAACTAGAAAATGGACCAGCTTGAATCTATCATTTTTCATATATTTATAATGTTGCTTATCATTGACTCTTCAATGCATGTCATTACATTTGTATTATTTAGTGGTGCAAAACATTCGGCGGAATACATTTTGTCTTTTTCCTAGCCTGCTGTCCCATGAAATGGCCGTTTTCCTATTTGCTCCATTTGTGCCATGGTAAAAAGTGCAAATGTGTAAAATCAGTTGGACTTGGACAGTTAAAACTGTAATAACTGTGTAAGGCTTACAGATGTGTCTTTTCATTTTTTTTCATTCAGACTCCATAAACTTCGGCTTGTGAGTCAAAAAACTAAAATGAAAAAACCAGCGGGAAAAGTGAAATGAGGAATGAATAAATTAAATAATAAAAAAAAATGAATTCCTTCTTTAAAGGCACACGGGCTGGGTGGCTGTCACCGTAAAATACATCCAGGCAGATGGTGCTGAAGTCAGTTGAGGATGATCAAGCAATAGACTGAAAATATAATGATTTCATACTGACAAATTCCTATGCTTGGGTGATGGTGTGTCAGAAAATAGTTTCCTTCGCCCTCCCTCTGCTTATTCAATAAATGAACGGTTTCAGCAGGCACCTCTCACACTCACAGAACCTTCCAGATGGCTTTTGTATCGATTTCTCTAACTACCCAGTTAGATTACGCAGTGCCCTAGTGTGTCATTTTTAGATAGCCTGCCCGGGGCAAGTCATTTGGAGAGAAAAGCGATAATAACTATTTCATTACTTACGCTTTTCTCCCTTCCCACCGGTGGAAACCACGTGCTACACTCTTGGTCTCTCTCTTTCTCTGATGTTCGCTCGTGTGTTGGGTATTACCGCTGTGATTTAACAGAGTTCTGAATGCTTGGCAGCAACGCTTTATTTAAGCTGTGACTTTAGTGAAAATACTTATATGCTTCATTTATTTGTTGTATGTAAAGACCCATTTGATTAATTCTATTAAATAGTCATTTACTTAGAAATCGTGCACAATTCTCCAGACTTGTCACTGATCATTTTAATGTCAGGGGAGAGCTGGATATGGGCAAGTTGTCACACTGTACACACATCCAACACCAAAGGATTGCCAAAAATTTGATTTCTATTTTTGTGACTTCATGTTCAGAAATCAGAATCCCTTTTATTTGAGGTTAATGCCAAAGCAATCAAAGGTGGGAAGAGTTTTCCTATTTTTTTCCATTCAGAAGTAAGAAATACTTATTATTGTTTTTTCTGAATAATTTTTTTTTTTGCAATGAGTTTTCAAATGCAGTATATTTTTATGTTCAGTAGAGGGTAATACAAAGTTTTTGTTGTTTTATATTCAGTCTTGAACCTTGGCTTATATGCAAGTTTTGGGAAAGTTGAAACATGTAAAAACTTGCCATAGTAAATAAATATAAAAATCAATACCACATTGGTGCGCATAACTTGCTCAAAAATCACTGAGGTATTGAGCAAACAGATACACGTGCGTTTGTTATATAAAATGTTATTGGGGCCAAGCAGCAGAACTGCTCGTGTTAACCTTATTGATGTGAGTGCCACATTGGATTTTACTGAAAGGTTAAAAATTTCTTATAAATTTTGTCCAATTTTCACCATATTTGCTCAGAATGACCTTCAGACTAAACCTCGCAAACGTTATGAGGTGGATTTTTGATTTTCGAAATTGTCTGCCCATTATGGCCAAATCACAAGCAAACAACCCGAAAAGGACTAGTGCTTGTATGTCAGTTACACCAATCATTGCACAATTCATATTAATCTTCCTATCACTGTTTATCGCTATACTTTTTGCATGATCACATCAAGTTGCCATGGCGACTCTGCCTTGCCGGACTGCTTGGCCCCTTCATCGTTGGTTGCAGCTAGCTATAACTGTAAATTAATTTGGGTGGCAGGCATATCTCTGGACAACACATACAGACTTTTTGCATGCTTTTATAATTGCAGTTATGTGTGTATGTTTGTGTGTGTTTGTGAGAGAGTGTGTGTGTTTGTGTATGTTCATGTTCATCTAGGCTTGTGGAATTAAATAATGCCTGATAGGAATGTAAAGACCCCAGGAGTATAGTAAAGCCTGAAAGAAATAGCACCATAGTGACATTTTTTGGGCCCCATAAGGAAAAGGCTCAATTCTGTTCCAAGGACTAGATTTATGTCCTTGGAACAGAATTGTTAGGTTAGGATTACAGTTGGGCTTATGGTTGTGACTATAGTAACCAAGTAAGTAAGTAAAGTTTATTTATATAGCATCTCTCACAGACAGGGTCACAAACTGCTTCACAGTCATTTACATAGAGAATAGAATAAATACAATAAAATAGAATAGAAATAGGGATAGAATAAGAACACAGAAAGATTCATATGCCAGTGAGTCAAGTCAAGTTCAAGGTTTGTCATGTCTAGTTTCAAGGTTAGGGTAAGAGAAGAGATTAAGATTAGGTTTGATTTCAGGGTTTAGGGGTGTGGAAATAATAACTGAGGCTAAAACTATTTTTGGTCTCCAAGTTTAATGAAGAACAGCATGATTGTCTGTATGAGTGTGTGCGTGTGTGTCCATGCGTGCCCAAGCATGTGTGGCATACTCAAACAATTTCAATTGCAATGAATGCAGTGTGTCTCTGATTTTATTGTGGATACAAGATGTAGAAATCTGGGTCAAAGGTTAAGCTCAAATTTACAAACCCCAATTCCAATGAAGTTGGGACATTGTGTAAAATGTGAGTAAAAACAGAATGCAATGGTTTACAAATCTCATAAACCCACATTTTATTCACAATAGAACATAGACAGCATATCTGATGCTGAAAGTGAGACATTTTACCATTTCATGAAAAATATTAGCTCATTTTGAATTTGATGGCAGCAACACATGTCAAAAAAGTTGGGACAGGGGCAACAAAGGACAGGAAAAGTAAAAGGTACTAATATAAAACAGTTGGAGGAGCATTTTACAGCTAATTAGTTTAATTGAAAACAGGTCAGTAACATGACTAGGTGTAAGAAGAGCATTTAAGAGAGGCAGAGTCTCTTAGAAGTAAAGATGGTCAGAGCAGTAGCGGCTCTATACCCGGGAATGGCAGGGCGCAGACACGTCCCTTTATGACAATTAGTCCTGGGTAGTTCGCAATCATTTTCCTTTACTGACGCGTTTTCCATTTATCGTACTTGGCAACTTGAGACACGGTCTCTCCATATGCGATGAAACGGCGATGAAATCATGGGCTTAATTCAGCTCATTGCCGGAACCTGAACTGAGAATTGTGACAAAACATCCGTTTAAAACAGTCCTTAGTCCTGACCTGTTCTCAGTCATTTTCATGAGTAACCTAAGGTTCGCTCCAAGAGCACTCCACAGTTAACAGCTGCTGCTTGTTCTCCCCGATTACGTAAGAAGACAATCGTTCATCTGGACGCTTATTTGCTGTATTTAAATCAACGTTAGTCAAACTTGCATACCTGTCGCCTCTCACGCAAACAGCTTGAGCAGCACGCTGCCTATTTAACGGCCAAGTGCCACTTTTTTTTTTACCAACCCACGCAATACCGAGCGTGAAAGGTGATATTTCATGGGAACACGGACCTGATCAATCAACGCGAAGTACTGGCCAATTAATAAGTAATTTTTTTTTCTGTACTGAATTTCGCCCATAATTTCATCGTTGTTCGATCACATATGGAGAGACCGTGTCTTAAGTTGCCAAGTACGATAATTGGAAAACGCGTCAGTAAAGGAAAATGATTGCAAACTACCCAGGACTAATTGTCATAAAGGGACGTGACTGCGCCCCGCCATTCCCGGGTCTAGAGCCGCTGCTGGGTCAGAGGCAAAAAACTTAGTCTAAAAATTTCAGAACAATTTCAGAAAAAATGTTCCTCAATGTAAAATTGCGATTTTGCCACCATCTACAGTACATAATATCATCAAAAGATTCAGAGAACCTGGAGAAATGTCTGTGCGCAAGGGACAAGGCCGAAGGTAAGTATTGAATGCTAGTGATCTTCGGGCCCTCTGGCCGCACAGCATTGAAAACAGGCATAATTCTGCACTGGAATTCACTGTATGGGCTCCAGACATCATTGTCTGTGAACACAGTTTTCCGTACAATCCACAAATGCAAGTTAAAGCTGTATCATGCAAAGAAAAAGCCAGATGTGAACACGATCCAGAAATGCTGTATTCTCTGGGCCAAAGCTCATTTAAAATGGACTGTGGCAAAATGGAGACTGTTCCGTGGTCAGATGAATAAAAATTTGAAATTCTTTTTGGAAACCACGGACGCCGTGTCGTGCGGGCTAAAGAGGAGAGGGACCGTCCAGCTTGTTAAGCGTTCAGTTCAAATGCTTTCATTTCTGATGGTATGGGGTTGCATTAGTGCCTATGTCAAGGGCAGCTTCTACAACTGGATAGGCATAATCAATGCTGTAAAGTATATAGAGGTTTTACAACAACGACACTTTCAGGGAATGCCTTGCATATTTCGGTAAGACAATGCAAACCTATATACTGCACCCATCACAACAGCATGGTTTCGCTGAAGAAGCGTTTGGGTGCTGAAATGGTCTGCCTGCAGTCCAGACTTTTCACCAAAAGAAAACATTTGGCACATCATAAAATGAACAAGTCGACACGGTCTACAACATCCCCCGCCAATCGTGTGCTTCTTATTTTCGAACTCCATCAAGGCCTTTATGGTCTGAAGCTACTAGGGTTGGGTATCGTTTGAATTTGAACGATTCCGATTCCAATTCCGATTCTTTGTTTCGATTCCGATTCCTAACGATTCTCGATTCCGATTCCTTTAAGAGGCAAGGTGAAAAAAAGTCTGATATTCTCCATCAATTTTAATTTTATTAACTTTACTATAATTTCTATACTATAATATTTCTCACAGGGCTGTTTTCAACTAGAATATAAATATCAAATCTATGAACTTGAATATAAATTTTATAAATTATGAATACATTTTCACTTTCCTCAAAAGAGCTTTATTTTTGAAAACCTCATCAAAACACATTTACACATAAGTGTACGATGCTGCAGGTACTTAAACATGTTACCTTGCTCCCACTGATGGGCTAACCTGGTGCAGAAAAGCCAATAAACAATAACAAACAAGTTGCAAAACCCAGTCCAGATTAGCAGCAGGTACAGTATAAAATCAGAAACAGTTCTTGTTTAGGAAAATGACCATATTTGCTCCGTGCCTCCTCCTCGTTAAGATCGCCCTGGATTCTAAAAAATACACAGGCTGGAAAAATTCTGAAAAGCAGATGAAACATGAATGTGAGATCGCTATGACTTATCACACTCGCACGAAATGGTGTGGCCATGGCAATTGTGTTTATGAAAATCTGTACCATTTAAATTTCTAAATGCAGCAATCAAACATGTCTTAATAAACAGCTCTACTCATTCAGCTTACAGAGTAAACGAATCCACATTTGATCGCTAATCAAGCAAAGTAAACGGGAACAGGTTTACTTTTCTTCGAGTTGCCTAATTGGTTAATAGGAGATGATTCTGTTTTCATTTGCTTGGCTCCTTTCAGCACGTAGCCGAAAAATACTGATGTCAGTCAAGTTTTTTCCGGAAGCATTTCTCACGCCCTTTGATGTTTGGCACTTTCGTTCAAGGCTGCGTCTGGTTTAATAAAGGAAGAGGGAAAGCTCGGATGTTCGCCCCACGGCAACAGGTGGTGGTACTACGCCTTAAAAAAATCGGGATTCGGAATCGTTCCACCCCTAATTGTTTTACTTATCTGATTCGGACTGCAGTGCAGTCACTGAGGTGCCAGGCTGGGCGCCGGAGGAGACAGAGGAGGACGGCTGGCGCAGTGCATCAAAGACGGGGCACGCATTTCTTTGTATTCCATGAACTCAGAGGTGCTTAATCATGTTCGACGTGCACCCTCCCAAGGACGAAACAATCTTGTGACAACTGTTACATTTTGCCGAGGTTTGGTTGTTTTAAGAAAAGTAAAGCCACACTTTGGACCGCCGACGCACGCTATCCATGCTTGACTTCCTCGCTCGGCGTAAGATGCTAACACTTCCGGTGGACGCTTCTTCGTTGGTGTTCAGCGGCGGCTTCTTCCGGTCGGTTGACTTCTTATTTTTTTCCGGTCGGTGGACTTGGTACCGAAACTAGGAATCGAAATTTAAACTTTTGAACGATTCCGGGAGAACCGGAAAGCTAGTCCCGGTTCCAATCGATACTCGGGACTCGATACCCAACCCTTGAAGCTACACACCAAATTTGGTTGTCCTATCTGTAATAGTTTCTGAGAAAAGTTGTCCCATTTATCTCGAATGGACGGACGCACATACGCACGCACGGACGGACGGAGGTCAAACTTATATCCCCCTCCCATTTCGTGTTGGCGGGGGATAAAAATCTGGCTTAGAAGACCTAGGACTGTTGAGCAGCTAGAATCCTACATCAGAAAAGAGTGGAACAACATCCATCTTCCAAAACTCCAGCAATTGGTCTCCTTACTTCCCAGACCTCTACATAAAAGAACAGGGGATTTTTCTCAATGGTAAACATGGCCCAGTCCCAACTCTTTTGAGATGTGTTGTTGCCATCAAATTCAAAATGAACTAATATTTTTCATGAAATTGTAAAATTTCTCACTTTCAACATCTGATATGTTGTCTATGCTCTATTGTGAATGAATTGTGGGTTTATGGGGGGGGGATTTTTCCTTTATTTGATTGTTGTACAGTGTAGAGAGACAGGAAGGTTGGGGAGAAGGCATGCTGCAAATGACCTGAGCCAGATTCGAACCCAGGTCGCTGCAGGAAGGACACAGCCTTTATGGAATGCGCACTTAGACCGATGAGCCACCGGAGCACCCTGCAAGTCATTCCATTCTGTTTTTATTCACATTTTACACAATGTCCCAACTTCATTAGAATTGTTATTTGTATATATAAAAAAAAATTTAAAAACAACTGTCGCTGCCTAAAGTGTTGTACAGGATAAGTAATAATAAAGGTAAAGAAAAGGAAAACACAAGGGCATGACTACATAACAGCATTACACATTACAATAAACAAATCAAGGTAGGCCTATGCCAGGAAAGCTTTTATGAATATAAAATAACAATGAGGAGTTGGGTTTTGCGAATACGCAGTGCCATGATAAAGTATTTGCCCCCTTCTAGATTTACTCTATTTTTGCATATTTGTCACCCTTAAATATTTAAGATCATCATACTAATTTTAATATTAGACAAAGATAACCCAAGTAAACACGAAATGCATTTTTTAAAATCACGGTTTAATTAATTGAAGGAAAAAAGCCATTCGACCCCACCTGACCCCATGTGAAAATGTAATTGCCCACTATTTACTAAATCAACCAATTAAATACATTTAACTGATCGTTGGGATCAATTACTCTAAACACACACACGCATGATTGCTGTTAGCCTTTCTGAGTCGAAACATCACTTAATCGAACCAGTCAAATAATATGAAGTAGGCAAAATGCAGAATATGTTGCTGCAATCTAAAGAACCTCCCCCATTACTATGGATTACTAAGCCCTTAGCGTTTAGGCGGAGGAGACTCCTTGAAAGAGTTCAGGATTTGGTGTTTGTCCGTCATATTTATTGTTTTTCCATCCAATTTATTGTTCTGTACGTCAGAGTATATGTTCTGTCCCGCAGAAGGTCTTGTTGTCTTTTCTGGGAGGCCTCTGTTGGTTCGCTCCTGTTTCAGCAGGAGAGAGTGGTTACTCTGCCTGTCTCTTATGAGAGATCTCTTATTTTCTGGAGGGATTTTCGCCCACTTTTTCTGTGTTGTTTTTTGTTGGCGGAATCACCGGGGAGTCACGCTCCTTATTTCTGTTACCGTATCTCCCATTAGTGGTCAATCGCATTTTGTGGGTGGCTTTTAGAAACCCTATCCTGTGTCGCGTCTGGGCCTCCGTCCCATTCCCCCCTCACACACGTGGCAACAACCCCAATGTCAAAGTTGATTAACTCATTCCCTACGGAATACTTTTATATAAAATTTTCGCATTTTTATGGAATACTTTTCCCGAAAATATAAATTATTGAAGTACAAGTGGCTCATGACCGTGATCGTCAACTGATTTCATATTTTCATTGGACTGCGAATGGTCATCCATGCCGCTGGCACCGGCTTACCGTATGGAATGGTAGAATTTGCTGCGCCATTGGCAGCGGCTTGCCATCGGGAATGAGTTATGTGGCGTTTGTCTGAGCTTGCTTGTTTTTCGGATTGAAAACTATGACAGGTTTTTAGTGCTGGATGACTACCAAGGCAGGATTATCAATTTCAATATATTTGACAAACCTGAACAATACAATTGAACTTATGGGACTGTGTCGACAGGGCTGAGGGTCGTGATGATTTTTGCCATTGTGTATGCATCATAAAGTGGCTAACACAATTATAATGCTGAGTCATCAAACTTTCGAACGTAATAAAGTTCTCCGACAAAGCACAATATTTGACGGTATAAAAACACGAATGCTTAGGTGGCCCACCCTGCAGCCGATGCAAATGAAAACATTAGCCAGCTTTGCTTTACTTCAACTTAATTTGCAAGTACAAATAACATTTCTTCATACAAAATGGAATTTCATGAGTCATAAAAGATGGCACAGCTACCTCTATACTGGGATTTATTTTCCTCCTCATCCTTCCACCACTTTCTATACTGCGCACCTGACGGCTTGGACCTTTTCATGGCGTGAAAATGAGATGTAAAAATGGCAATAAACAACCTCTTGACATCTGTCATTCGGACCCAATTCTCTCAGATTAAAATGCACATCTACCTCCTGTGCCGGATTTCCAACACGCGCTTGTGACACTGCACCACAATTGCAGGCCTGGTGGGGCCTGGTTAAATGATGAGAAACAGCAGGGGTGTAAAGCATATTATTGTTTACTTCTTTTTTAATTTCTTAATTTGTTTATTTTCACTGCGAAAAAAGAAAAATGGCAGGCGTGATGTTTTTTTTTCCCAATTTTATTATTTAATTTTTTTTTCAAGGCGATCAGTGGCACCGCCCCCCAACACAAGGTGCTCTAGAAAACCACCTTTCTCGCCTATGCCAAGAGCCGACCCTGTTTCTGTTTTCCACTCCTGTGCCGGCTCTGTTATCCATTTCTGTGGATATATTGTATTTTGCCAAATAATCACAAAAAAGTTCACTTTTTCACAAAATGTATTATTATTAGATTTAATTTCATCAAGGTATATTATTTTGAATTGTTTCAGAAAACATTTAGAAATTAGGAAGCTCTTCAATGAGAACATTTCAGAAGACAAAACTGTATTTTTCTAAAGATTCATCAAATGGATATATTGCATTGTGCGATGATATGCTACATATATAAAACTTGTCTTATGAGTTGTATCATATTCTCTTTTATAATTGGCGGAAGAATTCAATGTGACAACTTACTGCATGTAGTGTACATATCGACTTATGAGGGCCGTTGCCACAAGTACGCACCTTCTAGTTTGCTGTATACACTTCCAGCATGATGCATTGAACCATAAAAAATTGATTTTAAAAAATCATCCTTTCTTGACTGAGGGTTGTTCTGTTTCCAAGCCTTTACCAACTGTGCTGTAACTGCCCTAGAATTTTACCAGCAAATCAAATACAACCAATTCATGGGCTCACATTTATATAATTACTTGGTCGTGTAAATGGTTTGGGGGAGGTTTCCAGGCAGTATTAAGGGTATGCTTGTGCAATGATAACACAATTGAGACAACTGAGTGTTTTCTGATAGTTGCTTCAGAATCACAGTTAATTCATTGTTTTCCAGATATGAAACAGGCCACAAAGGTTAACATATTTATACACAGGACAGTTATTGTATACACAACCAGACATCTGCTTGTTTCCATCCCTCTCCATGTCTTTCATTCTGATGCACTTTCACTGTCTAAAGCTTGATTTGCAAAGCCAGTTTGTATTTTCACATTTGCCTGCAATGATGTCATATCCCATTGCATACTCTGGAGCTCTTCGAAAAGACTAAACAGTTCTGAACGATGATAAGCGCCTACACTGCCTGCTGACACTCACCAGTGACCTCTAGCCAAATGTTCTTTCTCACAGCCTGTTGCTGATGGACAAATGTGCACCAGGTGGAAGATTTTGGCCTCATCCTGAAACAGCCCGGCTTAATTAAACAAAAGAAGCATTTAACTATGGTCCCATCAAGAAGGAGGTGACGCATTTTTTCTACACCACTCTTTTCTGTATTTGCTTGCGGAGACGATGAGGAATGTGGCTAAGTACTCAGTGTGGCTAGCTGGCCTGCTTAAAATCAAAAGGTTCTCCAGTTTGTACCAACAAATTACAGTTTCAATTTGTTTCGTCAATATGGACAGGTTTATTACGAGTACCCACACAATTCTGGCTACCCTTTCAACTGTGTTTATGTGAGGTTAAAAAATTGATATTTTCTAAATGTCTGGATTGATTTTGTAAAACAAGTTCACAATCGTGTTCTTTCATTTCTGTGATTTGTGTTCTTTTCATTTCTGATTCCACAAAACAAATTCAATACTCTGTGGTGTGATGAGTTCTGTATTTAAGTACAGTTGGTGTTCAGACCACTGCCCATATTATCTTCACATTTATCAATCCTTACAGTATTCACTTGCCCATAAGGCAGTGTATTTACCTGACAGGACTAGTCACAGCTTAAGCTGCAGCTGGTCCTGTGCCATTAAAAAAATCTACATTACGAATCAAAGGAAATGTCTTTGTTTTTCAGGTACGTATTGTACAGCTGTCAATCATTATATGCAGTATATTTTTGGAAAACTTGCCTGTCTTTCATCAGGTTGGAAAAAAGTTTTCCTTCTGCCTGAGTCACATGGCCGTTCAATTAGATGATTTACACCTCTTTCAGAAGGTTATTCTGTTTTATTTCTCCCTTTAGATTTATGGCAAGGACATCTTTCCACTTTCCATTCAGCAGTCGGCACTTTCAGTGTCAGCTTTGGAGGCGACTGCAGTGGTGTGAGAGGGGAGATGGACCGAGGGGTATGAGGGTGGGTGGTGATGGAATTGAGGCTGGTGTGTGTATGTCGGGGGAGGTAGTGGTTGTCACCAACATTGTAAAGCATTGAAAATCTCACCCCAGGGAAACTCCAGCTCTAATTGTAATTATCAGCAGATTAGTGAGCTAATGGGGCCCCTTGCTGTTAGAATTCTAATAGACTTTACTGCAGCCATTTTACTGCTACGATGCCTGGGTTGCTGTGGAAATGCTTGATAGGGATCCCTGCTGGCAACAGAAGTCCACTACAAAGGTGAGCTGAAAACCAAGGCCTCGCTGTAATGCTCGTGTCAGTCCTGGAAACAGACAGGCATGCTATTTGATCACAAGGTAAATGGTATCCAATCAAACAGAAAGGAACAGAAAATGTTTTTCACATTTCACAGAAATGCTGGCATTTAAAATGGCAGAAAAAAGAGAGTCCAATAAATAGCACTTGAATTGGTCTGAATTTGGTCTGTGTCCTAAGCACAGTTAGAGTGATTGTATTAGACCCTGTTTCAGTTATAACCATGCAGGTATATTAATGTATGCCACAGAGGTCTACTGCCGCTAGAGAAATACGTTAGTGTGCAGGTCTCTTTTAAAGTATTTCTAACAGGCATCTTTATTTAAGTGTAAGAAGAAATCTTGTGCATTTTAATGACTCTCACAAACAATGGTGTTGGAAGCTGGCTTCAAAGACCTGAAAAGGCCCATTCTTTGAATGTTTTGATAGCAAAGTTTAAGCTTGAAGGGGAAATTTCAAGAGACTAGTGTGGTTTGCCTAGCAACCTGTTGTTCCCAACTGTTTCTTGAATCCACACCCCCCTCTGACCCAGACTTTCCCCTTTGTAATTGATAGGGTTAATATAAACCTTAAATGGCTGTGTGACCTCACCCCCCACCCCCACCTTCTAACACCCACTCCCCCCAACCAATGTGGCACTGGGCTTTTGTATGGTCAGACCCATTCACTGTGTGCTATCTGCACATATACCATTGACAGCTGCTTTAGGTTAGTGGTGAAAGGCCCATTAAGAATTTGTAAACTGTGTAACCACACAATGACCATTCACATTTAGGAACATGTTATTCAACGCACAATTGAAAATTCTGATTAAAAGCCAGTTAATCAGACTTTAAAAATTCACATATTCTCTATAAAAAATGTATTATTCCAGTAAAACCAAGCATAGCTATAATTATAGTCAAATAGCTGATTCAGCCCATTCAGCAGTAGACAAAGAATGGCTGCTACCAGCAGTTTATGCAAAGCGTCAGTAAGCTTCTAAAGCGCAGTCCTCAGTTGCAGGATTAGGGGAAGTGACACGGCGAACTCCACATTTTAACTGTTCCCTTAGGTTGTTGAAGTGGAGGAATTTCTTTACTGTGCCCCTACAGAAACCTTTCAGGTTATAGCAAAGTGAGAATAACAATGTATCCATGGAATGCAGTAATCTTTGGTGTTTTTGTTATATGCATCTTTTATCATACATTTAGTATGTACTGTACATTTCCAGCGCACACTTCTTTCCTTAGCGCTGGAAATAATATAATGTACAATAATTATATAAATAAAAGGATAAATTAATAAACTATTAGCCTCAAACAAAATGATCAGACCATTCATTGCATGTTTTTTATCTTTTTTTTTTTAAATTGGCAAACATTTTAGAGAACCCATAGGATACAGCATACAAGCTTTTGACGGATCCAAAATAAAGATTTCTCTTCCCGCAAAGGCCTGACTGATGTAGAAAAAATGTGGCCATCAAGGCCTCTTTGTTCAGATCCGCTGAGCACAAACACTTGCCCTCGTAAAGGTTGCCAGATATATAATGTGACACACTGAGACTCCCCTCTGCATCTCTCATTGTGGCCTTTGCAGTGAAACAAGGCCGAATTTTCCAGAGTTATTGGGTGCGAGGTGTAATTCCTCTCTTTCTCTGTCCTGGGGTAAAGAGGAAATGAAATGATTTCAGTCAGAGAGAGTGAGGAGAAAGGGAGGGATGGAGGCTTTCTGCATGGTTTGTTTCCTGAAGACACCTGCTTGACTGTGCTCAGTCCATCAGTGGCTGAGAGTTGAGAGGGCGTGGCCTGCAACAATGGGCCAACGTCGCTGATCAGCACACTGTCTGGCAAAAACTCTCAGTTGTCAGGAAACAGGCAAGTCAGTCATGCTTGTCTCAAGCAGCATTGCTTTCCACCCTGTTTGATTAGGTCTGTCTGTTGGAGTGCCTTCAGTTCCAATGATATGCCTCACACTTCTGAACCTCAATTTATTTTCTGAAATCAAGTGCATTGCTGTGCTCTGAATTGGAGTTTCATTTTGATGTACTGGAAGGCAAATTGTGATGATGATGCATCAAATGTCCTGTTTTTGTTTTTGTGTAATCCTGTGTTTCTTGTCTTAATATTTGTGCAGTTAATGTGCAATATCTCAGAGGTGGGCATCTTGTAATAATCCATTTTCGTGCAAGTAATTGGATGCAAAAATTTTGTTGGTGCAGTTCGTACTGTAAAATCATCCTGAGTATTGTTATAAACAAAATTTTCAGGCCACTCTACTCCCACCGTTTTCAAAGAAAACAGGGAAAAAAATTAAGAATTTTGAAATATGTCATTAAACATCTAACATCATCCGTAAATACAATTGTACAAGAAGTTTAGCTCATTGTGACTTGCGGGGGGGTAGGTGAAAATGGCACTGATGAGCATGCAAACAGTTTAATGTAGTCTTTAAGTTATCTGCTGCTGATTTAAGCACAAAAAGACAATAAATTACCCTGTGTCATTTAGGAAATCAATTAGCCTTAGATAAATGTGGGAGAGATCACTGGTGCGATACATTAACACAGCGCTGTTAAGAACAATGGATCGGTGTAAGTAAGACTCTCAGTTCCCCGCATGCAGGCAGTCCAGTTTTCCTTTTATCTGTTTCCTTTGCGCACTATGACCCCTACTGCCGCTATTCCCAAACAAATGGATAAAAAGAGCAGGCACTAAAGCTGTCAGAGTTTGTAGGAGCTGAAGACTGGGCAATTGTACATGAGTCACGCCCTTACCCTGCCCTAAGAAGGGACACATAAAGACTTGTGGCACTAGCCATGTATCCAACTAAAAAAAAAAGATGAATATCAAGCATTCGGCTCAAAACACAAATAAACATGCAAACAAATGAAAAAATGCTATGTTGTGTGTCATTAAGATGTATATTTATAAAAAGTATATTAAGTGAAGTGACACATACTTTTCACTTCTCAGGTCTAACTAATCAATCTCATCATCCACTCATATCTGCTCAGGACTCCAGAGCACAAAAATAAGACAGTAATGCTTAAAGTAAAAAAAGTGGAACCATGCTTTAGAAAAAAAAAAACACAAACAAATTTGCAATGTCTTGAAAAAAGGATTCTTCCCCCCCTTTATTTCCTTTAATTTTGCATATTTGTTGCACTAAATGTTTCCAGACGATCATACAAAGTGTCATATAAGATGAAGATAACACAGCAAAATAGTTTTTAGGTCACCTGCCAAAAGGCGTGACCTATTGCGATCCCCTTTTGTCCGTCGTTGTCCGTCGTCCGTCGTCCGTCATCCGTGAACTTTTCCTTGTGAACAAAATAACTTGAGTATTTATGAACCAATTTTGATGAGACTTTGTATGCAGGCTTATATCCATAAGATCTTGGACGAATTCGAAAACCAGAGTGATTCGATCATATTTGATGGAGTTATTGCCCTTTGTTATATTGTCATCATAAGCCACATTGTGAAAACAACTATTGTCTTGCATTTACTTTTTTATACCTAGATATGCTGGAAACCAGTTATCTTTATAGATGGAAGTGTCTTGAGGTGCTTTATAAATATTGTGAATTTCATGACCCCCAGGCTCCATATGTTTGCCCCTGGGGAGGGGGTCAAGTTTACTATAGTTTATATAGGAAACTGATACTTTTGGGTATATTCTGTTTAATTTCTTCTGGAAATCATTCACACTTGATTGACATTACAACAATGAGATGATATTATGATATTTTTGACAGTTTCCCTTACCCAGAGGCTAAGGGGCAGGGCCCAAGGGTCAAAATGGCTTGAGAAATCTTCTTTGCTTAAAGAAAATAGCCAC
The DNA here is from genome assembly GCA_029721435.1 of Gymnothorax reevesii. Classification (NCBI taxonomy): domain Eukaryota; kingdom Metazoa; phylum Chordata; class Actinopteri; order Anguilliformes; family Muraenidae; genus Gymnothorax; species Gymnothorax reevesii. The sequence goes on along the minus strand of CM056577.1, from coordinate 87,533,096 downwards.
AAGTTATATACATACAATTTAGAATACTCTATTGCTTATGGTACTGGTTTCCATTAATCTGACCCCTGGGGTCAAAATTAGGGCCACGCCTAATGGCCAAGGTTTAACATTGGATATACTATACTCAGGTGACCGTTAAGGCCCATGGGCCTCTTGTTGAATTATAATTTTATTTATTAGTAGAAAAAGGTGAACCAACACCCATGTAATCTAAGTGAAAAAGAATCCACCTAAACTTAAAAGGTTGTGCAACAGTTAGTTTCAAAAACTAAGAGAAAAGTCTTCTGTTAACTGGCAATCAGTCTTCACATTACTGTGGGGGACATTTGGCACACTTTAGCAGAATTGTTTAAGGAGGATTTTTGAATATAAACTGCCCATAAGGTCCTGCCACAACATCTCACTTGGGTACAAGTCAGGACTGTGACTAGGCCTTAGAAATCTTAAACCTTTATTTCTTTTGAGCCATTGAGAGGTGGATTTGCTCTTGTGTTGCAGCTTGTGCAGCTTCATAACCGAGCTGCTTATGAGTTTCAGTACCAGACTACTCACCCCATGTTCGCCCTCAGGATTTTCTATCGGAGAGGAGAATTTATCACACTGTATGTTATGGCAAGGCATCCAGACCCAACACCCAACACAAGCATTCCCAACAAATCACAGAACAAACATTATGTTTATCTGTTGACATGGTCTTATTGGAGCGTGCTGTGTTGACTTTTCCTCAGATTTAACGGGTCAAATGTCTTGCAAAAAGTTTTTCTTTCAACTCATCTATGCACAAAACATCACCCCAAAAGACCGGGGGACAATCAAAGTGTTTTTGGCCGATGTGAGATGGTGTTTTTTCTTTTGTTGTCAATGCACTCTGAGAGGAATTTTGTAGATCAGCCACTGCAGGGAATATTGACCACTGATCCAAGTTTTCACTTTTTTTTTTTTTGGAGATCACGGCCCTCAGTGCTTTGTTTTCCTAGACTCCAAGGCTAGAGCTGTCAAACCATCTCCAGACTGATGCTTTTACAATCTTTCTCATCGCCTCCAGAATATACAATATATGGCTCAGGCTCACAAAGTAGGAATCACCCCCCTAAAATTATGTCCAATGGCTTGAAAATCTTCACATTTGCTTCAATCTTTCTCAGTCTTAAAAAATGGGTAGAGCTCATCGAATGAAACCCAGAACACCAGTCTTTTATATTTCAGATGAATACTTTGTGGCCATTTTGACATACAGTATTAAAATGGATAAATAGCCCAAAATTGCCAATTTTGCCATGTCCAATTTAAAAGTGCAATTGATTATGGGTTTTTTTTACATCGTCATTTTTGTTTTTTTTGCCTTTTTTTATTTGTCCTGTCATGTACACGCGTTGAGTGTATAATAGAGGCATGTTGAAAGTATAGTGTGTTATGTGCATTCTAGATTATCTAAAGTAAAATGTCCTCTGAAATCATGTTTTAACCATAAGACATACATACACCAATCTATGAAAAAACTGCTTCATTTACTTGATTTACCTGCTTGCATTAAGATGCCAAAATATTCTATTAAAGACTTCCATAGAATATATGACTTTGGATTGTGTCAATACACAGTAAGATTGAAACGTGTCAAACAAGAATGATCATCAGGTTTCACCTCTCCTACTGGGGACTTGCCATCGGAGGGATGATAGCCCACCTCCCACCTCACCTTAACTCTTGCCCCCTCACTTGCGCCTCTCGACACCTATGCCGTATTTCTTCACTAGCACCTCTCGACGCCTGGTCTCGATCACCACATAAGCGACTCTCGACGTCTCGCTGGGATTTCCCCGTAAGCGTCTGAGGACGACTCTCTATTTTAAGCTTATACTATGACGTCAACAGTTTCAGTGTTATCACATCAGCAGCTTTGTGTGGAGATAAGGCTGCAGCAGCCAGCTCCCCACAGAGTAAACACCACTGTGTTATCTTTAGGGCTGCGACGGGGAAAGAGTTAAAGTGCATTACTTCGCCAAACCCAATTCCATTCACATTTCCTACTAAGTGACAACAGTAAGTGTTAATTCGTTCAGTTGTAAGTATCAATCCATAGAATTGCTGTCCATTTCCCCTCAGCTTGCATTATTCTTTATTGTAATAATTCTCAAGCATTTTCCTACCCATATTAATGGTGACATAAACTGTCAATGTCTTTCGAAGCTTCTGAATTCCTGAAGCTCACAAAATGGTATAATTTTTTTTTGCATCAGAGTCCGATCAACTTGATATGCCTTAGAAAACATTTTAAAAAGTGCAGTTTTGCTGACTCAGGTCCCTGTGGAAAGTTAATTTGCTTATGTAGAAATAAAACTCTGTCTACGACCAATGACATCACCATAATGCAGGTTCACTCATAACCTGCCTCTGATAAAGAATGGAATAATTAATTTACTGAGAAAATCGGCTGCATTGCCGATAAACTGCATTGCCATTTATGATAAAGACATAGCTTTGTGTCAAAGAGGAAAACTACAAAAGATTGCATTGATGGCAATTGACTGAAATTTCTCAAAATGACATGTTGAAGTAAAATGTTATGTAGTAAATGCTGCTGGAGATGGTATTAAGGTAAGGTTTAGTTGTTGTTTCTGATCAATTAATTGGATAATTGCCATTCATACAATCTCATATTGTAGCCTTCCAACAGCTTTACCAGAAGCTAGACTATAAAGACCTCATTAATGATTTTGCAACTATGAAAGTTCAACGCATGGCATGTGTATTAAATGATTTTAAGTGCAAAATGCATCGATCTCCCAGGATGCATACATTACTTTACTAATGTTTTCATAGAAGCAACCAAAATCATAACAATCATTTAATACAAAATAATTTTAAACTAAATCAAGGTTTCATTATACTTGGCATCCTTCATTCAGTACTGAGTGCAACCACCTCTAGCAAGGATAACAGCCTGGAATATTTGTTCTGTATTTTTCGACAAGGTTAAGGCACTCATTTTGGGGGATTTTGGGCCATTCCTCCAAGCGGATCTTTTCAAGATCCTTCACATTCTTGGGTTGGAGTTTATCAACTGTCCTCTTCAACTCAGCCCACAGGTTTTCAACTGCATTGAGTTCTGGCGACTGCGATGACCATTGCAGAGCATTGATTTTGTTGTCATGGAACCATTTCTGCATGGATCTTGAGATATGCTTTGGGTCATTGTCTTGTAGGAAAGCTCACATACGGCCCAGTCCCAGCCTTCTGGCGGAGGCAACCAGATTGTCAGCCAAAATATTCGGATACTTGGTAGAATTCATTATGCCATTAATCTTGACCACTGGCCTTGAACCTCTTGAATTAAAACAGCCCCAAAACATGACTGACCCACAATCATACTTCACTGTGGATATGAGCTCCTTATCCTTGTATGCATCTCTGTTTGACACCAAACATGCTGATGCTGTATCTAACCAAAGTGTGCAACTTTGGTCTCATCTGACCAAAGCATTTTTTAAATTATATTGGCAAACTCCATGGGCTTGCTTCTGTGTCCTGTGGTTAGAAAGGGCTTTCTTCTGGAAACCCTTTAAAAGAGCCTGTGGTGGTGGAGGTGTTGCCTGATGGTGGTTTTTGAAATCTGGTGCCCCCAAGATGTCACCAAGGCCTGCATTTCTACCCTTTAGTTTTTCAGCACTACCTTACCCTTATCAAAAATGGCGGGAAAAGACTCCATGCTGTTATCCCTGCCGGAGGCGTTTTCACTTAGTATGAAGTGAAAGTGCATAATTATGAAGCCTTGATTTTGTTTAAATTTATTTAATATTAAATGATTGTTATGATTTTGGCTGTTTCCCTCAAAAAATTAATAATGCAAAGTTTTTCGCGCATGTTGGTATATTCTGTTTCTCTATAATGTTTGTATATTGTTAATATTTTTTTGTAATGTTTGTGCATTCAATCAGTTATTGCATGATTCAACACCATAAGAGTGTCTAAGGACCAGCATCATCAATTTTGATAAATTAATTTAACTCTAACTGAGCATTATTCCTGTATGAAACTTTAATCTGTTACATAATGCAGACCTGAAGCTAATCCCAATGTGACACTGCAGCAGTATAAAATTTGTGCTTCTGCCAGGAAAGGTTTCTGTTGTTGTGCATTCTTTCAGCTTGTACAATGTGTTTTTAAATGCACATACAAGTGCAGAAATTTTAACCCTGCCATAGATTATTGATCATTTAATTTTAATGGCTATTAGTGAGGGTTTCCCCATATGTCAGAACTCATTCTCACATGCTCATTTGTATTGTGTTTGATTATGGGAGAGTAAATGCAGACCTGACCCTTTTGAGAATGGCGAGATTGGTTAAAAGTGCGGGTATTCATTTGATAGATGCTCTCAGTGATGGCCACCCCCTCCAGAGAGCAGAGGTGCTGATCCGCAAATTGAAGCCATTCTTTCCAGCTTTTCCAAATGAAGCCGTGAGAAGGCTTCTGCACAAAGAAGAGAGAGACGGAGTGAGAGAGAGAGAGAGGGAGAGAGGGGGTGTACTGAGAGAGAGAGAGAGAAGAGGGAGAGAGAGCAGCCGAGAGAAAGCGATAGTGCTGCTGCGGTGAATGTTTAATTAAGACGGATGAGTCTGTCTTCTGATGATAAATAGTAGGATGTTTGTCTCAGGGGGTAATAAATAACTGCACATGCTAACTTTCGATCCACTGCATCGAAATGGAGCCTTTCAGGGTAAGAAAACTATCTTGCAGAAAATGGGGAGGCATTCATCAAATGGAGAGGCCCACCCACCAATCCACAGAATGTTTCAGCATCATACAAACCTCTCAAAGAGTTTTAAGTTGCTCTGTGATCACTGTACACTTAGCCTTTGCAAATAGCTTAAGCTAGTCTTACAGTATTTTTATGGACAATAAAGGAAAAATCCTGTTTAGATCATGCGGCGCTCTAAAAATCACAGTGGAATATTTTGCTAATATTGGAACTATATCGTTAATAGTAAAGGATTTATTCTCAGTTAAAACTTAGTGAAGTATTGGGCATTCCCAAGAACCATTCTCAGGGAGTACTGAAGGTGCTGTTCATTCATTGTACTTAGCAAGTGTTCAGCACGTGATAAATTTATAAAAAATTATATTTATGTCCATTGAAATGTATTGCAGTTCCTTGCACGCAGATGCAGCAGGACTGGTACTTATTCAGGAATTCAAGACTAACCATGTGCTGCCGTGCAGAGCTGTATCAGGAAGCCATGCTTTTTAATCGTCTCAATATAGAGTTAGAATAGTGCCATAAGACAATGAAAACAGGAACAATGGAGAACAGCCAGACCATGTTGACTTTTTCCCAATTACACTTTCATATGATCTACATTCAGGTTCCCACTGGGCTGGGGAGTCACTAGCCTAATTGGCGAGTGTCTGACAAAGAGAGGCAAAACACAGAGGCTGGTGTCAAAAGGGCAAGGCAGCCACAATAACATCACAGAGGTGCCCTTTGGCCCAGGCACCATTTTTTTTAACCTTTATTGTCACAGGCTGGGTTCTAGTACTTTTTGAGCCCATTGTGTGTGTCCCCATTATTTTAGCAATGCTCCCCGCTAATGTAGTGAAGTCTGTGTCAATGAGAGCAGAGGCGGAAAAAAGCATAATAAATTAGATTGGTAATTATTAATACTGGTTATGGTATATCAAGCTGAGCTGCAGGAGTTGGCCTTTTATTTGCCTGACAAATGTCTTGGGGTGTTTCGCTCCTCTAATCGATGGCTGACCATTGTCTGCCTGTGGCCTTAAGAGCTATAAAAGAGGTCTCTATACCAGCAGTTCCACACACTATTTTGTCTTTCATGCCAATACTAATATAGCCACATTAGACTCCATTTAAGCGCATAACATTGTCTACTTTGTCCCCATATGAACTTTTTTGTACAAACGTTTGCAAATCTGCTTTCATAGCCCTCATGACTGAGTCACAGGTGCTGGTTTATTAAATTATTGGATTCACGGAAGAATGCAGATCAAAATATTTATTTTTAAGTGTGTATGGCAGCAGTGACTGAAATGTTACCCCTTTGAAATCATCGTACAGAATTAAAATTTGAGGCCCTTCTCTGTGATTTTATCATTGAAATTAATTATCAGTATAACACCTGGTCTCATTGTTTTTGGACATGATAGATGAGCGTGGGCTGGATATAACTGTTTCATTACCACATTTAAACTAAAATAACATTACTTATTATTAAAAAGCCATTATATGGATTAACATGTTGGAGAGATTATCTGAGATGATGGATCTACAGACCTTGAGGTAGGTCATGAGCAAAGTCTGCAGATGACTGAAGACCTAATGCTCGTCTCATGCTTTACTCAAGAAAGTTTCAATCAGTGGAACCTATATTTTAGTAAATGTATGGATGCATAATGCAAAACATTTGCAAATTCATAAAACCTTTGGCCTTTGAGACTATTTATACTGTATGCCCCTACAACTCCATTTCTATAAAAGTTTGGGCGCTGTGTAAAATGTAAATAAAAACAGAATTCAATGATTTACCGATCATTTAAGCCTTAAATTTTACTGAAAATAACACAAAGATCAAATGTTGAAACGTTATTGTTTTTTGAAAAATATTTGCTCATTTTGAATTTTATGATAGGGACATGTTTCAAGAAAATTCAGGCAGGGGCAATGGTTACCTCTGTGTTGCATAACCTTTTCTTCTAACAATAGTCTGAATGCATTTGGGAACTGAGGTGACCAACTGCTATAGTTTTGGAAGCAAATTGTTTTCCAATTTTTGCTTGATATAGGCTTACAGCTGATCAACACTTCACTGAATTTTTTGTCTCAGTTTTTCATAATGTGCCAAATATTTTCAGTGGGTGGCAGGTCTGGCCTGCAGGCAGGCCAGTTTAGCTCCCAGCCTCATTTACTACAGAGCCATGTTGTTGTATTACGTGCAGAATGCTGTGTTTGGCAATATTTTGCTAAAATAAGCAAGGCTCTCCCTGTCAAAGATGTCTGGGTGGCAGTGTATAAAAATCCAAAACCAGTATATATTGTTTAGCATTAATAGTGTTTTCACAGATATACAGTACAAGCAATCCATGCCATATGCCATAATGTTTGTATAATGGATGCTGGTTTTTGAACTGTTCACTGATAACAAGCTGGTTGGTCCCTCTCCTCTTTAGCCCGGAATGTGAGGATTTACGAAATTAGCCACTTGCGAGAACCAGTAAAATGCAAATTGGAGGCTTTATTTCTGAAGGGGGAAACCCCCCAACAGAGCAGGCAACAGTACAGAGTCCACAATCCAAAATCAGAATCCAATGTGTGAAATCCAGAATCGTAAACAGGGCACCAACCTCAAAAATCACGGTCAGACGAAAAAGGTTCAAAACACAAGAAGGCGGCAAAGTACAGGGAGAATGTAAAACTTGGTAGTCAAGGACGGTCCAGTCAGAAAGATAATCACAATGGGTACAGGGCAAAATGAACGTGGCACAATTAAGCATGAGAGAACGATCTGACAAAGTAGTGCTGTGAAGAGACATCTAATATACACTTTAGGGAGGTCACATGATAACAGAACAAAGGTGGAAGCAGTGAGACCGATTACAAGGGAGCAACACATTGGGAGGAACCTAATCACATGAAATTGGCAGAAGCCAAAACGTGGACAGGGATTACGGGACAAACCTATAGATAAAACAAACAAATCCGGTTACGGATTTCTACGTGCACAGAGTGAGTGGCAGAACAATGATAAGACAGGTGCAGAGAATCTGCAAGAAACACAGCAAAGTAGATTGAGTGGAGGCAAGAGGCGGAGACTAGAACAGGGCAAATGCTGAGAGCTTGTTAATCAATTAGTTACTGCAGCTATGCAATCCCGAGTGCTCGTTAGTAAGTTAGTCTATATACACAATGTTAGTCTTGGTTAGTAAATTAACAAAATAACAAACTGTTAGTATGTGCTAGTAATATAGAAATAGTAAGGGGAAGGAAGTAAACGAGATGGGGAAGGAAGATTGAAACCAAAAAACAATAAAACATCCGAAGGAGTGGCACGCATTACTGGGGCTGTGACCAAAAGACAAGAGCAAAGACAAGACAGAGGGAGACAAAGTGCAATGCATGGAAAATCAAAACATGGACTGGAATAAGACTAAGGCTAAAAGTAAAACATGGAAAAATCAAAACTAAGACAATACATGAAAAGAAAAGCAACCAAAAACACAATACATAATCCAAAGGGATAGTCAGGCATGGCAAAGAGTCAAAATACACACATGGCAGTCAGAACACGACAAGGCAAGGCAGAACCAGAATCACAACACGGAAGATGCGGCATCCATAATTACCCAAAATAATTTCACATTTTTAATTGGTCAGTCAGACCATAGGACTCTCACTTCGCCTCGGTCCATCTTAAATGAGCTCCGGCCCAGTGAAGGCCGTAGCATTTCTTGATCTTGTTTTAAAATTTGCATGGCAGATCTTGCATTTGTGGATAAAGCATCAAATGGTGTTCACTAACAATGGTTTACAGAAGTGTTACTGAGCCAATGCAGTGATTTCCACTTCAGAATGTTTTTAAGGCAGTACTGCCTGAGGGCCTGAAGATCATGGCAATTCAGTATTGGTTTTCAGTCTTGTCTCTTGTGTACAGAGATTTCTCTGGATGGTCCGAATCTTTTGATAATATTATGTACGAAAAAGGATGAAATCCCCATATTCTTTGCAATTTTACATTGAGAAACAATATTTAAAATTGTTGAACTATTAGCCCATGCAGTCTTTCTGTGCACTATCTGTGCGCTATAAATTTCACTATTTTCAGTTAATAATAGGGTTTAAATGATTTGGAAATCATCACATTCTCTTTATTTAAATGTTACACACCATCCCAACTTTTATTGAAATGGGGTTGTATATACAGTATATGCATATGAAGAGTTGAAATGCAAAACCCTCAAAGTCCATTCAACCTCTTTTGTCATAAATTGAGTTTTTTTTTTTAACTCCGCATATTATGCTGAGTAAAAAAAACTTATTGAATGAATAAATTGTTAGATTTTAATTTAGCAAACTAAATAGAATTGGGATGAGAGCAATCATGTATTAGAAGGTGGGATTACTGCAGGGCTTTTATGCCTCTTTCAACACGTTACTGTTCCACTCCTTGAATACTGAGCTGTCACATGGAGACATAATCTTTGTACTATGTGTACATAATGGGAGAGATTGTATGATGTGGTTGCATTAACCCTGTATTAACCAACGTAGCATATCTGCTACATGAAGTAACAGGGTTAACCGCCTGGACACCCTGTTGGTTTTGTTTTTTATTGCCCAATAAACATTTGAGAATAACTTGAATGGTACGTCACTTTAATTCTTTTCATTAGCATTATTACCCAATGTAGCAGATTTGCAACTATTTGGAAAGGTGGGCCAAATGTGTCAAATTTTTTTTGTCTACTGTTTTTCAAATAATGGCCCAAAATAAACATTTTTCCATTGGGAAATAATTTCAACACAATTGGAAATGGGTTTGGTAAATAGAGGGTTAAAGTTGGTATTTGATATGTCCTTATATCTGTCCACACTGTGGGACCTATGCATGAGCATTAATATCAGTACATCAATGTTTTACTTCAGAGAGTAATATCAATGACCTTGGTAAGTGCATTATAGCAGTGCAATTCTGTTCTAGATGAATTATTCCATATTAAGCCAAAGGAAATTCTGATTTCTATTGTTCATGTCTAAATTACATCAATTCGCTCATGCACAAATTGTAATTAAAATTTTTACTATTTACAAGGGATCCAGATCTGTGAAAATGAAGAAAAAGAAATAAATATATGAAAAAATAGGTAATTAAATCCCAAATCCCAACTTTAAAATGTTATTTTTTACTTTGTTAAAATGCGGTCCTCTGTCACTATGGCTGCTGTCCTAGGGGAGCATAATTAATTATGGGTAGTATATCAGTCAGAATTACTAACTATTTTTAATCAATTTTTTAGGCCTATGCTTTTATGATGTGACTGATCATTTCATGTAAGTTAGTGTTTTGTGGGAAAATATCCTCCCTCTTAAATAAGATTCCGGGTTCATTTGATCCTGAAGTTAAGATGTGCATTTTGAATATGTTGCTAAAAATTATACATTTCAAATGCATGACATGACATAACATAACATAACACAACACAAAACTGAATTCATTAAAATAGAAATGTAATTAGATGCTTTTGAGGTATAGTTGAAAGGTGTACACAGTGAGATCAATGATTACACCATTGGCGCCTCCTTTATGCAAAACAACAAGAAATGGTGGAATCGGAATAATAAACCCAATTCACTCCTTATCATGCATAGACAAAAAGGACTGCCCACTTTAATTATCTCTGGGACATCCCTGGTGTTTCCCTGCAAAGTGAACTGGATATTACATTTGTGTAAAACTCAATCAGGCAAAATACGACTCAATAAAAAGATAAATTACTCTTATCATCAGATCAAAGTGAATCGTAATCGACATTTTCATTTTGCGCTGGAAGATTATGTTACTCTGGCTGCAGGCTCTTTCTTGTGCAATAAAGCATTTACATTCTAATGATTTTATTAAAACTCAAGCTGACAGCTGCTTTCAGACCCCACCCCCTCACACATCGCCTGGAAAAATTGTATTAGATAGCAGTTCATTTTTCTGTTATCAAGCCGGGCCAGTGGTAAGCCTGAACCTACCCCAGAGAGCTATCTTCTGCCAGAGGAGTCTGTATTAATCATCTCTCTTCCCATTCATGCTTACAGAGTGCACCTAAGTGTTTGGGATAGCCCTGCAGTGAGGGCTGACAGTGCAAATATAAAGTATCTTTCTTGTATTGCACTTTTTCCCCTCCTCTTCATTTGCTATAATCAAAGCTCTTATTCATTAGCACATATAATCTGTGCACAGATTACTGCAATGAGCTCACACCTTTGGAGATATTTTCTTCTTATTGAAAAGACATGGCACTGCGCCCTCTGTGACAACAATGTAAAACAACTAAATCTGGTGCTTGAATTTTTACTTCAGTGGATGTTGTTCACAAATGATTCGTTAAACAAACAAGGAGCCTGAGGTTGGGAGAATCTAATGATTTATTATTTTATACAGGTTTAAAAATATGTGTGAGGAGCAAACCTTGCCAGCCCATTTCTGTGCTTAAGTGTAGCTTGTTATATCTTGGTAGTGGTGTATGAAATCCTGGGGACCTGTCAACACATATTTGAGTTTAAGCTAGCTTCCTGTAATCACTGTAGTTGCAGCTACAGTAATCCAGTATTCCCATCCCGTTTCTTTTTGATCACTCTTTGTCCATTCATATCATCACACAGGAGAGACTCTATATGGTAAGCTATCCATGTGACTTGGATTTCTACTTTAAAAAGCTACTTAAAATGCAGTTTCCCATTATCTCCAGGCTGGTCTCTCAGGACACAGTGGGGGGACCATGAACGAAAGAAAACGTGACTTGACTTGTGCAGTGTGCAGATATATGGTTTTATCTTACTGTGGCTTGGTTTGTTGGTTTAGGCTAATTATCTGGTCAGATTTTGAAATCAACTGAGGACAGGAATTAATTATTAATAATTAATCAATTGGGTTCAGACATTAATTGTTCAGAGGAGCTTGGTGGTGGAATGGGTAGCGCTGTTGCCTCACTTCAAGAAGAGAGTTGGTTTGAATCTGGCCTGGACCCTTTTTGTGCAGAGTTTACTCATTTTCTCTGTGTTTTCGTGGGTTGGGTACGTTGGTTTTCTTCCACAGCCAAAAAACACATGTAAGGTTAATTAGAAATTGCCCATGGGCTTGGGTGGGTGGTTTGGGAGCCCTTTGTTGGATTGACTAGGTGTCTAAGGTGTGTTCGCTGTCTTGCCCTTCTGCAAGCTGTTTGGTTACTCTGGTTAGCTGGACTGCTCCTCTCTGGATCTCCTAATCCTTACATCGGGACACTTATTTGTTATATTGCTTTGTTTTCCCTTTGTTACTCTTGAAGGTGGTGCCGGGCAAAAATTGTTTCCATTGGGGGAACACTATTCCCTCTCTCAGTCTTCAGTCGGGGACTGAGCGTTTGGGAGTTTAAAAGCCTCTCAGTGCCTGGCAAACCTTTGAAGACCAGCTGTAAGATAAATTTAGCTTTGATTAGGCAGTATGGGGAGCTCCTGTTTAGCATGTAGTTTTGTGTCTGTTGCAGTTTTCTTTGCCCATTCCTCCCTCATTCGTCTACCTGTGGCCGCCTTACCTAGACAGGGTCATTACGCCGTCCTCAGGGAAAAAACTGAGCAAGATATCTAACTCGTCAAGGAACATTCTCCAGGAGCTTGGTGAACAGTGAACAACAACAATTTACAACTCAATGGGATAGGTTACTTAGACAGTGTGGTACTGGAAGGTGGAGATAGAGAGGTTGGAGAGGAGAAATAAGCAGGGTAAAGCAAGGGCCGCAGGAATTTCTATGTTGTCTAATGTGATCCAAGTCTCTGTGAGGGCAAGGAATGGAGGGAGGGGGAGGAAGCATAGGCAGAGATGAAGTCAGCCTTCCATCTGGCAGACTGGCAATTAGTTTGCCTGAATAAACAAGCTACCTATCAGCAGTCAGGCCAAGCTAATGAAACAATCAGTGTAAACCCTGAAGAGGTGAGCTAAGTAGCAAACAAACAGGTACAACTCAAGCAAACTTCCAATCCAATACTACCCTCAACTAGTAAAATAAAAACAAATACCTGACCAAGCAGATCATTTGCAGCTCCAGTAAACCAAGTAACAATGCACTATTCGCACTGTAACAGTGCCAGATGTTCCTTCTTCTATATTCAGCACAACTGCTGATCTTCTTGCTCCCAGAGAAGGTCGTGCTTGCTTGTATGAATTCAAACGAAATGCTTGTCATCTCACTTTTCATAACAGTATATTTTCTTTGTATCAAGTCTCTTTAATAGTGTCTTGCCGGATGTTCCTTCTTCTTGCAATTTCTCCTACTACTTTACTGTCTCAATTCTTCTCCTTATATACTCTTTTGCAGACCCCACCCACATTTAGACCTCTTTTTTTTTTACTTTTCGGGGACTTGCCCCAGACATGTCCAGGACATGCCTAAACATAGCTCCAGTCTGAGCTGAATAAAAAAAAAGGTAAATACTGCCATTCAGTGGCCTATATTCATATTACAGGGTGGTTTATGATCTCGGGGACTCTGTCATGCTTGCTCAGATTGTTCCAGAACATCACTCGAGCAGAATCACTGCTAAATGTAGGTCATCCTGTAACGAAGGGTTAAATCCGACATAAGTGTCCTGCCTGAAATGGAGCTCCATGCCCTCTACACTGCTCCTTCTTTGGCCTACTAAAGACTCATCTCCCTCCCATCCTCTATCATAAATAACATTGTCTATCATTGGCAGCATCTGTTCATATTTTGTTCATTAATTCAGGGGTTCACAATCTTTCCCAAAAAGGGCCAATGTGGGAGCAGGCTTTCAATCTAACTAAGTAGTTACACACCTGATCCTACTTCTCAAGGTCTTTAGCACAGACTCTAAGGGTTGATTAGTAGAATTAGGTGAGTTTGATTGAAAGCCTGCAACCACGCTGGCCCTTTCTGGATAAGATTAAGGACCTTTGATTTACATGTAAAGAATCTGGGGTGCATTTCCCAAAATCACAGATGCTAACTTACATAGTTGGGCCTAGTGACAGTGAATAGACAAACTATGTAAGTTGCTAACTTAGTTAGCAACTAAGCTTTAGAGAACCGTGCCCCTGGGGGGTTGTGATCTCAGGGTCTGTCTATGTCATGCTTGCTCAGACTGTTTCAGCGCATCACTCGAGCAGTCATCGCCAAACCAAAATGTATGTTATTCTGTAATAAATGGTTAAACCTGACGATGTGTCCTGCCTAGAACATTTGTATTGTGTTTAGAGAGAAATAAAAGCAACTTCAGCAGCTAAAATGTTTTTATTGTCATTTGATGCTGGTGATTGTTTTCACTTCCTCATTTGACACCCACAACAGGTAGATCATTTATCATGTAAGGATGAGAACAAGCTTTGAATCTTGCTTTGTATTTGTATTTACCCACCCAAACAGAGGACTGACAATTTAATAAAACAATGGAGATGATTGCAATGAAAAATTGCCTTGTGTATGTACATTTATTTTGACAAACTGATATAAAGTATAGACACAAACAAATTCATCTTGGTATTTCATTGCTGGCAGACTACAAAGATAAAAGGAGCAAGCATTGACAGGAAGTCACATTGACATGTTTTATAACCACAATAATTTGATTGTGATTAGATTTTTTTTTTATTATTAATCTTTAAAATAGTTTTTGCGATAATGAAAATGTGTTATCAGTGTTTGTCTGGCAGTCTCAAATTAATCTTTTTTTAAACTCATAATCATGAATAGATATGGAGTTTTGCATGCCACAGGCATGAATTCAACCTGGCACAATGGTGATTTGGTGATATAATGGTGATGGCTCGTAATATAATGGTATCACATACCATCTTATTTGTGCGCCAAATGCCTTGGATCAGGAGTTTATTATTAGTTTTTCTTTTTTCATTTGACAAGACAATATATCTTGTCTTAATTTCCCTCCTAGGTAGTTCAGTGGTATAAAAATAAATAAAACCACCTATATTAAATGTATGGAAGGTGGGATTATAGTCATGATGTCATTATCAGAGGTGTAAAGTCCAGGTTCAGAGAGTAAATATTCTCCCCAGAACTTTATTCCAAACACCTGGATTTACTTTGGACCGGAGATAGAGCCAATATGAGTGATCTGCTCATTCTGTGGGAGGGAGAAAAACCTGGCAGGACTTTTACTTTCTGACCCATGGATTTTACACCTCTGGTTATCATCAAATATTTTGGACCAGGGGTGACTGGTCCATAAAGGGGCCAAGGGGCGGCAGGTTTGCAATCCAAATGAGCTGAACCACACCTGATACAACTAATTTAATTAAGGTTCCTGATTTTGTAGTGTCTGGTAAACAACAAAAAACTGGGGTCAGGACTATGTGGCACTGTGCAAACCAAGAATATCTGATAACCCATCTTTTCATCAAACGTACCTATTTGTGATCTGGGCCAAAGGGTGTGTCTGAACCTACCCCAGTATGTGCTGGGCATGAGGCAAGAGTATGCCTTGGACAGACTGCAGGTCTCTAGAGATAGTGGTGAAAGTATTTCCTCAGAATTATTTTGAGCTTTAAACTGGTAAAAAGGTCTGTCCTAGCTGTAGGCACGCTAAAAAGAGCCAGTTCTCAGTGCAGTCAGTACTGTTTAATTACTTTTACATGTTCTGCAAGCTCAATTTTTTCAGTCATTTCTCATGAAAAATAACTCGACTTGTTGCGAATGGATATTTTTCTCATTGTATTTTATCTGTGCATTATTACTTAATCAGCCATATAAACAAACCAAAATAGCATGTCTTTGCTATTTAGTTCATTTACACAGGAACTCATTACAGTGAATAGTGAGCTGGGGGATCTCTGTAAGATTGTAAGTTGATTTCATGGGGTCTATTGCTGTCTGGTAAGAAGGTGCTTAATTTGGTATTTCAAAGGAGCACAATAATGCAGAAAAACATTGAAAAGAAAATAGGCTCCCTTTCCATTGTATGAAGCCTACGATTCAGCCCTCATTGTATAATTTCTTCCCCTGTACATGCATGCAGAGCCTCAGATGTAGTTCTCAGATGAGGAGGTCATGAGTATACATTCGCAGCACCCTGAAGAAATACTTTTTCATTTATGTACATTGTTCTCCCCTGTGCCTTAGTTCTCATTACTATTCCGGAGCAAAAGGCATGCACAGGAAATCAAGGATGGTAGTAAAACTTTTTGTTTAAGCATCTGCAGCTCAGTGGTTGATTGAGCTTGATGTCTTTAACTTTGATACATGGTACCCTTTTTGTCTACTATGAATAAACCTTACTTGCAGATCTCCCACTCAGCCACAGATTATGTATTGGGTCAAATGCTTAGAGTTCTATTGTTACAACTCATCCCACTAGCGGGGTGAGTTGAAACACTAGCTGGGTATAGATGCAACAATGAGAGGTAATTTCAAGAATAAGATGCACACTATCCAATATATGCAAGAACTCAATTGAAGAATAAAGAAATGAATTGGCAGTTTTAAATAGACTAAACAATAAGAAATGCAAAAACATATTTCTTTCAAAAATTGAAAGGTAGTACCAACAATTGTTGTATTGCTGTGTGTGTGCACATACTGAAGTGAACAACTGAATAAATACGAGTCATTGAGGCCGCCTGGCTGATAATCTGGCCAAAGATTATCAACATTTTTGTGTGTGTGGAGCATACAACTGGAGTAAATTGAAGCGTTACTTCAAGAACTGAATAAAGTCAATAGGTTTAAGTGAAAAACACATTTATTATCTAAGACTCAAAATTTAGCAGAAAGCAATTGCTGTGTCAGTGTGCTTGTGTGCAGACTGTATTTCTCAATGTGCATAAGGCTTGTAAGGGTTCAGTAATTGTCACTGTTGTAGAAAATGTAGATGGCTGTCCCCTGGGCAGGGTTTGTGGATCTAGAACTGACAAAATACACACTTGACCCACAGTTTTTTGTCAGTGAGTCTGCAATATCTTTTGTACGCACAAAGCAGATTATCATCATCAAATGTGTAACCATCGTCTTGGTCATTTTAAACCCCCCCCCTCCCAAAGGGTGGTTCGGTTTGTTTGTTTGTTTGTTTGTTTGTTTGTTAACACTTGAGCAGCAAAACTAATGGATTCACCCTAAATTGGGTTTAGGGATTGCCACTGACCCAGAGTAGGTGCCTATTGAATGTAGGAAAAGTAGGTCAAAGTTCAATTTTTTTATTAATTAAAAAAAATTTTCCCCCCATTCACTTATAATGGGAGAAATTTCAAACGTCTATAAAAATTCCAGTTTGACCCCAATTTAATTCCAACTTGGGACAGATATAGAGGCTAATTTTAGACATTACTCTGTGAAATATTTAATTGATTTGATGTTTCTCAAAACTTTGGCAAATTTTTGACTTTTTTTTGCCTCATTTACTTAAAATGGCCAAACTGTCTATAAAAACACAAATTTTACCTCGATTTACTGCAAACTTTGCAGATATATATATATATAGAGAGACAATTTATACACATACCTCTGTCAAACAGTTAAGCAATGTCTTATTTTTAAGATTTTTGCTGAATTTTTAAAATATTTTTTCCCCATCATTTACTTAACATTTCAGTACTCGGCCTTTATAAAGTATAGGCAAAGCAGTCAAATTAAGCATGTCTAATCAGCTCATTCAAAAATTTGACTTGGCATATCTCGACACCAAAAATATTCTACAAATGTATGAATAAAGTCTATAAACCAGAAGGAAATTGGACAAAAACTGGATCAATGCCCAAATAAGCTACCACATGTGCGAGGGGCGGGGTTTGTTGTGCCTGGGACCACTTTTTATTACCTGTTACAACTGTCTTAGCCTCAAGCACCCATTATACGGCAAACTGTTTCAGCCTGTGTGTTTGAAGTTAGCATTCATGCAAAGCATCAAATTAACCCCTTAAGCCCTGAGCCTCTTTTTCGAAAATGGCAAGCCCAAAATGAAATGAGTATATCTCTGCAATTGTTTGGTCCATTTGAATGATCTTGGTATCTATCATAAAGGTAAAACCTTTTCTGATTTCTGCCATGGTGTAAAAATCAGTGTATATGTCACAGAGTCAGAGTAAAGATGGAACACAGTATAAATCAAAGACCTCATTTTGCACAAAACAAAGTTTTCCGTCTATCCCTTGTAAACTCAATTAGTTGCAGTCTGAAACCTCAAAAAATTTTCAGCACAGAATCTTACCATTAACTGTTCCAAAGTTTATTCTAATCAAGTAAATCAGAACAAAATTAGAGAGGAATGTCTAGGTGGCTTCTCCAAATTGGCAATTCAGGTACCTTGTGTGCCAAATCAGATTTCTGAGATATTAAACTGTAAAACTCATCTAATTTCACTTATATGTTACTACAGGCATACTTTCCACCCAAATACAGGCAGTTTTAAATTTTCAGAATTTGTAAATTTTTTTTTGATTATTATTTCTGCCAGTTCTATACCCTATACAAGTTCCCATTCAAAGACAATGAATACAAAGAAAATGAAGTTTGGCTCCACTGGGGCAGATTATTATTATTTTTTTTAAAAAAGCAAATTAATAAGATTATGAATATAAAAATGGTTAAAAAAATGGGAAAAAAAGTTAAAATAATAAAAACCCCAGCGATTATATTTACAAGCAAAATGGTACGCATGTCTTACTAAAACACGCCTGAGCAGGGATTCGAGCGTTGGTCACTTGCTCTATAGTTCTACTTCTTAACCACTAGGCTACACCATTTAGCGGTAACACCATTTTCAAATTGTACATAAAAGAATGAGTCCAAAAAACAGGTCACTCACCTTGTTTGTACTGTCCTGCCCAAAGTATTCACGTGTTTCTGTCAGAAAATAACTTTGAAAATGATGCTTGAATATTTAGCGGATAATTATACCAAAAATACCACAAACAAACCTGTTAAGCGTTTATATTGTCGCACAATTTAAATACATTTGAATGGCCACTGGACTCAGTTTGACGCACTGGGAACACAAGGCTCTGGATCAGTCTAGTTTTGTGCGATAAAGGAACTTTAGAACTCTTTGGAAACGTCAAAAGCCAAAGAATCAAATGGCTTCCGGCAAAGTTTTACTGATAGCATCACAGAGAGGAAAATGCATTGCAAGCAAGTTGAATGCTGAGCAACTGAAATTTTAAAGCAATGCTCGAGAAGAAAAACATGCTTTGAGACTTGCAGATCTAGTTTGGTTATAACATGGACACATTGAGCTAACAATAGCAAGCGTGGATTTACCCTCAAACTGTTTTTTTCATTACAAAATATCAAAGGGAAGAAATTTCTTTGCTCATCTCTGTGGACTGTAAAGTGTATGTCTGCTGTTCTTTGAGTGTGGTGTCAGTTTAAAATGACAGGGCATACATCGTTGGATTCTGTGGTCTTTCCCCTGTCATTTGAGATATCGTTTTTATGCATAGCACAAATTCAGGAGAAATTCTAGCGATTCAGTGCTGATATGATTTTATCCTATGTTTTGCTGCATGTTTATTTACTTGCTTGGTACTTGAATTGTGTTCGGTTTAGGTAAAAATGGACTACATGAACTTTTTGCCTACTTTCTTCGCAAAATGTGGATATGCCGCATGACAATGTTGCGATTCGGAAACATGCTGTATTTATTGTGCATAGCCACCGGCCCCCGGTACAGGGGCGTAGGGCTTAAGGGGTTTTAAACTAGGAAAACTGCTACTTTAGGTTATGGACGTAAAACCATTGTATTTTCAAAACAATGAGTGCAAGGAAAAAATTTATCCTCCTACAAATGTTAACTTTCTCACTTAAAAATCAATTTTTTGGTCATAAATTCCACAGTGTTGCTCATAGAGATATGCCACTTCTCTTGTTTCCTGTTGGCTCCAAAAGGAAATGGGGACATACAATTTGGATGACATTACCTAAGCTCTTATCTGCTTAGCTCTAGGTCTACACCTCACCCACTCAACCCAACCCCCATGACGATTTTGTGTGGTGCTTTGCATCTCCATTGGCTTATAATCAACTTCTGCTCTGCTCTGATTGTGACCACTGCAAAGCCCACACAAAAGATTTTGATCTAGCCATGTCATCTCCAATTTTCGTGCTTGGGGTTCTTTAGTACCCCTTGTAGTGGACCCAGCCAGCCGGTGTCTGATCAGATATGACTGAATTTAGTCAGAGGACAAATTATTATATTATAGGTCCTCTAACAGTGGACCTAAAAGGGAGGATTTAAACCATATAGCTTTCTTCTTGTCCTTTTATCCCTTGCCTTACATGCCATACTACCTAAACTATATCTACTACTTTGAAGGATTGCTTTAAAAGAGTGAAATAAAATAACTGATGGAGGGATGAGGACGGTCTCCAAATGAATTTTTCTATGGCTTTTTTTATTATTTAAAAATTGTGGAAAAATATTAAGAGTTTTTTTTTTTTGAATAATGCTTGGTATCTGAGTCCATTTGTCTTAAAATGAAAGGGAATGTTCCGTGAGACAGATTCAATATTTATATGTTTATTCTATTGTAAGAGATCCCAAGATTCATAGAGTTTCATGTCAAAACAACAAAATAGAGCTGTGCTTTAAAGCAATTTAATAATAGTAATAATAATAATAATAATAATTATTATTATTATTATTATTATACATTTATTTATACAGCACTTTCCTAAAAGAAGTAATGAAGTGCTTTACAATCAAAGACAGAAACAATAAACAAGAAAACAGGCAGAGACAAAAATAAGGCAATAAAATTAGCAAGGCAGTAATAAAAACAATTCATGGAATTCTCAGAGCAGGGTAAAGAAAAATGTAATAAATGAAAAATATATATCATATAAAAATGAACGTTTAAAAATGAATTTTAATTTGAGAACATTTCACGTGCAAATAGCACATTTTGTGGCAAAACAAATTTCAGAAGAGACTTAAGCTTGTAATCACGAATTAATCTTGCCTTTACATGCAGTTTCTTGAGCATAACTGTGATGTAAAATTGTCACTTGCAGTTGAAATTTATCTGCAATTGCCGGAAAAAAACTGCTTGAAAAAAATCTATGACTGTTGTGTTTTTGCTCTGTTTGTCTGCCTATCTAGTGCATTTTTAGTTCCTGCCATAGCCATGCCCATAGTTCTTCCATGTGTCTTTAATTGTTTATTCATGTGTCTTTCTATCTTCTAGCTCCGGTCCGACCTGCCAGTTGGGATCCACCTCTCCAGTCCGCGTTCCATGCCATGTTTTCTTCCAGCGTACCTACACCTTTCATTGCTTTGGTTTGGCTGGTGGTGTTTCCACTTCCTTCAGGGCTGTTCTCAGCTTGATTGCCTCTTGATTGTTTTTATTCATTACTAGCATTACTAACTCACATGGGAGGTGTTTCTTTAGACAGGCACACGCTAATCCTTACTAATTTAGACATGATTCCCACATTTGCTATTTTCTAGATCTCGTATGCTTTTCTGTTAACAGTCTCACCCTTGCTTCTCTGCTGCATCTTACATTGGTACTTAAGCTGAACACGCCCATTCTCTTAATGGGCTCGTCAAGCCTTACTGCTTGTCCCATGTCTCAGGCTCCTGTGCCTTTGCCCCTCTCATTTTGCCCAGGTGTTGCTTGTTCCCCCAAGCCCATATATTCTGAGGTGGAGCTCCAGTCTGGCAGACGGATCCTTGATTTGCCACAGTCCTGTTTTGCGCATGCATTGTGCAGCGCTTTTCAACTGCTCTGTCTCTTGTCACCGCCATTTTATTATTATCCCCTGCCACAAAGTGTGAAGGGGGTATAGGTTTGTGGTCCGTCCATCTGTCTGAAAAGGGGACAGCTTTTCTCAGGAACTACTAGAGATAGGACAACCAAACTTGGTGTGTAGCTTCAGACCAATGCCTTGATGGAGTTCAAAAATGAGGTGCGCGCGATTCAGGCATTTGGCGGGGGATGTTATTGACCATGTCTACTTGTTAGCTTTGTTATTCCCTCCATTTTTATCAGGTCTCGGAGAGTAGTTTTTTTTTGTTGGCCTTTGTGCCCCATTATATTCCACGCTTTGGTCATTTCCGGTCAAATTTTCAGTTCCTTGAGGTTTTTGTTGGCACTTTTGCCGTGTTTTATTTATATTTAATAAAACCCATTTATTTCAGATTTAGGTCTGGTGTTTCCCATCACCCTGCCTACCAATGACATCTTTAAGTTCACACATCTCAAGTTTTGTGGAACTGTACGCTGATTTGCAGGCAACTGGTGTGGGTTTTTTTTTTTTTTTCTTTAAAATGACAGAAATGCAACCTTTAATCTGCAGGCCTGCTCAATGCCCTTGCCTAAACTGTGGCAGATAATTAGCAAACACCATGCCCACTGATTTTCTGCTTGGAACTTTGCGTTGCAGGCATAGGATAGAGTCAGGCTTACCAAAGAAAAGGGCCAAGCTGTCACAAAAGTTGGTCAGATATCTATATTTTTTTTAAATAATCAGAAACACAACATCGAAAACATGTCACATTCCCGCAAAACTTCATACCAAAACACTTGGTTCTGGTGAAAAATGTAACCATTTCAAACTCATTAAATCGTATGGCCTGTAAAAAACCAAGAGACAAACCAGTTGCGCATGCTTGATGCCACCAGAGAGAATCTTCGAAATGGCTGCGGATGGTGTCAATGCCTCCGTTAGTCAGCTGAATACCACGCATTTTTTGAGATGAATTTGTCTAAACATGAATGGAATGGTCTTTCAGCTGCTTTTATTAATACTGCGTACTGGTAATACTGCGGAAAAGTGTCTATCAAGTAATGTTTGTTATGAGAAGGAACTGTTTTTGTTTCCCAGAGAACTGCCGCCATAGTCTTTGTATTTGCACTCCGCTACTGTCATGGTCTTTGCCCACAGGCCCTTCCCCCTGCCGCATTCTTTCCCTCCACTTTAACGAGCCATACCTGTTGCTCGTTAAGGTGGAGGTGAAGTTTTAGTATTTAAGAGTGAGCTGCACCTATCTTGGTGCATCAGTATTTTGTTTGTGTCCTGAGCCCTGCAATGGTTTGTCTTGCTGCTTCCCTCTGGGACTCTTAACTTCATAAGTTATATTAAAGATTTTTTGTATTTTTACTCAGCCTGTGCGTTTGGGTCCCTCTCTACCTTTTTGGGAACATAGTCCCAGTGCCCGCAGGCTTCATTGCTTCTGCAGGTGGGCCAAATTCCATGACAAAATACTGCTGACAGTATTGGACCCAGCCAGGCTGAGAGAGAGGAGCAGCGGCAGCCTTGTTTTAAATTTTTTTTCTGGGCATCAGGAGGGCGCCCCAGTGTGCTCCAGAGGAGGGTGCTCTTGTGTCCGCCCCAGTTGCCCGGAGGTTTGTCTACCCCAGTTGCCCAGAAGTGTGTCCAGCGCGGTCCGGTGCGGGGCG
This sequence comes from Gymnothorax reevesii, assembly GCA_029721435.1. Taxonomy (NCBI): domain Eukaryota; kingdom Metazoa; phylum Chordata; class Actinopteri; order Anguilliformes; family Muraenidae; genus Gymnothorax; species Gymnothorax reevesii. Next base: position 87,509,979 of record CM056577.1, on the reverse strand, counting down.
AGTGATCAGAGGGCGCCTGTTTACCTGGCACGCCAGGAGGCGTGCCTTGGGGGGAGGGTCCTCCCGCTGGCGCCGCCGTGTGTTCCGGAGGCGAAGGCGCCACGCATTCAGGGTCCGGCTAGCACCATGCATTCAGGCCCGGCAGTGTGTTTCCGGGTCTGGCTGGTGCCAGGTGTCCCGGAGTCTGGCGGGCGCCAGAGCTGTTTTCCGGAGCGGGGCGCAGGAGAGGGCGCCGTGGAGTGTTCCAGAGGAGGGGGCCAGGTGTGGCACCAGTGCGCTGTGCTCCTGGTGTCTCTCCAGTTGAGATGTGCTGAGGAGGGCGCCAGGCCTGCCGCCTGTGAGCCGGTGCTTCTGGTGATGCCACCAGTTGAGATGTGCTGAGGAGGGCGCCAGGCCTGGCGCCTGTGAGCCGGTGCTTCTGGTGATGCCACCAGTTGAGATGTGCTGAGGAGGGCGCCAGGCCTGGCGCCTGTGAGCCGGTGCTTCTGGTGATGCCACCAGTTGAGATGTGCTGAGGAGGGCGCCAGGCCTGGCGCCTGTGAGCCGGTGCTTCTGGTGATGCCACCAGTTGAGATGTGCTGAGGAGGGCGCCAGGCCTGGCGCCTGTGAGCCGGTGCTTCTGGTGATGCCACCAGTTGAGATGTGCTGAGGAGGGCGCCAGGCCTGGCGCCTGTGAGCCGGTGCTTCTGGTGATGCCACCAGTTGAGCTGTGCTGAGGAGGGCGCCAGGCCTGGCGCCTGTGAGCCGGTGCTTCTGGTGATGCCACCAGTTGAGCTGTGCTGAGGAGGGCATCAGGCCTGGCGCCTGTGAGTCAGTGCTTCTGGTGATGCCACCAGTTGAGCTGTGCTGAGGAAGGCACCAAGCTTGGTCCCATGAGTGTGTTCCAGAGCGGGGCGCTGTGGAGTGTGTTCCAGAGCGGGGCGCTGTGGAGTGTTTTCCAGAGCGGGGCGCTGTGGAGTGTGTTCCACCTTAATGAGCCATACCTGTTACTCATTAGGATGGAGGTGAAGTTTTAGTATTTAAGAGTGGGCTGCACCTATTTTGGTGCAGCAGTATTTTGTTTTTGTGTCCTGAGCCCTGCTATGTTTTGTCTTGCTGCTGCTTCCCTCTGGGACTCTTTTAATCTTTATATTCTAATTCAAAGACTTTTGTATTTTTACTCAGCCTGTGCGTTTGGGTCCCTCTCTACCTTTTTGGAAACATGGTCCCAGTGCCCGGCGGCTTCATGTCTTCTGCCGGCGGGCCAAATTCCATGACAGCCACATTGACTCCCTCATGCGACTTCACCATAGCTAGTGACTTACTTTATAAATTACTCGAAATTGTACAAGAATGTCAGTTGGTATCTGCCTGCACATTATTTAAATGTCACTGTTGGCATAACAGGACATGCCCCGTATAATCTATCCCCATGCCTTGCTAAAAGAATGAAGTGTTGTCAATGACAGTTCTGTGAATATGGACCTTTTACCTCGGCAGTTTAGAAAAAGCATGAGGATATGGTTATCAACACTTTTTCAAAAATGTATGAACTGGAAGTTGATGAATATAAATTGACATGGGAAAACATCCCAGTGGGCACTCAACGTCATTTCAACATTGAAATTATTTGGTCATGATGTCGCACTATGTTGATTCAACGTTTAACCAAGGTTACACCATTCAACCTCCGACACTGTCAAAACTCTTACGTTGAGTCAACATTGATAAAACCTTGGCTCCTTCAACGATATTTATTGGCTGAAAATATTATATAAAATTATTTCAACGTTGCTCCAACATTGGATGTAACGTCATTTCACGTTGCCTCAACGTTGTTGTGTCCACTGGGATGTAACATTAAATATTTGGAGCTGTCAAAACATTTTCTTCCAGTTTCACGTTGTTGATTGTAATTTAAATGCATAAAATCTATCAAGAATAAAGTTGTAAAACGGTATAAAAGTATTCAGCTGGTATATAGGAATTTGTAATAGCTGCTGATGTAAAAATTTAATTGTAAAATTAATCCTTTATTTTTATTCAGCTAAAAATCCCTTTTTTTTTTTTTTTGTTTATTCACCTTTGTTTGTTATAAGGAAGAGGCTTTTCACCCTGCAGTGCTTCGGTGCGAAGGTTAAAAGAGTGGGGGAATTACAAAATGAAGTCTCTTACTGGCCCAAGTGCGGGTCAAATGGCAGAAGTGCTTCCTTATCCGCCCTGCTGCGGGTCAAATGGCAGAAGTGCTTCCTTATCCGCCCTGCTGCGGGGCAAATAGCAGAAGTGCTTCTCTTCTCCACCCCACTGCATTGCAGACAGCCAATCTTTTCCCCCCAATTTCTGCCGCTCCGGGGCGAGTAGCCACTTCCTCACTATTATTGTATTCTTGGTTATGGGATTATCTGCTCTTCTTACCGAGTTTGGATTCGACAGTTGACTCGGAGTCTCAAAACAGCTTGATTTTAATTTGGCCGTTTGAAAATGGATGGCACTTATTTGTTCACTTTTAGAAATATGGCTTCTTTGAGAATTACAAATTTTTGGACGCTATTCAAACAAAAAAATTATTCCTTTTTAACTTCTGAATGTTTACCTCTGACAAGATTCCCTTTAAGATTATATAGAGAAGTTAAGCCATATTTCTCAAAAAACAGAATGCTGTGACGTTAGCAAAGTATGTCCAAACTTTTGACAGGTACAGTACGTTATGTCATCTGTTAATGTTTTACAGTCGGACAGCTGCCTATTTTTTTTCAGCAAGTTGCAGTGACCATGCTGCAAAAATAGGTGTGCAAACTTTTTACCGAAAGTACCTTAATTTGCCGAAGAGTTCTGAAATGCCATTCTAGCTGGAAAAAATTGCCGTCGCCGAGTGCCTAATTATAATTATTTTCTGGACAGAATGTAGCCCACATTTTTGTAGCTGTTGGCTTCTCTCCCCCATTCGATTTATGTCTTCAATTGTCACTTGATTATTGCTATAATTGGAAAACGTGTTAAAGGAATTGATTGAGAACTAGCTAGGACTAATTGTTGTCATAAATGGATGTATCTTTGCCCCAAATTTTCAGTTCTGGCGCCAGCCCTGGCATAAGATGTATTTCTGAGTGAGAACATAAGACATCCTTCCTGCGTTCGATGATCCTTGGGCATTTGGGAATTTTCTCTCTGGCAGAACTTTCACAGGAAAATGCGCATTCGCAGATGGTTCGTCTCTTGGTTTGTTTCAGCGATGCGATTTAATGAGTTCGGTTCTGGTGAAAATGTAATGACTTTAAAGTGTTTTAGTGCAAAGTTTTGCGGGAATGTGACAAGTTTTTGATGTTGTGTTGCTGGTTATTTGAAAAAGGTAGACATATGACAAACTATTGTGACAACTTGGCCATTTTCTTTGGTAGGCCTGACGGTGTGCCCATGAATTACTCTGTCTCACTTGGGAAGTTGAGAATTCCTTGTTTGACCACATTGCACTGGACCCTCACGTCAGAGGGAATGCCTTTCTTGATTTTCAGTTATGTTGCTAGAAGGTTTGTGTTTTTCATTTTTAGCTATATTATAATAGTCATTTATTCTAAAACAATAGAAAAATCAGATATGCTTGAAAATATCCTGATTTATTCCATGACCTTATCTTTCTAAGTTTCAACGTTCCTTTCCATGCCCCGTATTCATTTCTTAACACATTTTATCAGCGATATCACCCCACCATATATGCCAATATTTAAGCCCGGGACTTAAATTCTTTACTGCATTATACCTTACAGACAATTACATTTAGATTACAGTTGCAATATTGGATTGCACCTTTGACATTTGCATCATCATGCACCTATGAATAAATTTATATGTAAAGCATTCTGATTTATTAGAGGTGTCAGTCACAGTTGATATGCTTGTTAAATGATTTCACTTGCTGCTGGACATGTGCATTCTGCCCATGCAATTATCCTATGATCGGTCTCTTCTTCAAAACCCCATAAAAACATCAATTGTCGTCAGATTTAGCAGGACGTTCCGAGATTTAATGTCTTTGCGTCTGTTTATCTTGCAGAATGTTCCATCTATTCCTGCTCTCAAATCTGAGAGACATTATCAAAAATTTTAATAATTACTTTATTGGCTGGGAGAAAAACATTTCTGAATTTGAGAATGCAAACTCTTTTAAATCTTTGAAATTCTCTTGCTTTACATTATGATATTTTATTCCTTTATTCTCCATCCACAGAACTTGTATAGATCTAAACAGGTGAACCCCACTGATTTGCTGTCGCTTACTTGATAGCTATAAGATATAAACTGAAGAGAGCTCATACTGTATATTAATGCCAATATTTATTAGTAAAATAAATGAATAAACTTCCTGCTCTGTGCAGTTAAAGTTAATTGACATTTGAAAAAGACATTAACTCAAAATAGATGTTGTTCAGGGGTTTTGGATTTTAAGCTGGATTGTAGGAAAATGTCTCAATATTTCCCAACTTTTATTTTGGAGGATATAGTGAACAGATTGAATTTTTTTTATTTGCAAGCATGTGCGATAGGCGTCATTCATCCCCAGCCTGAACTGCTGTATGTCGCTCTTGCACTCTTTCATGAAAGACGTGTGCACATCGCAAGAGTTTCATAGAGCTGATGTCAATTTAGTAGACATTGTTATGCACTGGAGCCCATGTACTTTTACCTTAATCATCGGTCCTCATCTGTCTGCACAAAGTCGAAGGTCTCATGACTGCTTTACTAAGTTCTATGGTGGGATCTGTTTTATTTCTCTCCATGAGTGCTCTCTTACCAGTGGTCAAATATGTCCACAGGCAGCTTGCATTCCTCTGTCGCACTGTTGTGACCATTGGCTAGATCTCGGACAAATCTGGTCACAAAATGTAATGGTAATTTCAGGTGATATGATATGTTTGTCTTTGCAACAGTTAAGGAGGTCAAATTAGGCCCATTTTCTGGTTTAATATTTTCACCTTTGAGATCAATTTTCAAATATATGCTTTTAATGGTCTGAAGCAGGGGTCCTCAAATCTGGACCTCGAATCCAAATCCGGCCCAGGTTTTCTGTTATCCCAGGCAAGTAAATGAACAGTTAGTGCCTCTGATTGACCAGACTGTGTTAACACCTGACTCCCAGGTAAAGGGAGGGTGGAAAATCAGCAGTCCTCGGACCTCGTAAGCTGTGATTTGAGGGCACCTAGTTACAGCTGTATGGATTGTGTGTGTGGCACCTCAGGGTCACTCATCCTGAGACAGGTTGTTTTTCATCCTGTCTTTTTAGGGCCCTTTCTGTTCAGCTGACTCTGTTGTGTTTGGCAACCTCTACGCGCGTGTTTCAGAAATGTCACGCTCCTTACGATAGCTGTATTATGACTCCAAAAGTTTCCTGAACAGCTGAGAACACTACTGTTGCTATGGAAAGAAACTTTCTCTGCTTCCACTCCACCTGGCTTTGTCTGAGGTAGTGCAAAACTAGCTGCTTGACAGGCATTCTCCAAATGCGTTACATCATGATGTTGACAAGTTACAAAAGAAAAGGTTGGTCTTCAAGCAGCTCTGTCAGCGAGAATTAATCCCTTTGCCGTCGAGGTCTTAAAAAGGCAGTCATAGCTCACACTTCAAAATGTTAACGTCGTTGAAGCAAAAATTAAGCTCTGCTCTCCATTGCAAAAGTTTGTTGTTTTATACGTCTCTCCAAACAGCCAAGCTTTCCACTCCATTGCTAACTTTTGTACTGTATATTGACATCTTATTTTCTCCTTTGCTGTGTTCATAATTACAAACTACGGCCACTAGACGGCATCTGTCACATAAACAAAAACATGAGTTGTTTTCACTGCTTGCATTTACAACCTATGCAGTTATTTTCCTTGGGAAGACAGTCTCATTATATTACTGATTCCAGACCTCAAACATTCAAATAATTTAGTCAAGTCAAACAACTCGAAGATTTGGAAAACTGATTGAATCCAGGCTATGTGAAGAATAAACATATCCTTCACTTTGCATCCTCCTGCATAGTTTTACCCCCTGCGGCTTACAACCCTATGAATAGATGCATTGCGTATATTGCCCTTAAATCTCTGTCTGACCACCCCAGAACCTTCTAACCTCTTTATTCTTTAACAGTCCCAATAGACTGCATATCTTTGATATTCACTGGACTTTGAATAACCCAAATCTTGAAAGAGTAGAAAAAAGTGTTTGGTTACAGAGCTGGCTGCCCCCAAGAGACCTATGTGCTCTTCAACAGGGTTTTCCCTTGATGTTCGTTGGTCCTATTGAGCTTTTCAGGTCATTTTCAGCTTTGTCTTTTCTTCAACCCTGTTTGAAAAATCACACACGTGAATGTTTTCTCAGACTAAGAACACATACAGCACTACAGTGGGATGGCATAATATCTTGTCATCAAAATGTTGGGGATTTGAATGATACTTTGGCAGCGCTTTGGAGTTTTTGTGAAAGCACGATGCATGCAAACATGCCACTAAATTTTACAAAAAAAAAAAAAATACAAAATGCTGTTTACATGAATGCTCACCTGCAATTACATCTTTCTTAAAAATATATCCATCTTTCCTCTTTTATGAACAACCCAAAATCAGAAAAAGTTGAGAAGGTATGTTAAAGGGTTAGTTCACTTTTTTTGAAGTGGGGTTGTATGAGCTACAAATTGCCACTACTTAGATTAGATCTCTCTGATCTCCTCCAGGTAGCCGCACCAGGGCATAGCGCTGGGTGGAAATTTTGGCGAAACACAGAAACAGCGAATTTTCACGGCCTAAAAGGTCCTACCTGAAAATAATACACCATTTCAATTGAACGCTATATTTAAATAAATGAAAGCACTTTAGCTGCTCGGAAAAAAGCACAGTTGCTTTTTAAACTAACCAACTGACATGTTCCTGCGTGAGGCGCATGGTAGTTCACTGCGCGCTGTCGGGAGCCCATACCGGCAAATGTTTTTTCAAAGGACCCTAGCCACTGCGCTGGGCTTTTGATCTTTGGTTAGGTAGGCCTATGCGTAATGTGAGAAGTGTTCTGTTACAACTAGCACATTTTCTATGCCACTCTTTGACTTCTCTAGTCAGCAAATCAACACAAATGAACTCCATTGGTGCACTAGAGTGGAGAGTACTAACCAGGGGGGCCCTGAGGCCTCCTGTGGGCGTTTTCCTCAGACAGCAACTTTGATATAGATCGAACCACGCCTTGACTTCCTGGAACATTCTCAACCAGTAGAACCTCTCCTGGATTATTTGTATAGTCCGCTCTAACCCCAAGTGCCCTGAATCCGTTGTGAAGGGCAGTTTTAACTGAAGTCTGCAACTTTTCGGGCAAAACTAACTGCTCCACTACCCCTCTTTGGCAGTGGCGAATGCGGCGGTACAGGATGCCATCCCTTACCACCAACCTCCTCCACTCCTTTAAGATAAGGCGCATTCGCCCCACTCCATTGACCCTCTCGCTGCGGTTTGGCTATCGGTTCAGGCTCTTAAAGTGCAGGACCGGGCCGATCACCGGGTCATCTTTTTGGCCTGCGCGGATCTCCTGCTTAGTCATGGCTGGCAATGCGTCCGTTACCACATCCCTGTAGGGATCACCGATCTAGGGACATCAGTGGCAGACAGGGATTCAGTAACCTCTGTGGCAGACATGACTTCTCCAGGAGTGCCTTTGGGTTCTTGGGGGAGTGGTTCTTCCTGTTCTTGCTTGCCGGTCGTGGCCCTTTGGGGGCAGCTTTGTAAGGCCTACATCACCTCCTGCCGAGACAAATGAGAGAGGGCATATGCGTTGGTGTTGCTCTGTCCCCTCCAATACTTGATATCGAAGTCGAACCCCGACAACCGAGACACCCATCGCTGACCGGTAGCAGAGGACATTACATACTTGATAGGATTATCAGTCAGGACTGAGAATTGACATGCGTAGAGCTGGCCCACCCCCTGACCTTGCTAATCTTCTCTGGGTCAGTTCTTACTCCCGCAGGTGCCCCAAGTACTGCACCTCTTTCTGCATCAGCTGGCACTTGGATGGCTTTAGTTTGAGGCCATATGCTTGAAGCCGATCGAACACCATCTGCATCCTCTCTAAATGCTCATCAAATGTTCTGGATCCCAAAAGCAGCAAGTCATGAGTCGCTGGAAGGTGGAAGATGCATTTTGCAGGCGAAACGGCATTCTGTTAGCTTTGAAGAGACCCATAGGGGTGCTAAACGCAGTTTTGTGTTTGTCTTGTTTGGCGACCACCATCTGCCAGTACCTTGATGTGAGATTGAGTGTAGACAAGAACTAAACGTGTCCCAGGACCTCCAGAGCTTCCTCTATCCTAGACAGAGGAAACGCATACCTTGTACAACAGGAATTTTAACTTCCTGTAGTCAATGCATATTCTCAGTGACCCGTTTTTTTTTGAACAACCACAACTGGAGAAGGATAGGGACTCTCACTTAGCCTGATAACACCTGCCTCCTCCATCTCCACAAGCAACCTGACTTCTTGCCACTGGGAAGGGGGGATTTTACAGTGTGGGAGCCAGAAGGGCCTAGGATTGACCAGGGGAATTTCATGCTGAATAGTCCTGATGTGACCAAAGTCCATTGAATACTTGGATAACACACCTACATTTCTTTCTAACAGTTCTTTGAAAAGTGAGCGCTAATGCTCACTTTCAATTGCCACTTCACTTAAGTCCACTCCACAATTTATCACTAACTGACCCAGACTGAGGCATGTGTCCCGGCTGTCATCCCAGTGTTGACCCCCTAACTTCTCATCAGAACATTCCGCCACCTTATCCACAAGAGACACTGTTGCCAACTGTGTGTACGGTTTGATTGGTATGGCATGCTGGGATAAGTTCATCACCCTGATGGAGGCATAGCCTCTCTTTACATCGACAAGTACCTTAGCCACTAACAGGTTTTGGGGCAGCTGCAAGGAAGGGTTACCCTCAATAAAGGCAGCGTAAGCTTTTCTCCATGGACCCGCCCTGACTCTACACACTAGATCCATTTCTTTCCCTGCTGGGATAGGAATTTTGCGGCCAACGTAGACGACTGGACCCAGCATGTCTCCCCATTCTCCTTTACCCCCGCGATCCCGTCCTCCAATCTCTAGCTGGGCGGTGTACCATTCCAGATGGATTTCCTTCACCAGATGAAGAAACTGACGCTTCCTGGAGGTGACTTTTGGAGGTCCGTAGTACATTTGTCCCCACTAGCACCAGAAAGAAAGAGCAGTCTTCAGAGTCATTAATTGCAAAAACTGGCACTGCCTTGAATTTCTTTCCCAGTACTCTCAAGTCTACGTGCAGTACACCATGATATGGGATGGCCTGCGGTCCCTTCAATGGGTACCCGCAGGCTGTAATCTTCGGTTACGAAGGACAGGGTGGTTGTGCCAGTATTCGTGGGTAATACTTGTAATTTGGGTGGCAAAATCTATCAGGGTTCGGCCCTTTATCCCGTTTACCTCCACTTCCCCTTCGTTTGTAGGACCAACTAAGGGGGTGACCTCTAATCCATTGCTAGCTCCGTTCACCTGGAGTTGGGCGTTGTTCTGATTGCACACGGGGATCCCGGCTGCCATGGGCTCTACCAGTTTAAAGGCTGTGATTGGGGGCTGTCCCCCTCTGCTGCTGCTGCAGGCCGGGGTGGGAATGTTGAGGCTTGGCCGGGGTCTGGGAGTGCCACCCTGCTGACACGAGAAATGTGACCCTGCCTCCCGCACCGGTAACGTGACACTGGAGCCCTGAGTCGCGATACGGGAAGGAGCTTGAGCACTCAGGGTTGGGCAGGAAGTCGGTGGGGCAGCAATTTTCAATTCCAGTGAAGCTAATTGGCTCATCTGCTTCTCCTGACTAAGAGCTCATTTTTGAAACATTTCCTTCAACTCTGCCCTTTCGGACGCCTGTGAAGCCCCTTCCCCCTTGGTGGGTGTACCGCCCTCCGCTGCGACGTGGACCTGATTATACATTTTCTTTGCCCTATTTTGTGGCTGGAACCATTTTGTTTCTTTTGCTAACATTCTGAGCTCGACCTGCAGCTCCCAAAAGCTAAGTAGCCGGGGCTTCATTGGGGCAATTCTTGTGTATGCCTCCTCATTATTCCCCTGAGGAACTAGCGGGTCAGTTGATTGTCCCAGTCAGGGAAGGGCCTCCCTCCCCTTTGGTTTTCTTCAACCGCCCACAGAGTGGCCTCTAGAGCTATTGCATATGAACAGGGAGCCTCCTCTTGCCTCTAAGTGCGCTGATAAAAGTCAGCTAGTGGGTCTAATGAGCCTTCTGTATCCCCGTACTCTGCCTTCAGTTCCCCAAATGCATTCTTAGGACTTTTTTCCTAAAGGGGTCGGTTCACAATCAGTTTCCTAGCCTCACCACAAAGAAGCGCAGGTGGGTGGGGATCTCAATGGCCTCCAAGAGGTATTGCATGTCACAAATCCAATCCTCTACAAGCATCCGATCAGTATTACCCGTAAAGACTGGCACGTTCTTCACCTGATGCGTCTGCATGAAACTCCCAAAGGTGACTGATGGGTACTGGTGCAGAGGTGAGGTGACAGATGGGGCCATGGGGCCTGGGTTGGGGGACCGAACCTGCCTGAACGAAAGCTGCGTGGGGCGTGTTTTGTCTGACAGCTGGGTCAGGGTTATGTCCACCGATGGTAGGTGGAGGTAGGGGGGCAGCCCCACTATGGTCGGGGTCAGGCACAGGGGTGGAATAAGTAAAACCAGTGTGCATCTGGTCTACCCACGGGGGTCGGATTGTAAGATGCAGTTGGACAGTTAGGGGTGGGCTGAGGCATATTTCCCATGTTTGGGGAAGGAGAATAGTGGGGGTAGTGCAGCAACCCGGTGGGTGTGGCTTCAACAACCCTGGCTTGGAGCGGGGTAGCAATAGTGGTGCTAGTCTGCAGAGTTAGGTGGGGCATCGAGGGCGGACTGTAATCTGGCTGTTTAGGTGGGTAGCTTGGTTGCATGGCTGGGCTATTTTTGAGACAGGGCATGGGGGTCTGAGCTGCGCTACTAGGAAGGCCAGCATGAGTTAAAGGCATAGGAGGTGGCGGGGAAGACTGTGGGCCCAGTGCTTTAGCTGTGGGTTAGGTGCTGTTCTGGTAGCCTGAGTAAGTACAATTAAGTGTTGTTTTTAGTGCATTCGGTTGTTAGTTCCTAGAACCCCATTTTTTTCTCTCTTTCTACAAAAGTAATATAAGGTGCACATCGGTAAGAGAGAGAGAGAGAGAGAAAAAAACTTTTATCTATATATAGGTCTGCTTGTTCAAGTTTAGCAGTAAAGTCAAAATAAATGTACATCAACTTGCATAAAATTCACTTTCCCAGGGTGCAGTCAACAAATATCTGCCCATTTACAAAACCCAAAACCAGTGAAGTTGGCACGTTATGTAAATCGTAGATAAAAACAGAATACAATGATTTGCAAATCCTTTTCAACTTATATTCAATTGAATACACTGCAAAGACAAGATGTTTAATGTTCAAACTGAGAAACTTTATTTTTTTTTTTTTTGCAAACAATCATTAACTTAGAATTTAAAGGCAGCAACACATTGCAAAAAAGTTGGCACAGGGGCCTTTTTACCACTGTGTTACATCGCCTTTCCTTTTAACGACACCCAGTAAACGTTTGGGAACTGAGGGGACCAATTTTTGAAGCTTTTCAGGTGGAACTCTTTCCCATTCTTGCTTGATGTACAGCTTTAGTTGTTCAACAGTCCAGGGTCTCCGTTGTCGTATTTTACGCTTCATAATGGGCCACACATTTTGGGAGACAGGTCTGGACTACAGGCAGGCCAGTCTAGTACCCGCACTCTTTTACTATGGAGCCATGCTTTTGTAACACGTGCAGAATGTGGCTTAGCATTGTCTTGCTGAAATAAGCAGGGGCGTCCATGAAAAAGACGTTGCTTGGATGGCAACATATGTTGCTCCAAAACCTGTATGTACCTTTCAGCATTAATGGTGCCTTCACATATGTGTAAGTTGCCCATGCCTTGGGCACTAATACACCCCCATACCATCACAGATGCTGGCTTTTGAACTTTTGCGCCTATAACAGTCCGGATGGTTCTCTTCCTCTTTGGTCCGGAGGACACGACGTCCACAGTTTCCAAAAACAATTTTAAATGTGGACTCGTCAGACCACAGAACACTTTTCCACTTTGCATCTGTCCATCTGAGATGAGCTTGGGCCCAGCGAAGCCAGCGGCGTTTCTGGGTGCCGTTGATAAATGGCTTTCGCTTTGCATTGTAGAGTTTTAACTTGCACTTGCAGATTTAGCGACGAACTGTAGTTACTGACAGTGGTTTTCTGAAGTGTTCCTGAGCCCATGTGGTGATGTCCTTTACACACACATGTCGGTTTTTGATGCAGTACCGCCTGAGGGATCGAAGGTCACGGGCATTCAATGTTGGTTTTCGGCCTTGTCGCTTACGTGCAGTGATTTCTCCAGATTCTCGGAACCTTTTGACGAAATTACGGACCGTAGATGATGAAATCCCTAAATTTCTTGCAATAGCTCGTTGAGGAATGTTGTTTTTAAACTGTTTGACAATCAGCTCATGCATTTGTTCACTAAGTGGTGACCCTCGCCCCATCCTTGTTTGTGAATGACTGAGCATTTCAGGGAAGCTGCTTTTAGCCCAATCATGGCACCCACCTGTTCCCAATTAGCCCGTTCAACTGTGGGATATTCCAAATAAGTGTTTGATGAGCATTCCTCAACTCTCTCAGTCTTTTTTGCCACTTGTGCCAGCTTTTTTGAAACATGTTTCAGGCATCAAATTCCAAATGAGCTAATATTTGCAAAAAATTACAAAGTTTACCTGTTCGAACATTAAGTAACTTGTCTTTGCAGTGTTTTCAATTGAATATAGGTTGAAAAGGATTTGCAAATCATTGTATTCTGTTTTTATTTACGATTTACACAACGTGCCAACTTCACTGGTTTTGGGTTTGTACATAGCAGTAATTTCAAATACATCGCATAGCCCAGAAATGCATTCAGTAACAGATTATCACATACCGAGTTGTTACGCATATGAAAATGAAAGTACACTGAACCAAACTCATTCAGAAATAGAAAGGAAAGTAACTTTTACAGCCTCATGCAGTTTAACATTAATAAGGCCTGCACAGAATATTACAGTGCAAAATACATTTGAAAATTGCAGCAAGGAACATGTATTGCCGACATTAGTGCAAATATTGTGTTAACAACCGTGATATGCACTCGATGCCTTCAAGTTAAACAGTATTTTGGTCATAAGAATAATACGAGTAAAATACAAGAAAATGCAACAGCTCTTTCCTGCATATTTTACCTTAAAGAATGCGGGAGCACAAATGCTTAGAAAATGGCTGCGCTCAGGACTACAGAAAATACTCAGGACTACAGATATCTGCAGGGCCAAGATTTTGCCTCAGGGCATATCAATTTCAGTGAAGACACCTAGTGGTGTATACTGGTATCAGCCCTCCATCATAAAGCTTCCTTTTTGTCATTAAAAGTTTTAACTGACATTAGTCGATATAACTATCCACTGAAGTATTTGAGGGTTTGCCAAAATAATCCTGAACCAATGTGCTTATATCAAATATAGATAACTTCTGGTTCTTGATGCAGTGCCCGCTGAGTGATCAAAAATCTTGGGTTTTATCTTAGGCTTGCACCAATGGCAACTAGTGAACTGGCGATTGGGGAGGCTCAAACCCATCCCTTGAAAATAAAGATTGGTCATGACCTGTTTTCAATCATTTTGAGTTTTACTGGTACATTTATGTCCCCTGTTGTAGTCAGCAATTATTCAGTCAACGCATGTGTAAGAGATTCTGGTATGCAATTGAAGTCCTTGTGCATGGGGGTTTATCAGTTCCCCCTGTGTTATGACTCCGGGCTCTGTCATGACTCATGCTTGTCTTTACTCTGGGGTTAAAAGAGAGAGTAATTGGTTCGCACTCTGAATAAAAAAGACAAAAAGTCTTAGCAAAAAGAGTAACTTAAACTTAAAGCTGCTCCTTTTGCTAAGATTTTTTTGTCTTTTTTATTCGTAGTGCAAACCAATTACTCTCTCTTTTATTCACTGGTTTTGATGCACATGAAGAAAATTATTTGCATCTTGAGCTCAACAATATTTTTTCATTTTTAATTTACGCAGGAGTTGAAAGCAATGCTTGTGTTTCATTTAAATAGTTTAAATAAAATAAGATCGTTGGAAACAATGGAATTGCATAAAGATGTTTCAAATGATCTTATTTCATTTTGACTATTTACGCGATAATGAAACACATGCATTGCTTCCAACCCATGAGTAAAGAAAAGCGTGAGAAGTCCAGAGTCATAACGCAGGTTAAAATGATAAACCTCCATGCACAAGGACTTCAGTTCCGTGCAAGAATCTCTTACACACGCATTGATTGAATAATTGCTGACGACAACAGAGGAACATAAATATATCACTAAAACTAATGTGGAATGCGTAAGAGTTGGCAGGTGTGCATTATTAATGAAAACTGACCACACCTGATAATGTTGAGAGTTTTCAGAGCTTTTGTAATGGTAATTTAAATGAATGATTGAAAACAGGTCATGACCAATCATTTTCAAGGGATGGGTTTTAGCCTCCCTCGCCAGTTCACCAGCCATCACTGGCATGCACCCTTGGCCTTTACATGTAGACCGTCCTCCAGATTCCTTGAAAATTTTGATTATAATATGCATTGCAGATAGTGAAATATGCAAATACCTTTGTGGACATTTGTTTTCAAACCTTTCAATGATTTTCTCACACATTTGTGGCCAATTTGGCAATCCTTGGCCTATCTTTGTTTCTGAAGAACTATGCATTTTCTGGTTGCTGCTTTCATACAAAATCATAATTGCAATCACAATCAATGACATACTGGAGAAAGTAAACTTAGAAATTTCAGTGATCTGTTTTTATGTGCATTTTCCAACCAAGTTGGGGTTGCACCAAGCTGTCTTTGAAAAACATTTGTCATAGTATGCATAATGTGCCTGCTGTTAAAGAAGTTGCACTGAAAAACTGTATGCACGTTTATCATACAAAAAGAATTAATATGAATATACAGAATTTACAGATGAAACTGTGAATATTAAAGTATTTCTTATTTCACCTTGAAACCTGTTGGGAGCAGGAAACTTAGAGAAAAGTTGTCATGTATAATGATGGGCTGCAAGTTGAAGTTTTCATTTCTAATCCACCTACATTTGGTTTCTAGTGTTGTCCACACCAAGAGCAGTGCCCAGTTAAAACAATGTTTATGCAGGCGGTGTTTGCACACGGAGAATGCTCCAGCTCGTTCACTTTTACGGAATTAATTTTGCAGGGATTGAGGGATTTGTTAAACTTTTCAAGAAAGTGATTTGGCCTCATCTATAAAATGAACCTGCTGAGGCGTGTGAGTGTATGTGCATGTGTTTCCATTTGTGAGTATGTACAGTTTGTGACTAGAGGAAATATGTTCATATTTCATTTGATTTTGAGAAATTAGTGGTTCACAAGTGAAGCAGCAGTTTGCTGTGACAATTTTGCAAAGCTATTATTGGAAACGGAGTATGTAACAAGTGTTTGCCACAAACATGGCAATATCCCCCGCCGCCTCAATTTTATGCGTCTGTGCGAATGGATGTATGGAGCCCAACGCTATATCCCCCGCTTTGCGCTAATGGCGCGGTAGGGGATAATTACAGAATCTACATATGTTGGACATAAAGTAAGAAATCCATCAGTATCCACATTTTTTTTAAAAATTGACAGTGCATTACATTATTCAAAGGTAATGTCCATTACATTCAAATGGAATTGTACTTGGTTTGTACAGCGAGGTCTGAAAATCATTGGCGAGAGACACGTCTTTTAATGAAAGTAATTCCGGTGCAGTTAATTTAATATGGATCAGTATAAAATACTCAAATGATAACTGTCTGTACTTTGATCCAAAGATACTCAAATCCGCGTCAGTTTTACCATATGGGAACCTTATGCCCATGAAAATTGTGTCCCTGTTCAAATACTTGTGAACCTCACAGAATGTTGCCTTGGTGTGAATTCCACCTCTCCTCCTTCTTATGCTGGGTATCAAACTCATGGCTCAGTCTATTTGATCAGCAAACAAGAATTATCCGCTTTGTGTGAACAGCTGTAGAAACTGAACTCAATTTATGGCATTGAGGGAAAAGTTATTGCACTGATATTGACTCCCTGTCACTGATTCCAGGATAAATAAATAAGCCATCCTCTTTGTTGTGTTGATGCACGTGGTCAATCAAAATTGTAAATGCAAATAAACAATAAGTTTTCATTTTTCCATACAACAGAATGACAATCAGAGCTTGTATTTCATGACTTTTACCAGGTGGGACAATGCAGGCGCCAGGATTATAGGGGAATGGAGACATCAGGAAACTGCAAGACCAATAGATTTATCTAGTCGGAACATATAATTTTGTCAAAGAAGAGTCCTTAGTATAAAATATCATGGCCATTAGAGCTGTTTGAAAATACCGCTACAGCCACTTGGCCTTTCCTGGCAGCAGCAATTTTAATTGCTGGTCTGCATGACGTCATTGGATGTAAAGGCACTCAGTACGAAAAATGGATCATGTGCAGGGCCAGATCCAGAACTGAAAATTCGGGGGGAAGATCCATCCCTTTATTGACAACAGTCAGTCCTAGCTAGTTCT
Source organism: Gymnothorax reevesii (assembly GCA_029721435.1). Classification (NCBI taxonomy): domain Eukaryota; kingdom Metazoa; phylum Chordata; class Actinopteri; order Anguilliformes; family Muraenidae; genus Gymnothorax; species Gymnothorax reevesii. Next base: position 87,493,279 of record CM056577.1, on the reverse strand, counting down.
CAATTGTTTTCCTTTATTAACACGTTTTCCAATTATAGTAATAATCAAGTAGCAATTGAAGACATGGCTTTTCAGCAAGAGCAGCATTTCAGAGCTCTTCAGCAAATTAAGGTAATTTCGGTGGCAAGTAGGCTACGTGGTGTCGTCCGTTTACGTTTTCCAGTTGGACAGCTGTCTATTTTTTGATATAGCAAGTTGTAGCTAGTGACTGTGCTACAAAAACAGGTGTATGTACACTGTTATAAAGGGGGTTTAAAATATTAATATTGAATATCTATATCGCAAATGCATATGCTGCGACTGCAAGTACCCAAGCAACCGGGTGTCATTAGTAACATGGATTACCACGTATAGCAGTATGGCAGTGACAGTTAGGTGAGGCAGAATCCACACCGTTAAATGATTACTCTCCATTACTTTGCTTGATTAGCAATCAGACGATTGACTAATTTAGTATTAAAGACTGTTCAGTCAGTTTCTGCGGTGTTATTACACAGTAAATCGAACTTGAAATGCTCACTAGACAGCAGATTTGTGCATACTTGCTTCCAGGAAGCCGAAGCAATGTCATCAACAAATATTAAAACAGTTCGACTTATGCGAAGTTCAATGCTTGATCAATATACAATGTAACATATTCAGTCTTCTTTCATCATCCGATTAACAAAATGTTAAAACGATATACAGAATTACCGCTAGCGGAGAATTTTTCCTAATTGATTATTCAGATTTCCATCCTTGCCGTCTCAAAAGCGTATACATGAATCAATCTTTTTGTCATTATCTCCTCCATCAGTATACGGGCTTTCTATAGGCTTGGTCTTAATTATTTTGATCGTCAATCAGGCATAGTACGCGGGAACAGTTTCACAAAATCCTGTGATAAAAGTTTGGGTCACTGCCTCAGCTCACTGCAAGTTTGCTGTACGGATCCAAATTTCATCCCAATATCTTCTCAAATCTTCGATAATGATATGCCTCTTTCACAATGCAATAATTTCCATTCCTTGAGCTGCTTATCTCTTGAGCTACAGAAGATTGGCATTAGCCCTGGTGCATTCTGCATTATTTGAGGCTGGACACAAAAACATGTCTTGTCGCGACAGAGGAATAGCATGGCATGATGATTTGATTATAAAAACCCAAGAGATACATTAGCATTTTACCCTGGGCATGTTTTATTTTATCTTAGTGTGCGCAGCGCGGGCATTACTTCTGGTGTTGTCCGTGTTCATCAAGGCGGTACTGAGCTTTTAAGGGGGCTATCCTTCAGCCCTGTTACGTCCACTGACATAACCGGAAGTCATGGGTCTGATAAAATGCATGTAAAAGCAGCTTTAGACACGCACGCAAGCTAGATGGCTGGCTGACTTTAATTTCCTGCAGTTGTTAGCCAGCTAACTTAAGTTCTAAATAACGTTAGATTTTCGTGAATTTCAATTTTGAAATTATACAGCAAGCGTTCAATCCACTGTTGAGAGAACAGCCAAGTTACACACTATCTATCTACCTCCCAGTTTAACTAATCACCTTACCCATTTAGCAGGCCAACGTTAGTTAGTGACAGTTATGTGTATTTCCCTCTATCCAATAGCCCCGGTCTTGGTTCAGGCATTTACTGAGCTTTATGAGCTGAGTGTTTCGCGTGTACTCTTGTCTTTGCATTGACTTTTGAATGTAATCTGTCATGCAAAAAATTTGTTTCGTGTCCTGTGTGGAATCGATTTAACGCCACCAATTCTGGCAAATATTCTGGCAAATAATCCTGAAGTTTAATGCCATAGATGGTTAACTTTGATAAGTTAGCAGGTGAGGGTAACCGCCACAGCTGGAGAGTAACTGGATAATCGAAATGATCCAGATGAACTCGGGAGGCCGTATTGTAATGCCTGATCGCCAGCTGTGCTGTAGGAGGTGGGCATCCATCCAGCCATCTAGCTACGTTAGCCGACGTAACATGGTTTGTTGAGTGTAACAATTAGATGGATAGATAGTTATCTTTATTCCAGGCTTATACACTAAACCAGGGGTCTCCAGCCCTGTTCCTGGAGAGCTACCATGGTATAGGATTCTACTCCAACCCTAATTCAACACACCTGATTCAGCTCATTAGCAGCTTGTCATGATCCGTAACTGGCAAAGCAGGTGTGGTTTGCTTTCGTTGGAGTGAGCAACCAGCAAAGTAGCTCTCCAGGAACAAGGTTGGAGACCCCTGCACTTAACAAAAACCCTACAAAACGTGTGTAAACAAGCGTGTAAATGGACTGCGGTGTGAGGTACCGTTCAGGAAACACTCACGAGAGACAGAAATCCAAAAAATATATGCCTTTAATGGGGTCCGGGTCAAAGCCAAAATACACAGGAATTGCCAAGCCACAATACGAAATCCAAAAACCGTATACACTAGACAGGCAGGGCTCAGAACCAGAAAGACAGAGGGACAGAGGTACAAAAACGATAGGCAAAAAGTCGTAGTCGACGTGCAAAGCCAATAGTCATACATAGGGAATCCAAACACAGAACTCGTGGTCATACAAAAATAGGTCGAAATCCAGACAGACAAAGTACAGTACAAAAAGGGCTATAGCAAGAATCAAGGTCAGACTATCCAGTAGAAGTGAAACAATAATCAATGGCATACAAGGCGCTCTGCACAAAGTATTCATCAACGTTCTGACAAGAGCTGTGAGTGAAATGACTCCTAATATACACACAGGAAAGGTCACATGCTATGCAGAGATCAGCTGTGGTGAATTGAGGCTAATTACATCGGGAGAATCACATGAGGGAAACCCTAACCACAAAAAATTGGCGAGAGACAAAATAAGAACTGGAATCACACAAACATCCTATTACATTTAAACAGCTCCGGTCCAGTAGTTCTACGTGCACAGATAAGGAGCAGGAGAGTAATTAAGCACGTGCGAGAGTTTCTCCCTGAACACAAAGCAAAGAACAGGGATAGCTCAGTAAGAGGCGGAGATTAGAACAGGGCGATTGCGGAGAGGTAATTAGTCTAGATTAGTAGCGGTGCAACTTTACATATTAAACTAGAGTGCTCGTTAGTAAGTTAGTAACCTTATATACATGGATTAGTAATGTTAGTGGACTATGATACAAAATTCAAATGTTAGTCTTATTAGTAATCAGAACAGAAGGGTGAAGGAAGAAAACGAGATTTCGAAGGAATATTTTAAACACCGGAATTCACTTAAATCACCCGAAGTCAGTGAGCACGCACACAGGGAAGACGGACTGAACCAACTAGATCACAAGACAGGGGAGACAAGTGCAATGGAACTGAACATAGAATGAACCAAAAAACCTGAATGTTACAAAAACCAAAAAGAATAAATAGAAGACAACACTCATGAACACAAAACCAGCAGAGTTGCATTCCTTTGATGATTTCATAGGATCATGCCACTTACGTCCGGATAACTTCCTACTTCTTTAGGGGGCAGGGCGTAAGAGTGCAAAAAATCACTTTTATTCCTTGAAAATTAATGGATTTTTCTGCCATTTCAGAGGTTTTGAGTGCATAGAGAGATATAAATAATCATATAGGACAAAATAAACCAACAATTTCAGTTGGTGTGCCTCATGTCAGGGAACCTTTAAATGACATTTTTCATTATTTTTTTGTAACGTTGAATAGATTCTGGGCACGGAATCTATTGCAGTGGGCAGCATTGCCACCTCACCACAAGAGGCTGTGGCTTCAAATCCAGCCTGTGGCCTCGGAGCTTGCATGACGTATGTTTGCTCTGTATTTGCGTGGGTTTCCTGCAGGTTTCTCCATTTTCCTCAGTCCCAAGGCATGCATATTAGACTAATTAGAGGCTCTAAATTTCCCATAGGTATGAGTGTGTGTGTGTGAGTGTGTGTGTGTGTGTGTGTGTGTGTGTGTGTATGTGTGTGTGAATGGTGTGTGTGCCTTGTGATGGATTGGCGAGCTGTCCAGGGTGGGTCCCTGCCTTTCACCCATAGTCAGCAGGGAGAGGCTGCAGCTCCTCAGCAACCCTAGAGAGGAAGAAATGGTATAATAATGGATGGATGAATTGATTCCTAAGTGCAATTTTACATTGGTAGAAGCGAATACCATTCCCATCTTGCAATCCAAATGCAGAAAATTGGTAAGGTATTGAAAATGCAAATAAAAACAGAAAGCAGTGATTTCTAAATTTACATTGATTTCTTCTTGGACAGTAAGAGAGACTAAATGTTTTGGCTTGTAAATGTCATTTTATTTGTTAATATACCAACAACCATTCCTGCCATTCAGGTCTGCAACATATTCCAAAAAAAGTTGGAACGAGCACAATTTAGGACTTGTAATGAAAGGTTAAAAAAAGAAAAGAAAAGAAAAACAATGATGTAATTTAAAATAACTAATGTAGCCATACATTGTGGTCATAATTTGGAACAAAAGCAGCATCCAGGAAATGCCCAGTTTCCCAAAATTCATGTGAAAATCATTTAACAATTTTTCTCAAAAAAATTTTGATATTTTACCCTCTTTGATGCATAGCATAATTTATCACATAACTACGGTACTTTTCCAATAGCCCCACGCATGACATATTTTTGATATTGCCTTAGGGTGATATAACTTCCGTGAAAATTTCATTGGCTGGCAGCGTGGGGAAAAAATCACTTTGCGTTACACTGCGTTATTCATACTAAGCAAAACTGAATATCACGCGTAACGCTGGTTAAATTGGTATGGCTTAGTGCTGTATAGCGAGCCAGCTAAGTACTATTTTCATAACTAATTTATCATTACTGGCTACAGCATGCACGGAGTACCTTTCTATAACCATTATGTATCATTAGCTTGTTTGCTAGCTAGCTACTCAGCTGACTATGAATTTAAAAATCATGGCTTTTTCAACCGCAAATGTCTGTTACTCAGTGACAAAGTATCAGAGTGATGGCGTAAGCTCAGTGCTAACATAATGGGAGTAAGCTGCCAAAGCCATTACGGTGGCAACTGAAATTAAGTTTGTTTTCTATTAAATTACGCGATTCAGTTATGTGAAAAATCATATCTTATACTCTTGATCGTGTCATATGAAAGTTATGAAACGAGTTGAGTCAATTTTTGGTCACTAAAGCTCGCAGCAAATGCAAAATTTACTCAACTCTTTTCATATCTTTCAGATGACTCACCAACTCATGAAAGATCCACTATTTAAAAATTTAAGGAATCTGGAAGAATTTCCATGCAAAAAATACAAAAGCACAAGCCTATGCCGAATAACTGTGATTTCCAACCATTCAGATGGCAGTGTATCAAGAAGTGTTATTTTATGCCCGGACAATGAGTCCAGGATACTGGGATCAGCGATCGTGACACTGCATCTGCTGCCGTGTCCATAGAGATTTTTTGTAAGTACTCTACAGGTCACAGTATTTTATTGATTCATTTCATTTTTGGCATGGATCTTGTGTGTGGCAAGGTCACAAAGCCTTTTGATATTGGGAGTGATTGCTTTCTGGCATCATGGGATACACGTCGCCCTGCGGGCAAACGACTATCTGGTTAACTATAAATGATGTTGATATAGTCACATGAGATCAGCATTACTTTGGCTGACCTTTGTAAAGTGCGGCAATATGTTGTTACATCCACAAGTTACAAGTTAAAACTTTCCAATGCAAAAAGAAAGCCTTATGTTAACAGTGTCAGAAGTGTCCTCAGCTTCTCTGAGGTTAGACACATCTGCGATGGACCATCACATGGCGAAATTGTGCATTGCAGTAAGACAATTAAGTATTTCAGTTCTTTTTTGGGAAAAAAAGGATATTGTTTGCTCCGGAGGAAAGGACAAAAGGCTCATACAGCAAACTGCAATGCTTTGGGTATGTGGTGAAGTCAGTATCCTTGGTGAGGATAATTTACACTTCAGTGAAGGCACTGTGTCATCAAAGTGGGGTGATTAATTGACAGATCCAACATTATAAGCATTGCTATAAAACATATTCCTCTAATTTTAACTCACAACTTCAACAAGCTGAATTCTTATTATTACGTCATATAGTACATAGGTGGAGTACATAGGTGGAGAACGGACTCATGTTCTTTCAGGCCTCTTAGATAAATTTCTTGCCTTTTGGTGCAAGAATTGTCACAACTTTTCGTGATTATTATATGTTACGTTACCATTTACATTTAAATTTGCATTTATAAAATGCAAATACTCTGTTCTGAACGTTGAATATCCCCTGTTAATAACTGTTTGTGTTTGTTTTCTTAAAAAACTGTATATGGATAAATATTGGGTCTTAAAGAACAACCTTTTTGAAGGCTGTTCACATTCATTTGGAATATCCAGTCGTACGAGTTCTAGCTTCACAAATGAGGCAGTAAGCTCAAGCATCCCTAGGTTCTCAGTTCAAACAAATCACTAAGGAGCTATTTTTCTCTTCCCTTTTACCCTCTCATTCATTTTTCTCACATTTTCTGACAGTGTGAGATGATTGGCAGCACTGGAGCTATATTTGGACAGTGCATCAAAGGAAGGATATGTTTCAAAGTCAAAGGAAGGATACCTTTCAACCAGTTACACTTCACTTCGTTGCCCCTCTCCTATCATTTTCAACATTCAAGTTTTTCACGCATTCTATTTTAAATGTAAGTTATAATGCATTATTTATTTTTGAGCTTTTTTGTCAGTATTTTTTGAATTATTTCCCATAGGAATTTGTGATGAAGAGAGCGCCGGAAACTGTTTAGATGAGGTCAAAGCCCACCTATAAAAACAACTGTTTTGCATAAATGTCCATTAACAAGGGTATAATTGTCTCTCAAACAATACAAACATGTATCCTCAATACAAAAAATACACCCAATTCAGTGGTGACTTGTCATATGTTTAATCCTCAGATATTGCTCATTTGAAATTACTGAAAAGGAGGCTAATAATCTCCATTTTTACTTGCTGCAATCAGCAGCTCTATTGCTTGCTCTGGTCAGTCGGTTGGTTCACAATCATTTCTCCGCCCATTGGCGGCCACAGTTTTTGCCCAAGGGGGCTGAAATTTGGCAAGATCATGGTGTGTGTGTGTGTCTGTGTGTGTGTGTGTGTGTGTGTGTGTTTGTGCGCGCGCACGCGTGTGTGTGCGCATGATAGTGTGTGTTTGTGCTCATGACAATTGGCTGAAAGGGGGTGTGGCAATGGGAGTGGCCTGTTGCTAAAAGGCTCATGACTTCCAAAATGAATTCAGATGCTTACAAAATTTCTCCGCCCTCTTGCAGCCGCGGGCTTCACCCGAGGATGCTGAAACTTAACATGGAACTTAAATGTGTGTGTGAAGATGCGTGTTTGTGTTCATGCTAACCAGCAAAAAGGGGGAGTAACGATGGAAGTGGGCATAACTTCTTACCAGATTCATGTAATATGAACAAATTTTGTAGAGAGACACACTCACAGATGTACACATACCCACAGACACACACACACACACACACACACACACACACACACCATTTTGCCTAGTCCCCTTTCATAACTCATGATTCAGTTGTCATAGACAATCATGGGTGGCATCATTTTACTCAGCTGAATTCCTTTTTCATCTGTAATGTTTGCTCAGACCCCTACTCTTCAGCTATGTCCATGTCGTAACTCAGGAACTGCTTTTTTTTCCTTTTTCTTTTTAACTTTTTTCTTTTATATATGTACAATTTCTCCCTTCTTTTCCTTTTTATTTATTTTTATTTTATTATTATTATTATTATTTTATTTTATTTTTTAACTTCAAAACATTCTTGCTCACATACCACACATTCGCACACATAAAAATGCATTACCCTCCCTTCAACCCCCCCCCCAAACCCCCCATCCCTACCTAACCCCAACCCCTGGTCCTCCAAAGCAGTGTGATGCAGCGGCTCTGGTTGGTATCAGCCAATTCCCTGGAGGTGGTGTTCATGGGTGGATACTGATCCTACCATCTCACACACAACATTGAATCATCATCCTAACCAACTTGAGGGATAAGGCCCCACCTGAGAGTGGAGGCAGTGCCCACCACAGTCTGGCGAAATGGTTGTGGTTGTGAGTGTAACCAGGGCCCTGAAAAGGGAAACCAAGATACACCCCAGGAAGACGAGATCTTCGCTGCTTTGTGGTTATGGAGAACCAGAGACTCAGTGCATCATCCCCCTCCTCCTGCCGCCCAACTCCTGTTCCCTCTGATACACACTCATTCTTACTCACACGCACACACAGGCACACACATTCATCTATAAATCAATGATTTTTTTTCCTTTTCTCTCACCATTATTACTATTATGGTTTCTGTTTAGAAATCTTCTTTTTTCTTTTTTTCTTTCACGCTTAGTATCTAAAAGATTCAGTAGATTTGAAAAAATTAACAATAATCAACTGTCAGACACAAAGTTATATTGAAACCATCCGACTGTTGGACACGGAGATATATTAAAACCCTGTCCGACTTTCAGACACGTAGACACTGCGTTCAACGCAGCAACGAAATCTGTAATGCGAAAAATTTGTTTCGCGTCCAGTGTGCAAGCGGCTTAATACTATTATTGTCACTTAGGTTTTATCGTTTTTAGTGGGGGAAAGGAATACAGCCTGATTACTATGATCTTGTACTGAGTTAAGATCACATATTGAAAATAAATGTGTAACGCATCTTGCATTGTTATCCATGCATGTTAATTCCAAAATTTTATGCAGCAACAGGGTGTAATAATACGAACACACTATCCAATGTTTCTCTTCCCAATGATGCAGGCAGAAGAAATAAATGAGCAGCTGTCGTATTTCATTCCAACTTCATAGGTTTGAATGATCTGACATAGATTTGTTTTGAAATTCCATTCAAGTTCGCTAATCGTAATAATTTGCAGTGCCCTAGCTAGCCAGCTCACTCATATTCTAAATGCTTAATATAGATGTAGGCGGCGCGTAAAACATGCCTGAAGCAGCAAAGTAAAATGCAACATTAATGCATCATGCAGATATAGGCGAGAGGCTTCTTTGGTCCAATATCTTAAAGGCGAGGAGAGGAGCTCCTCTATTTGATTGGTGAAGATTTGACTTGGCTGTGTTAAACCCAGACACGCCTTCTCTCCTCCCTCTTTGCCGCTTGCGCCAACAGGAGGGACAGAGGTAGGACAGAGGAGTATTTGTGCCTGGCTGCACGGGGCACGAAATTGCGAAATACGCCTGGATACACCCCGTTGGCGCGGCACTCCCACCATTTGCCGCACCTGTGCTGCGCCTGGTCAATGAATTTAGAGCCCCAAGTGTTTGTGTGCATTAAGGATGATACATGGCCCTAGAAGGAACATATAATGAGATATTTCGGCAATGGGTAGGAAGCTGGTCTAATTCTCCATTAACTTGGATGAGCAGATTGACACCTGCGGTATGAGAAATAGAGTTTCTTCGGGAGTGTGTACTTTTCTTTTGAACTTTAAAGTAGACAATGACCTTGTGCATCAAACAAATAATTCAAAGTATAAAAATTCTCTCTAGACCAAGGCTGGGGGAGTGGGTGGTGATTATAGAAACAAAAGGTTCTGATGTGTTCTTTTTAAGCGATGCAGAATTATCCACAATATTAGCTGTGGTCAACTGGGATCCGTAGATAACACAATTTACATTTCATTCAGACTTGAGGAATAAAATTTTTCTTTAGAAAGTTTGGAAAATAGCTGATTTTTAGAGACCTGTATCAAGGATGTGGGATACACATCTCATCCTTGGTATTAATCATGAATAACATGGAAAACAAATCATTCTTAGGGCACCAATACATTTTGATGACACGCCTTTTACAAAGTATTAGGCCAAATAGGGAAAACCTCAGGGAGCAGCAGTGAATAGCAAGCTGGTGACCAATATTTGAGGAGCTTCAGAGAGGGTAGAAATGCTTTAGAGTTTCTACAGGAAACCTCTCCTTTCAGCTGTGTTATCTTAACAAACTACAGTAATTAGATGGCATGCAACCTCAATGCAAAGTCTACTGCAGTCACGAAATTGAAAGTAAGTTAAAGGTACATACTGTTATGTGCCAGTAAAAAAAGGTTAAATCGGAGAGCCTTTTTTACAAGAGGACTAGCGATGCAATGTAAGTTAATGACTTTGAAAGTAAGGCATTGGCTGCCTAATATTGAACTGACTACTTTGAGGAGTGGAGGATGGATTATTGTGGAAGTTGTAATGTGATTCTTTTCTCAAGAATTTGGGATGTGTTCTTTCCTCAAGAATTTTTATTTTTTGGACAAAGAAAGTACATATAAAGTTATTGTTTGTTATACTTATGCTATATGTGGTGTGTTGTATATGTTTTTTATCCACTTTTGGGAAACGCAGTTAAACAATTCCCTTTACAACTGCATGCGAGTTTCCTCTCTGCCGGCTACTTCTCTCACACAGAAGGTCATCAGTCATTCTTCACACATTGGACAAGAAATGTTTGAGAGTTTATGCATGCCTGTGAGTGTGAGTGTTATTGCTTAAACAGCTTGGCACAGAGATTTCTTAATTCGCATGACTCCTCCGCAGTCTTTATAGCTACAACCCCAATTCAAAAATAGGTGGGACAAAGTGTAAATTGTGAATAAAATCGAAACGCAATGACTTTCAAATCACACCAGCCAGTATTTTATCCACAATAGAACAGAGATAACATAACATATGTTGAAACTGAGGAATTTTTCAATTTTATCCACAAAATGAGCTCGTTTCATTTGATGGCTGCTACAGGTCTCAAAAAAGTTGGGACAGGGGCCTGGTTACCATGGTGTAGCATCCCCTCTTCTTTTTAACACAGAGTAGAGGCATCTGGGCATTGAGGAGACAGGTGTCTTGAGTTCAGCCATTGGAATTTGAGCCCACTCTTGTTTAATACAGGCTTCCAGCTGCTGGAGAGTTTCGGGTCTCCTTTGACAGACATTTTGTATAATTATGCACCAAATGTTCTCAATCAGTGAAAGATCAGGACTGCAGGCAGGCCAGTTCAGGACACCGACTCTTCTATTATGCTGTTGTAGTAGCTGCAGTATGTCGTTTTGCATTTTCCTGTTGAAATACACAAGGCCTTCCCTGGAATAGTTGTCATTTGGAGGGGAGCATATGTTGCTCTAAAACCTTTATATACCTTTCATCATTCATGGTGCTTTTTAAAACATGCAAGAGTTCCACACCATAGGCAATAGTGCATCCCCATACCATCAGAGATGCTGGCTTTTGAACTGAGTGCTCATAAGAGGAGGGGTGGTCTTTCTCCTCTTCAGCCCAGAGGACACAACACTCATGATTTCCAACAAGAATGTCAAATTTGGACTCATCTGACCACAGGACACTTTGCCACTTTGTTACAGTCCACTTTAAATGAGCCTTGGCCCAAAGAACATGGCAGTGCTTCTGGATCATGCTCAACAATGGCTTCGTTTTTTGCATGATTGAGTTTTAGGTGGCATTTGTGGATGGCACGGCGGACTGCGTTTACAGACAGTGGTTTCTTGAAGTGAAAAGAAATCATGCCGGTGACAGAATACCGTTCAGCTATCAGTCGGCTGTCTATCTGAGAATGGGACACAGGCACTGTCACTAACCAACCCTGCTTAGGGCAGCCACGAGTGATTATGGTAGCTCAAGAGTGCCACATCTGGTTACAGCCTATACGTGACAGAGGGATTCTGGATGGCAACCCAAACTGATCATGAAACGAGGGGTCCGAGATGTTATTACTGAATTGCTTCTCACGTCAGGATTACAATACCACGCACTTCCACTCATGCCTCACTGGAAAAGCAATAAAATCAATTGATTTATTTTTCGCCATTAAAATATATATATATGTATATATATACACAAACCCAAAACCCAGTGAAGTTGGCACGTTGTGTAAATCGTAAATAAAAACAGAATGCAATGATTTGCAAATCCTTTTCAACCTATGTTCAATTGAATACACTGCAAAGACAAGTTACTTAATGTTCTAACAGGTAAACTTTGTCGTTTTTCGCAAATATTAGCTCATCTGGAATTTGATGCCTGCAACATGTTTCAAAAAAGCTGGCACAAGTGGCAAAAAAGACTGAGAGAGTTGAGGAATGCTCATCAAACACTTATTTGGAACATACCACAGGTGAACGGGCTAATTGGGAACAGGTGGGTGCCATGATTAGGTATAAAAGCAGCTTCCTTGAAATGCTCAGTCATTCACAAACAAGGATGGGGCGAGGGTCACCACTTAGTGAACAAATGCGTGAGCTGATTGTCGAACAGTTTAGAAACAACATTCCTCAACGAGCTATTGCAAAAAATTTAGGGATTTCAACATCTGCGGTCCGTAATATCGTCAAAAGGTTCAGAGAATCTGGAGAAATCACTGCACGTAAGCGACAAGGCCGAAAACCAACATTGAATGCCCGTGTCCTTCGATCCCTCAGGTGGTTCTGCATCGAAAACCGACAACAGTGTGTAAAGGACATCACCAAATGGGCTCAGGAACATTTCAGAAAACCACTGTCATTAACTACATTTCGTCGCTACATCTGCAAGTGCAAGTAAAACTCTACAATACAAAGCGAAAGCCATTCATCAACAGCACCCAGAAACGCCGCCGGCTTTGCTGGGCCCAAGCTCATCTAAGATGGACTGATGCAAAGTGGAAAAGTGTTCTGTGGTCTGACGAGTCCACATTTCAAATTGTTTTTGGAAACTGTGGACGTCGTGCCCTCCGGACCAAAGAGGAAAAGAACCATCCGGACTGTTATAGGTGCAAAGTTCAAAAGCCAGCATCTGTGATGGTATGGAGGTGTATTAGCGCCCAAGGCATGGGCAACTTACACATATGTGAAGGCACCATTAATGCTGAAAGGTACATACAGGTTTTGGGGCAACATATGTTGCCATCCAAGCAACGTCTTTTTCATGGACGCCCCTGCTTATTTCAATGCCAAGCCACATTCTGCACGTGTTACAACAGCATGGCTCCGTGGTAAAAGAGTGCGGGTACTAGACTGGCCTGGCTGTCGTCCAGACCTGTCTCCCACTGAAAATGTGTGGCGCATTATGAAGAGTAAAATACGACAACGGAGACCCTGGACTGTTGACCAACTTAAGCTGTACATTAAGCAAGAATGGGAAAGAGTTCCACCTGAAAAGCTTCAAAAATTGGTCTCCTCAGTTCCCAAACGTTTACTGAGTGCCATTAAAAGGAGAGGCGATGTAACACAGTGGTAAAAAGGCCCCTGTGCCAACTTTTTTGCAATGTATTGCTGCCTTTAAATTCTAAGTTAATGATTATTTGCAAAAAAAAAAAAAAGTTTCTCAGTTTGAACATTAAACGTCTTGTCTTGGCAGTGTACTCAATTCAATATAAGTTGAAAAGGATTTGCAAATCATTGTATTCTTTTTTTATCTACGATTTACATAACGTGCCATCTTCACTGGTTTTGTATATATATATATATATATATATATATATATATATATATGCATATATATATATATATATCTCAGTGGTGATGGTGAACTGGTGGCTCAAAATAATCCCTCAAAATTAGTGATTGGTCACAACCTGTTTTCAATCATTCATTTAAATTAACTTTGCAGAAACTCTGTCAAACTCTCAACATTATCAGGTGTGGCCAGTTTTCATTTATAACGCATACCTGTCAACTCTCACGCATTCGGTGTGAGTTCAAGTGGAATATTTACGTTCCTCTGCTGTCGTCAGCAATTATTTAATCAATGCATATGTAAGAGATTCTCGCACTGAATTGAAGTCTTTGTGCACTGGAGGGGTTGGAAGCAATGGAATTGCATAAAGACGTTTCAAATTATTTAATTCATTTGAACAACCACGAAACACATGCATTGCTTCCAATCCCTGAATAAAAAAAAGTGTGAGAAGCCCGAAGACGTAATTGAAATGCATTATAAATGAACACTGGCCACATATGATAATGTTGAGAATTATTGGAGTTCCTGTAATGATAATTTAAATGAATGATTGAAAACAGGTCTTGACCTGTCATTAATTTCAAGGGATTAAGCTAAAGATTGGTGGCTTTGCTTTTCATTGCCATTGAGAAATAGGGTTGTAATCAGAGTGAACACTGGGGGCGCTATTTCCCCGCCTCACATACCTCATATTCAGAGAAAAACTGAAAGGTAAAGGAACATCATGCACCTATTTAATTTATTCTTTATCTTTTTTTTGGGGGGGGGGGGGTACACATCTTCATGCACATGACATATACAATATTAACATGTACTTGAAGCAAAGCTAGGATATTTACAATAGATTTGATGTGGTCAGGATAACACTTTTGCAAATTGATCTCTCTAACTCTATGCCATCAAATTCAGAAAAGTAACTTGAGGCTTTTATTCAGAATTCTTAACACCCCAGACACACAGTTATGACTATATATGTATATGATGTCTATGTCAAGCCAGTTTGCATCCGGTTAGCAGCTTCTTTGTTATTTGCTGTGTATCGTCATTCCCCTTCCTTTCGTTGACTGTTGTAGCTACCTCAATAATTTTATATTGAAAGTTCACATTATTCGTACCATTGGCAGAAGATATTTTACTATTATAATTGTAGCAGAAAAACTATTTTTGCCCTTGCGGTGTTATCTTCGGTTACTTAGAATGTCTATTTTAGGTGCCATTGCAGTGCTATAATTCTTAAGTAAAGATAAATTGACAAAGATTGTACAAAAAATGGTTTTATTTGTACAAAAAATGTTTTTATATTTAAGGCTGTTCATTCAATAAATGTATGACAAATACCCTGTGTGGCAAAGTCATGAAGTAGAAATACCTACAGTACTTTAACAATTTGGGGGAATTTTTGCATATTCTTATACCTTTTTTATGTATTTTTGTCGTATCTGGTTAAAACATCCTACCGGTAACACAGAATAATAGACAATATCTATTGATAAACATATGTTACACATGTGTTACATTAGAATAAATTATGCAAATAAATATTAATTGAACTACTGTTGGAAGATTTGCAACAAAAAAAAAACCTTAAGAAAAAATACGTAATTGGAAAGTGCACATGTACAATAAATTTGTAAGGATAAGTACCAGAATCTACTAACAATGCAAATATGAATGTGATTTGGATGTGGATGGAGGAATATGAAAGAAATCACGCAGCTACCCAGAAAAGAGATGAACCATTTTGTATTGCTGCCTATTAAAGGAAGCAAGTATCTATCCAGAATGGCCAGAAATTGACAGGGTGCTGATAAACAGTGGGAACTTTGTGAGGAGTACTTCTCTTTGGAATAATTCTAACTACCCTAGTTTCTAAAATCATCCGGTCTAAATAATTTATGAAGGAATGTCCCCACTGGGCTTCAGTGGACACCACACTCTCTGGTGCACTGTTTCTGACTCAGGAGGAGGAATTAAGGTGGCTCAGCCCATGGTTTAAGCTCCTCACTTCCTGCTGCTGTGGCAGAGCAGTTCCAGTCACAGCTGTTTTGCAGGCAGGCTCTATTTTAGCCAACAGAGCCAGAAGTTCATAAAGATTTAGTCAGCAAGGCCTCCTGGAGCGATTTGTGAATCTTGTGACATGTGTGCCAGACACGTGTGCTAGACTGAGTGTTGTTGTTCCAACAGCCCCTGTCACACACACGAATACACATGGACGCGAACACCCACACATACGTGTGTAAACACACACGCACGTTCGCGCCTACACAAACATCAAACACACACACGTGCTCTACATTAATTGTGTGACAATCATATGATGATATAATTGTGGCTTGGCAAGTAGTTGGCTTGGCTGAAAGAGCACGCTGGGTTTTTGGGATGGTTTCATTGCTAGCACTTTTCCCTTTCCCTACCACATACAGACTACTGGCATTTCCCTGACTTTGATACATATTTTAAAGGCTGCAGTGTGTCAGGACCGTGCTAATCTTAGATGAAAGGAAAGATGCCACACACTGATTTCAGTGCAGTGGCTCACTTATCGACATCTGGGGCTGATCATATATAGCGAGACACACAAAAGCCGATTGACATACTCATCAATTATTCAGTAAATATCCTTCTACTCCCTATATACTGGGGTATTGAATTAGTATCTTTAATTGCATCTCATGAGAGGCCGTTAACTGTTAGATTAATATGAGAATGTTTTCATGGCACCAGTCAACAAGCAGTCCAATTCTTAAAATATATTTTTGTTTATTTGATTCAAGCTTTGAGTTCTGTAAAGGAATATCATTCGAAAAAGGGACAGGAAACGTTTGAAGAGAAATAACTAAATGCCAAATAAATAATATTGCTTCTCATGCTAGTGAACTCCTTGTTAAGGACACCAGCAAACTCACAAAACTAACAAATGGATATTGTGTGTGTGTGTGCATGTGTGTGCGTGCGTGCGTGCGTGCGTGGGTGCGTGGGTGCGTGTGCTTGCACGTGTGTCAGGAGTGGCTAGGGATGGAGCTGACCACATGCTGGACCGTACTGGTGGCAGATGGGTCCTGGAAATATTTTGGCATTTCCTACAGACTGGCATGTGCATTTGAAGGGCTTTGATGTGAATGTGATTAGCCATACAAATATGCTTTGTTCACATATTTATATATTTTTGGACACAAAAATGAGACTAAGATTTTATTGGCACTTGACTGCATTGTTTCCCAAATTATCATTATTCGCCTCCATGAGCTGCCTTGTAAAATGTGTAATACTGAGCATTTAATTGAATAAAGACCACATGGGCCTTGGTATTACTTATTCATTTATACTTGTTCTGCTATTAGTTATTGTGGTTAAATACAGTTTCACTTTAACATTAAATCTGAACAGAAAAAATAAAGCCACAGAAGTTTGGGTCTGGACCACTGGACTGTAATCAAGTGAGGCAGTTACTGACGTAGATATCCAGGATATTTATGTTTGAGGGGTCATATGGCATGTGGAAATATGTATTTTTGTTTTTTTGTAATGGGGGGCTCCGTTATATGAACCTCTGTTATGCACATGTGTGCTGTATAATATTCTCTCAGCTGCACAGTGACACTTCAGATGTCTCCTCTTCCGTTTGTGCAGCCCAGTGGACTGACCCCAGAAGCACACTGGCATGACATCAGAGGGATGGGAAGAAAGTCACATTTTATTATCTGCCACAGTGGAAATTTCCATAAAAGCAGGAGAGACTCCCAGCCGTCTGCCTGTGATACATTGTCATTCATGGCATGCAAATAAATGGATGACAGAGGAGAGAGTGGGTCAGGGGATTGTATGAAGTCACTTAAACAGATGCGAGCAGCTAAAATTGTTTTTTTATTATTTAAATCATTTTTGTTATTGTATTGTTGTCTCATAACATTGTTTTTTTAGCTTAAAAATATACAAAGCTGATGTAATAGAAAGTTTTTCTTCTCATCGCCACATCTGGCCAGTCAAAAATAGTCATTATCATAATTTTCGTTCATTTTCAAGAAATCATAGTGAAATGTTGACTTACAGCCCAATTAGCTGCCCTCTTCTTCTCGATCTTTCACTATTATAGTGAATGTTATTGCTGTTATTAGTATAGTTTCACTTGCGTTGCCCTATTTGTAAGGTTTGATCTGTATTATTTTTCTTCTTTTCATTGAAGTAAGTGGCCTTATTAGGATCCCAATGACTTTATTCCTCATCCAAAGCCTTGACCACTGCAAACTGAATAATTTTGGCCCATACCAAATTATTATGGCCCCAAGCAAAAACTTTGATAGACTTCATGCTGATTTTCAACTAAAGAAATAAACAGGACACCGGGTGATTATTTTAAATGGTTAATTTGGGGCAAGAAGGGGACACTTTGGGAAGGAATCCTGCTGTATCGCTATAATCCTGCGGCTCTTACCAAGCAGCCCTTTATTTCTTATAAATCATCATTAATCAGCTGGTCAAATAAGAACCAGTATCATCTATGTGCTCAAACACATACTTCCTTGTTAATGCACTTAATTGCTCTGATGGTGAATCCAAAGTCCATTATTGGTGGTTATTGATTTATTTACTGAGGGACAGACTAAACAAACAAGTAAAAGCCCAACTTTGTAGTGAAATGGCTCATACACAAATATATAATTAATTTAGAGCAGCGTTATCTCGTTTGTATCAGTTAAAAAAGGACAACATTATAGATTATTTTGTGCATATAATGAACCTCGGTATTTACGGTCTTTTTGATAAAAAAAATTAGATGAAAAAAATCATTTGAAATGATTAAAATTTGCAAGGGGCAATATTTCCTTTAATGTGATTACAGACTTTTTGGAACATAGTTCCTGATACATTTTTAGAACGTGTATGTCTGTAGTGTTCTTGATTAGAGTCATGACATTGCTTCGTTATGAACACTCACGAGCGTGATAAAATGGCGTTTCCGTTTTGAATCCGCATCCCAGATCATGCCTCATAGATTATTGCTGCTTTTTTTATATTTGTAGATAACATAATGTTGAGGGAAGAGATTATTTTTCGCCGGCTCCGAGAAGCTTTAGTACGCTTAACAATGCATGTTTCAATAGAAATGTTCAGTTCTACAACAGTAATTTTGCCATAAATATCACAGTTTTACTGTCATAAATTCTTAGCTCAAAATGAGTAACTCGAAATTATATTTATCAAGCTACTTTTGCGCAGTAGGCTGTTTGTATTTCCGTCAAAGCACAAGGTGATAAACTATTTAACCTGCTTTTTGTAGGCTGTCCACGTGGTGGAATACCGCTTGTGATGGAATATTAATGCCAGTGAGAAGGATTTTTCGCCATAAAATGGCTTCACACTTTATCGCATATATGAGCAAGCTGCCATGCTGACATACAGACATCGTTGAGATGTATTGTCGGACAAACAGAGAGAACACACACGTTTCGAGTTAAATTTCCATTTCGCCAAATTGCTGATTTATCATTTTGCCAATCTATAAAAGTTTGATACTTTTGCCAGTGGCAAATATGCCGCTTTGTTTCTTTTTTTTCCTATGAGCGGTCTACTTTTCAGAGAACATCACATCACATTTTTGTATTCTGTAAAATACAATAATAGGCCTATAGGTTATAGCTGTAGATGTTGCTGTATGGACAGTGTGTTTCCATTATTAATTAATGAACGTCCAACCCCCTGTCCGTGTAATTTTGTAAACGTCAACCATCTGGCAACCTATTTGCACAACAATGCGTAGCCGGTAGCGCCAGTTAAAAGAAAAATCAGAGAAATTTCGCATCAAGCAGAAGCCCCGATTTCTATTCAATGTTCCTCACCAACAATGAAATGCAGCGCCTGCATTCGCCAAGAATCGCACAATGTACGGAAAAAACACCGTTTATTTTATTATTACTAATAATACTAATAATAGTAGTAATAATAATAATAATATAAAATGAGTGACAATTCAGTAATTTACGTAGTGTTCATCTCATGTACAGCACGAAATAAATCTGAATATATGCATTTACAACGGGTAAACATATATTTAATAATACCAAAAGAAATCATTCTTAAATCCATATAATTTCATTTCCTTTAATAGACAAAAATATATATGCTTCCAACATTGCTCAAGTTTTTGAAGCAAACACTGGAGAGTCAAACATATCAAATGTATACTTCTGATAAAACGGACACTTTATAATTGGCAGATTCATTTAAAGCAGTGATATAAATCCAACCGCAACTTTTGTAGTGAATAAATGGGATCGCTGGGCACCAAATAAGGAGGAGTTTCCGTATCCTTTCATGAACAGATCCAGATATTTTCCTCCTCTAAAATTAAAATAAAATGATCATAAACAGTCCAAATTAATATTCATCACGTGGAAGAAAGAGCCATCAGGACTCGCTGCGTTGTTTCTTGTTGATTTCTGGAACTGCATGAAGAAGAAAGGAAATCGTTTAGACAACAGGCCGACTCAGCTCTAAAGTGAAATTAAAAAATAATAATCATAAAAAGATATTCACTTTGAAGTTTTAAGGTATCCAACACAGTTTTGGAATTGATGAGAAGTTGACCATATGCTTTTCTTTTTATTATCCTCGTACCCCATGACAATGACATTAGGTCAATAATCAAGACTTAGTGACACGAATGGAGTGAGGATCCATCAAATAAGAAAGAAATGTGATAGGATAAACACTGATGGCGCATGGAAAATAATGTTTTGTGGTAGAGCTCCCCCGGGTGAATGCGCCATTTGAGTTCTAAAAATCTTGAGCAGAGGCAGGCGCAAGCTTCATTTAACAGCGACGGCTGTAGTCTCATGAGATGACTTAAATAAATGGGATATTATTGCAGGTCATATGGTATGTGTGGACATGAATGGGAATGCCCGACTTGCTTGTACTCCGCAAACCGTTATAAAGACGATGGTCTGAATTCAAATCTCTTTCATTAAAACTGAGGGCAAGAATTTGCCTGATGTTTATGTACATGTTATCACAGCGCGTATTATCACAACTTGTACCATGTAAGTTCCCAATTTTCTACCTCAGTTTACGTTTCGATGCGTGTAATGAACAGTATAATACCTTTCAACACCAACCATATTCCATTGTAAATTCCAGTTAGAACTTAAGACGTGAGAACTAAGTAGCGTTCTAACATCACTAAATAAAATGCAATAATTAATAAGATTATTATTGTCATCATTATTAAGCAAAATACAAGCCTTGTAGTACTGCAACAAGACACAGCCCACTGCACATTCATTAAGGTTTTTGAATAGTATCTGAACTAGCTAGATTTACCTGTCATTGACAAGCTGAAAGGCCTTCAACGTCTCCGTCGGTGAATCAGTCATTTGTCGATCTAAATAAAAAAAGGAAATTTCAGTTGCATTTCTGGGTTTTGGTAAACTATATAGGCCAATGCTCTATAGGCTCCTACAAAAGTACGCTTAATTTAGGAATTGTTTTGCAAGTGTCTTGTGTTTCAACTCAAATGACTGTTCTACCAGTTAAAGCCACTTCTCTTTAAATGTGCAAAGCTAGTCTACTTATGAATGTATACCTATTGATTTTTGACTGAGGTCCTCTTGGGAGTTTTCACTGTGGACTACAGTGGCAGATGACGTACCCCCCGTGGTTGGCGACTGCTGCTTACGACGGAGGTGATCAGGTTGCTGTTGACTTTGATTTACTCCCAGCAATGACTTCACACTCAACAGAGGATTCTGGCCGAAGAGAGCAGCATTCGTCCAGGTGTTTAGTTTTCCAATCTGACAAGTGTATATTCCATGATTCGGAAGAAAGGCTGGGTGCTGGACCAGAGGCGAACTGTGCCCGCCAGCGGCACCAGGCGATACGGATTTCACAGAGTTGTCCGGACTTGTCGCCGTCTCTGCTAAGGACCATATCTTTGGCTTACTTACAGGCAGTTGGCAACTACTTTGCCCGCCAGGAGACGATAGTCCAGTACTTTTTCGATCAGAACGGTCAAAAACTTTGTGCATTTTAGGTGTCAACAACGCCCTTTTGTCTATACTTCCCTGTTCCGTCTGATCTCTACCTTCATCGTCCTCGTCATTGCTTTGATCTCCGCTGTTTTCATCAACTTTGTCAATATCTATGCTTTCCAAGTCAATTTCCTCGTCGTCTTCGTTCTTCTCTACGTCCCCTTCAGTGTCACTATCGAATATTCTGCCATCTCTATCTTCTGCGCTTCTACCCCACGTCACCTTATTCTCTTTCTTGAGCCTCCGCCTGGCATTGGCGAACCACGTCGAGACTTGCGTGAGGGTCATCTTAGTTATGATAGCCAGCATGATCTTTTCTCCTTTGGTAGGATAAGGGTTTTTCTTGTGCTCCTGCAACCAAGCCTTTAACGTACTTGTAGATTCGCGGGTGGCGCTCTTTGCTCTGGAGGGGTCGCCGTATTGGTATTGTCCGTAGGGGTAAAATGCTGTAGAGGGATGGGCCGCAAAGCTAGGCGGGTGCACACCCGGACTGTCCTTAAATTCATATTGTGAGCCCTTGAGAAAGAGAAGAGAGTTGTTTTGAATATATTGCTTATCATAAATTTTCTGCAATATTTTAGCTTTTCAACATGTTCCTTACCACTCATATTATAATTAAACCCACAGTAGGCTATAGCTTACTAGCTAAAGAGAGCATGGCTGATTGGTTCTCCTGTCAACATCTTACAAAATACAGGGCCACAGCATAAATTATACAGTTTACTGCGCAGTTCAGATAGGCTAATGACTGTATTTTATAAAACTATTTCATGAAAGAGAAAACTGATCATGTAAACATAAGTGCAACTAAAATCATTTTGTAAAAAGAAAACATATATTGGATCTACCATGTATTCTGGTAAGCCGCAGTACATTGTAGAACGGATTTATGCGGGGTAACAATTTATTTCTGAGATGAAAACAATATGCGAAAATATTTGTTTTACCCCACGTCGTCTTACTGATCTCATTGATACTCATCATAACTAATAGGATAAATGTTATAAACAATAGAAACATAATTACCAATGCAGCTCATTGAGGATCACACTCCTTTCTTCGAAATCAATTCCCGAAGTACAATGCCATTTCCAAATTATTTTCCTAAATCGTGTAAGCAACTGCGAAATTACTGTATGGGCCTACGCTATCAGCAAAATAAGTTACCGTGCATGATGAATTACGAAGTTTAAGTGTCATTATGTCCGTGGCTATTCCACTGAATTATGCCCCAAGGGTCCTCATAAAATTAAATGAGAATAATGCAAATAATTAAAATGGTGAATGTTGGCCTATCCCAGTGTATGAAAATAACAATGTAACTGTCTCTCCAATGTTAGCCCTATAAACAAAAAGTTGGAACGCGCGCAGACTAAAGTATAAGGCATAAATAATTCGCGCATGTATCGCATTCTCACACTTTTATATCAAGTTGCTTATCTTTAAGACGCCTTATGCTGTACAAAGATAGATTCAGTATGGCAATCAAAAATAAATCTTCTGATGCTAATATGGCCGTCTCCAATATTCATTGGGTTGAAGACTGCCTTATGCGTTTAACAATGGAAAAAATTATAAAACAGAATAAATAATAAATACGCGGGAGAAAAAAAAATGAGGCATGCATTAAACTGCAGACCAGCAGTTTTGATGGCTATAGAATCCGGCTATAGAATTTTAAATAATAAGAGAGCGCTGTCCCCAGAACCAAACTCACACACTTACATTTTTTAAGAAACTTGATTTCTTTAACTGCAAAGCGCGTTTCAGTTATAACAGAGACTACTCGGTTTCTATTGTAGGCTGCATTTCTAAGATTAAAGACCATGAATGAAGTAAGGCTTACCAGTTGAGAGAAGAGCGCTAAATCTGCCCTGGTGTATGGTAGAAAAGCGCTGTAGTTGTGGGCTGAATAATGGTTAGCATACATTCCTAGCACCGACGTGACCGCTGCAGCTGTTGCAGACGGATTTGCACCGATATCAGAGCCGTTTCCGCGAACGGACCCAGACAGCGCTCCTGGCCGATCGCAGTTGTGTACCGCTTGGGTGGCACTTAAATACTGGGGGTAACTCAGCTGGGGTAAAGACATCGCATCTACCTAATGCCAAGTAAAGCAGAACGAAAACAATCCAGGGAAAAAGACAATGGATAAAAAAGTAAGTCGGATAGAAAACCACCGAACAGTAAAGCGCGGCTGAAATACGACTGTTCTTCTAGGCACCTCTTTCTTTTGCCGTAAATCCCTTGGTTATGATCAGATCAGCAATTGAGCTCTAACTGATGTGCCTGCCCATACGTCCTGGGGCTAATCTCTCAGACTCAATTTGAAGTTGATGATTTGATTGGCATTTCACTTGAGCGGTAAACCCCTCCCATTTACCATGCTGCCTTTTCATTGGCTGGAGGCACTTTCTCCTCTGCCTTGAGAACTGAGCGCAACACGTTCTGCACGAGGTTCTATTTTCTAAAGCCTTGGCTGTTTATGACATTTTATCTCCACGATTTCACAGCTGTTCAACATTTGAACCTTCTCAAAGCGCGGATGAAGTTTCACTGTCGGCCAGGCTACTTCTACAGGAAACAGTAGAAACAAAACAACTCCTTGCTTTAAAGTTTAGGGTTCCATATATCTATTGTGCGCAACATTGCAACATCCTGTTAATCATATTATTATGTTGTAAAATAAAGTAGGCGACCTGAAATTTCCATAGACTAAACACAGGTCAATTAAACTTATGGCTATACTTAGGATAGCTTCAGTATTCATCGGGCGTATTCTTTTCAAATACTTCAAGCAATTATTTGAATGCAAACATGCAATTATAAAAAAAAATACATAAATAAAAATGAAAGAAAAAACACCTTATTGGGAACAGCCACACATTAAAAGTACATGCGAACATTTTACCCCAAACCAAAATACAACTAAAGCCTCTGTACCAAAGTGAACGGTTTTGATTTAAATTCTCCTGAGGCTGAACTCGACAAGGACCTTTCTTTCTGTCCTTTCGTCTGGCTGGCTAACCCTGTGCGGAACCTAAGCAAAACATACTGGAAAGTGTGCCTATTTTGTATTGGTCAAAAAGTTGAAATATACGAACTGTGCATTCATTCACTGGGCATGTTTTGTAATGATCGTATCCACATTGCGAACATCACGAGGTCAAATAGATATAATTCACTAATTACATAATAATAATAATACTAGACTAATAACGAGAATTTTATTATTATTGTTGTTACTGTCAATAACAATGGACAGCCTACAAAGTGCATTTTTCATGGGAAAATTTGATGTCAATTTCATATTTTATGATAGTTGTTCATGCGTGCATACTGCAGGGTGGGTTGTTTAAAATGGTTTGGTAATTAATACTTAAGTGCTAAATGAAGCCAACGATTTTGACCTGCTCCAGATGGCTGACAGCTGATATGGCAGTGCGAGGATCCTTTCAGAAAATCTGAAGGTATTGATGGTAATCAGGCGAGCCAGCGAAAAGGGAGGAATGGCAGTTCTGATAACCTACAGGAAATATAGCAGAGTTGGAGATGACTGAAAACCATCTCCGGATGGGCATGACACAGTCGTTGAAATAGGACTCTTTAAAGACACCGAGTAATAAGAAGGCAAAATTCGTCTTTATTTCTATTAGGGTGGGGGAAAAAATCGCCTTTTTTTCTGGAACAGCAATTGGGTATTCATTTTTAATGTTACATATTATTCAGATTGGGTACACGGTGATACCGCCATTACTTAAAAATTAAAGAAGTAAACTTGATCCACCTTAGGCTACTGCTGTAAGTATTTCGTAACAAGTTAAAACAACTCATGAAAAATAAGCACAGGAAAACTTGATGCAAATTATTCAAATTATTACTCCACTTTTCCGTAAATTTAAGATGCAGAGTACGATTCTGCATTTTTCACCATTGTCAGGTTGCGAAAACATATCGCGTATTCAACATCGTGTTTTTCCTCGATAGAAAAACTGTTGGTTCGCTGATACAGTTTTATCGCCAGACTCTTGTTGCTCATGTGTGCTCTTCATTCAAATTCTTGGATGTGAATTGCAGTTTTTAATTATATTGAGTCCGGAGTCTCTATTGCTGAATGTGTTTCACCCCAAATTAGATCAATATAGTGCTTTGCAGGTATCACTGTAAGTTCTGCTTAACTTCTGCCTTTGAAAATCAGGACTTGATGCCATGAAGCCAACTGTCATCCCACAGAGAGGTTAAAATATGCAAAGTGGGTACCTGCTAATCAGATTAGATAGGAAGGCATTGAAGGCGGAATCATGAGGGCCAAATAAATCTTGCACCATATATTCCTCACAATAATTTACTCTTGAACTAGTACTATTTCATATCTTATGGCCTTGTCACTTCCAATTCCACGATGTGAATTAAAAGTTGTTTATACTGAATAAAATTGTTCTATTGTTATGAACATTTTACAAACATTAAGTTAAAGCTATGTGTCTCCAACTATTTCCAAAACTAAAAATCCATGCAAATAGGAAAAGTAATGATAAAATTATTTTTTAAAAAGCTGTAACTAACTGAATGATGAACAGTGTTTATCTACTGGTACTATCATTCTGTCTCAGGTCCATATATTCAGACCTGCCCAGCATCAGTGAAAGCCTCAAATATTGCTGTTTGTTCTGTATCTAATTTCAAATGCTTCACATTCCAGACAAAATTAAACAAAGAAAAATGTCAATAATGGCTTATTATAAATGAGTACTTTGAATGAAAAAAGGGATAAGATTACAAAAGCAAATTTCTTAGTGCTTTAATTATGATTGAAAGGCTACACAAAGTGAAAAAAAATTGCGTGCAATTTATTATAAAAAATGTTATCTTCTATGAAGGCCTCCTTTACCAGTACTGTTTTCTGAATGGCTACTTATCATCATGATCATCATGGTCATCATCATCACAGTCAAGTATCCGTGATGAGTCAATGGGTTCCTGAATTTTTTTTTGCCATACTCTTGCCTATAAAATTAAATTGAATGTCATTGGCTGTGTATTAATCCTACTGAGTACGTAGGCAATTGGTATATTATCATTATCATCCACTCAATGATGTATTAATTTTACAGTAATGAGTTTCACCACTCATGCACGTGATAATCCCCCTTGACTTTGTGATTACATGAGCAAATAATCATCATTTCACACTCAAGCATTAAATAAGGTTGGTGGGAAGGTAATTTGCTCTCTGCCCTGTGAGCCATAAACAAGAATTTAATGATTTAATTACAGATGTTAGCTGCTTTTGCAAGTGGCTCTTGAGCCTGAATATGTATGAACCAGAGCCAGGAGATTTCTATTCACTCACTATTTTAAAAAGAATAATGTTGCACACTACCAGTATTGTTGTATATATGTATATGTGTATATATATATATATATATATATAATGCTATTTTTAAAAGCATAATGTTGAACACTACTAAATATATATATATGTTTACCAAGCTAACCACAGTGCTCAAACTTAAACCTGCAAGATGCGAAAAAAAAAAAACCAACTATGTGGGCTGACTTAACTGCCCGTTAAAACTCACTATCTGTATTAGTCAGATCACTTCCCATCAATGGGAACTAATCACCTACTAGCTCACCCCATTCAAAAAAGAATAGCATGTCTTTAACTGTGCACTTTTGCAGCCGGTGGTCCCAGTAACCTCAAATAAGCGTGAAAAAAAACAAACATTAACACATTCTTCTAAGCAATCCCATGGCAGGGTATTAGATTTTTGATTTTCGAAAAATGGTGCTTCAAATGATAAAACTGCACTGTGGTAGAGACAAGAAGGCGGACACGGGAGGCAGAAGAACAGGTAAAGGCTTGAAGTGTCCTTAAATTGGTAACTGCTAGGCTGAAAAATCATTTGTCTCTTCTCATTATACCTCTTTAATCACTCCTCTGGCTCCACATCTGGGGCAATTTGGCTCAGGTTAGATTGCTCACACTCCGTATAATGCAGAAACAAAAGGATCATCACATAAACAATGGGCAGTTTCATTTATCATCAAAATCAGTTGCAACATCACATGTGCTTTCTCTTTCAATTATGTGGGTTGTGTTGCTACTTGGTGCACACGATCTGTGTTCAACCTGAACTTGACAGGATTTTTGCCAAGAATTACCCAAATAAGAACTTAAATGTCCCACAAGAGCGAAAGTATTTGCTGAACTGAAAACTCAACTTGGTAATGTTACACTCCACAAATATAATAATTATTTTTTGTCTGAGGTTATACAACTTACCAATAATATTCTGTATAAATGCATAAAAGGGCTATTGGTCTCTAATTCCAGAGTACAGTGGCTCACAACATTTAAGCAGGATCACACCCTCTGAAGTCCCGGGCCTTCTGCAGTGTTTTTGGGTTGTTCACCATGACTCGCGGTGAAGAAATATTAGAAAGGGCTGCTAAAATCTGCATTGTGAACAGACTCAATCAGGGAAAGAAGAAAGCTGTGTTTGGAGGACACCGGGTACTCCAATATAAAGCGAATAATATTGAAATCAGGCTGTGTGTATCCCCATCTTGAGCACATGCTTGACTGTGCTTTGTTAAATAAGGCCGCACTGTGATCTGTGACCGTGGGCAGACTCTCTATGTTTGGAGAGGCTGTTGCACCACTGTGTCCATTCTGCCCTCCATCTGCTTCTGTCTTCTGTGATTTCACTGGGGACGGGGGCTAATTTTGCAGTCAATTAACACAGAGTACACTGTTACCCCTCCACCCCCCCCCCCCCCCCCTTCCCCCTTCCCCCTTCCCCCTTCCCCCATGGGTCTACTTGCCAGTCTTCTCTGTCTTTTGGTTGCAGCTTTTAGATGGTGACATTTTCACTCCCCATCCCCTCCATGTGCAGTGACCTTTGTGACACTGTTGACCAACGTTGTCCCCTGCAATGACAGCCTTCAGAAGAGCACACATTGACATTTAAAATAAGCTTTTCTGCCACTGTGGGCCACGTAGGTACATACAGTACATGCAGTTTAATTAATAAGCATAGTTGTAGCATGCTTTTTAAGATGTGTATTCTTGATCAAACTGCTTTAATGTCCCCTTTATAGTTGATGTCGCATAAGGCATGCTTTGGCCTTTTCTCATTTTTTATGTTAAATATCAGCATTGTGGGTCTGAGACCTCTATTTCTCCCTCAGCCCATGTCAGAGTTACAGTGCCATGCCATTCCTGTCTGCATTTCATACATACATTCTGGTAATGTAATATTCAGAGGATCTGGCAGTGTAGGTTAAGTGTGTCTTTTTCAATTGCATTTTTTCTCTGTGACAGCCGGTCCCTCAGGGGAGTCCTCATTGCCTCACGATATGGGGAGAGAGGTCCTCTCTGCCACACTAATGGGCTAGAATTACACTTGTATCACTCTTACCGGCATATGGGCTGCTGGGGGTATCTCTAAGCACCATCCCCACTGTAACATCATTCCAGATAATAAAGAAACCATCTTGGTTTGACGGAAAAAAGCAAGTGGCACTCTGCACATTCTCTAACAAAGCCAGCCTTCACACAATACTTAAAGAAAAGCATGTAATTAAGAGCAGACCAGCCCTTGAACACCACTTTACAAAAACACTTAATCAGGTGGGTAACTCATCAGTGCCATCATTATACTGAAGAAAACACATACTTTTCAACAGTGTAATGACAGCACTGAAGGGCTGCCCATCCTAAGTAGTGTTTTTGGATGGTGGGAGGTAAACTGCTATCCTGCTAGTCCTTTTTTTTTTTTTTTGAAGAAAATTTTTCATTGAAAATTTATTAATATTATTATTACTGTTAATGTTTTTAGAAACATACATTTGTTGCCTGTTGATGTTACCCCATGTGTCAAACCCAAAGTGGGTTAGTCTATTTGATGATTTAGCAGTCTGATGTTCGCTGGATAATAGAATTATACTGCTAGTTATCTGCATAACTCTTACCGTGGTTGCTTGTTGGTTTAAACAATTTGCTTTCCTGAGTTCACTTTATCACTTGTTGATTCTTCAGCATTCAATAAATAGGAACCAAGTGGAAAGCCTACTTTTAAAATTCTTAGTGTGGCAATAAAAACACAGTTGAGACGGGGATGAATGAGGGCTGGATAAAGAGCCCGATGCCTTCAGGGATCATTTGAGCTCAGCCTCTCTGGAGGGCAGCCGTGCGCCTACCTCATTAACTATCCTGAGCACTGCAGTCTTCTCCCTGGGCTTCCACAGGGACTCCAGTCCTGTTACCGGTTCCCCACATGGCTGCAAACTGTTTCCACACAATTCGATCTGGCGAGTGCACCTATTAAATGAGCATTTGCTTCATTGCACACACATTGTCTGAAAACGGAGGGCGATATAGCTCACTTTAATGAAAAAAACACACGGTGTAGCTGTTGCGTATTTGGGCTGTAACACTTTTTAGACCGGCAATTCAGCACATCCAATTTGGAAAAATTGCAGGTGATCACATCTATATTGTGAACCGTTTACAGGAATTGCAGCCATTTTTATGCAGTGTCACTGTTCAAATATGTACAGGCTGCACAGTGTCTGTTCTTCACCTGCCCTGCCCTCTCCCCCTCTCTCAGGAAGGGTAATGTAGTGATCATCACCTGTCAGGCACGGCGATGTTGATGGGATTGAGATGGGTGGTGATGTGGTAATGCTGCAGCAGGGAGCACCATCGCTTCCTGTATAGTACAGAGCAGCTTCTTACATTTCCCCTCCTGCTCATTACTATAAGCCAAAGTATACGCTACATAAAATGTTAGGGCTTGAGAATGGTATGTATGAAAGCCTTAATTGCTGATTCGAAGACTTTACATCATGCATACAATCAGAAAACTGTAAGACCTCCAGGCATGCTTGGTAGCTGTAATTGTCTGTTAAACACCCAGTTCTAGCACTGGTAAAAGTTACCATTATTTTGTGAGGTGCACCCCTTAAACTTGGCCAATAATTAAACTATTCATAGTTTCAAAGTATAGGTTTCGTAGAAGTAATACTCAGATAAACTATTCACATTTTCTTGCAGCAGCCCGAGATATTTGCATATTTATCACCACCATGGCTTTTCTATGCGTTTGTTCAGATTCAACTACCACAAGGCACTGCGCTTGCTCACTATTCCAAAGGCACCCTCAACCGTGTGTAGATCCTACATATAGCTGTCATAAATGATTCTGCATTGGAGCGCTGTTCATTTTATTGCACAAAGGAAAAGTTCTGATGATAATGGCAATCGTTTATTCTGTCTTCGGTTGCACAGGTTACAAAAAGGCCAAAGCTACAGGGGTCATTTTTCCACTCGTTAACTGTTTACACAGTATGGGCAATGTGCCATTGAAAACATGAGATATTAAGTTGACATGCTAAAAAATAATTACAAAAATGTGAGAGTTTGCTCTGAGTATTTTCTTCTTTAGGACTGAGTAGTCCTCCTTAACAAATTCTGAACTATTTATTTTCTCAGCCAAGCCATTAACGACAATCAAGACTCACTTTCGTTGTTAAAAGGCCGACTGATGGAGTTGCAGGTGAGTAAGCTCGGTAGTTTTTTTCTTACATCACTGTGAAGACCTTGCAAAAATGTCCTGACTGGCAAAATTTTCCACATGCTAGCTCCCTCCAGTTCTCTCACGTTACAAATGTAAGCTAACTTTAACATTACTCAGCATGAATGAAGCTCACTGAACCAAAAGGTTATATTACAAGAAGAGCTGGCAAAATTTTCCGATCTCTACATCGCTCCATTCTGCTACAGCTGCAATCAAATGAAAATCTTTGCTAGTTGCTAGAGGTAACATTATAGAAGGCATGCTATCTAACTACCTTTCTATGAAATGCATCCTCATCGATAACATCCTCTGCACTCATATTTTGAGGTGCCATTTCAGCTGTTGGAAATGTAGCTAGTTTGCGATTCAATCGATGACAAGTTTTGTTACTTAGCAGCACCTAGGGGATGCACTCTGGCTACTCGGAGGCAGACAGTGGAAATCCGAGCTGAAATATCATGCAGTGAAAAAGTTTTTGCCCCCTTCTCGATTTCATCTATGTTTACCTCTGCCAAGGAGGTAATGTTTTTCTGGCGTTGGTTTGTCTGTCTGTCTGTTTGTGTACAAGATGACTCTAAAAGTAATCAAACAAATTTTTAAAGAGGAACTATGTAAGTTGGTTGGAAATCGCTTGCGTCTTTGCTGGTTTTCATCATTCTATCTATAGTTCCGGGGTGCAAATTTCACACAACAGTCGTAAAAATGTCACTGCAACCACCTCCTCCATCCCCCCCGTCCATGTGTACCTGGGGCCTCATTTATAAAAGTCTGCATGGATTCCAAACTTAAATATTGCTTACGCTAAAAAAAAACAAAAGTAGGTTATAGTAAAAAATATCTAATTTATTAATTAAATGGTGAGTAAGCAACATGATTTGAATCAAGTTGGAATTTTGAAAACATGCACAATCCTTTTAATTTTGTTAGTTTTTTTATAGTCACGTCTGTTTTTATTACTCCGAAATCCACAAAGAAAGTAGCGCACGCATCTTTTCTGTGCATAGGCACCATTAACAAATAAGGCCCTTGGACTTTTTGTCCCTGGACCTTTCATCCCCATGGACTTTTTGTCCCCGGACTTTCCATCCCTGGACTCTTCGTCCCCGAGGACTTTTATTCCCTGGATTTTTTGTTCCCTAATGACAACAAAACGTGCCATCATTGTTGACAGACAAATAAATGGAGTGATGACGGATATAATGCCGGAAGAGGGAAAAGCATTATTGGGGATGAAAAATTCAGGAACGAAGAGACCGAGGACGAAAAGTTCATGGGGAAGAAAAGTCTGGGGATGAAAAGTCCACGGGGATGACGAGTCCGGGGATGAAAATTCCAGGGGGATGAAAAAGTCCGGGATGAAAAATTGGAAGATGAAAAGCTGGGGACGAAGAGTCCTAGAGCCTCTGTTAGACTATATAAAGCAGGCAAGAAGCTGCAGATGATGCCATAATGTAAAGAATAGATTAAAACGTCCTTAACATTGGAAAGGGTCACAAAGCTATTTTTAAGGCTGTGGTACTTTAACCATGGTGAGAACCATTATCTACAAACTGACAAAACTTGGAATGGTGATGGACCTTCCCAGGGGCCAGGCAAATTCCTTCAAGAGCTCATCCAGGAAGTGACAAAAGAACCCAGACTTACATCTAAAGATCTTCTGGCCTTGCTTGCTTCAGGTTAGTGTCTATGATTCAACAATAAGAGAGAGACTTGGCAAAAATTGTTTCCATCTAAGAGCTGCAAGGATAAAAACCACTGCTGATCAAAAAGAATTCATAGGCTTGTCTCACAGTTTCCGAAAAACATCTGACCCCCAAAACTTTTGGCATAATACTCTCGGGAATGATGAGTCAAAAGTGGATCCTTTTGGAGGACATGGGTTCCACTACATCTGTTGTAACACAGCATTCCACAATGAGAAAATCATTTCAATCAGGAGAGACTCAAGTGAAGTCAGCAGCATGGGTGAACTAGGGTAAAGAAAATGACATTTTTTAAAAAGACAGCAGAATGATTGGCGAGCAACGCGACTGAGGTGTGCCCCGGTTGGATAGAAGAGATCAGCTGCTACGCCAGCTAACAGCTCAATTGACAGCCCCGGACACTGACTGCAGAGATTTACGAGTGAACTTGTGTGAATAAAATAAACAAAGTTGACATGCGCAAGAGAGAGAGTCTTCCTGACTGAACTTTCGCTAAGCTTCATATCAAAAGTTGAACACGGTGGTGGAGTGTGATGTCCTGGGGCTCCTTCATTGCTTCAGCACCTGAGCGAAATGCCAATTGATGGACCCATGAATTCAGTTCTGTACCAGAAAATCCTGAAGGACTATATTCGGTCAACAGTTTGTGACCGAAGAGCAAGGATAATGGTCCTAAGCACAGAAGTAAGTCCACCACCAAATGGCTCAAGAGAAACAAAATCATGGTTTTGGAGTGTCCCAGTCAATGACCTGGGACATTGAGTGTAAATTCAAATGAGATGCAGTGGCAGGATCTTAACCAGGCACATATGCTGGACAACCTATGCACTGTGGCTAAATTTAAACAATTCTGCAAAGAAAGGTGGACCAAAAATCCTCCATACCAATGTTAAACACTCATTGCCAGCAATTGCAAGCATTTGATTCCAGTTCTTACCAAGCGCGACGAAACAACTTATCAGGTGCAGGGGGGGCAATTATTTTTTAGATTGGTATAGACGTTTTGAATGATTCTTTACCTTCAGTAATGAAACGATCATTTAAAAGCTGCATTTTGTGTTTACTGAAGCTGTCTTCATCATAGAGTAAAATTCGTTGGATTATCTGAAACATTTAAATATGACGAATAAGTGAAAACAGAAGAAATTGGGAAGGGGCAAACACTCTTTCACCGCGCTGTACTAGATTCTAGTTCTTCCTTACCTCCAACTACAGTCCATTACTGCACTCATCAAATGATAGCACTGGAGGGGGAAGTAGGACAGATGTTGCCTCTGAGTTCCAGAGTTATGCAAAAAATCTGCAAATACCGTATGCATTTTCCACACAATATCCCTAACTTGGATAGAGATAAGTTTGAAAATCATAGATTCCCCGTGAGACCTTTTTGCAGAATGTTGTCTAAATCATTAAGAAAGTTAAGATGTTATTCATTACAGAAAATTAAAATGAAATACAAAGAATAGAGACAGATACAAAGAATGAGGGCAGAATTTATATAATAAATGAAATGTGCAATTCAAAACACAAATATTTTTGAAAATTAGCAAAGTCCCTAAACAATCTCACAATTTTCATCTATCAATCCGAATATTGTATTTGCAGTTGAAACCACAAAAAACTGCACTCTCACTAGCTTTTGCATGGCAATGGCTACGGCTACAGTACACAATCAGAAATACAGAGGGATACCTATGGGTCCAGACAAACACGTGGACAGTCAGACATTAAAAGTATTCTTACATTTCACCATCTCTCCAGGTAGAGTGTATGTCCTGGGCTGGAAAGTGATTTATTAGTGGAAATGCATGACAACCAAATGCCAGGAGTGAATTTCAAAGTTTCAAAAGATCATCCAATAAAAGGAGTTTCAAGGGCATTACAGAAGTTCTTTGGTGGTACTTCTCCTTGAAATGCCATATGACACATTGTGTTTCAAAACAAAAAAGTGAGCTCAACTTGAATCAACTTGACTCAGACAGCTTGTCAGTCAAGGCTCACGTTAGGAGACTGAGGCAGCTGGCTTTCAAATAGCAATGAAAGTTGCGTACAATTGGCAACTACCGAGAGTATGACAGCCTTCCCACTGGAACCCCGGTAAACGCTACCCCACTGCACACAATGTTTTGTGATGCGGCTGCACTTCTTCAAGTGGAACATTATTCATGCCACAACATGGGACCAGAGAACTCAAGCTGCCTGTTTACTCAGAAGCTTGAATAAGGGCCGTTTGAGAGCAGGCAGAGACTAGCCAAGGCCAGGGATCAGGACTTATGTGGCACCCTGAGGCCTAATCTTCTTAGTAAGGCGGTAAAGTGAGTATCCTTTACAGCGAAAACCTTCATCCAGCTGCTTTCAGCTCAAGACAATGACCCATTCCTGGACTTAATCAGGTATTAGCTGCTAAAGTTGAAACAGAGCATCTAATCTCCATATTTACTCCATCTGTGCATGCAGACATGGCTGTGTGGAAGTCAGATCAAAGATGGCTAGTAAATATTATACTTGGGGAAGACTCGTCCCTTTCAAGTCCTTCCTGAGAAGCCAAAAACTGTCACTCCGTATGTTTGGCAGATTCATATGGAGCAGCAGTTAATGCAGAGAACTAGAAATGAAAGATTCACATTCAAATTAAGTTTTAAAAAAAAAAGGACTGAAAGCAGTGTAAATGGAACCGTCTGTATTATTTTTGCTTCTTGCCTTTTTCAAGGCATCACGAAAAATATAATTGGCATGTATTAATGCTATATTATTATTTCTTGACACAGTTGTATGATAACAATTCACTAAAATAGAAACTTATCTCTCCCCCCCCCCTTACAGGTATATATGGATGAAAATAGGTGTTGTATTGAGTATCATATGGAATGCTTGGCAAAGCTAGCTCCTGGGATGAAAAGTGCCAAATAGAGAAACACCCACTTTAAATACATGGAAAATAGGGGCAACTGACAGCTATACACTCAAAAGTTCTATGGCGTTCTGAGGAGATGACATCCCTCAAGATGTCATGTTTTTCCTTTCGATCTGAAATTCAGACATAAGGAGCAGCTCTATTGCAATCAATGTTCATAAGCAATGAGTAATTCCATAAAACATCCATGAAAAACCATCAAGGTTTTAAGGACAACATTCACCAATGACATAGAATGTCACACTGTTAAACGATTAAAAAGATATTTTATGTGCCGAAGATGACAGGAGCCGAAGTCAGATCTCATGCGTGGGCAAACATTCAGTTCAGGGGTTTTATTTAAAGACTATGTTATACAGTCCGATTTGTAAACACACAGTACAATTCTAACACAGATTGGAAAATCCTGCTCATTAACCATAAATAGTACAGAGATGGGTTACAAAATTTTGCCAAATTTTACTGTTGTGCATGAGCCTATTTAAGCTTTAGAACTCAGGATTTGTGACACAGAGATTTTTGAAAATTATTCAAGTGAAGCTAGACATTTGGAAATTCAATTACAGAATTGTTTAGGAATTAAATTTTGGAATTTACGGACGCCGGCGTCTACATCTGCAGAAAGGGGTTAAAGTACCAAAAATGACTGGTAAGAAATGCTTTAAAACATATCAGAAGGGAAATGCACTATTGCTTGCACTATTGATGATATCCCAGATAGCAAGCTCCTCCGCTCCGGATCTGCCGCGGATCTGCCCCGGATCAGCTGGAGCCGGGGCAGATCCGCGGCAGATCCGGAGCGGAGGAGCTTGCTATCTGGGATACTTGCACTATTGCACAATTACATGCACTATTGATGATATGCTTTTAAAGCAACAAAGCGAAGTGGGGGACTTGAAGCAGTGGCCGCATGGGAAATCATGGAGGAAGAGCATTAGTAATAACCTGAAATGTTTTTATTTAAATGCAAGAAGCATACAAAATAAATTTCCAAAGCTTGAGGCTGTTATGATTAGTGAAGGCTATGACATAGTTGGGATTACAGAGACATGGAGATGAATATAATATAGAAGGTTATAAGCTCTTTAGGAAAGATAGATGCAATAGGCGAGGAGGGGGCGTAGCAATCTATGTGAACGGAAGCATAAATGTACAGGAAATTCCCGAAATTGAACATTCCTTACCTTGTGAAGATCTCTGGGTCAGGCTCATTGGCAAACACGAGACAGGTTTAAGCATAGGAGTATGCTATCGACCACCAGCTTTGGACAGTACAGTCAATCAAATGCTTTTTAAGATGATTATGCAAGCTTGTAGAGGTGGAGGAACTATTATTATGGGAGACTTACATTTTCCTGGTATCGATTGGGAAATGGTGAAAGGACAGGGTAGGGGGGAGGAAGAATTATAAATGATAATTTTTTGGTGCAGTTTGTTAATAAACCCACAAGAGAGAAGGCTATTTTAGACTTAGTGCTCTGTAATGACCCAGATAGAATTAGCAATGTTGAGGTACTTGGGACAAGTAATCACTCTGCTGTTAATTTTGATGTTTCATGGGGAGTTAAAAAGGTGTATTCAAAAGCAAAAATGTTCAATTTTAGGCCAGCAAACTTTGACAGGATGCGCTGATATCTAAGTGAAATAAAATGGGAGACACTCCTGGACTGTGAGTCCGTAAATGAGATGTGGGAAAGATTTAAGGGGGTTTTACTTGAATCACAATGCAAATTCATTCCAAAGGTGCCCAAAAGTAAGCTGAAAAAGTAGAATCCTCAGTGGATGACCAAAAGTATTCGTAGGACTTTGAGGGAACAGAGGAATCTTTATAAGATGTACATAAAGGATAACAATGAGAACACTAGGGCTGAATGCTGTAAAATGTGGCTGTGGTCTAAAAAGAGCTGAGGAATGCTAGAAGACTGTATGAAAGAAAAATTGCAGAGGGGGCAAAAACTAACCCTAAGTGCTTCTTTCAGCTCTGCAGCAGAAAAAGGAAAGTCAAAGAGCAGGTTAAGTGCATAAAGAATAAAAATGGATCGCTGCTATATGATAACAAGGATATTGCAGATGCCTTAAACAGTTACGTTGTTGAGAATTTTACCTCAGAGTGGGCCTTTATTTGGCCAGAGGGCATGTTAAATGCTCAAGATTATTTAGCAGAAATTGAGGTTAGGGATAACAAACTATTAGACAAGTTGCATAAACTAAAGGCAGATAAGGCGGCGGGTCCTGATGGCTTATATCCTAGAGTGCTCAGGGAAGTTGGTGAGATCATCTTTAAGCCGCTATCCGCCATCTTCAGACGGTCTTTAGAAACTGGAGAAACACCAAATGATTGGAAACTGGGCAATATGTATAGCAATATATAAGAAAGGGGACCGTACCGAGCCAGGACATTACAGGCCAGTCAGTTTAACTTGCATTGTGTGCAAAATATTGGAATCTATCATAAATGATTAGCTGGACTTATTTCTTGAACGTAACAGTATCTTGAGGGATAGCCAACATGGTTTCCGTAAAGAGAAGGTAATGCTCGACAAACCCTCTGGAATTTTATGAAGTGGCCACCAAAACTTATGACGTGAGCAGGGCTTATGACATCATGTACTTGGATTTTCAGAAAGCATTTCATACAGTACCGCATAAGAGATTGATTTCTAAAATGAGCGCCATTGGAGTTACAGGAGGCATTCTGGAGTGGATTCAAAACTGGTTACAGGACAGAACACAAAGAGTGGTGGTCAGTAGTATCTCATCTGAGCTAGGTATGGTGGGGAGTGGCGTCCCCCAGGGATCGGTGCTGGGACCCCTGCTGTTCCTCATCTACATTAATGACCTTGATAGAAATATTGAGAGCAGATTAGTTAAATTTGCAGACTGGGAAAAAAATTGGGAGGTTTGGCAAATAGTTTAGAGTCCACTAAAGTGATTCAGGATGATTTGGATAGAATCCAGAATTGGGCAGAAATGTGGCAAGTGAAATGTAAAGTTGTACATGTAGGTAATAAAAACATTAGACGGGATTACTTCATGGGAGGTTTAAAACTGGAAAGTGCTCCACACCAGAACGATCTGGGAGTGATTGTTGACCAAACCCTCACAGGCTCTAGCCAATCAGATGCTGGGATACATTGCCAAAAGTATGCTTCTTTTGTACAACACATTCGTCAGACCACATCTGGGGTATTGTGTACAGTTCTGGGGACCATACTTTAAGAAAGATATAGAGGCTCTAGAGAAAGTTCAGAGAAGAGCCACTAAGCTAATTTCAGGTATAGAAGATGAAAGCTATGGGAAGAGGCTGAAGATCTTTAATCTCTTTAGTCTTAGGAAAAGGAGACTAAGGGGTGATTTGATTGAGATCTTTAAATATGTTAAAGGGATTAACATAGTAAATTAGGATTCATTCGACCAAATGTTGTGAGTAGAACTCTTGGTCACAGATGGAAGTTGACCAAAGGTAAATTTAGCACTGATATTCTGAAATATTTCTTCACCCAAAGAATAATTTCAATGTGGAATAGCTTGCCTGACCATATTGTTGAGGCAGAGACCTTGGGGGTTTTCAAGCGCAGGCTTGACTTAAAGCAAGATACCATTGAGTCATTGAGTATCTGAAGGGATATATTAACAATAGTATAAAGAAACTGGCGAGCGTAGTTGGGCTGAATGGCCTGTTCTCGCTATTCATGTTATGTTATAAAATATTTTAATAGCACCTCCTCCTAAAACATACATAAAACAAGAATCTTCAGAAGATGACATATCCCCTGGCCCTATGTGAAAAAGTAAAAGCCCCCAAAAGCTAATAACTGGTTGTGCTGCCCTCGGTGACAACTGCATTCAAGCCTTTGTGATAACTGGTAATGAGTCTTTTGCATCGCTGTGGAGGAATTTTTGCCCACTCTTCTTCGCAGGATTGCTTTAATTCAGCCACATTGGAGGTTTTCAAGCATGAACGGCCTGTTTAAGGTCATGCCACAGCAGCTCAATCGGATTTAAGTCCAGACTTTGACTAGGCCACTCCAAAACCTAATTTGTTTTTTTAAGCCATTCAGAGGTAGACTTGCTGGCGTGTGTCAGATGATTGTGCTGCTGCATAAATCAAGTGCGCTTGAGCTTGAGGTAGCAAACTGATGGTCAGACATTCTCCTTCAGGATTTTCTGGTAGAGAGCAGAATTCATGGTTCCATCAATTATGGCAAGTTGTCCAGGTCCTGAAGCAGCAAAGCATCCTCAGACCAGACCTCACTACCACCACCATATTTGACTGTTGGTATGATGTTCTTTTAATGAAATTCTGTATTAGTTTTACGCCAGATGTCACAGGAGTCACACCTTCCAAAAGATTCAACCTTTGTCTTGTCAGCCTGCAGAATATTTTCCCAAAATCCTAGAAATCATCAAGATATTTTATAGCCTTTGTGGGACAAGCCTTTGCATTCTTTTTGGTCAGCAATTGTTTTCGAACTCTACCATGGATGCCATTTTTGGATGAGTCATCAATGTGCTCTTGGAGTCATTTTGGTTGGCGGCCACTCCTGAGAAGGTTCTCGACTGTTCCAAGTTTTCTCGATTTGTGAATAATGGGTCTCGCCATGGTTCGCTGAAGTCCCAAAGCCTTAGAAATGGCTTTGTAACCCTTTCCAGACTGATAGATGTCAATGAATTTGTTTCTTCTGTATTCTTGAATTTCTTTAGATTATGGCATGGCTTTTTGAGATCTTTTAGTCTACTTCACTTTGTCAGACATGTTCTATTGAAGTGATTTCTTAATTCAGCATTCAATTGCTTTTTCACATAAGGCCAGGTAGGTTTGGATAGTTTTTTTCCCTCAATAAATGAAATCATCATTTAAAACCTGCATTTTGTATTTACTCTGGTGAAAAGACAATACTGGGTAACAAAAGCGTGACCGTGAAACAAGCAAGAAAACAACAATTCATATTTTATCTCTAAAGTTGTCATCACTGCTTATGGGTCTTGTCAACTGTAAAATTACGAAATTCATGAGCTATTTTAAAAATCAATACTATTCTGAAGCATGACTTTCATCACGATGGATTACTGTGAACAAGAAATGGGTACAAATTAATCCATCACTGCATGATAAAAAATTGCATTTACTTCTTTAATATGAATAATATTTAATATGAAATCAATGCAAATTGTACAGAAAAGTGATGAAAATAGCAGTCAATAATGTCTTACCTTGCCGGAGGATGGCCAATTTCTGAACGATGATCAAGATTAAATCATAATTCTATTTTCACTTAACAATCATTGCCGCATACAAATTTCTGGCCACGAAAGGTATGATCCCAGAAATCAGCCGACTCACAGCAGCACTGGGGAAAACTTTTGTTGCCAATAAAATGTGTGCACCGAGTCATTCCTTAGGATATGAAAGATCAATAAATTGATGTTTATAGTCAAAGAGTAAAAATATAACTTTGTCTACGGTAACAGTCATGATTTACTGGGCACTACATGTTTATTATTACAACTGTATTTGAGTGAATATTTGTCAAAGTGGATGGAAATTAGCAGGCAAGAAGTTTTTTACTGGCATAAGGCAGGGATTCTCAACAGGCGGCCCGCGGGCCAAATCCGGCCGCAAGTGCATTTCACATGGCCCGCAAAAAATATCCAATAAAAAAAAATAAAATGAAATACATAATAAAAATAAAAAAACCGAAAAAAAAAAAAAATAAATAAAAAATCGGAAAAATGATGAAATTTATACTGCTTGCAAGAAATTATTATATGTTTAATCATGTCATTATTTTTAGCCCTCGTTATGTTTTTCTGGCAAAGCTGCTCCGCACTACGCAATAACCTCGGGAGGGGGTGCATCAATTGCCATCAACTGTTTCTACCCTTGTCCCACATGCCCTTTGCCTGGTAACCTATTTCCGGGAAGGCACACGTGTGCGAGCGATTGTAGCTAATATTACCGATTCACTTTAAATTGCGTGATAGTATTTCACACCAATACAAAACCCGTTTCTCGGAATAATCATCATTAGGAAGTATCGAACAGAACAAAATCGTGAGGCCTCTGCTCTCAATGACCACATCACATTCATTGAGGGCTTGATTAGCGATTTCAACCAAAGATTTCAAAACTTCAAAAACTGTGATGGTGTCTTTCAATTGATTAAAAACCCATTTACAGCCACACCCAACGGACCATGGAACGCGCAGGTTCATCAGTTTGTCAAGGATGCAGATGTTACTACCTTTCAACTGCAAATAATAGACTTGCAAGCTGATGACGAAATGCAAAACATGTATACTTCATCATCTACGGTCGATTTCTGGATTTCGTTGCCACCGAAATTTGATCAGCTCAAACAATTGGCTCTTCGTGTCTGCGTGATGTTTGTTTCAACGTGGCTATGTGAGTCAGTGTTTTCGGAAATGAATGTTGTGAAGAACAAGTACCGCAGCAAACTTACCCATGAACATTTGGATCAAATAATGAGGATCTCTACAACCTGACTGGAGGCAAACTTCAAAAAGATAGCACAACAATCGCGAGCAAACTACAGCCATTGAAGTTCTGGTGGTATGTATACAATCAATATATCAAAACGCCATTAACTTTATGTAACATTTACTATATCATTAATTTTCTTGGAGAGAATTTTTTGTTGGTGTGGCCCGTGAGATGATTTCTTCATCTCATTTTGGCTAACACCTAAAAACTGTTGAGAACCCCTGGCATAAGGAAAGTCAGTTCCTCTGCAGAGTAACAGTACATTTGAGCAGTGCCACAAGCTCAAGACCTGCCTGCCATGGTAACAGTCATTAGCACAGCGGACACGTCGGGCAAAAACCGTAATCTGATGATTTCAGTCTGATATAGTCCTATGTTCTGACAAGAAAAGTTTTGAAACATAGGGGAATTTATTCACTAGACTGTGAGTAAATAACTTTTGGGCAAATGCTCATAATACTTAGGGCCTGTCCTCATGAGAAAGATTTTTTTGAAAACACAAAAATATTTTATCATTTCAGCCTTGTGTCCACATGGAGGTAATATTTTTTGAAAATGGGTTCCAGAGTGAGAAAATCAAAAAACGCCACCGCAGCGTTTTCTCGTGTGGACAACCAAAGTGGGTTTTTTTGAAATGATAGCCCTCATCACAGCCCACAGGCCTGTGTGTGGTGCTATATGGCGCTGTAGCATTTCTATAGAAATTGACCAAAAGGGGAGAAGAAGGCGGTAAGTATGCATAGAAATGCTACAGCACCATACAACGCTACACATAGGCCTGGAATATTTACTACAGCGTTTTGGATCATTTTAGGCATCTCGGTGTGAACAGAGATAGGTTTGAAATGTGTCATATCAGCATCAAAAATGCTAAATATAGTGGTGAATGGTAATGTCGACAGTTAAAATTTGCTGAAAAAGTTTCATACAAGTAATCTCTTATCATTTACGTCCATGTATACCAAGTTCCATTGATAATCCAAAACTATTTCAGGTAAAAATTGATAGGAGAACTATCCTTGATCACAGTGAAAATGCAAATTAATCCAAGGAGTCTTTTTTATCTTAAAAAAAACCCCATAAAAGTTAAACAGATATTGGTAGCAAGTTACACAATACAACAATTAAAGCCACGTTTCTTAGTATTTAAAATAAATTGGTGCATTAACATTTCTAATTGAATTTTAAAAAATCAAAACTTCAAGATGAGCAATTTTAAGATGCTGTTTTTTCATTACTGAGTAAATGACAATTTGCTCTTGATTAATTAATTGCCTTGTTAACAAGCACTATTGTTTTGCAATTAGCAGATATATAAATTGTTGCATCGTGTTGCAAGTCCCAGCATTTGTGATTCTTTGATTTCGTGTTCAAAGTTTCAAAATGGCTTCATATAAATTAGGAATTCTTTTAGACAAAGACTGCCATAAGCAGGTCCACTTTAGAACAACGGGATTCTATGCTGTATCCCATTTTAGTGAAGACCAGATAGAACTAATAGAGTTAAGGTGTAGAGTGAAATTGAAACCAGAGGATACAGTGTGCTTTCACCATGAGAAGTGTTACCTCTCAAACTATGAAAAATGTCAGAGGTAATGTGGCGGCCCTTTTAACATTCATCAGAAAAAGGTGTCAAGTAAGTGTATAGAACAAGTGCTTTTCGTTTGGAGCTTGGGCTTAAACCTGGGGAAAAAATTGCTTCAAGTGCAAAAAAGAGGTTGTTAAAGCTTCGGCCCCTATTGAACAGGAATGCCGTATGCCTGCTGATTCTGAAGACGAGGATTATGAACCAAGAACTGAAACAACGCAAGCTTTAAACAAATATTTTGCTTTTCTTCATTGTTCACCAATGAAAACAGACACTAGTAAACTACAAGAAAAGGAGAAGGTTTCTTATGACCAAAGG
This sequence comes from Gymnothorax reevesii, assembly GCA_029721435.1. Taxonomy (NCBI): domain Eukaryota; kingdom Metazoa; phylum Chordata; class Actinopteri; order Anguilliformes; family Muraenidae; genus Gymnothorax; species Gymnothorax reevesii. The sequence goes on along the minus strand of CM056577.1, from coordinate 87,449,180 downwards.
AAACTAGAATAGGTGAACTATGCCATAAAAGCCAACTATGCTTGTGTCCTACTAGCGTTGGAGGAAAGCCTTGAAGGCTGTGAAAGGTGTAAGGATTTTGAAACTTTTGTTGCTCTCTTAAAACAAAAAAAATCGCAAATGCATCGTCCAAAAAAGAGGATCAAATTGCTAACACTAAAGCCGGAAAGCTGGACACTGCTAAAGAGTTTGGTATATCTAGACACCTTGTGCTCGAGCACAAATACTTAAAACAGAAGGGAATTTTGGCAGAGCCAAAAGTAGAAAAACGTAGACAGCTTCCACAAGCTACAGTTGATTGAGTGTTAGAATTTTATCAGTCAGAAGAGTTCTCGCGCATGTGCCCAGGGAAAGAAGAATGCATAATTTACAGGAATGAGAAAGGGGAGAAGATTACCGCATAAAAACGTCTCCTGCTAGTCAAGTTAAGAGAACTTTATATAAAGTATGATACAAGTATCCTGAGGATAAGATAGGATTTTCCAAGTTTTGCCAGTTGAGGCTGAGTTGATGTGTATCGGTGGCAGCACCAGGTTCTCAGTCGGTATGTCTATGCCAACAGCATCAAAATGCCAAGCTCCTCGCCTCTGCCCTGCCCGGAAATAAGGTAGACTACAAAGATATCTTGGAAATGGTGATGTGCAACATGAACAATCACGACTGCATTTTTGGAGCATGTGGTAAATGCCCTGGAAAGCAAGTTGTCCGCGACTTCCTGGTCTTTGAATTCAATGAGTTTCACTTAGATGAAGCTATAACCTATAAGCAGTGGGGTCAAACCAACAATAGGTGTACTCTGCTGACATTAACATTCACAGTAGAGGAATTTATTTAATCAGCAAGTGACTTATACCCATAGGCAGCATCACTTCACTGCCAAGGTGCAATCTTCATACTTGTCCGACAAGTAAAACAATCTGGTGCCTGAAGAACCAATAGTTCTTCTAGATTTTGCCAAGAATTACAATTTTATTGTGCAAGATACTGTCCAAGGGTATCACTGGAATAACAATCAAGACACTTTACATCCCTTTGTCGTCTACCACAGGGTAAAAGATGATATTGTGTCATTTCTGACTGTTTGAAGCACGACATGATGGCAGACCAAGCCTTTCTATCAGCAGTTTTGCCACTCTTGAAGAGGACCCTACCTCAGGTGAAAAAACTGTGCTATTTTAGTGATGGGCATCTGGTCAGTACAAGAACAACAAAAACTTTTTGAATCACTCTAATTACGTGTCAGACTACTCTCTAGATAGAGAAAGGAATTTCTTTGCCACTAGACATGGGAAGAGCCCATGTGATGGCATAGGCGGCACAGTAAAGAGGCTCACTGCCCAAACCAGTCTCCAGGCACAAACCACAGGTCATATATTTACCCCCATGGACATGTATAACTGGGCAGCGGCAAATATGTCAGGAGTGCAGTTTGTCTATGTTTCGTCTGAGGATGTCTGTAATTATGCAAGGAGCTATCATCTTGAGTCCCGATTTTCAATGGGAAAAACAATTGCTAGGACAAGATCACATGCTTTCATCCCCATTTCTCGCAAGGAACTACAGATGAAACGGCTTTCATGTGATGCTGATGCAAAAACCGTGAGAGTTCAGTCATGATAGCATTTGATTTTCACCAGCGATAAAGATTAGAGGTGGTAACATGTACAAAAAAATTCTAAATGCGTATAATTGCGTGTACACGTGTCATCAGAGTTTGTGGATTTTGACCGCTATACAACCATTAGAGGGCACTGAAATAACACAGTCCTCACATCCATTAACGCAGTTATCAGCCAGATACGTTCATTAAATCAATAGACGGTAACAGTGAATTTGTAGGTTACTCCAATAAAAAATTACTGCCTACATCAGATTGGCATAAAATCACAACTAAATGAATAATGTTAGGCACTTTAACCATTGTAAATTAATTAACCATAAACTACAATCATAATTTTGACAAGCAAGAATATGGATATGAAAGAATTCTATCAGTTTAGCGCTGCTTTTTTGTCATTGCCCTTATTATTGCACCTTGTTTTTGTACAATTTGATTTCTAAACTTAAACAGCAAACTGCATCCCTCACTCACAGCGGGAGCTGCGATCCACTATCTTTACATTTCATAGCGTCATTAAAGTGAATTGTAATTGAGGAAGAAAAGTAGCTGATAGAGTTAAACTAAATTGAGAATCACTTTTTACATCCACAATGCTAAAATAAAAAGCAATGAAAACTGCGTTTTATGTGTTCTCATTCAAATAACAAAATGAATATGCTTCTCTTTTAACGCAGACGCAGACATTGTGCATGCAAATATAGGCGGCCAACAGAACATCCACCATAAATGTAAAAAGCACACAGTGAACAAAATGTGCCTGATAAAAAATAATGAGCTATTAACCATCCATGTTTTAAAGCAACAAAAAGAAGAATTGGGCGTGGTGACGATGGCTGCGTCCAAATAGTCTTTTTTGTTTGGGAAAGTTCCTAACTCCTAGAAAACGATCCGGAAGTCTTTACGTGGCAGTCATGATAAAAGTGTTCGGATTCTTTAAATCAAAAAGGAAAGATGCTACAATGCTTCCTAATTTATCACCTTTAGCATCGGGTACACTGAAGCATCCTTTTCAACAAGAAAGGCAGAAATGCTATCCTGCCATTCTGCGACGACCGTCCATCCAGCCAATCACGAAAACAAAGATGACAGGCAGGAGGCGTACCTAGTGTAAGTGCATTTGGATTCTCTCACCAGCGCAGTTCTCTTCCTAAGCAGTAAAAGAGTCCCCTTTGACCTTTGTGTAAAACGTAATGAGGTAAAGGAAAGGTGTAAAGAAAAGTGGTTAGAAATTGGGCGATAGGACATAATTTTTTAAACTTTTCGGACGAAGCACGATTAGTGTTTTTTTTTTAACTTTTATGATTGACTACCCGTGTACATGTTTACAAGTCCCACCCCTAATAAAGATAAGCACAAGCGTAGACAAACCTCCGAGAAGGAAAAACCATCCTCGTGAATTTCATCAATACATAGTTCTGGGTTTTATTAATGACGCTGGACAATTTGTAATATAGAGAGATCATAAATTTCCAAGTAAAGGAGGTAGAGCAATTCAGTTTCAAATATAAATATGTTTTTCAGGAGTACAACCAGATTATTTGAAGCAAACTTCAGTAGCTTTTGATGTTTAATTTACATTTTGGGTTTTTGGTCATGTGGTGTATTTCTTTTGACTTTTGTTTTAGTCGAGTCAAACTGAAGTCAAGGGGCCAAATGTGTTTTGGTACTTAAAAAGTCAATATACAATGTATCTGTTTACGATCCGTGATATTTCAAGGCTTTAAGTAGAAAACTATCAAAAGCCACCCCTTTGGATTAATTACCATTTTCAATGTGATCAAGAATAGTCCTATCAATTTTTTCCTGAAGGAGTTTTGGCTAGTCGATAGAACTTGGTATCCATGGACATAAAGGATAAGAGATTACTTGTATTAAACTTTTTCAGCAAATTTTAACTATCAACATTACCATTTACCTCTTTGAAAAATATGCTAATTTAGTATTTTTGCTGACATGACACATTTCAAACCTTCGATTTTACTAAACCAAATGGACTGGAGGGTCACAACGCATTTTGGTACCTACCACGCCGATGTGCAGCGTGACTAGGAAGGCAGGTTTGAGATCCTGAACAGGTTGTTTAAAAAAATCTATCTGGATAATCCTTTGGAAAATGTTGGTATGCAAATTTAATTAGTGGCCCAATTATAACAGTGGCCTCTGTTATATTGAAACTAGATCTTCCAGTCTCCATGCATGTATTTTTTATGAGGCACTGCTTCAAAGGATGTCAGGTCCAGAGCATTCCGTTTGTTTACAATGTATTTTTCTCACTATGATCAGCTTATGATGCAGTCAGTAAGACTTTGTGGATGGCCATTTGAGTCTATGGGCTCTGATGTTTCCAAAAAGCCCTCTACCACCTTCATTGCACGAATCTAGCCTGAGATAGAGCCTTGCCTTCCCTGTGCCTCAAATTGAGTCCATGGTCTATTTACATGTACTTAAAAAGCATTACAATAAGAACACAACAGGTTTCTTTGTAGTATTTTCAGTATGATTATCTGCAAAATATTCAACAGTTGTTTTCAAAGACCATTATACACAAGCACTAAGACAGGCTGCAATACAGATGCTAAACTGGGTTGCATGACGTGTTTTGACTCACTTTTTATATCGGCAATTTGACAGCAGGGAATCAGTCGGCTGATGTAGCCTTGTGGTTAGAGCAATGTATTACTGCAAGGAGACCGAGATTCAAGTCCCGGGATAGTATGTCTTTATTTAGACAGTTAAAGCATTATTCTTGAACAAGTAATTGCTGGGGTTTTTGTTCTTTTTACTTTTTACCATTTTTTTTGCCTTATCTCTATTTATAATTTTGTTTATTTGCTTTTTTTAGTCATAAATCTGCTGTGGTGGAGTCATAACTTCATTTCCTTTGTATGTATTTTCTTTGATTGGGAAAATGTATATGGGACTGGCAGAAATAATAATAAAATAAATAATAAATACATTTTACATTAAAAAGAGGTTGTATTTGGATGGAATGTATGCCTTTTGTGGCATAAGTGAAATTAAATTAGTTTTACAGTTTAGTATCTGAATATCTGAAATCTGAAATGGCATACAAGGCACCCGAACTGCCAATTTGGAGAAGCCACCAAGACATTACTCTCTAATTTTACTCTGATTTACTTGATTAGAGTAAACTTTAGCACAAATAATGATGAGATTCTGTGCTGTACTCTTTAAGAGGTTTCAGACTGCTACTAAATGAGTTCACGAGGGATGAAGTAAAATTTTCTTAGGTGCTAATGAGATATTTCATTTATGCTGTGTTCCATCTTCATTTACTCTGACACAGTGACATATATACTGATTTTTACACCACTATAGAAATCCCAAATGGTGTTTCCTTTATTTGGAATTTCTTGTTATCATTTTAGGCATGTTTGCGCTTAGGTATGTTAAGTGGATATGCGCAAAGAAAACACTTTACATTATCTAATTACATCCTTTCTGACAGGCTTGATTCTCAAGCTTGTGAATATGTTTACAGACGAAAGAAAGTTATAACTGTGGAGGGTTTTGAGTCTCTAGCTGTTATATGAAGTAACATGTAGTTCTAGCTTGTTAAAGGAGAAGTACCGTTTTTACAGTTTTGACATTATATGTGTCATAAAATATGATCATTTACTAACCCATATAACTTTCGTGTTACTTGAAGTCCTTCGGAAGATCTTTAGATTTATCCCTATAATGGGAGTGAACAGGGCACCGAGAGCGCAGCCTCCGCATTATCTGTCGCAAAACTCATTCATCTCACCAGCAACGGTCGGCTGCTTTATGTGCTGGTAAAACATCATGGTTTGGGTTTGCGTATTTCCAAGTTGTTGCAACAAAATGACCAGTTGGACAACATTTAGCTTCCATAGGTTATCTTCACGGAATTTGGAATTGCTAAAGCTCTGGCTAATTGCGCTGAAAATAGACTTGAATACTCAAGTGGAAGCATTGAGGCATACGGATCTTTGCGTTTGCAGTGCTCAGTTTGCTGCGGCAGACTTTTCCCCCCAAAGGCCAGAAAAAGAGGGCCAGAAAGTGCAATGCCTGAACCTACGGAAGAATGCCATCCCACTGGTTGCAGCGGACAAAACAGACACAATGGATGTAATTGCATTTCTAATGAAACTTTGTGTACAGTAACCTTTGCACATGGATCAGAGGTTAGTAGGTCAAGCTACAGACGCCGGATGCCATTAACAGGCAGCCTCAGACTCAAAAGGGGAACAACACTAGTGAATCATAACAAAATATTGGTGAAATGAATGAGTTTTGTGACAGATAATGCGGCATTAGAGGCTACGCTCTTATATATACGATATACATCAATACATGCGGTTCTCTTTGGATCTAAATATTGTACGAAAGGACCTCTAGTGACATGAAAGTTATATGGGTGAGTAAATTATTGTATTTTATGCCACAAATAATGTCAATTCTGTAAAAATGGTACTTCGCCTTTAAGCATTTTTGAATATGCACTGTGAAAATGCTTAATCAATTGTAAAAACACACCTATTTCTCTTCTAATATATTTATCTACTATCACTGTTACAGACACATAACAACAGTGCTTGATGTATACTATGATTGGCAAAAAAATTCTGAACCTTTGCAATTCTGATCTCCCATCGACTTCTGTTAAAAATGACTAGTTCGTTTGTCTGAGTTCCGGGTTTTGTGCCTGTTGAGATGTGACGTTACAGCTTGGCTGTGCAGTGCTATTGTTGCACCCAGCTAAAGCAGCAGACATCTGCCCTTGGCAAATAGTGGCATGTGGACCCAGGATGGAACAGGGATCAGTGTGGCCTTGTAGAAAACACTGGCCCAGATTTGCATTGAGAAGGCTCTAAAAAGTATATATATTTTAGGGAGGTCCATCAGCATGGCACATGGTTGACAGAATGCTAGTTAATCAGGCTATTCAACACATAAATATCCATTTGAATGTGGGATTTAAAATGTGGGCAAACCATATGCTCCCCTCGCTCTTTGGAACGCTTAAAAAATCTCCAGTGTAAACCCCCAGCGCACTTTGGGACCTTTAAAGTAGCCTTTTTGGCTCTGGGGATCCCCTCATTAGTGCGGATTAATGAGACGAATGATAAAAGGGGGAGAGACAGGGTGGGAGGGGAAGGAAGGGTGGTAACTGCATCAAGCCTGCAGTCCATTTGTTTCGCATGTTTTAAATTCAACTCACCAATGGTGAACACAGGTAGCTAAACTCACTGCTGCCTGTGCTTGAAGCCAGCCTGCCATCACAGACAGCTTGCTCCTCAAATAGGAAATGTAAAAAGATAGGGAAATGATGGGAAAGAGGGATAGAGTGATAGAGAGGGAGAGAATTATATTATACCAACTATGACTGTTTTCCTTTGTGTAAATATTACAGCAGGTGAGGTTTAATTTCTTCTGGTACAGATATTGCTGCATAAGACATATTTCTATTTCTGTACAGCTGTCAGTGTTCAACACGACATAAAATATATATATTTGATATTACATATTTGTTAAACGTGATGTATAGATGATCAATTTCTGGGAAGGATGTTGTTTGTGACTCAGATGTCCACTATCTGAAGGTCGGAAAAGGGACACTCAGCATACTCGCTGTCAGTATATTTCTTTAAATCTGATTGCAGGTGCAGTCATCTGAGTCTCTGGTGAGTCGAGGAAAACCACAGTTCTAACTTCAGTCTCGCAAATACATTTTTAAGGTCATGTGAAAAATCTTGCAGGCTGGTGGCAATGACCTATGACAGATTCACAACTCTGGAATTCATTGCTCAAGTGGATTAAGTCATTTAGAGACAATTTTTATTAACTTGGAGTTCTTTCCCAGCTCATCCCAGACAGCACTCCTGTGAGCATGTCATAAGTAAGTATCACATTTCCCATTCAGGGGTCTATTACTGTGGCTTAAGAATGGCTACAATGTGCTTTTGCATGCTAGCTATACAATCCCTCTGAGTATACTTACCTTACACCCTTAAATCATATTAGCTAAGTGTGGCTGGTAGGAATTAACAATGCAATGAGACATACTTTCAGTGAGTGAAGGCAGGAGATCATTAAGACAGAAATGTTTGGGGAAGCTTTAACAAACATTTGCCCAGTGGCACTACATATCCATTCCAATTAGCTCTGTATGCATTATTTTCTCTGTACTCTTGACAAATACACAGACTAATTAAAGCAACAGTAGCCCACAATGTGTATTCTCCTAAAACTCAGGGTTCAGCTTTCAGTTAAAACAGTTTTTTTTAAAAAAAATAAAGATTGCATTGGAACACTTGTCCCTTTTCCCTCCCAAGCAAAAAATATGTGGAGGAAACAGGTAGACTCAGGAAATATATTTCAGTACGTGACCATTTCTTTAAGTTTGATTGAACAAAAAACTATTGTGTAAAACATGCACAATACTCTTTGACAATCAAAATGAGGTATCCAAGCATATTGCTGTGCATTCAATTGAAATTTAAGCAATCTGGAAAATTCAAGCTTAAGTTTTTGATATGTTTACAATTTCTTTATTTAACTATCAAAATACTTTCTAGGATGAGTGAAGCCCTAATACTGTACGTATACACAACTAGGGCTAGCCTAGTTAACACCAGTACGATACATGCAAGGTGCTGATGAAGTGCAATGACAGCTTAGTTAATATTCCAAGCAAACCAAGACAATGGCTTTAGCGATGACAGATTGCCTATGAATAACCTGCTTTATGTTAAATACTTCATAAAGTCCCATGTGGACTACAGTGCCTCCTTTGGTAATGAATTCCTGTCTACTGTATTGTTTTCCTTGAAATCAGGTTGGTAGTAAAAGGTTTGTGTGACACAGCCATCTGTCAAGTCCATTTGCTTTGTAAAAGGCAATGAACTACACCCCATGCAAAGGAGGAGTGCATATCAGAGAATTAAAGATCTTTTCCTCCATTTCAGAAAAGAAATGATTTTCTTCATATTATGCCATAGCCTCAGTTCAACCTCCTCAGTTTCCTGCTGGCATTTCTCTCTTATGAAATTCGAATTCACAGTTTATTTTAATGTAATTATGCACTTAAATGCCCCTACTTTTTTCTTGGCTTGGGCTTCTGGTGAGTAGCCATCTCCATTAAGCAGAAGCAATCTTCTGATCTTTGAATATGTCAGCTCTTATTTGTAGTAATCCCAATTTATCATTCAGGCCCAGCCTGAAGTCACGTGAAATGAAGATACCTTCTTATCTGCCACGCCATTAAAAATGTGTTCAACTGCACAGATTTTTTCGCTCTCTTGCATTCTCTCTCTCTCTCCCCTCTATCTCTTTAACTGACATACATACAAACCAAAATACTGAGTCCTTCTGCCGTGATTAGAAGACTCTATACAGTCTTCAGACTTCAAGGTATTCAGACTCCGTTGCCTTCAATTCATACTTATTTCAGCAATGTTTTGTCTGTAAACTGCTTTTTACACTGTGCCACTTTATGGACCACGGTACTAAAATAATCAGAAGATGATGTTTTTGCTGCAGTTTGATTGTGATGCTTTGTAGAAGACAAGCATATTTATGGTCAAAAATTCTGCCCAGGGCAGCTGGGTAGCAAATCCATAAGGGGCTGCTCTCCCAGTAAAAGCCAGGACTCCATTGGGCTCTAGAAGAGAACAGAGCGATTTACTTATTGCCTTTGGGCCTTTTTGGCATTTTATTGAGTGCCTGACTCTATGAAGACTCATGGATACAATTTAATCACTGATCTCTATCCACAGTCATGACCCCTGCCCCTCTGGAGATTTAAGATCCATCGTTATGCCTTGGAGTGACAGCGCTGCTCACGCTTGGAAAAGGGGTCCTTGAAAAAAAAATGTGAAAAAGTGGCTTAATCTAAGTCATCTGGAGAACTAGGAGGAGTGACACTGAAAAGTGAGGCCAAGGCTGGCAGCTGACCAATCCAGTTAGCACCATGCCAAACAAACAAGCCTCGAGGAAATGAAAAGGGCATGCCTTTAGCTTTTCTTTGCCCAAGGAAGGCTCTTTATCCCAGTGTCTGCTTATTTATATCCACTGACCCTCAAGGACATCCGTATAAAGCACCCCAATTCATGTAAAAAAGCCATCACGTTCAGCTACTATTGCATTTGTATCCTGGGCAGATATCATGATGAACAAATATTTAATGTCTCAAACTCTCTACACATCACCTACTTAGCAGTGGAGTAAGGTTAAGTCATGCTGCCTGGCACTGCCACTCAGATTTGTGAACACCAGTTCAAAGAATGCACGGCACTCCTGTCTTCAGGAGACTGTTATCTGTCCCAGACGCTTAGCAGAGAGGGCAGGAAAGGTTAAAAGGATAGGACTGCTCTTGTCACCATTTCATAGATGAGCAGATGGGGGAGGTAACAGGCGGAGTGCGCCAGAATCTTAATCTGTCCACACACCAGGAGTCGCGGGAAGAGATGAAGATACACAGAATAGCGGGAAGTCACAGCCCTGTCCTTTGGTACTCAGAGTTAATTATTTTATAAAACTGCTCTCTGATGAAGCTGGAACTTGTGACAGTTGACATACATTGGACATGTCATGTGTCAGAGGAGGAGTTATTAATGCTGTGTTTCATTTGATGCAGAAGTCTCGTGATAGCTGGCTCATTATACAGATAGACAAGCTCTTGTGTCACAGTGGTGATTGTAGGTGCAGTGTAACTGCTGTGATGTTGTTCTTGAAGAGAAAAGAATGTGTGCTGTGATGCGGAAAGAGGTAGTTACTGTGCAGAAAATTGTGCGTGTTACAGTAAATTATTGTCTTACCCGTGTGAGAACCTCAATTTAACGATTAAAGTGGCAAAAAAAAAAAAAAAATCCCTAGCCTAAATTGCTAGTTATTCCCAGCGTTTCTTTGTGGCAGAGTGCCACTGAACGGATGCTTGGATTTTGGTCAAAAAGACAGTTATCCACAGTGCTAAGTTTGCCCTCTCTTCCCCTTCTCACATTGAATTTGATTTGGATATGCTTTTGATTCGACTCTGGAATGTACTGGTGACTTTTCTAATAGAAAGGGCCAAGACACTTCCTCTCAACACAGAGGTAAAGGAGAGTGTTCAAGGGGCAGCACAGGGTCAAAATAACACAGTAGGCCTGTCTTGACTGACTGTGTGCTTAGCATATTGTCCTTTAATGGACCGCCCCATTTGAAAACCTGATACAGCTTCAACTGGAATTAGTCTTTTCACTTGCGCTTTCACAGTGTTGCTATGGAATGCAGTCGGAATCACAGGCATATTCAAGCCCACTGTTATTCACGCGGGCTTCCCCCATTGTGTCCTGCGGTGTAACAGGTAATCATTAGGGGCCATAAACTAGCCACATCTGAGACTGAAAAGAGGTCCCTTATTCAGCATTCACCCTCACATGAACTGTACTCTCAGGGAAAAGGGCCCAGTTCTGCCCTTCCCACCCAGCCCCTAGCAAGGAGGTTACGAGTAAACAAAAGACTGTAGGTTGAGAGGGAGAAAGAAGCATACAAAAAAACAGCAACTATGCTGAAAAGTAGCTAACGATCTCTTGCATACAGCGGCTTTTCCTTTGTGGCGAGAAGAAAAGGAGGGTGGGTCTGAAATGATGTAGGATGAGAAAGTGACAGATAAAGAAAAAGAACCGCGGTCAGTGGCCGCTCGTAAATTCCACAAAACATTAACTTCACCATGAGGCAATTACAGTCTGTAATTGGCCAAACAAAAAAAAAAAACCACTTTGTAATTGGCTTGGTCTCACCTCTGTTTTTTTTTCTTTTGGAAGTACAATAAGTTTGGGTCTCTTTATTGGAAACATGAAAAGGTCAGGGCTCTCTTTTAACAATGTGTGCGGGGTGCGAAACGGTGGAAGTAGGGGATACCTTTTATAATGATATCCCTTAACCAGGATTTGGACTGTAATAATTCATAATGGCTTTGTGTGGCTTATATCCTTAGGGCTGAGGAAAGGGGAAGTGATGCTTTTTAACACAACAACAGTAGATCAAGTACAAATCAAAATAGTGCTATTGGGTCCATTTAAAAATGCAAGCTGGCCAGCATGATACAAAGAGGATCTCCAATGAGTGAGCCAGAGATACCAAATTTATGAAATGAGAGTAGTTGTGTACTAGTTTCATCAATGTGAGATCTTGAGCTCACAAATTTTAGATCCCACTTATCCCATAAACATCAGCATTGTATTATTTTGAAAATTTTAAAAAAGTGTTAGCTTCCACTTGGAGTTCTATTCAAGGCAATAAGATGAATAATCAGCTGGCTAGCATGCTTACACTTTTTGCCATATCAATAAATACATTTTTTTGCCATAACAGTGATTTATCTAACTTATTACTTAATGGAGAAAAGCACTAGGATGTTACTTTGTGAATTATTCAACCTATGGACTTGAATAAACTGCAAACTACAAACTAACGCTAGCGTTGCTTAACGATTACCAGCAGGAGGATTGGTAATGTTACCGTGTTTGCCAATGAACAGAATCTGACCAGTCGCAACGCGAGAAAGCTGTATTACACATGTTTAATACCAAACCTGTACCTTATTGGTTGTATCACTCCAATTTTTCATAATTTATGGAATAAACAAGCATATGTGTGCATAATTTGGTTGCAAAATTATGTATTGTATGCTCTTATGGTACGATGCAAACAGTCTTGATGCTTACAGCCATTATATGTATGGTACTGAGTAAGCTTTGAATAGAATATGCAGAGGTATCAAGTAGGCTTGTTTAGAGAGCCAGACTTCTATTTCACATATCATATGCACACACATTCAAGCACATAAGCACACAGTTAAATTCCCTCACTGTGAGCTCCACACAACACCCTGTCTTATTACGAGACCAGATAATTAGATATCGTTGAGACAGGAGCACCCAGGGCCACATTTAGTCAACAATTTTATGTGAAGCTGTGACAGAAGAAGTGGCACTAAAGGCTCCCAGAAATGACATGTGGTTTGTTAAGCAGGCTTAATGGGTCATATCCACACTTCAGAGAGCTTTTCTGGGATGATATTGCTGCTCCTTTGTCTCCCATGCATATGTATTCTCAGGCTGGATGTGTCACAGCAGGCGGAGCTATATCCCCGGTCCATTAAAAGTTCCGTTGAGTGCAGTGAAGCCAATGTTTGACTGGGTTACATAATTTCATACTCACGAAGATTGGTGATTAAAATGTATTTCCTCAGTTAGAAATAAGGACATACATGAACACATCACTACAAAAATGCCCAGAGGACATTTTCAACTTGGAAGCCTAAGATAATTTCTTACGAACATTTGATACAATGTCAGAATATACATGCATCACCTATAGTGCAGAAATCAATTTATTACTATGTACAAGACAGAGCCTCGCTTTGACATAGTATAAACTGTGAATAACACATTTCTAACAGCATTATCATTTTTAAAAACGCACAGCAAGCTTTAGACTACAGACTGGATATGGATGTCTGGAGTTGTAGTATTGATGAGATTGATGGATAGTGTGCTTTCTTAAATACACAGGTATGAAGTATCTTCCTAAGACATATCCCCCAAAATGGCAAAGTTTTTTACATGTGAAGTATACAAATCCACGGTAACTGGTAATGGTTACTGCTGAGACAATTTGTCCGTCAGCATGGCTTCGTGACCTCTGATATCTTAGGTTAACCCCTTAGTTCTCGCACCAGTCACCCATCCCAATCTGAATAGCATTATCATTACTCATTGCGGTGAAGTTATGATTAGACGTACACTGCATCTGGAACAGACCATTTACACCTATGTCATGTTTGTTTCAATACCCTCCTTAGTAAAAATAGTAATAATATCTCCCCTTAGGCTCTGATGAGGGAAGTAGGAAACATTTGCTCAGATTTTAAGTTAAACAGAAATTCTCTTCCTCTCTCAATAGCCAGGGCAGCCAGGGAATATCACTTAGGCAGTCCACTGTTTATTGTGCACTGTCATCGTTATTGGCAAGAGACTGAGGAGAGTTTAGATAACAACTGCTTAAATACTTAAATGAGAGGGGTTTTGTTCCAGCATTGGAATCCTGGAATCCTGAAAACCAAATAAGATCCAAGGAAGGTACTATATCTACGTTACAGATTTTCAAATGGTGATGAATCCTCCATATAAAAGTGACGCAATTGACACTGTTAACCACCTTCATAGGGAGAAAACAGATGTTGGGAATGCATTATTCATAAAGAATTTGAAATGTAATAAAACCCCTTAACAGAGAATGTGGTGAAAATGTATAAATGTATATGTGTTGTATGTATTTTTTTGAGAAACAAATGTAGGGTGTTGTTTTCAGCCCTGAACCTAATTTGCCTACTGGCAATTTTGTAATTGATGGATACAAGTCTCATAAAAGACATAAAAAACAAATGCAAATGAGCCAAAATATATCGGTCTTGAGGAAGTCTTCAACCCGACTCCCCATCACTGAGCCTTTTATTGAAAACAATCCCAATTCCAAACAAGTTGGGATGCTGTGTAAATGAAAACAGAATGCGATGATTTGCAAATCTCAGAAACTGACATTTTGTTAACTTTATTCACAATAGAACATAAACAACATCAGCGGTTGAAAGTGAGACATTATTCCATTTCATTAAAAATATTAACTCATTTTGAATTTGATGGCAGCAACATATCTCAAAAAAGCTGGGATAGGGCCATATTTACCATTGTTTAGTATCCCCTCTTCTTCTAACAACAGTCTGTAAACATCTGGGAAGCGAGGAGACCAATTGCTGAAGTTTTGGGAGAGGAATGTTGTCCCACTCTTGTCAGATGTAGGATTCCAGCTGCTCAACAGTCCTGGGTCTTCTTTGCTGGATTTTTCATTTTATGATGCACCAAATGTTCTCTTTTAGTGAATGGTCTGGACTGTAGGTAGACCAGTTCAGTACTCAGATTCTTCTATTGTGAAGCAATGCTGTTGTGATGGACATAGTATGTGGTTTGGCATTGTTTTGCTGAAATATGCAAGGCCTTCCCATAAAGAGACGTTGTCTGGAGGGGATCATATGTTGTTGTTAAACCTCTATATTCTTTTCAGCATTGATAATGCCTTTCAATATGTGTAAGCTCCTCACGCCATAGGCACTAATGCAACCCAATGCCATCAGAGATGTAGGCTTTTGAACCATGTGTAGATAACAAGCTGGATGGCTCTCCTCTTTAGACTGCACGACATGGCGTCCATGGTTTCCAAAGAGAATTTCAAATTTTGATTCATCTGACTACTGGACAGTTTTACATTCTGCCTCAGTCTATTTCAAATGAGCTTTGGCCCAGAGAAGACGGCAGCGTTTCGGGAGCATATTCACAAATGGATTCTTCTTTGCATGATACAGCTTTATCTTGCATTTGTAGATTGCATGGTGAACTCCGTTCAAAGAAAATGATTTCTGGAAGTGTTCCTGAGTCCTTGCAGTGTATTCCAGTGCATAATCATGCCTGTTTTTAATGCAGTCCCACCTGAGGGCCCGAAGATCACCAGCATCCAATATTGACCTTCGGACTCGTCCCTTGCACACACAGATTTCTCCAGATTCTCTGAATCTTTTGATTATATTATGTGCTGTAGATTCAGAGTCTTCACTGTTTCACATTGAGGAACATTTTTCTGAAATATTTTTAGACACAGATTTTTGAAGATTGGCGAATCTTTACTTCTGAGAGACTCTGCCTCTCTGAAATGATCTTTTTATTTCCAGTCACGTTACTGATGTGTAGCCAATTAACCTAATTAGTTACAAAATGCTCCTCTAGCTGTTTTTATAAGTACCACTTACTTTTTCAGCCCTTTCTGCTTTTTCCCTCTCTACCAACTTTTTTTGAGATGTGTTGCTGCCATTAAACTCAAGATGAATTAATATTTTTCATAAAATGGTAAAATGTCTCATTTTCCACATCTGATATATTGTATATGTACTATTGTGAATAAAATGTGGGTTTATGAGATTTGCAAATAATTGCATTCTGTTATTTACAATTTACACAGCATTACAACTTTTTAGCTTACCAGCCCTATGGGCCCATAAACTATTGTCATGGTTTATCGTCTGTCGTTCGTCATCCGGAACATTTTTAATCTTTTTTTTTGGCCTAATGAATTTTTGTGTAAATTCACCAAAACATACTGCTAGACCATATCTACAGAAGTTTTTTTTTCAGATTTTGATTGAATCATTTTTGTCTGTTTTATGGGCCCTTGAAATTTTGGCCCCAATGTTAAAGACAGGAATTAGAAATTTTTAAAAATTATTTCTCAAAAACTGCTTGATTAATTTTTTTTAAATCGAGCAATCAACTTATCTTGGTACCCTCAATGTGCAGTGCAAGCACCATTTTGATTGAATCAACGGAAGTGAGTCTAGTCGGGGCGGTGTACTTTAAGATCGGGTCTTATGGAGAACACGCAAAATGGCCTGTGTGGAGGCAAAATGGTTGTAGATAGAGATTAAGTTTGTATTATCAACATTTAGGAAATCATATATGACCTATATTTTGGCAATGTTAAAGTAGCTGTGACACCTGTCAACCCATCGGTGATAAGTGTAATCTCTGAAACATAAGTGCGCTCGTGCACAGTGATATTTTGATGTACTCTACATATTAATATGTAAATTTTCACTGATTTATCACTGTTTAAACTTCCTGCACAAAATTTCCATCACTCGAAAACTTGCAGCTCTTCCGCGTGGCAGAGAGCAGTCGTCTGACGTCACATCAGTGCATTTGCGTGTATGCGGTGGCTGTTGATCTTGTGTTCTTGTTTGAGTTTCCTGGAGTAGCAGAGGTGGAGAATGTATACACTCCGTCTTGCTCGGTACCTTTTGCTGAAATAACAGCACCCAAATCGGCTTCTACTGCTAAAAAAAAAGGAAGCGAATAATTGGTGTTGCTTTTAGTTGCTCCAACACTATTGATCGGGGTGTGAAATTGCAAAAATTCATGAAGCTTTGGCTTCGGTGACTAATATTACAGATCAAGAGCAACTTCTGCGATATCAGAAAGTTTGGGCGATGTTCGACGATCAGCCCAAAAACACAGTCCGCTTAGTGACCGTAGACTGTTCGTTACAGGCTCCTAGTTGAGGCGTTGAGTTGATAGCATATGCTCTTCACTGGAGTACATTGGTTAGATGTTACCAGTTAGTTTCTGAACCAGAATTTTGAACATCTGCAGCAATCAACAAAATACCTTTCAACTGACCGCTGGCTAATTATTGGAAAACCAATAGACTAAATCTTTGAACCGCAGCTTTTCTCATCTTTATCGTACTCTAATGGAAATAAATCATCTTGCACCTGGACCAACCAGTCACCGATTTCAAATATACTGCGCGAATAATCATGTATGTGTGGAACTTCTGATCAGAGTGGAACAGCGCATCCTATCTAATCCATCAGGATAGAAGGTTAGCGATTGATATTGATACGAACTAGTGTCATGTGAATATAGGCCACTAGATGGCAGTATTTACCTTTTTTTTGTTAAGCTCAGACTGGAGTCATGTTTAGACATGTCCTGGACATGTCTGGGGCAAGTCTCAGAAAATTAAAAAAAGAGGTCTAAATGTGGGTGGGGTCTGCAAAAGAGTATATAAGGAAAAGAATTGAGACAGTAAAGTAGGAAGAGAAATTGCAAGAAGAAGGATACATGTGACCAGACCTGTCATTTCTGTTCAAGACCTGTGAAGTTTTTCTTTTGTGGATTTTTGCCTTTGTTACAGCATTTTCTTCATCCAGGACATCACCAAGCCACCCCACCAAAAAGGGACTGTAATTATTTCTGTTTTTCTTATTTATCAATCTTGGTCATTTAGTTGTAGGTTATTGTTAGTTATTAGTCTTTGTCTGTTTAATTAAATGTGTTTAAGTTTTAAACTGTGTCTGTCATCCCTTGCTGTTGCTGTTGTGTTGTAGATTGTAATAAGAAATTGGGGCCATAACAAATTGGGGGCTCAAGGTCCGGGATAGACCATTGTGTGAGTAATTTATTGAAAATCTAACATTTCAAATTGTGAAATTGTTTTTGTGAATTTTCCTAGATATATATTGACAACAGCAATGGATGATTTCTTGGCATCACCAACCGTAGGGGTTTTGAAGTCTTTTAAAAAGACAGAACTGCTAGAAATTTGCAGACAGTTGGAGCTGACGGAGGTAAAACCAGCCATGCGAAAAGCAAGACTGGCTAGAGAGATAGTTGAATATTACATTGATGAAAATGTGTTTGCACCAGGAGATCTGGAAAAGTTTCCAGTGGAAAATCCAAATATAGAAATGGAACTTAAATTAAAAATGCTAGAGATTGAAAGGGAGGAAAAAGAAAAACAAAGAGAATTTGAGAGGGAAGATAGAGAGAAAGAAAGGGAAGAAAAAGAAAAACAAAGGCAGTTTGAGTTAGAAAAATTAGCAAGAGAAGAGAAAATAGAAAGGGAGGAAAAAGAAAAACAAAGAGAATTTGAGTTAGAAAAATTTGCAAGACAGAGAGATTTTGAATTAGAGAAATTTGATAGAGAAGAAAGACTCCAAATGGAGCAACTAAAAATTAAAATTCAAACTGAAAATAAATTTCGGGCTAGCCATGAGGTAAAATTGGTGCCTCCATTTTCGGAAAAGGATGTTGACAACTATTTCCTGTGTTTTGAAAAGGTAGCAAAGAGTTGCCAGTGGCCAAAGGAACACTGGCCTCTGATGTTGCAAACTGTCCTCAAGGGTAAAGCTCAACAAGCGTATTCGGCTTTGTCTGCAGATGATTCCTCTGATTATGAGGTTGTCAAAAAGGTTATTTTGAGAGCTTATGAGTTGGTTCCAGAGGCTTACTGACAGAAATTCAGAGGTCTGAAGAAATCTGAAAATCAGACTTATGTGGAATTTGCTAATGAGAAGAAGGTTTGCTTTGAGCGCTGGTGTACTTCTATGAAGGTCAAGGATGATTTCAACTCACTAAAAGAGATGGTGTTAGTTGAAGAATTCAAAAACTGTGTTAAGGATGATCTTAAGACCTACCTTAATGAGAAGCAAGCACTGAATTTGCAATCAGCTGCCAAATTTGCAGATGAATATGTTCTCACACATAAGTCCAAATTTCATTCAAGCAGTTACAATAGATGGTCCCAATTTCAGAAAAGGGGTTACGGTGACCCCAAGATTCCTCACCCAAAGACAAAGACAAATCTGGTGATGGTGCTCAGAAATCCAGTAACAGGTCTGATCAAAGTGTGAAAGCTGACAGTGACAAAAGTGGTCTAGTTTGCAGTTATTACAAGAAATCTGGTCATGTTACAACTAACTGTTGGTTCCTAAAAGCTAAGAAAGAAAAAGAGAAGGACACCAAACCAAATGCCTTTGTGAAAACAAGGTGAGAAACCCCTGTAGTAGATAACCGATCTGCTAAATTGCTTGCCTCTTGTGGGGCTAAAAAGCCTGTTACAGCTGACTTCGTGAGGGAGGAATTTCTTCCATTTGTGTCAGAGGGATTTGTGGCTCTGAATGAGCATACTACTCCTGTCCCCATATATATCCTAAGGGATACCAGAGCTTCTCAATCACTTTTGTTGATGGACTCCTTGGAGTTACGTGATGAGACTGCTTCAGGGGATTTCATACTTGTACAAGGTATTGAAGGGAGGACTGTATCTGTACCCCTGCGCTCTATATTCTTGAAGTCAGATTTAGTTACAGGACAGGTAAAGGTGGGACTTATGTCAAGTCTACCTATAAAGGGTGTTTCTCTGTTGATAGGCAATGACCTGGCTGGGGGCAAAGTAGTTCCCCCTGTACATCTTACTTCACAGCCGAGCACTGAAGATGGGGATGAGGACCCATCTCTGTATCCTTCTTGCGCAGTGACTCGTGCTATGGCCAAGAAGGCTGAAGAAGAAGATGTTGTGGTGCCGTCCAGCACATTGAATAGTCAGGACTCAGGTGGTTCGCCTCATGACTCTGATTGGCCTACTATGGTTTCTCCGTTTGAGGACTTATCAGATACTTTTATCAGTTCTCTATTCAGCCAGCCGGATGGGTCTGGTGATTCTGATGTGTCTGGAGACTTGTCTCTGTCCAGAAAGCGGTTGATTGAGGAGCAAACTAATGATCCTGAAATTTGTGTACTAAAGAGGAGAGCCTTTCCTGATAAAGAAATAGACGCAGTTCCAGTTGGGTATTATCTCAAGGATGGTGTGTTGATGCGGAAGTGGCGCCCTCCTGATATCCCTGCCAATGCAGATTGGGCAGTGGTCAGGCAAATTGTTGTTCCGAAGGTCTACAGGAATGAGATCTTAACAATGGCTCATAGTATACCTTTAGGAGGTCATCTTGGTGTTAACAAGACTGTTGATAAGATCATGAAACACTTCTTTTGGCCTGGGCTTCGGAAAGACGTTTCCAACTTTTGCAAAACCTGTCACACTTGTCAGGTAGTTGGAAAACACCAGTAGACCCACCTGTAGCTCCATTGCAGCCTATCCCAGCATTTGGGGAGCCATTCTCTAGGGTCATTGTTGATTGCGTTGGTCCATTACCCAAGACTAGATCTGGAAATCAGTACTTGTTGACAATCATGTGTGCATCAACCAGATTCCCCGAAGCCATACCTCTACGTAACATCAAGGCAACTGCAATCTCGAAGGCTTTGATAAAGTTCTTCACGTTGTTTGGCCTTCCCAGGGAAATTCAGTCAGACCAGGGTAGCAATTTCACTTCAAGATTGTTTCAGCAGGTTGTGTATGAACTAGGTGCAAAGCAGATTCTTTCTAGTGCCTATCATCCAGAAAGTCAGGGTGCCTTAGAGCGGTTTCATTCCACTCTCAAGACAATGATGAGGACTTATTGTTATGACCATGAGAAAGACTGGGATGAAGGGGTTCATTTGCTGTTGTTTGCAGCTAGAGAAGCAGTGCAGGAGTCTACTGGATTCAGTCCATTTGAGCTAGTGTTTGGTCATGAAGTGAGAGGACCTTTGCTATTATTGAGTGAACAATGGCGAGAGGAAGAGCCGCAAATCAGTCTGTTAGACAATGTTAGCAAGTTCAAGGAAAGATGAACTTGAAATCAAGTCAGGGAAAAATGAAAACTTGGTATGATCATAAGGCTAGAAGCCGTGAGTTTAAACCAGGAGAAAAGGTCCTTGTGTTGTTTCCCTTGCAGTCCAATCCATTGCAGGCTAGATTTCATGGTCCTTATGAAATTCTGACAAAACTCAATAATCTCAATTACATTGTGAAGACTCCAGATAGGAGAAAACCAAAACAATTGTGTCACATTAACATGCTGAAGCCTTATCATGACAGAAATGCTGGGGTTGCAGCTGTCACTTCAGATTCTCCTATGGCCAAGATGTGTGAAGATGAGGGGGAGTTTCAAGATGATGAACCTAGAATTAAAGCTGAAGTTCTTTCATGTAAATTGTCAAATTCTGAAGTGTTGCAAAATCTTGATGTAAAACTCCAGCACTTAAACTGATCTCTCTGTGAGGGTTCTAAGAGGTTGATCAAGAAATATGAGGACCTGTTTCCTGATGTTCCAAAAAGAGTTTCTATAGCCTCTCATGATGTAGATGTTGGTGACGCCAAACCAATAAAACAGCATCCGTACCGGATGAATCCTGAAAAGAGAAAGATTGCTGAGAAAGAGGTTGAGTACATGTTAGAACATGATGCTGTCGGCTCCGATTGGAGTTCACCCTGTGTGCTAGTTCCAAAACCTGATGGAAGTACTAGATTCTGTACAGATTATCGCAAAGTCAATGCTGTAACTAGAACTGATGTGTTTCCAATACCTAGGATTGATGATTGTATTGATAGTGTAGGGCAAGCAAAGTTTCTGACCAAGATTGATTTATTGAAGGGTTATTGGTGTGTGCCTTTAACTGAGAGGGCCAAGAGCATCTCTGCTTTTGCCACACCATCTGGATTGTACCAGTATGAAGTCCTACCCTTTGGCATGAAAAATGCCCCAGCCACGTTCCAAAGGAAGATACAGTCTACAATCGCCGGATTGCCACTCACGGGTGCGTACATCGATGACCTGATCACATGGAGTGACTCCTGGGAAGAACATCTAAAAGATGTAGAGACGTTGTTCCAGCGCCTGACCCAGGCTAACCTGACTGTTAACCTGAGCAAGAGTGACTTTGGTTGTGCTACTGTCACCTATCTTGGCTACGTCATAGGCCAGGGTAAGGTGGCACCCATAAATGCTAAAGTCCAAGCCATCATGGACTTTCCAGTTCCTGACAACAAAAAAGCTTTGCGCCGCTTCCTTGGAATGATCGGGTACTACCGCAAGTTCTGCAAGAACTTTGCTGAGATTGCTCTCAGTCTAACTAACCAACTGAAGAAAGGCGTAAAGTTCACCTGGGATGATGCATGCCAGAGAGCCTTCGATCGCCTGAAGTCTCTGCTGTGTCACTTCCCCGTGCTCAAATCTCCTGACTTCAACAAACCGTTCTCCATCGCGGTCGATGCAAGCGACCAAGCTTGTGGATCTGTGCTCCTACAGAGAAGTGACTCTGATGACATTGAGCGTCCCGTGGCATACTTCTCCAGGAAGTTCAATCGCCACCAAAGGAACTATTCCACAATAGAGAAGGAACTGTTGGCTCTGGTCCTTTCTTTACCAACACTTTGAGGTTTATGTTTGTACAGGACAAAAGCCAATGATTGTGTACACTGACCACAATCCGTTAATGTTTTTGAGTAAGATGAAAAACAAGAATCGTAGATTGTTGAATTGGAGTTTGATTTTACAGGAGTTTGACTTGGAAATTAAGCATGTGAAGGGTACAGACAATGTAATTGCTGATTGCTTATCCCGTGTTTGAATATGTATATATATATATATCCTGTGTTTGTTTGAATATTGTATGATATGTATATATAGACAAGTGTTCACTTAACCATTTTGTATTGAAAAGAAAAATTTTGCCTTTATGAGTCAGAATTTTTCCCTTTTGGAATGGAGGTGTAATGTGAATATAGGCCACTAGATGGCAGTATTTACCTTTTTTTTTTGTTAAGCTCAGACTGGAGTCATGTTTAGACATGTCCTGGACATGTCTGGGGCAAGTGTCAGAAAATAAAAAAAAAGAGGTCTAAATGTGGGTTGGGGTCTGCAAAAGAGTATATAAGGAAAAGAATTGAGACAGTAAAGTAGGAGGAGAAATTGCAAGAAGAAGGATACATGTGACCAGACCTGTCATTTCTGTTCAAGACCTGAGAAGTTTTTCTTTTGTGGATTTTTGCCTTTGTTACAGCATTTTCTTCATCCAGGACATCATCAAGCCACCCCACCAAAAAGGGACTGTAATTATTTCTGTTTTTCTAATTTATCAATCTTGGTCATTTAGTTGTAGGTTATTGTTAGTTATTAGTCTTTGTCTGTTTAACCCCCATATAGATCCAGTTCAAGTCATTATCACCACACGCTGGTTATAGTTACATTCAGGCCCCAGCTGGTGTACGCGTTAGGATCCCTGAGACTTGTAATTAGTTATAGTAAAATCTGATAGGCTGGCATTGGCGTCCTTTTTGTTTTTTTTTTCACTTTGAGTGTGGCGTGCGCAGCGTTTTGGGAGGACCGGCCTGAGTTTGTAACCAGTGGGTAGCTTGTCCGAGATACGCGTTATGGTTGCCTTTCGCGTGCTGTGGTAAGTAAGTTTGATTGCATTTGATTTGAGTACGTAAATTAGCTGCGCAAGTAAATTTCTGATTTCATAAAACAATGCAGTCTGTTCATTTTGTGAATGCGATAGTATTTGTTTAAAAATTATTTTTTTTTGATGCCATAGTTTGGCTGATTGTTCGTGTTTCACTTTGTATATGTAATACCAGTTGTTTTGTCACTTTTTGGGAGTAGCTAATTTGTTGGTCTGGAAGTCTGCTATTGTAAAATTTGTTCTGACTGCTGTTGGATAAAGAGAACGGGTTTTCATGAGCATGCAATGAACTTCAGTTGTATTTGAAAGTCTTGCCGCCTGTGTTGAGTGTATCTATCATACAGTGTTGGAGCGGCATCTAGTGCCTGATTGGGTCATTGATATGTTGAGTATTTAGCGTACTTGCTTGATGCCTTATCTGGGGTGATTTAATTTGTTTATTCATCCACGTTCGTTGTGAGAAATTTTCACATTGTGTACTGCACAAGTTTCTAATTGTAAATCAGTATAGTGTTGATTTAGATTTTGCTGGTGTTTAGGTAGATTAGAAAATGGCTAAATTTGATGTGGAAACATTTATGGAGCAAGAGGTGACCCGGTGTAAGCTCATGAAACTTATTAAGCCACAGTTGGTGCAGATTTTTGATTTCATGGAAATGGACCATACTGAAGATATGAAGAAAATGATCTTGGTAAATACTTTAGCTTTGCAATTTGGCTTGACAGATGAACATACCAAAGAGACAGGAGAGAGAGGGGAATTTTCAGGAAGTGCAGCGTGAGAAGAGGGAACGAGACTTGTCACTAGATTTGCAGGTGGCCAATACGAAATTAGAGCAGGTAAGAAGAGAGGGTCAGGACCGTTAGCGTCAGCAGGAGCATGAGACTCATTTTGATGTCTCCAAGTGTTTGAAGATCATGTCTCGCTTTTGCCATGAGTCTCCTGATACTTTCTTTGAAACATTTGAGTGTATTGCCATCGAAAGATCGTGGCCAAAGGGAGAATGGGTGACTACAGTTCGGAGAGAGTTAACAGGTAGGGCACAGGAAGCCTATAATGCTCTTGGATTTGCAGATAGTGGTGAATATGAAGTGGTGAAAAAAGCAGTGCTCAGAAGCTTATGGGCAGCAGTTCTGTAGTTTAAAAATAAAATCAAACCGGTCATTTGTTGATTTTGCTAGGCAGCAGGAGCTGGCATTTGATAAGTGGCTGCGTACTTGTAATGTTCATACATTGCAAGAATTAAGGGAGTTGTTGCTTGTAGAGCAGTTTAAGATCAATGTGCCACGTCATATTGAGGTCCACCTAAATGAGCGTCAGGTTAACAGAGCAGCGGAAGGCAGCTGAAATGGCTGATAATTATGTTTTGGTGAAGAGCCTTGGAAAAGTACATTTTCAGTAACGGGGAAGAAACACGGCTCAGAGGTTAAGAAAGACACTGAGCTTGGTGGTCAGCCCAAGGAGAGCTCTGTGCAGAAGCCCTCGCAAGGTGCAAAATTATTTCACTCTTCTAGTCATGGAGGTGAAATAATCTGTCATTATTGTAAAAAGCCTGGTCATATGAAGTCTCGCTGTTGGCTGCTGGCAAGGAAAGGGCGTAGTGATGATTGCCAACAACCTGTAGCATGTATAATGGCTGAGGGTTTGCAGATCCCAACACCAAAGAGGTTGTCCTTCTCTTGAGAATCCATTGGAGTAAACTCTGAATTGTACAAGGGTTTTGTTTCTCAAGGTACAGTTGCACCCTTAGAGGGACAACAGGAGGTTCCCTTAACAATCTTAAGGGATACAGGTGCAGCTCAGTCTCTTTTGTTGTCTGGGCTTATGTTTTTGACAGATAAAACTTCCCTCAAAGCCTCTGTACTGTTGAAAGGTATTGGGGGTTAGTATGGTGCTGTCCCACTGCGTAGAGTTTTCTTGAAATCTAACCTTGTTACGGGGTATGTTAAGGTCGGGGTGGTGCCGTCCTTACCCATAGATGGTGTTGGGTTGCTTTTGGGGAATGACTTGGCTGGTAGACAAGTGTGTGTGATACCGATAGTGAGTTTGGAGCCTTGTGAGTCACCAGAAACATTGGTTCTGGAGAAGGACTGTCCTGGGATTTTTCCAGCTTGTGTGGTTACACGCTCTCAGTCTGGGAAAAGGGTGCCTGTAAGGGATGAAGGTCTGACCGGTGAGCTGGTTGATTCATTTTTCACCAGGCTTGAGGGGTTGCCGGATGCTCAGCAGTATGACCGTGAGACCGTGAGCTGGTCAGAAGGAGGATCCAGAGTTGGCTTCCCTGAGGGAAGGTGCATTTAATCTGGAGAAGAGCCATAAAATAGCTGAGGGATTTTATATACATGATAACATGCTTATGAGGAAGTGGCGGCCTTCTGCTCGACTTGCTACAGAGGTTTACAGAGCACTGTAGAACAGGTTGTGTTGCCAAAGAGTTTTTGAGCTGAAGTGCTGCACTTAGCCCATGAAACCCCAATGGCAGGCCACCTGGGCATTCGCAAAACTGGCCTCTTATGCATAAGGATGGAGTGACATGTCATGTCAGAGTGTGGGGAAATCCAATCAGAAAATCCCAATTGGCACCACACTGCCCCACTGCAGTGCCCACACTGCCCCACAATCGGCAGCACTGCCCCACACCCCACCAGATGTCCGAGGTATGTGACCTGACCTCTCCCAAACTCACAATTTGGGAGATTGACTACAGGTTGAGCAGATTCTAATCAGCCAAAAAGAGCGCTAAGATGGTCTAAATGACTCTGCCAGCTCTCATTATATATGACCACATCATCCAAACCCGAGGTAACCAGGTTCAGCCGCTGAAAAGTCGCGGGGGCGTTTTTCATGCCGAAAAGAAGAACCCGGCATCGGTATAAGGCATCATGGGTAACAAACGCAGAGACATCCCTGGCACTTTCTGTTAATAGCGCTCGCCAATACCCTTTGGGCAGGTCCAGTTTGGACACAAACTTAGCCTGCACAATACGATCAATACAATCCTCAATTCGAGGAATAGGGTATGCGTCAGTCCTAGTCGCGGTATTTACCTTACGGTAATCAATGCACAAACGTGAAGTACCATCATTCTTAGGAATTAGGACAACCGGGGAACTCCATTCATCAACCCCAGGCTCTATGGCCCCAATCTCCAATATATGGTCAATCTCCTCATGAACCTTCTCCTTCTCGAAAGGGGGCAAACGGTAAGGGGGCTGCTTTAATGGGATTGCCCCACCAACATCCACATCATGCTCAACTACAGAGGTTAACCTCGACCTATCACGAATCAGGGAGGGATGAGCAGCTACCAGGGTGATCAAATCCTGAGCCTGAGCCTCTGACAAATGCATCAGCTGATCCGACAGCTGCGCACATGCTCGAGAGTTGTTCAACCTAGCACACACTGGTTCAGGTGCTAAACACTCCCCTTCACTCTCACGAGTTGAAGGAGCCACTGCAATACACGCAACAGGATTGGCTGGATCACGCTCCACGTACAACTTCAATAAGTTGACATGGCAAAGCCAAGTCTTTTGCCGCCGTTCGGGTGTACTAATAACATAATTGCCGGTTCCAACCTTCCGAACCACAGTATAGGGTCCACTAAAACGTGTCCCAAGCCTTTCCTTACCCACTGGGGTAAAGACAAGGACCTTGTCCCCAGGAGCAAAGGAGCGTTGCACTGCCTTACGGTTATAACGCCTTTTCATCCGTTCCTTAGCCCCTTCTAAATTCTGGGCGGCCACCTTCCAAGCTGCACTCAACCGATCATGAAAGGTAGACACATACTGCAAAGTATCACCAGGGCCATGTGGCTCCAGGAGTCACTCCCGCAAAAGGCTTAGCAGACTCCGAACTTCATGCCCATAAACCAATTCAAAGGGACTAAACCCAGTGGATTCATTCACAACATCATGGATATCAAAGAAAAGAAAAGGCATCACTACATCCCAGTCTTTAGGGCAGTTTGCACAATAAGTGCGCACCATTGACTTTAGTGTCTGATGACACCTTTCAAGGGCTCCCTGGGACTCAGGGTAGTAAGCAGAGGACAATACTTGAGTGATGCCCAACTCACACATAATACTCTGGGAATATTGCAGAGGTAAAATTAGTTCCGCAATCGGACTGAACCTTCTTAGGGAGCCCAAACCTTGAAAAAAATTGCAACAACGCCTCAATGACCACAGAAGCACGAATACTACGCACGGGCTCTGCCTCAGGGAAACGTGTGGCAACGTCCATAATGGTCAATAAATACTCATTACCCTTCTTAGTTTTGGGGGGGGGACCAACACAGTCAATGATTACACGTGAAAATGCGCCCTCCACTACTGGTGTAGGCTGCAACGGAGCAACGGCAAGAGAGTGACCAGCCTTACCTGCTATCTGACAGGCATGGCAGGAACGACAAAAATTAACCACATCATAGCGAACTGTGGGCCAATAAAAATGTTTTAGGAGGCAGTCTAAGGTCTTCCTCACCCCCAAATGACCAGCGAAAGTGGTCTCATGCACCAACCGCAACACCTCACCCCGAAAGCTAGACGGAACTACAATTTGCACATGGACCCACCAATCCTTTTCAGCCGGGCGATCTGACGGCCGCCACTTGCGCATTAGAATACCTTAGTCCACAAATTCCCCAACAGCCATGCTCTCACTCTCTTCCAATGTCACAGCCTGCTTCCAAAGGGGAGCCAGCAAAGGATCCTGGCTTTGCTCTTTGATTAAAACCTCCCTAGAAAAATGTGTGGCATCTGCCACTTGAGACAAAGAGAGACCCAAACTTTTATCAGCAGAGGTCGCTTCTTTGCTCACAGCTTGAGCAAAAACCGTATCCGCCAAACGAACAGGCTCCTCTTCCCCACTGCCAATTGGGACAAAGCGCACCTCATCCCCAGGAATCATGACCTCACGAGCTTGGACTTTAGCTTTATGTGCCTGAGCACGTGTAACCACAAATGCTGTAAACACTTCTGGATGTTCGCGTTCCAACTCCAGTGTTTCTAGGACTTCCAGGGGAGCTGAGACTACCACCGGAGTCACACACACTTCAGACCCTGCTAAGTCATTGCCCAACAATAAGTTAATGCCTGGCACAGGTAGTGTAGGCACCACCCCAACTGTCACTGGCCCTGTAACCACATTAGATTTTAAATAAACCATGTGCAATGGAACGCAATCGTACTGCCCCCCAAAACCTTTAATGAGTGCTGACCGGGAAGAACTCTCACTAGGCAACTCAACCACTCCTTCCAACAAGAGGGACTGGGCTGCACCAGTATCCCGCAAAATGGTAAGGGACACTTCCACTCCACCCTAAACCACTGATACAGTCCCCAAAGAAGTAAAAGGCTGATAGCTCAGTGGGGGCCTCTCCCTGGAACCATTCCATCCCGTGCCTGCCTCACCCTTCGTCAAAGAGGCCACCAACACAACAACTTTAGATCGGCTCTCAAGCTGGGAGCGCTGGGGACACTTGGATTTCACATGACCAAGCCGTTGACAACCATGACATACAATGTCACGGTCCCTTTTAAGCTGAGGACAAAGGGGCTTAATGTGATCAGGTTCCCCACAATGGTGACAAACTACAGCAGATATAGGCTTCCCCCCTCCAGACTGCAAAGCACCACATGCCTTACTGCCAGGAGGGAGGCCCTTACCCGAGCTCAGTCTACCCTGGCTATAGTCAGTGCGCCCGCCACCATCTTGGCGAGCTAAACCCACTGACCCACCATGGATGACCTCATAAGCATATGCAGCTTGAGCTGCCTCCAGAAGAGTAGTGACCTTCTGCTCACTAAGATAGATTTCAACCGCTCGAGGCACACTGTTCTTAAATTGCTCCAACAGCATGAGCTCTTTCAATTGCACAAAATTGTAAGTTTCAGTAGACTTCAGCCAACGCTCACATGCCACCCCTAATTTTCGAGACAAATCCAAATAAGACTCCCCGTCCTGCCGCTTCACAGTATGGAATCACTGCCGGTAGGCCTCAGGGACACCGCCATATGCAGACAAGATTTGCAGACAAGTTTTTAAGGAATCATACTCCAAGCCCATGCGCAGATCCAGAGCAGCAAAAGCAACCTGGGCCTTACCCTTTAAAAAATTTTCACATTGTGTACTGCACAAGTTTCTAATTGTATATCAGTATAGTGTTGATTTAGATTTTGCTGGTGTTTAGGTAGATTAGAAAATGGCTAAATTTGATGTGGAAACATTTATGGAGCAAGAGGTGACCCGGTGTAAGCTCATGAAACTTATTAAGCCACAGTTGGTGCAGATTTTTGATTTCATGGAAATGGACCATACTGAAGATATGAAGAAAATGATCTTGGTAAATACTTTAGCTTTGCAATTTGGCTTGACAGATGAACATACCAAAGAGACAGGAGAGAGAGAGGAATTTTCAGGAAGTGCAGCGTGAGAAGAGGGAACTAGACTTGTCACTAGAATTGCAGGTGGCCAATACGAAATTAGAGCAGGTAAGAAGAGAGGGTCAGGACCGTTAGCGTCAGCAGGAGCATGAGACTCATTTTGATGTCTCCAAGTGTTTGAAGATCATGTCTCGCTTTTGCCATGAGTCTCCTGATACTTTCTTTGAAACATTTGAGTGTATTGCCATCGAAAGATTGTGGCCAAAGGGAGAATGGGTGACTACAGTTCGGAGAGAGTTAACAGGTAGGGCACAGGAAGCCTATAATGCTCTTGGATTTGCAGATAGTGGTGAATATGAAGTGGTGAAAAAAGCAGTGCTCAGAAGCTTATGGGCAGCAGTTCTGTAGTTTAAAAATTAAATCAAACCGGTCATTTGTTGATTTTGCTAGGCAGCAGGAGCTGGCATTTGATAAGTGGCTGCGTACTTGTAATGTTCATACATTGCAAGAATTAAGGGAGTTGTTGCTTGTAGAGCAGTTTAAGATCAATGTGCCACGTCATATTGAGGTCCACCTAAATGAGCGTCAGGTTAACAGAGCAGCGGAAGGCAGCTGAAATGGCTGATAATTATGTTTTGGTTAAGAGCCTTGGAAAAGTACATTTTCAGTAACGGGGAAG
This sequence comes from Gymnothorax reevesii, assembly GCA_029721435.1. NCBI lineage: Eukaryota > Metazoa > Chordata > Actinopteri > Anguilliformes > Muraenidae > Gymnothorax > Gymnothorax reevesii. Next base: position 87,418,771 of record CM056577.1, on the reverse strand, counting down.
AAACACGGCTCAGAGGTTAAGAAAGACACTGAGCTTGGTGGTCAGCCCACGGTGAGCTCTGTGCAGAAGCCCTCGCAAGGTGCAAAATTATTTCACTCTTCTAGTCATGGAGGTGAAATAATCTGTCATTATTGTAAAAAGCCTGGTCATATGAAGTCTCGCTGTTGGCTGCTGGCAAGGAAAGGGCGTAGTGATGATTGCCAACAACCTGTAGCATGTATAATGGCTGAGGGTTTGCAGATCCCAACACCAAAGAGGTTGTCCTTCTCTTGAGAATCCATTGGAGTAAACTCTGAATTGTACAAGGGTTTTGTTTCGCAAGGTACAGTTGCACCCTTAGAGGGACAACAGGAGGTTCCCTTAACAATCTTAAGGGATACAGGTGCAGCTCAGTCTCTTTTGTTGGCTGGGCTTATGTTTTTGACAGATAAAACTTCCCTCAAAGCCTCTGTACTGTTGAAAGGTATTGGGGGTTAGTATGGTGCAGTCCCACTGCGTAGAGTTTTCTTGAAATCTAACCTTGTTACGGGGTATGTTAAGGTCGGGGTGGTGCCGTCCTTACCCATAGATGGTGTTGGGTTGCTTTTGGGGAATGACTTGGCTGGTAGACAAGTGTGTGTGATACCGATAGTGAGTTTGGAGCCTTGTGAGTCACCAGAAACATTGGTTCTGGAGAAGGACTGTCCTGGGATTTTTCCAGCTTGTGTGGTTACACGCTCTCAGTCTGGGAAAAGGGTGCCTGTAAGGGATGAAGGTCTGACCGGTGAGCTGGTTGATTCATTTTTCACCAGGCTTGAGGGGTTGCCGGATGCTCAGCAGTATGACCGTGAGACCGTGAGCTGGTCAGAAGGAGGATCCAGAGTTGGCTTCCCTGAGGGAAGGTGCATTTAATCTGGAGAAGAGCCATAAAATAGCTGAGGGATTTTATATACATGATAACATGCTTATGAGGAAGTGGCGGCCTTCTGCTCGACTTGCTACAGAGGTTTACAGAGCACTGTAGAACAGGTTGTGTTGCCAAAGAGTTTTTGAGCTGAAGTGCTGCACTTGGCCCATGAAACCCCAATGGCAGACCACCTGGGCATTCGCAAAACTGGCCTCTTATGCATAAGGATGGAGTGACATGTCTTGTCAGAGTGTGGGGAAATCCAATCAGAAAATCCCAATTGGCACCACACTGCCCCACTGCAGTGCCCACACTGCCCCACAATCGGCAACTCTGCCCCACACCCCACCAGATGTCCGAGGTATGTGACCTGACCTCTCCCAAACTCACAATTTGGGAGATTGACTACAGGTTGAGCAGATTCTAATCAGCCAAAAAGAGCGCTAAGATGGTCTAAATGACTCTGCCAGCTCTCATTATATATGACCACATCATCCAAACCCGAGGTAACCAGGTTCAGCCGCTGAAAAGTCGCGGGGGCGTTTTTCATGCCGAGAGGAAGAACCCGGCATCGGTATAAGGCATCGTGGGTAACAAACGCAGAGACATCCCTGGCACTTTCTGTTAATAGCGGTCGCCAATACCCTTTGGGCAGGTCCAGTTTGGACACAAACTTAGCCTGCACAATACGATCAATACAATCCTCAATTCGAGGAATAGGGTATGCGTCAGTCCTAGTCGCGGTATTTACCTTACGGTAATCAATGCACAAACGTGAAGTACCATCATTCTTAGGAATTAGGACAACCGGGGAACTCCATTCATCAACCCCAGGCTCTATGGCCCCAATCTCCAATATATGGTCAATCTCCTCATGAACCTTCTCCTTCTCGAAAGGGGGCAAACGGTAAGGGGGCTGCTTTAATGGGATTGCCCCACCAACATCCACATCATGCTCAACTACAGAGGTTAACCTCGACCTATCACGAATCAGGGAGGGATGAGCAGCTACCAGGGTGATCAAATCCTGAGCCTGAGCCTCTGACAAATGCATCAGCTGATCCAGCAGCTGCGCACATGCTCGAGAGTTGTTCAACCTAGCACACACTGGTTCAGGTGCTAAACACTCCCCTTCACTCTCACGAGTTGAAGGAGCCACTGCAATACACGCAACAGGATTGGCTGGATCACGCTCCACGTACAACTTCAATAAGTTGACATGGCAAAGCCAAGTCTTTTGCCGCCGTTCGGGTGTACTAATAACATAATTGCCGGTTCCAACCTTCCGAACCACAGTATAGGGTCCACTAAAACGTGTCCCAAGCCTTTCCTTACCCACTGGGGTAAAGACAAGGACCTTGTCCCCAGGAGCAAAGGAGCGTTGCACTGCCTTACGGTTATAACGCCTTTTCATCCGTTCCTTAGCCCCTTCTAAATTCTGGGCGGCCACCTTCCAAGCTGCACTCAACCGATCATGAAAGGTAGACACATACTGCAAAGTATCACCAGGGCCATGTGGCTCCAGGAGTCACTCCCGCAAAAGGCTTAGCAGACTCCGAACTTCATGCCCATAAACCAATTCAAAGGGACTAAACCCAGTGGATTCATTCACAACATCATGGATATCAAAGAAAAGAAAAGGCATCACTACATCCCAGTCTTTAGGGCAGTTTGCACAATAAGTGCGCACCATTGACTTTAGTGTCTGATGACACCTTTCAAGGGCTCCCTGGGACTCAGGGTAGTAAGCAGAGGACAATACTTGAGTGATGCCCAACTCACACATAATACTCTGGGAATATTGCAGAGGTAAAATTAGTTCCGCAATCGGACTGAACCTTCTTAGGGAGCCCAAACCTTGAAAAAAATTGCAACAACGCCTCAATGACCACAGAAGCACGAATACTACGCACGGGCTCTGCCTCAGGGAAACGTGTGGCAACGTCCATAATGGTCAATAAATACTCATTACCCTTCTTAGTTTTGGGGGGGGGACCAACACAGTCAATGATTACACGTGAAAATGCGCCCTCCACTACTGGTGTAGGCTGCAACGGAGCAACGGCAAGAGAGTGACCAGCCTTACCTGCTATCTGACAGGCATGGCAGGAACGACAAAAATTAACCACATCATAGCGAACTGTGGGCCAATAAAAATGTTTTAGGAGGCAGTCTAAGGTCTTCCTCACCCCCAAATGACCAGCGAAAGTGGTCTCATGCACCAACCGCAACACCTCACCCCGAAAGCTAGACGGAACTACAATTTGCACATGGACCCACCAATCCTTTTCAGCCGGGCGATCTGACGGCCGCCACTTGCGCATTAGAATACCTTAGTCCACAAATTCCCCAACAGCCATGCTCTCACTCTCTTCCAATGTCACAGCCTGCTTCCAAAGGGGAGCCAGCAAAGGATCCTGGCTTTGCTCTTTGATTAAAACCTCCCTAGAAAAATGTGTGGCATCTGCCACTTGAGACAAAGAGAGACCCAAACTTTTATCAGCAGAGGTCGCTTCTTTGCTCACAGCTTGAGCAAAAACCGTATCCGCCAAACGAACAGGCTCCTCTTCCCCACTGCCAATTGGGACAAAGCGCACCTCATCCCCAGGAATCATGACCTCACAAGCTTGGACTTTAGCTTTATGTGCCTGAGCACGTGTAACCACAAATGCTGTAAACACTTCTGGATGTTCGCGTTCCAACTCCAGTGTTTCTAGGACTTCCAGGGGAGCTGAGACTACCACCGGAGTCACACACACTTCAGACTCTGCTAAATCATTGCCCAACAATAAGTTAATGCCTGGCACAGGTAGTGTAGGCACCACCCCAACTGTCACTGGCCCTGTAACCACATTAGATTTTAAATAAACCATGTGCAATGGAACGCAATCGTACTGCCCCCCAAAACCTTTAATGAGTGCTGACTGGGAAGATCTCTCACTAGGCAACTCAACCACTCCTTCCAACAAGAGGGACTGGGCTGCACCAGTATCCCGCAAAATGGTAAGGGACACTTCCACTCCACCCTAAACCACTGATACAGTCCCCAAAGAAGTAAAAGGCTGATAGCTCAGTGGGGGCCTCTCCCTGGAACCATTCCATCCCGTGCCTGCCTCACCCTTCGTCAAAGAGGCCACCAACGCAACAACTTTAGATCGGCTCTCAAGCTGGGAGCGCTGGGGACACTTGGATTTCACATGACCAAGCCGTTGACAACCATGACATACAATGTCACGGTCCCTTTTAAGCTGAGGACAAAGGGGCTTAATGTGATCAGGTTCCCCACAATGGTGACAAACTACAGCAGATATAGGCTTCCCCCCTCCAGACTGCAAAGCACCACATGCCTTACTGCCAGGAGGGAGGCCCTTACCCGAGCTCAGTCTACCCTGGCTATAGTCAGTGCGCCCGCCACCATCTTGGCGAGCTAAACCCACTGACCCACCATGGATGACCTCATAAGCATATGCAGCTTGAGCTGCCTCCAGAAGAGTAGTGACCTTCTGCTCACTAAGATAGATTTCAACCGCTCGAGGCACACTGTTCTTAAATTGCTCCAACAGCATGAGCTCTTTCAATTGCACAAAATTGTAAGTTTCAGTAGACTTCAGCCAACGCTCACATGCCACCCCTAATTTTCGAGACAAATCCAAATAAGACTCCCCGTCCTGCCGCTTCACAGTATGGAATCACTGCCGGTAGGCCTCAGGGACACCGCCATATGCAGACAAGATTTGCAGACAAGTTTTTAAGGAATCATACTCCAAGCCCATGCGCAGATCCAGAGCAGCAAAAGCAACCTGGGCCTTACCCTTTAAAACACTCTGCACCAATAATGGCCACTTGGCTTCAGGCCAGTCACATTCACGAGCAACCACCTCAAAAGCGTCAAAAAAAGTATCAACATCTTCCTCAGAAAACTTAGGCATGAGAGATATAGCATATTTTAAACATGTTAAAACGAGACTTCAAAAGAGGAACCCCCTTAGCGGCTCGAGTTCGCTCCACCTCAAACTGAGCCAACTGCTCCCAGGACTCACGCTCATCTCTGCCCGAAGTACATTTTCCCTCTCCTCATCTGTCCACAACTCTTCCAACTCCAGTGTGGCAACAATAAGTTTAGCGAGAGCAGGTTTCAGTATACAGTCCGGCGCCTCCACCTCTTGCTCAGTTGCCAGCTGTGACAACTGCTCTTTAGTGAGCTGCCGAAATTTGCGGCGAGAGGGCAATGCCATCTCTGCAACAGACTGTTCAACACCGTCCAGTCCGTCACAGGACATTTTAAGATAAGTAAGAACAACCGCACACAAAGGAATCCAAAGCCGAATAATATACAAAAAATATATAATAGTATCGTATATATACACCGAATTGCAGAGACTACAAAAACCTAATGCTATGGCAAAACTGCAGTGCCTCCAATAGGCTACCACAAATCTTATCTTGCCAACTAACAAGAAAATCAAAAGAGTGCATATACATGAACACTCCAAACATGGGCATGCTGCACAAAAAATGCCCAAAATATTGTGTGAGGGCCAATAACGCGTCGATTAGAGCGTTTATCAACAACCGAAGAGGAGACACATCTCAACTCTTACACTCATTTAAAACAAGAATACCACAAACAGCAGCCCAAACAAGAGAAATGTACAAACCTGTGCCTAGCCTGCTCAATCCCTCCAAACAAATCATTAAATTTCGGGGCTGGCCAAACAGCAAACACTCCCAAACACTAAGAAAATTGGCAACACACTAATGAAACACAACAGCAATTTACCCCACAGAAAAGGCATTCCCTCACATGCATTAGACTGAGGACTCTACTGCCTCCATAAAGAGGCAAACTACTGCGACTCCGCTCACCTGAAGCCGAATTCAAGTGTTAATTAACCCAAGCTATCAACCACCCATTTATTCGTCAACCCTGCAGTACTAATTATCAACACAATTATGGTTTAAATTTAACTAAACAATGCAACACGGAAAACTTGAGGAAATATACGCCAAACCAAACCTTACTCCTAAAGTTAAGTACCCAAAATCGCAAACCCACTACACAGTGACAAATTGAATCAATATCACTAATTAGTTTGCCACTCACATCACTACTTGACGTAGAGCGCTAAATTAGCTTAAATACACAAAAGGACCTTAACTGTTTGGCTAACAACTTAACTCAACAGTTTGATATTCAGCTCCCGAACTAAGCTCCCCAATTGTCACGGTCACGTTTGTCTAGGGATATGATTTCACTTATAAAAGAAGGCAGGCTGGCCTGGACTGGTGAATATGGAAGGAAAGCCGGGACTTACCTCCCCTCGCAACGGCACCATGGCATTCCAGGACCAGCTCAAGCCGCCGCTCTACCGGCGATTAGCTCCGCGTCGTTTTGATCTTGAGTTCAGTGTAGTAAGGTAGAGAGAGCTCAGTTATGTTATGAACATAATACAGGTTTTGCAGACAGTGGGTTCTGTTAACGTGAACAAGTAGCTTATATGGAGCTAGCAAATCGATGACTTTTATAGGGAAGAATTACCAATTTAATCTCCACCCTTTTCTGCTTTTTATTTGCCACAACAATTTCTAAAGGGGGATGAAATTATGTCACGGTAGCGCAGAGGAATCATTTGTTAAACTAGACACAGTAGAGCTTCTGCGTTTCGCATTGCTTTCGCGGTAGCACCAGAGAGCTTGCTCAGACATTTGTGAAGTATTCGGCTGATCCCGGTCATGGATAAGTGAAGCGATCACTAACTGTAGTGGCTATAATCGGGCAACGTTATGATGAAACTGCCACATTGATGCTTACTGAAGTAACACAAACATACCGATCAGAATTACTGCATATAAGTTAACTAGGAGCATTTTTAATTTGCACGGCGGCATGCAAACTAACATGCTGTAGCTGGTAACCGAGCAGTCATAACCACAGAGACAAACCCTTGCAATACAGGTTTTACAGACAGTAAGTTCTGTTACTGTGAACAGTTGTACCAAGCATCCAAATTACAAACAAGTATTAAAAGTTGGCTTTAAATGAGGTTTATGTTCACACACCTTCTGTAGAATTTCCCCTCATGTCACTCTTGCATATTTAGGACACAATCATTTGGAACAGTTACTTGGCAAAGTTAGCCGCTGTGCTACTGCCGCAATCAACTGGCAATCACGTCAGGTTGGCTTATGCAGTAAAAGCAACTTACAGCTTCAGTGTCTGTTAGTCACGGACAGTTGCTACTGATCCAGGCTTTATCTTCAGATGTCTTACAACTGGCCTCAAACGCAGGCTTTGTAAGTGCTAACTATCGCCAGCGGTCTTGCTAGCCACCCGTAACACATTAGCTTCAATTACATTATTTGCTGTTATATCGTTACTTACAGCTTATTATTACTTTACTCTGAGCGCTTGATCAATGCAGCTCCTTCAGGTTTGAGAAGCAGCTGAAACACTTAACCTGTGTCGAATTATCCTTTATTGATAAAGCTGTCTTTGGTGAAATGCTGAGCACAGGCAGCTAATTTTCCCTTTGGCCGTGGCTGTTTGCTGCCAGAAAACAAAAAAAGCTGCAGTTCAAATGATCTGCGGTTCTTCCTTTGTATTTCCAAAAGTGTCGATGCGACTAAGGCATAGTATGATCTGCCGTTGTTTGTGCCTGCTAGTTTCCGGTGTGGGCAGGTCCAGCGCCGTGATTGGCTCTGGCAAGATCTGTATGAATTGGACGGCACAACCTGACGTCAGGTTTTTCCCAGATCTCGCAAAGATCTCGGTAGGAGCTGTTCAGAGAGGAAATCACGTTCACAAAATCACTTTCTTAGATTACAGCAAAACCCTTGTATCTTATGTTTAGAAGCTTTTCAGAGGTTGAGAATGGGCAATTAACATTATAACATTTCTAATATGTATTAAAAGAAGGATCAGCATCATGGGTCCCCTTTAACTGTCAGTGACCTTCGAAGGTCAAACTTAACATCGTGAAATAACAATAACTTATATTACTAAAATGGTCACAAATAGAGCTAAGGTTTGTAATAAAGACATTTTCAAGTCATATATGAAGTCCATTTGGTGACCTCAACTTGACCATCTGTGACCTGTAAAGTTTACAGTTGACATAATCAATTTTCAATTACTTGTATCACCAAAAATGCTTCAGAGCTTAGGATTGTATTACAGACATATAGGAGGTGAAATTTTATTTCGTGACCTTGACATTGACCTTCAATTATTTGAAGGTCAAACTTCACAGGGAATTTTTATGACTTGTATCATCACTATAAGATCATTTGCCGGCAAACCACAGGATCCTTGCTCCTGTTTTTTGGAATTATGGTTGGATTTTTGTATAATAATAATAATAACTATAATAATAATAATAGCAATAATAATAATAATAATAATAACAATAATAATAGTATAACCTTGTTTCCAGAAAACTACTTGGGACATTTCATAACATGCAAATAAAACAGACTGCAATGATTGGCAAATCATGTAATCTCTATTATAAATTAAAAATAGTATAAGACAACATATCAAATTTTGAAACTGAGACATTTTTTTTTTTACAATCTGCTCAATTTGAATTTGATGCCAGAAACACGTTTCAAAAAAGTAGGGACCCAACCTTGTTTACCACTCTGGTAAATCATTTCTTCTTTTAACAACACCCTGATAATGCTTTGGAACTCAGGACACCAAATGTAGTTTTGAAAACAAAATGTTTTCTCATTCTAGCGTGATTTTATATTTCAGCTTCTCACTTTAGCAGAATTTTTGTCACATTTGTAGTTTCATAATGCACCAAACTTTTTCATGGGTGACCTGTCTGGACTCCAGGCCGGCCAGTTTAGCACCCGGACTCTTTTACTACAGATCCATGATGTTATAACACGCACACAACGTGGTTTAGCATTACCTTGTTGGAATAAGCAAAACCTTACCAGAAAGAAGATGCCTGGATGGCAGTATATAATGCTCCAAAACCTGTATATATTCAGCATTAATGCTGTATTCACTGATGTACAAGTTACACATGCCACGTGCACTAATGTACCCCCATACTATCATGTATGCTGACTTTTGAACTGTGTGCTGATGAAAAGCAAGTAAAAAGTTGAAACCTCAAAGGATAGCAGGGAAAAGGCTTGTATTCAGAAGTATTAATTGACTACACAATGTTCTTTGTAACCCCTACTGGTGTCTAGAATTGGCCAATTTTTTACATATACCACAACCAACAAACTGAACTCTCATGAATTTCTCTGTCGTAGTTATTGTTCCAATATACTATCCAAATGTACCGAAATAATACAACATATTTTGCTTACCTTTAAGCAAAATTTATCTGGCACCATTACCTCTATGGGCACCACCTATCTCTGTAACTAGTTAAACCAACCAACTGCCAAAGCAAAATCGGTGTTTTGGCAATGTATACATTGCACATATTTCATTTTCAGAAATTTCTCTGTGGGACATGTCTGGTTTTGCAAGATCTGAATAAGGTGGTACGGTGGGGTGCCACCTATTGGCATTAATAGTTAAACCAACATAGTGCCAAAACAAAATCAGTGTTTTCATAATGTACTGAAGGCACACATTCCATTTCAAGAAATTTGTCCTCGGCACATGTCTTGTTTTGTCAGATCTGACATATTGGTAACAGCGCCTCCTATACTGATATATTTTTGAACATTTGTCCCCTTATATCCAGACAATGGCAAAGAAGGCCATAAAATTTAATTTGGCCAGTTAAAATATCCTGAAAGGGCTGGAGAGTCAGCTAACTACAAGGCTCTATGTTCTTGGTTAAGATTTTTATGGGCCCCTGAAAATCACTGCAAATAGTCGAATTGGAGATCTTGTGAAAATGTCCGTAGCCGCTGCTCCAAGATGGGGCATTCTGCCAAAGATGTTGCTGCTGTCCTTTGTTTAGCCCAAAGGAAGGTTCAAATTAATCATCTACCAATCCCCACAGGTGTCTGGTTATTAATGTTAATCCACTGCTCAAACAGGAAAACATGAGCCCGCATCGAACTTTGGGAGCAAATATCTTGAAAAACCAAAAAATGGCCAGACTAAATTATAAAAACCTCAAAATTTTTCTCACCTTTAATGTCTGAAAAGGAAACAGGTAAGATGAATTTGGCGCTGGTCTGGTTTAAATATTAAAATAAGCCTGAATTTGTAAAAATATTATTACCCCATGTCATTGCACGTATTACCAACATGAGCACAAGGTGGCACTTAAACATTTAAAAAAATTGGGTATCCCCCAACTTCATAACTTCTTTGGCACATTGAAGCAGTTATCCACAATATTCCTGCAAAAATTGGTATTTTTCATATATGGGCACCATTCTGCCAAATTACATGCAATTCTGAGATGTCAACTCCACTCCAAGTATCTCAAAGGTGCCATTCTTTCAGAATGTGCCACCTAATACTGGAGTCAGCTCATTTTTTCCACACAGGTCTTCAATTTACTATTAGAAATCTCCAATCAATTCAGTCCAGCTAACCAATTATGAATTGATCTGATCTAGGTTGACAATTCTCAGTGAATGTACAAAAGTGTATTTTATGCTGAATCTTATCAGTGCAATTCACAATCCTATATGCACTGTATTAAAAGCAAATATAGTTAATATAAACAAATGCAAATGTATCCTAAATTAGGAGTGAACTTCCAGTCTGCTCTGGACCCAGGTGAAGCATTTGTGATTTTTTATGCATGCTTTATGTGACACTCTTGAATATATGCAGGCAAATAATTGAGCTGCATAAATAATTCATAGTTTATTAAGGCAGGTAAAATTGTTTCCATAGCTTTGTATTATCGAATAATAATAAATAAATAAAAACAAACAGTCTTGGCATAATTTACCAAAAGGATAAATTGAATAGTCACTTGGTTTAGATGTTACAGTGCTAGATAAAGATTTACTTTCTGCATTTATACTTTTGGGATGAAACTCAGAGGGCTAAAGTGAATGTATACAAAATGTCCATAGGACCTGTTCTATGCCCTCTCCATTGGCATTATAATCAGCCACCACTCTGTACAAGCATCATTCTCAATTTGTTGTTGGATATACTTATTCCCAACCTATGCTGTCATCACCCTGACACTCCTGTATAACGGTGATGTTTAGTGTTTCCCTACTCATCCACTGGGCATTTCAGTCCACAACAATCATAAAGTGTTCTGCCACCTCATTGAACTAAATGCTGACCAAAGCTTTTGAAACAATATCAAGTTAACTTCTCTTATTTGTATGGGGTAGTGGTGTTGAGGTGGGGGGTGTGGTTGAGTTTGGGGCAGAGTTATTGCAACTGATGGAAGAATTGCCCATTCACTGCTTAGTTCAGCGTAATAATGATTTCGGCTAGGGTAACCTGTCACGGCTGTACATCATCACAAACTGATTAGGTCCTGAGTCACTAAACCAAAGACAAACATTCCAGACAAGTCTGGAATTAAGTCAGGGAAATAGAGGGGAATCTATCCTACAGGCAGCACTGGCGAAAGCAAAGAAAAGCACCATTCTAGAGAATATCTATACAGTATGGAGACTTTGCTATGCTATTTTTCTACCGACTCCAATTACAGACAAACATGCCCTGCTATAATATGGTGGTGAAAAGAGCTTTTCATCTGAACACGATATGGCATAAACTGCATGGATATTTGAGCACCAAACATTCCATTCAAGACTCTAAATTGAGTGAATAATCAGTTTAACATTTTATTAAAGGTCTGAAGAGTGCATTAATAATAATTATCAGCAAATCAGCAAAAAAACTAAATGCAACTTTACACCATTCTGTCTTGGAAGATTGTGGTTTCTTGTAATTTCTTAATTCTTAAAAATTACCTTTTCTTATAAGCAGGAGGAATAATTCATTGGTTCATCACCAGCGCAGTTATCTTTGGAGCTGTCAATTCATCCTTCTCAAGATTAGCACGCCGTCGTACATCATTGGGCAGATGACGTTTGGAAAACAAGTCGGCATAGAATAGAGATTAGCCTTTTACTAATACAACTAATAATAACATAGAATTTGCACCTTTGGGAAATGTTGGCTGAAAATGTAACTGAAAATATCTGTTGCTGTTAATGTTTCCAATTTTATATTCCAAACAGTGACAATCTAACCTTGAAGTCAAAGAAAATTATTAATGAAAAGAAAATTATTTTCTGGTGTAATGAATTGTCTGTTCTGATAAAATGCAAGTTACTTCTGAGTTAAAAATGAACTCATTAAAAAATCTCAGGAGAACAGAGAGTGCAGCCTGCAAGTCATGGAATACAAAAAAGTAAACAAATATATTGTGTAAACGGACGGCACTGTGGTGCAGAGGTTAGAAGTTAGAGACGAGCATGACACCCCCCTTCCTGAGGGCCGGCCCCAGCATGCATCTGTTAGAGGTTCAGGATTAGTGTTGCATGCCAGGATATTGGAGGCAGGCACCCAGTTGCCCTCCTCAGGGTAGTGCTTCACCTAGTGCTTCAGTACTGCACCCTTTCGACCTCCAGGGATGGCGGTAGAGCAGTAAGGAGAGGAAGAGGAATCACCGGTCTGAGCAGGGCGACATGAAAGAGAAGTGAAATGTGGTAGTGTGAGGGGAGCTACCAGCCACATTCCTCCTTGCTTACGTGCTGGAGGAAATGACAGAGACCCACAAACAAGTGCAAGTTTATAGCCGGGCAGGGAGAGGTTGATATTGCACAGGGACAGCAAGACACAGTTCCTTGCCAGGAATATGAGCGCCCTCCTGCAGATGTGCTTGGCCTGGATGCGCTGCTGATCCACCAATTTTTGGAGGTGTTCCCGGGTCGTCAAACAGATAGCATAGCAGAACCAGTCATCCATATTATCCATGTCTGAGGTGCTCGAGCCCCAAGAAAACAAGGGAGGCTGACATCCTTAGGTCATAAGATATAAGGTTAGACGAGTGGGAGAATGTGTTAAATCCTCCTCCACCTAAGGGAGCAAAAATGTGAAATTCTGCCTGTTCTGACCACTCTTCCAAAAAAGCCCTGTATCTCAAAAACTGTAAGTGCCAAAAATATGGTTAAAAGCCTTTATACTAGAGAATTGCGTATTTGTGACCAGCCATTTTCCACCTGAGTTCCGTTTCTGATGCTTATTTTCAACAATTTATGAATACATGGTCATAAACGTGCACCTTCTTTGCAGAATTATTTTAATTCAGCCACATGGAAGGGGTTTTGAGCATGAACGGTCATGCCACTGCATCTCCATTTGACTTAAGCCCGGACTTTGAAAAAGTTACTCCAAAATCTTCATTTTGTTTTTTTTTAAGCCATTCAGAGGTGGACTTACTGGTGTGTCTCAGATAATTGTCCTGCTGCTTCCCCCACGTGCACTTGAGCATGAGGTCATGAACTGATGGATGGACAATCTCCTTCAGGATTTTCTGGTAGAGAGCAGAATTCATAGCTCCGTCAAATATGACAAGTCGTCATGGTCCTGAAGCAGCAAAGCAGCCACAAACCATTACACTACCACCACCATGTTTGACTTTTGGTATGATGTTCTTATTATGAAATGCTGTGTTAGTTTTATGCCTGATGTAATGGGACGCACACCTTCCGAAAGTTCAACTTACGTCTCGTCATTCCACAGAATATTTTCCCAAAAGTCTTGGGGATCATCAAGATGTATTTTGGCAAATGTGAGACGAGTATTTGTGTTCTTTTTGGTCAGCAGTGGTTTTCACCTTGGAACTCTCCCATGGATGCCATTTTTGCCTAGTCTCTCTCTTATTGTTGAATCATGAACACTGACTTTAGCTGCGGCAAGTGTGCCTGCAGTTCTTCAGATGTTGTCATGGGTTTTTTGTGACCTCCTGGATGAGTAGTTGATGTGCTCTTGGAGTAATTTTGGTTGTCCGGCCCCCTCCTTTGGAAGGTTCAGCACTGTTCCAAGTTCTCTCTATTTGTGGATAATGGCTCTAACCGTGATTCGCCAGAGTCCCAAAGCCTTAGAAATGGCTTTGAAACCCTTTCCAGACTGATAGATGTCATTTTCTTTGTTTCTCATCTGTTCTTGAATTTCTTTAGTTCGCGACATGACATTGTCATGGTTCGCTATGTGCTTTTTGCATTCTTTGTTATTCTGGTCCCTGACGATATCGTTTTCTTTCCACATTGGATTTTTTACCCAGCTGGCTGATTACTCCTGGGCAGTTCTTCCCGGAGTCGCCACACCTCCTTCGCTGGGGTGTTTGATATGACTTCGCTCACTTCAGCTCGATATATGTCTAGTCAGGGGTTTGTTGATTTATACATATATATATATTTTTTTTTTGTTTCTGGGAAGCTTAGCTTCTTTAGGTTATTTGGCACTGTTGTTGGGTGCCTTATTGGTTTTCTATTTTATTGAGATTTCTTTTCTATCTGGTTGCTCGCTTCGTTTTTCTAGAACTTAAGCCTTTCGTTTATTCAGAAACGCGAACTCCTTTCCTCTTATTTAGCCCAATCACTTTCAGCTGCGTCGACTCGCGGCTTGGTGCAGCTTCGCCTGCCGCGGCATCTGATACTCCACTAGAACCACATGTTGCATTTAGAGATCAGACAGGTTCTATTGAAGTGATTTCTCGATTCAACAGGTCTGGCAGTAATCCAGCCTGGGTGTGGCTAGTGAAACTGGACTCAAAAAATCTGGGTAATCACAGTTAATTCATGATGTAACAAGATGGGCAATTACTGGTTTGGATAACTTTTTCCCCTTAATAAATGAAATCATTTGAAGACTGCATTTTGTATTTACTCGGGTTATCTTTTTATTATATTAAAAGTTACTTGATGATCTGAAACATTTAAGTGTGGAAAATATGCAAAAAAAAAGTAAGAAATCAGAAGGGGGAAAATACTTTTTCACGGCACTATATGTTCTCTTTCAAAACAAGAATCAAACATCACAAACTTCAGCACTGTGACGTCACAATGATGTCATTATAGATGAAAAAATACAAAAACACTTGCACAAAAGGTTTATCAATGAATTATGAGAACAACTTTCTGAACAATTCTATGAACTTGTATAATAGTAGGCCTATAGAACAGTATTAAAATAGTATACAGTACAGTAACCAGTGAAACACACAAGTAAAAGTATGTCTGTCATGCACTTCTAATATTAGTAGGTGAAGATCACTTCAAGGTTACTGGTCACTGCTGGTCATTGTAATTCCAAGATTTACTAATACAAGGACAAGCTACATCAATAAATCAATAAGGATGAAAATCAGTGTGGTCTATAGAGTTTATTGAGCATGAAACATAATAATGGCATACTATTTGCAACTAATTTGTAAGCATATTTTGTATCAAAAACAGGCAACACTGGTGGCAACTAAGCATGTGCCGATAAGAAAAAAATGAAACCGGTTCGATCTTGAATTTAAAAACCGAATCAAACCGTAATACCGGTTTTGACCACTTGGAGTCACACTTGCGTATTTTTTACATTTTATTTTTCCAATGTGTGCTTCAAGTGTAACGTTATACTCAGTCAAAATCAAAATAATTAGATGGAGCTGTACAGAACTTTTTCAGTGAAATTCAGTGGCTCCTCAGTATTCAGTACTTTCTAATGGTCATCGGTAATGTCACTAGTTCAGTCGATGGCAGCTAGTAATCTTTTTCTAACCCTGTTCACAAAACCCTGAAGGAATATGCTGAAGTAAAAAAAAACACTGATATCGGACATCGCTTACTCACTGTAAAGACGCTGCCACAGACCTAACTAGTGACATTGCCGATGACCAGTAAAAAGTACTGAATTCAGAGGAGCCACCGAATTTAAATTGCATTTCATGTGCCCGTGAATGCTGTAGATAATTTTCCGGATATAGCTAGCCAGCTTTAAATGAACCTGGAGTGTTTAATATTAATAATTCTCCTCGCGGGTATGTCATCATTTTATGAATCCAAGTATTCTGAACTATTAAGCCATATGAAGCTGAAGTTTAAGTTCTGAACAGCTCTATCTAATTATTTTGATTTTGACTGAATATAACATTACACTTGAAGCCCACGAGCTTAAACGTGTAGGTTCGCCAGCTAAAAACATTCACACGTACTGATTGGGGGAAAAAATGACTCAATCGTAACTAACGTTATTATTTACGACGCCGAAGAAACGCTAGAAATTAGCGAGTGCATTTACTGATGATCTTGGGCTAACTCAGGGTTAACTGCTGAAGATTAATATGATGAGCTAAAACAAATAAACTGATAAAGAGCTGACGGTTTGGTAAATGTTTTTCATTGTATAGTTTGGTGGGATTAGTATTTGTTCGGAGGTGCTTTTCAAAGCATAAAAGCTCGCAATTGCGAGTGGGCGTCTCACGTAGCAATGTTTTGATATTATTCAAGAACTCACTAGAGTGGGCATGCGTGTATGCAAATGAGGACAAAAAGTTTGTAGGAAAAAACCTTTCGCCCCCGGCCCCACCCCCCGACCCCACAATCACTTGAAACCTGATCTCCTGTTATTTGTTGTTGCGCTCGCCTCAGACACATTCAGTTAATACACAGGAAAAAAGTAATAAATATAATACATATGGATTTAATGCCATCGGAAAATACACATGACGCCGTCAGCAGCAAGTTTTTGAGCTATATTTTAACATTTTGGACATGTTTTGGTCACTTCATTTTATAATAATAATTTTTTGTTATTTTTTTAATAATGGCAGACTGGTTCCGACGGTTCATATAAAATGAACCAGTTCAATCAAGTAAACCGGATCGAACTGGTTAAACCAGAAATCGGCCCAAGCTTAGTGGCAACCACCCACCCTTCGACTTTGACGGCCTACCCTACCCCTGGGGGGTGAGGTACCCTCATCGTTTTTTCATGAAAATGAGCGCAAAGGATGAATACACAATTACCTAGAAAGATTAGATCATATTTGTTAATGTTTTTGTGCAACAGGAAAAAATCTGTGAGTGGGAGGTGTTAACCAACCCCCCTCGGTTGAACGAGGGTTAAGTTTGACACTCAAAAATTTCTCATAGAATACCAAGATTTGGCTTTTTCAGACTCATCCCAATTTAATGGCAAGGCAAAACTCATATTTTCCATTATATCACTTAGTCTTGAAAATGTAAACTCTCCAATTCGGTGTCCACTTGAATTCAAGCAAATACCTGGTGCTAGCAAGGTACTTACATTCATTTTCCCAGTGTCATAAGTTGAAAAAATAGTCAAACTACGGAAAAAAAAACCAGCGACATGGAAAAAAAGTTTGACATCAGAGTACAGGAGTCTGTCTCAGTAGATGGTTTATTAGCTGCCTACCTGACTAGATAGCACTGGCTAACTAAAATAATGCCATCTGTTTTACTTCAGGTGTTCTACCACAACACATTGATCGAGGTGGCAAAACTAGAAATCTAATCTTAGGCAGTTTTATCTTCACCTCATCTCCTTCTCAGCTTTCTTTTTTGTTCCCATTTTTTGAATTTGTTCTTTGATGCTTGCATTATCAGTTGGCCTAACGGATACTACTTGAGTATAAAACCTAGACGGATTAAAAATCTTGAACATGTTACTTCTCCCAACTGAGATTTGTTTGGCCTTGGCGCTGTTCATAATGACAGAAATTCACGAACAAGCAGCTAATGCAAAGTGATTTATCACTTTTTGAGAACCATGTTGAGACCAGGAAAGGTAAGTATTCTTTTACTATAGACAGAAACAGCGATCGTTTCACCAGAGTCATCTGTTTACTGGTCAATGGGTCCCCATCACACAAGTGCCAGGGTGCAACTGCACAGCACGTGTTTCCACCACTGATTGTGAAGTACTTAAATATCGACTGATGTTCGAAACGTACTCATTGGCCGCAACCTTCACTTACCACTGCAAATCACCTCTGCCCACTACCGAAATCAGCTCAGTTATAGTGCAGTGGAAATTTAAACCAATTTAGTATACATATGGCTACGTTTGCTAGCCAGTTCGTAATCCACCTAATTAAGCACCTGTAGCCGAAGTGTGATATGGTTTTCTTGAAACAATGTCAGTTAAGCACAATGACAGTTAAGCGACTACTGCCTAAATAAACATTTCAGACTGGCCTAAACAGCAAACCGCTGAGGTACCAACATTACATTGACTGAATCATGTCAGATTTACAATTCCACACTCTTTCATTTTTATGACTTACCTATCCGATCGGCAGATTAACCGAATATATGACTATAATATGAATAAATGAATATAGTTATAGTCAACAAACAGTACTTTTACAAAAGTCTGAGGACATAGCTACAAGAGCGAACTACAAACGATCCAACCCACTGAAGCAGTTCATCAGAGGTATTATATGGAGATGCCGGGATGTTCCGCAGCTACTACTGTACATACAGAAGTGACTAGCTCCGGTGGCATGCTCTTGTTCCGTACTTTCAGTCGACTGAGCAGGTAGTGGCATGGGGTCACTCACTTGGGCTTTCTGAATGTTTGCATCAATGTCTCAGACCAAGGGCGCCAAGATTTGATCTTGGCAGAGAATGTGTTTTGGGTACCTCACCAGAGCCTCGCTCTCATAGAGCTGCATGTCCACCATAGCATTCGAAGAGCTTAGGTTATACAGAAGGATGAGAACGAATATTGAGAAGAGTTCGACCCCCTCATTTTTCAAGAGTTCAGCCTCTTGGATGCAAGAGAGTACTACAGGTTTTCCAGTTTTCATGCAGGAAATACCTCCCAATGCCTCCACTCTGACATTCCATTGGATAAACCCTTGCTGCTGCACTTCAAGGACATACTCCCATATCCCTTCTGTCTCAAAGTGTGCCAATGGGTAGATACAGACTTTATGGAGATGGTGTGCCTGGCATCAGTTTGATAGTGGAGTCCTTATCGCTGAAAAGAGAGGCAGGTGGATTGACTTTTTGAGAAGACTGCAGCCAAATTCAGGTAGACTGGACAGATGGCTAGAGAGAGGTTGCAGACTGTCCATAGCAGCTGTAGCACAAAGCAGCTGTCCTGTCTCCTAACACTGAGGCGAACAAGCAGTGATTTCTTGGGCAGTCCAGCTGGTTGTGGGGTTGCGCCCAGATAACAACTAGAGATCAAGGACCAAGAAAAATCTTGAAATTCATGTATCATGATATTTTAAGTCCACCACACTGAGTAGGACAAGATAAATGGTCAACTATGACATCCTGTCTTACTGAAGTAGTAATATGAGTGGGGATACAGTACAACATGTGTGGTTGAGCCTCACAAATGTGGCAATAGCTATAAGAAAATAGTTAAAATGTTAAAATACTTATTTTGACTATATCAGGCTGATCGGTAAAAGCTATATGGCCCATGGAAATCTCAGTAATCTGCCTGAAGGGGGACATATGCTTAAGTTAACTGTGTGCCACGTAAGGAGGATGCCCCAATAGTTGACTGAAATTCCAACACGACAAAATGTTAAATTAAATAGAGTTAGAGTTAAATCAACTCTATCCAGAGTCTACTTGGATCTACTCGGGCAAGAGTGCACTCAAATACATTCTTTAAGAGCTGGATACACTGAGTAAGAGTTGAATCAACAGTGAACATTTTACTTTGAAGGATCACAGTTGGTGAATAGCAGACACTAATTATGTCTCGAGTCAGAAAGTCTCAAAAACTATGATAAGAGGGCCATTGCTCAACTACACAGTAAAAATCATAGTGTCAATTTTACTCTTTAAGAGTTGAATTTTACTCTCTGTCAGATAACATTTGGTCCCACTCAAAATCAGTGTAAATTTTACTCTACAGCCAGTGTAAGATTTTTATAGTTAATTTTACTCTATTTTGTGTCAAAATTAACAATGAAGTGTGTAAAAATATTTGACACTATAGGGAATCATCACCCTGCAGAGTAGATTTCGACCTTGTGTGGGAGTGGGAATTGACTCTCACTTTTGACACTTCCATTTAGACGATTTCACTCT
Source organism: Gymnothorax reevesii (assembly GCA_029721435.1). Taxonomy (NCBI): domain Eukaryota; kingdom Metazoa; phylum Chordata; class Actinopteri; order Anguilliformes; family Muraenidae; genus Gymnothorax; species Gymnothorax reevesii. The sequence continues at coordinate 87,398,898 of CM056577.1, read as the reverse complement.
GCATAGTGCTATAAGTACTCTATCCAGAGGAAAATGGGTTTACTCTGGAATATTGACACTCCATTTTTTACTGTGTACAAGATGGTTGTCAGAAAAAAAACCTTTTTTATTATTAAAAAACAAACTCATGCAACTTTCGTTTGCCAAATGCTACAGGAATACCCAATGGGACTACACTATGTAAGATGGATATACAGCTCTGTGGCAATCAAGATCAGTGGCGAGTTAGTCGAAAAATCCAAGTTCGCCATTTCCTAAAATAATTTCATACCCACTGTGAAATGTGGTGGCAGATCTTAGATGTTGTGGGGCTATTTTTCCTCCGAAGGCCCTGATCAACTTGTTTGAACTCTTGAAGTAATGGTTTGACCATGGTCATCCCTGTCTCCTGACCTAAAAAAAAAGTAAATCTGTGGGACAGGGTTAGGATGACATTCCATAAACGTAGACCTGAGAATTTTAAGGGTCTTGATAATTCTGCTGGGAAGAATGTTCTCATCCCTTGCCATGTCTTCCCCGACCCAAGTAAAAACTCAGAAAAAAACTCTTTTTGACGAAGGATGGCTGCACAAAGTATTAAAGGAAACTGATCCAATAATTTTGGCGCATATGAGAGTGATAGTTCTCACACAAATAAAAATCATGTAGTGATAAAGCATGTCCTGGTGTCAATCATTCATTTTAATTGTATTGTTATCCTTTTTTTAGAATAACATGGTTCCTCTTGGGGGTAAACTTCACTTCTCAACGTTTTTGCAATGAAAAAAAGTTTACTCGGAATTCTGGGCAAATGTATGGCCATATGTATAGTGATATTTATTTACACAACATTTTGCCGCATTATTTAAAATGATGTATTTATAATAGATTAAAAACTTTGCATTTTTTTATCGAGCATTTGTGTATAGAGATTAAAAATATTGAAAGCATAACAGAATGGTTTGTGCAACTGCTACGTTAGAAACTACACCCACAGCTTTCAGTAATTGAACTCAATATTGAAGTTATGGGTTTAATCTTGAATAGTGCATCTACTGTCTTTTAAAATGCTATAAAGATAAAAGTTTTGAATATCAATTTATGGACACATTGATTTATTCATGAGCTTTTTTTCCGAGACAGTGGTATAGGTAACTGTGGTCTAATGTAAAAGGGATGAGCCATCTGTGGAACTATCTGCTCTCATCCCCGCAATGAGTGTGTGTGTGTGTGTATGCATGCGCGTGTGCACGCATGTGCGTGTGTGTGCGCGTGTATGCGCATATGTGTGTCTGAATGTGTGTGTATTTGTTTGTGTGTGTGTGTTAGTGCGTGTGCACGGCCACATGCATGCATTTGTGCCTGTGTGTGCATGTTTGTATGCCACAGTGTGTGAGAAGCTTGTGTGAGTGCTTGAGTATGGAGAAGAGCAATGGGCCTGTGTATGCATGTGTGTGAGAGTATGTGTGCATGCACGTGCATGTTTATGAGAATAGCAGTGTGCTCGTGTGCATGCTTTTCTGAGTACGTGTATGGGCATGTTTTGCATGGCTTAGAATGAACAGTATTTCATGCGTCTTGAACCGTTTTCACACTGGACGCAAAACAAATTTTTCGTATGACAGGTTAGTGTTAGTGCGTTTATGCTGCCACGTGCCTGCATGTGTGCCTGTGTGTGTGTGTGTTTCTGTGTTTGCATTTTTGTATGCCGCAGTGTGTGAGAAGCTTGTGTGAGTGCTTGAGTATGCAGACGAGCAATGGGCCTGTGTATGCATGTGTGAGAGTGTGTGAGTGCATGCACATGCATGTTCATGAGAATAGAAGTGTGCTCGTGTGCATGCTTTTCCGAGTACGTGTATAGGCATGTTTTGCATGGCGTCTTTGCATTGACTTTGAAGGGATTACCAAGGGATTCTTAAGATTGTGTATAAAGCGCTTTTATTAAAACATTTGCCCTGACTCATTGGCCGCTAATTTTCATGAGATGATTGTTGCAAGTCAAGCGTTTCTGAAATAAGATCCGTTAGTTTGGCACATGCTTTACCTCCTAAAAGATCACACTGGTACGCACTATATTGTCTCCTCACATATTCTACCATACAGAAAACTAATTACACCATCACTGGCAGAAACACTGTTGTGTGCCCCATGGAATTTAATAACTGTTTTCTATACGCACTGAACGTAAGCATGTTCTACAATGTTGAAATGCCATGGCATTAAGCCTCCAGAAGGAATGCGTATAAAGGGTTTGATAGCAAATGTGTATGTAATTTACAGAGTGCTCTCTTGGATAGTGTCCACATACTAGCGGGCTGACACAATACAAAACACTGCTGGTTTTATTTAATAACAGCCATTGAGAACTTTGCAGTATTACTATAATCAGGATTCTTGTGATGGCCTAAACACTCAAATGAGACACCTCCCGATGACAAAAGCCTTCTACTCTGTATCCAACATTTGTCTTTTATATGATTCATGCACTTCTAATACATTAATTTATTTTGTTAACTAGGGAACTGACATGCAATACAATCCCTTTTTATGCGCTGTAATTTAGAATTATTGTGTACTGCAGATAAAGTAGCTGATGCACAGTCAATTGTGTCTTCGGAGCTCTCACATTCCTTCTTTAGGAAATGAAATGGGTGTTTGTGCAAGCAATAGCGAAGTCTAGAATTGATTGATGTACTTTGATATTAAGTTATGTAATCAAATCAGCCAAATTAGATGAATATATAATTTTTTTAAAATATAGTTTGTCATGCCATCTGTACTTCATTTTTAGGTGCCCTCAAAGTGAATCTGTCATGCATTTCCAAGCGCTCGAATTACAAAATCTTTCAAATGGTTATGCTGAAGATATTGAAAAGACAACAAAAGAATATCACAAAGGTAATTCAGAATGATAGAATTTTAATTGAAGCACTGATTACTAAAACCCCACAAGTCAAGTCAAGTCAAGTGTGACTTAATAGGTTTTAGTAATAGGTGCTTCAATTTTAAAATTAAGCGGCCAAGCTTCAATCACATAACCGCAGCACAGTGAGACTATTTGCAATGGCATCACAGCGAGAGCTCTGTGGCAATACAAACTATTGGTGACGATGACAGTTAGCTCGAGCGGCAAAGAAAGTTTGGTTTTGTCAGTGTCAGAGAGTTCGTATGAAATAGATAATTCAGACACCAATGGAAACGCGAGCATGGAGGAAACGGAGGGAGCCTTATTCCGCCAAACGCGAAATGAATAATTTGTGCGGCCAGATTATATGCAATGTCAAAACAAGGACGTTAATACAAACGAGAAGGCGCGCACTTGCGTCTATTTGCATCTTTCCATTGACTTTGAATGTAATCTAGTTGCGCGCAAAATTTGTTTTGCGTTCAGTTAACAATGCAGCCATATGCATCAGAAGCTGATGATGAAAACGTTGAGAGTGACAGTAATTAAGGCACCATTGGCCCTAGCCAGCCTTCTGGCATAGCTGTCGACTCGATGCAACTGAACAATGTTGAATGGTATGTTTAAAAGTGGCATCTCTGTCATCTTGATTGCCATTTTTTCCTTTAGAACTAACGTTACATATTTTGTGGTTGAATGTGAGCACGCCACATGGCCATGAAAGCTGCAATGGAAAGAAGTTATTTTGGAGTTTTGTAAACACACACACCTCCGGTATACCGGTGTTGCTGGGATTTGTCCAGGGCAAATACTGAACAACTGAATTCAACTCAGCTAAATGATAAATAGATATTCTGACCGAATTTCCGCTTCACAAGTGAAAATCACGCACCTCCGAGGTATTTTGTACATTCTTTTGTTTACATTCACTCAAGTGGGAGGCAAGGGGAGCCTGACTAGCTTGCACGTCACTTCCGCTTTCTCCGATGGCCAGCACTGTTGTTTGGGGAATATTGGGCGATAAAATTTTAATTTGCTATCAGTGCTTAAATGTTGCATTTTCTGTCATTCTTCTTGCCTTTTGACAATCAAGAGTGAATAAACTGTTATTTATCTTACAGCTGGAAATAGGATGGCAGATTCACTTTAAGGTATAGATCTAATTAAATAATATGTACATACAATGTAACAATGGAAGTACCTGTTCATAAAGAATAAGAGATCTATTCACCCTACAACAGTAATTTGCATCCCTCTCTCCTCACTGAAGACAATATTACTGACCTAAATTCCAAACACTACTGCTTGACCTCACTAATCCTTTAATGGTCGAGAGTTTTTCTCCCTTTGACAGAATACAATCGCAAATTTCGCGCTTTTTGACAGCCTGCACTTCTGCAAGACGCCCGTGAGGTGAACCTTGGACTTGGGCTACACTGCATCCTACTAACGTAAGTTAATGACCATGATGGCTTCCCCTTGTTTGCCAACCTCTTTTCCTATCTTGTGCTCTGAATGTAATATGTTTTGTTACGACTCCTCAGCGCTTAGCGGCACTTTCATTTGCAAGAAATATATCTCATATGCTAGCTTAGCTGAAAAGCTTTTACAGCTGGAAGCTCGCATTGAAACGCTGCAGAACATTAGGTCAAATGAGGAGTTCATTGATTCTTTCTTGGTCCAGCTTGAAACTAGTATTAATGTTAGTTCTCTTTCTGTCTCCCGTTCATTACCTGCTGCAGCAGCTTCTTCACTGCGTGATGTGTTTGTAACAGTTCGAGGTAAACGTAGGGGAAAGAAACTTGAGCAGCCACCCAGTCCCTCTCCCGTTAAACTGTTTTATTCATTCGCTCCCCTCGAAGAATTAGAGCCAGATGAACGAGTACCGGAAAAGTCACTAATTATCGGGGATTCCGTTATTAATCCCATTGTTGAGATGTAAGGGTGTTTAAACCGACTACCACAGTGAACTGTATTCCTGGCGCACGTGTGACTGATATCGAGGCGAATCTGAAATTACTCGATCAGGGCAAACGCAAGTTCTCCAAAATTATTATCACGAAGAGCAGTTTTAAGTCGGCCTGCGCCCAAGCTCTAAAGATGTCATGGCTAGTGACTTCCTCTGGTCCGTACCCGATCCGATGTAGTGATGAAATGTACAGTAGATTAGACTCGCTCAATCGCTGGTGGTCTGACTGGTGCGCAGATAATAACGTTGGTTTCGTGGACAGTTAACATAACATAACATGAAAAGATGGAAACACAGCTCTGTGGCAATCAAGATCAGTGGCGAGTTAGTCGTAAAATCCAAGTTCGCCATTTCCTAAAATAATTTCATACCCACTGTGAAATGTGGTGGCAGATCCTAAATGTTGTGGGCCTGTTTTTCCTCCGAAGGCCCTGATCAACTTGTTTGAACTCTTGAAGTAATGGATTACATAGAGCACCAGACAGTATTAAAAGAAAACCTGGCAGTTTCTTCCTCTAAGTTTAAACCTGGCCATGGTTGGATCTTTTAACTGGATAACATAACATAACATAACATAACAACATGAATGGCAAGAACAGGCCTTACAGCCCAACTACGCTCGCCAGTTTCTTTATACTACTGTGAATATATCCCTTCAAATACTCAGTGACTTAATGGTATCTAGCTTTAAGTCAAGCCTGCTCTTGAAAACCCCCAAGGTCTCTGCCACAATAATATAGTCAGGCAAGCTATTCCACGTTGAAATTACTCTTTGGGTGAAGAAATATTTCCGAATATCAGTGCTAAATTTACTTTTGGTCAACTTCCATTTGTGACCCCGAGTTCTACTCACAACACTTGGTCGAAGGAATCCTACATGATTCACTTTGTTAATCCCTTTTACATACTTAAAGACCTTAATCAAATCACCCCTGAGTCTCCTTTTCCTAAGACTAAAAAGATTAAGGATCTTCAGCCTCTTCTCATAGCTTTCATCTTTCATACCTGGAGTTAGCTTAGTGGCTCCTCTCTGAACTTTCTCTAGAGCCTCTATATCTTTCTTAAAGTATGGTCCCCAGAACTGTACACAGTACTCCAGATGTGGTCTGACGAATGTGTCGTACAAAAGAAGCATCACCACTTTAGATTTGTACTCAATACTTTTGGCAATGTATCCCAGCATCCGATTGGCTTTTTTAACTGCTATGGCACAATGGCTAAAGCCTGTGAGGGTTTGGTCAACACTCACTCCCAGATCATTCTTGTGTACAGCACATTCCAGTTTTAAACCTTCCATGAAGTAATCCCATCCAATGTTTTTATTACCTACATGTACAACTTTACATTTTGCTACATTAAATTTCATTTTCCACATTTCTGCCCAATTCTGGATTCTATGCAAATCATCCTGAATCACTTTAGTGGACCCTAAACTATTTGCCAAACCCCCCAATTTAGTATCATCTGCAAATTTAACCAGTCTGCTCTCAATATTACTATCAAGGTCATTAATGTAGATGAGGAACAGCAGGGGCCCCAACACCGATCCCTGGGGGACGCCACTCCCCACCATACCTAGCTCAGATGAGATACCACTGACTACCACTCTTTGTGTTCTGTCCTGTAACCAGTTTAGAATCCACTCCAGAATGCCTCCTGTAACTCCAATGGAGCTCAATTTAAAAATTAGCCTCTTATGCGGTACTGTATCGAATGCTTTCTGAAAATCCAAGCATATGATGTCATTAGCCCTGCTCTGGTCATAAGTCCTGGTGGCCTCTTCAAAAAATTCCAGAAGGTTTGTCAGACATGACCTTCCCTTACGAAAACCATGTTGGCTATCCCTCAAGATACTGTTCCGTTCAAGAAAAAAGTCCAGCTCATCTTTTATGATAGATTCCAATATTTTGCACGCAATGAAAGTTAAACTGACTGGCCTGTACTTTCCTGGCTCGGTACGGTCCCCTTTCTCATATATTGCTGTAATATTGCCCTGTTTCCAATAATTTGGTATTTCTTCAGTTTTTAAAGACCGCCTGAAGATGGTGGATAACGGCTTAAAGATGATCTCACCAACTTCCCTGAGCATTCTAGGATATAAGCCATCAGGACCCGCCGCCTTATATGCCTTTAGATAAACCAACTTGTCTAATACTTTGTTATCCTGGACCTCTATTTCAGCTAAATAATCTTGAGCAAATCTGGCCAAATAAAGACCCTATTTGAGGTAAAATTCTCATTAAAGTAACTGTTTAAGGCATCCCCAATATCCTTGTTATCAAATAGCAGCGATCCGTTTTTATTCTTTATGCACTTTACGTGCTCTTTAACTTTCCTTTTTCTGCTACAGTACTGAAAGAAGCGCTAAGGGTTAGTTATTGCCCCCTCTGCAATTTGTCTTTCATACAGTCTTCTAGCACTCTTCAGCTCTTTTTTGACCACAGCCGGCATTTTACAGTATTCAGCCTTAGTATTCTCATTGCTATCCTTTATGTAAATCTTATAAAGATTCCTCTTTTCCCTCAAAATCCTACTAATACTTTTGGTCATCCACTGAGGATTCTGCTTTTTCAGCTTACTTTTGGACACCTTTGGAATGAATCTGCATTGTGATTCAATCTTTCCCACACCTCATTTACGGACTCACAGTCCAGGATTGTCTCCCATTTTATTTCACTTAGATATGTGTGCATCCTGTCAAAGTTTGCTCGCCTAAAATTGAACATTTTTGTTTTTGAATACACCTTTTTAACTTCCCATGAAACATCAAAATTAACAGCAGAGTAATCACTTGTCCCAGGTGGCTCCAGTACCTCAACATTGCTAATTCTATCAGGGTCATTACAGAGCACTAAATGAAAAATTGCCTTCTCTCTAGTAGGTTTATTAACATACTGCACCAAGAAATTATCATTTATAACATCTAGAAATTCTTCCTCCCCCCTACCCTGTCCTTTCACTATTTCCCAATTGATACCAGGATAATTTAAGTCTCCCATAATAATAGTCCCTCCACCTCTACAAGCTTGCGTAATCCTCTTAAAAAGCATGTCATTGACTGTACTGTCTAAAGCTGGTGGTCGATAGCATACACCTATGTTTAAACCTGTCTCGTGTTTGCCAATGAGCCTGACCCAGATATCTTCACAGGGCAAGGAATGTTCAATTTCAGGAATTTCCTATACATTTACATTCCTGTACAATTGGCAAGCTTTCCAACGAAGACCTGGGCCCGGTTGCTCAAAGCTTCGTTAACTTTAACCGGTGATTAAGTCTAAACCACAGTATCCATATCTCTGAATGAAAGCACAGATGTTTGTATGTTTTTGATGCATTTTGTAGGTTTCCCCTTGATTATTTTAAGTAGTGGAAAGCATTTGCGAGAATCTTATTTAAAGGGTGGTCATTATGTCAGGTGTTTAGTGCAAACCAGCCGTTAAATTAACGGAGCTTTGAACAACCGGGCCCTGGTCTTTTGAGGAGGGCCGGTGTTCACCCATCTCGAGAGGGCACGACACTTCTGCCTACGACTTAAATTACTGTAGTTGACTGCCAAGAGTTAAATCTAAATTCCTGACATTCAGCTTTGATAAACCGTTGATTAGGTCAAACCCTACAGAGATTGAGTCTGTTCCTCGAATTCCAATTAAATTAAGAAAGAGGAATCGCGGAGTACATCACAAAAACTTGATTTGCATTAACACCAACTGTATCAATCCACCTATAAATAAATATTCTCTCAAAATTAGTCTATTAAATATTAGATCCTTGAACTCTAAAGCAGCTCTTGTGAATGAATTAATCTCTGATTGTTATCTTGATATACTGTGTCTCACAGAAACATGGCTGAGACCAGATGAAAACTTGTCTTTGAATAAAGCCTCTTTACCTGATTTTATATACACTCAAAACTCCCGCCTGGGCCGGAGAGGTGGGGGTGTTGCAGCTATTTATAGTGACTCAATTCACTCAGTGCCAAAACTACAGTATAAATTTGATACATTTGAGGTTTTAGCGATTAATTTTTTAGTGCTGGATACAGGAGCGAGCCCTGCCCCTGATCAGCCTTTAGCTGTGGTGACAATCTACAGGCCCCCTGGCCTTAACTCTGCCTTTATTAAAGATTGTTCAGAATTCCTTTCAGACTTAGTTTTAAGCTATGATAGAATAGTAATATTGGGCAACTTTAACCTGCACTTTGAGAGGGCAGATGATTCTTGAACATCCGCATTCACTAACATTTTGGAGTCAGTAGGCTTCGCTCAGAGTGTTGTTGGCCCAACTCATTTTCATGGTCAAACTTAAGACCTGATCTTAAGCTTTGGCATTAACATTGGGCAGGTTAGGATTCATTCACATAATCCCAGTTTGTCTGACCTTTTTCTCATCATATTCTGCTTACAATTGACCCACCCTGCATTGCTAGAAACTAGGATGTACATTGGTCGGACTTTTACTGCAACAACTTCTACAAAATTTACTGAGGTTTTCCCATCTTATTTTGAGCATCCAGTCAACGCCCTCTGTATTGACGATACTGCAGAAAAGTTTGCTGACGCTCTCCGTTGTACCCTTAATGTAGTCGCTCAACTGAAATATAAAAAGATTACTCAGAAGAAGAGGCCAGCCCCATGGTATACTGGCCAGACAAGGACACTAAAGCAAAAATCTCTTCAACTAGAACGCAAGTGGCGCTCCACTAAACTCCAGGTATTCCATTGTCCTTGGAAAGAGAGCCTTGTTGCATATAAGCATGCTCTCTCTTGTGCAGGGTCCTGTTACTTTTCAAATCTCATGCAGGAAAATAAAAATAATTCTCGATTTTTGTTCAAAACCGTGGCTAACAATCTTACTGCAAGTAACCCTCAAATTCCAGTCTCTTGCAGCAGTGATGATTTTTTAAATTTCTTTAATGACAAAATTATTGGAATTCGAGAGAAGATCACTGCTTCCTTACCAGTTTGCGACGGCGTTTCTCATGATATGGAGTCTTCCACATTACGCAAAAACCAGTTTAAATCCCTTTCTCCTATATCCTTGAGTGAACAAGCCAAATTAGTTGTTACATCCAAATCATCTGCTTGTATCTTGGATTCCATTCCCACAAAGCTAATGAAAGAACTCCTGCCCATTCTTAGCGGCCCAATTCTTCACATAATTAATTCTTCTCTGATTTCAGGTATTGTTCCCACTTCATTTAAGATGGCAGAAATCAAGCCGCTGCTTAAAAAAACCGATTTGGATCCCACAGTCCTAGCCAATTATAGGTCAATCTCAAACCTCACATTTTGATCTAAGATCCTTGAAAAATGTGTTGCCCAACAGCTCTCTTCTTTCCTGCAAATTAATGAGGTATTCGACAGTTTTCAGTCTGCCTATAGAAAGCATCACAACACTGAAACAGCCCTCGCTATTGTAGTTTATGATCTGCTTCTCTCTATGGATAAAGGCCGCATCTCTGTTCTCGTCCTTCTCGCTTTAAGTGCTGCCTTTGATACTGTAGACCACCATATTCTTCTTCGTAGGTTGGAAAAATTAGTTGGTATTTCTGGACTTGCCCTTTCATGGTTTAAGTCTTATCTGTCTGATAGATCTCAGTTTGTCTGGGTAAATAACAAGTTTTCAGGGTATTCCAAGGTTAACTTTGGAATACCTCAAGGATCTGTTCTAGGCCCCTTGCTTTTTTCTCTATACATGCTACCCCTTGGATATATCATAAGTAGACTTGATGTTAAATACCATTGTTATGATGACGACACACACCTTTATATATCCTTTAAACCGGGTGAAAATGATCCAGTTACTAGATTAGAAAGTGTCTTAAAGCTGTTAAAGCTTGGATGACGCAAAATTTTCTTTCAATAAACCCAGATAAGACTGAAATATTGGTACTGGGTCCCAAATCTCTTAGAGACTCATTCATTAAGTTTTCTCTTAACTTAGATGGCCTCTCTGTTTCTGCCAGAGCTGTTGTTAAAAACCTTGGGGTGACTCTTGATTCAGAACTCTCTTTCCAGTCTCACATCAACAATATCATTCAAGTGGCTTTTTTCCATCTTCGAAACATATCTAAACTTAGAACAATAGCGCCACGGGCCATGTAGCTCACCTGGCCACTCAAGGGTGTGTACGAAGCAGTTTAACTCAAACGAGATATGTGATGTATCTTGCCACGTACTAAATACATAGCAAATTTCAGCTGAATATGTGCATAAATAGCTTTCAGATGGCCAATTATGTGATTTTTGGCCATGTTTGAAATCGGATTGGAACGGCTTGAACACACTTTGGTGTCCTTATGGGTAGGAAGGTACCTGTCAAGTTTCAGCTTTATAGGCCCAGTGGTTTCGGAGGAGAAGATGTTTACGGACGACGAACGACGACAACGACGAACGACGGACAAACAGGCCATTACATAAGCTCATCTGACTTCGTCAGGTGAGCTAAAAATGTTGTCCCTTCAAGATGCTAAAAAATTGGTTCACACATTTGTGTCCTCTTGGCTGGACTATTGCAATGTCTTACTGTATGGTTACACTAGCTTGGCCCTGAAACGTCTTCAATTAGTGCAGAATGCTGCAGCTAGGGTTCTGACTAGGACTAAGAAATATGATCACATTAGCCCGGTGCTCAAAAATCTTCATTGGCTGCCTGTAAAAATTCAGAATTGAGTACAAAATACTATTACTAACTTACAAAGCTTTAAATGACTTGGCCCCGGAATAATCTTACAGTCTTTACATTCCTTACTCCCCGCTAAGATTACTTCATTCTTCATTCTCTTACAAAGCGCCAATTTTATAGAACAATCACCCAAGACAAATTCGGGCTTCAGACACACTCTCTATCTTCAAAAGTAGGCTGAAAACTTATCGTTTTAGTCAAGCCTATTAGTTCATGATTAGTTATGTGTTGGCTCTGGTGGAACTGACTACAACCTTGTTTTATGATATGTTCATGACATTGATAGCCAGTGTTATGTAAATCCATGTGGAACCGGTGGCACTGAGCATGCATTAACGGTGCCAGTGGGGATTGCTACATCCTTAGTCACCGGGGAGGTCCACATGGTACAAGTGTTTAGAATATCTAAAATGATCTTCCAGCCTGGAATATATAGGGCCTCTGTGCTGCAGGAAGTGGATGGAGGGGTGTTGACTGTTTTCTGACCAGTCAGCTCCTAAATTCTCACTTGGCACATGACAGAGGACTGTATTTTTATTAATACGCAGTAGTTTTATCCTGTGCCTCACACAACTTTTTTCTGTCTCTTTTTCGAGGATCTTTCTCTCCACAACCCTGAGTCCTGGATCATCCGAGCCCTGTCCCTCACCATGAGCGCTGGCTGCTGCTGTCCTGATGCGGTTCTGATCCAGTTCTGCACCATCGTCAGCATGCCACTTCCTCGAGCAACTGATGCCACTTTTTAGATGGACTTTTATGGAACTGTATTGTCATTAACCTATTTGCTTTATCTTGTTATTAACTAGCTAGCCTGCGGAGGATGGGCTACCCCACTATAGTCGGGTTCCTCCTGAGATTTCTTCCCACTGGGGAGTTTTTTCTCACCACTGTTTGAGGATTTTTCTCCTTACGGGGAGTTTTTTTGCATCATTTGCTGTGGTGGGGAATAGGCTGGGCACTGCCCTTTCAGTAACTCATCTCTGACTGTAAAGCATCTTTGTGACAGTTTATCTGTGAAAAGCGCTATACAAATAAATTGAAATTGAAATTGAAATGGTGGGATTAGACCCTCAGACAATTTAAAAGATTTACTGCCCCAATTCTGAAAAGGTTGGTGCATTGTGGAAAACGCAAATAGGAAAAAAGTAGTGATTTGAAAAGTTTGTTCACCCTGTACAAACTTAAAACACAACACATTATTTGATGCTTAAACTTATTTAAAAAAAAGGTTATTGCCAAAATGAACTGATGTAAAATCTGATGACTGCAACAAATTCCCAAAAAAGTCAGCATGGAGATCATTTGGATCTAATAATAATGAGACAAGCTGCATTACGTGGGTTATGCCAAACAGGGCAGCTAAATGTGGTAGCCTCCAAAAAAGGCCAAGTCTTTGCAGTATCAAGATACATTGGAGCTATCAAATTAGCCAACCAATGTGTAAGCTTGTAATCCAAAACTTAAACCTAATAAACCCAAATACCCCTAGTGTGAATGCAGGTGCAATGGGATTTAAATAAGTAAATAAATGTAATAATTTACAAACATAAAATAACCAAAACACATGAAAGGATTCTGAATGAAACTATTTGAGTCATCCATTGTGATAACCAAGTTGTTGTTCAGGTCAAAATATCCAGTTACAGCCTTAGTAAAAACACTTCAGCAGTGGTGTTCACTCACCTGTATTTATTGCCGGTGGCTGCCTCGTCCTACAGCATGCCCAGGTAAATGATCTGGAATCATAGCAATCCACAAAAATTGATAAAGAAAAATCATCAAGCCATTGGACTTAAAGAAAAACAAGTTGAAATTTTTTAAACAGCTTTTCTTTTTCGCTATTTTATTGTAACTGATATACGCATTACAAATTGATTGGAAGATCTAAGCATTACATTTCTCGCAAAGAGAATTTCTCCTGCATCCCTGAGTTTCGATGGTTGTCACTGTCATTGTCACTGAAATAACCTCGCAACATAATTGGTGAATTTTGTGAAAAATACTGGCTTGTTTGTTGAGTATTTTTGACTGAAAGCGGCGCAAGCCAATCCTATTTTTCCCCAGAGTCTGTGAACTTCCTTCTCATTTGAGCTTGGGCTTTACTCAATGAAAGGTACATGTATCAGCCATTTTTTCCATCAACGCCTTAGAGATTCCTGTTTTCAGCTGCATATTACACATTACATTTGATTACGCTTACATTTTTTGAGGGACAGAGTTGCACTGTTGATATGGACCTGTGATAGCTTTTTCTCTGTATGGCTATATTATTTCAAATTTATTTCTCTTCTTAAGGCCCATTCACACCAAGTGCGGATTTCCATTGGAGCTAATTCCATGGGCTCTAATGTAAGCTTGCACACCAAGGCGGAATTTCCGTGCAGCAGAAAAAACTTCCGCTCAGACTTAAGCTTCTGCGAAAATCCGCCAGCGAAATTGAACTTTTAGCCGATGAAATGATTTGTTTTTATTGAGGTCACAGCATTTGAGCCATTTGATTAGCTAGATAGCTTGTATTTAGTTCATACAGAAATTCAGCGAGACATCTTATAGCTATGTACGCAGTTAGTTTACTTTATCCAATTAGTTAGAGATCTACCAAAAAAGTTTTTCTTTCGATTAACGTTTTCACATGTTGAATATTTGTGCACCAAATCACGAAGCTGTGCGTCACTGAGGTGCAAATTATGACAAAGCTTCATCTGGGTTGGACAAGTTAAGATTATTGAAACACCCCTAGGTCCAGACATCAATAAGGAAAACGTTCGTTGGCTATGTTAGTCCAAAAGTGGACTGCGAGGCTAACGTTATGGTTCAGATACATACAAACAATGTCATCGTCGCTGCTGCTGCTATCATGGTTCATTTAGGTTAAATTATAACTCGCAAATTTCTTTTTCCGCTGTGCGGAGTTGGAACACAAGAAAGCAAAATTTTGCACCGAGGTCAGTGTGAATGGTTTAATGCAGAATTTTCGTGCTGTGAATATTCTGCAAATCCATGCCACTTTTCCGCTCTGCCTCGGTGTGAATGGGCCTTTAGTCTGCAACATTTGGCTGCACCTCTTCAGACTATGTTGCGTTATTTCCATCGCTTTACATTAGCTTGGATCAGTTGAATCAAGACAGGAATAATGACCAGGGATCAAACAGGGATTGTGACGAGCTAGATTCCTCAGACCTAAACGAGGCCTGTTCTTCGGACAAAGAGGTGATCCATATCCCGTTTTAAATGTGACACTGCAATGTTTTACTAGTCATAATAATATGCTTTCTTCATTTCTACTCGATTGTGAAGCTGCAAGCAGGTGAGATCCGGTGCTTTTGCACAATAGAATATTTCAAAATGGCGTCGAGCCTCAGTTCAATTTTGGCTCGGACCATTCGGTGCAGTGGTGCCATCACTTCAGTGGAGCATTCCAAAAGAACTATCTATATTCTTTTAATTAATTTGATCAGTCAAATGTGAATTAGAATAAATACATAGGAATACTAAAAGTTTCCAAAAAATAAAAAAACAATCTCTACTCTTGTTGTTTATTTGAGCAATCAAATATGAATAAATTGTAATGTGGAAAAAAAGCCACTAGATAGCAGTATTGACATTTTTTTTTTGTTAAGCCAGTCTGGAGCTAGGTTTAGGCATGTCCTGGGCATGCCTCAGAAGGGAAGTCCCAGAGAATTGATAAAAGTCTGGAAGGTGGGAGGGGGCTGGAAAAGAGTTTATAAGGAGAAAAGTTGAGAGAGTAAAGTAGTAGGAGGAATTGCAAGGAGAAATAGTGGAAGGACACGTTTGACCAGACCTGTCACTCTTAACAAGACCTGTGAAGGTCGTTTTGTGGATTTTTGTCTGTGTTGGAGTATTTTCCTGTCCCAGGACATCACAACAAAGCAACCCCATCTCAAGTGACTGTAAATATTTTTTTTTCTTGTATATATCAATCTTGGTCAGTAGTATAAATTGTAGGTTAGTTGTTAGTCTTTGTTAACAAAATCTGTGTAAGTTTCAAAATTTTGTCTGTCATCCCTTGCTGTCTTATGTCATAACAAATTGGGGCCATAACAAATTGGGGGCTCGTCCGGGAGAGACCATTGTATGAGTCATTTATTGAAAATCTAACATTTCAAATTGTGAAATTGTTTTTTGAAAATTTTCATATAATATAATATATATATATATATATGTTGACAGATCAACAGCAATGGATGATTTCTTGGCATCACCAACTGTAGAGGTTTTGAAGTCTTTTAAAAAGACAGAACTGCTAGAAATATGCTGACAGTTAGAGCTGACAGAGGTAAAACCAGCCATGCGAAAAGCAAGACCGGCTAGAGAGATTGTTGAATATTACATTGATAAAAATTTGTTTACACCAGGCGATCTCGAACATTTTCAGTGGAAAATCCAAATGTAGAAATGGAGCTTAAATTAAAAATGCTAGAGATTGAAAGGGAGGGAAAAGGAAAACAAAGACAGTGTGAGTTAGAAAAATTAGCAAGAGAAGAGAAAAAAGAAAGGGAGGTAAAAGAAAAACAAAAAGAATTTGAGAGGGCAGAAAAAGAAAAACAAAGAGAATTTGAGAGAGAGTAAGAGGAAAGAGCAGAAAGAGAGAGACAGAAAGATTTTAATTTAGAGAAGTTAGATAGAGAAGAAAGGCTCCAAATGGAGCAACAAAAAATTCAAATAGAAGCGTAGAACAAATTTTGTGCTCGCCAGGAGGTAAAACTGGTGCCTCCATTCTCCAAGAAGGAGGTTGATAAGAATTTCCAGTGCTTCGAGAAGGTAGCTAAGAGTTGCCAGTGGCCAAAGGAACACTGGCCTCTGATGTTGCAAACTGTCCTCAAACGTAAAGCTCAACAAGCCTATTCGGCTTTGTCTGCAGATTATTCCTCTCATTATGAGGTTGTCAAAAAGGTTATTTTGAGAGCTTATGAGTTGGTTCCAGAGGCTTACCGACAGAAATGCAGAGATCTGAAGAAATCTGACAATTAGACTTCTGTGGAATTTGCTAATGAAAAGAAGGATTGCTTTGAGCGCTGGTGTACTTCTATGGAGATCAAGGATGATTTCAACTCTCTAAAAGAGAGGGTGTTAGTTGAAGAATTCAAGATCTGTTTTAAGGATGATATTAAGACCTACCTTAATGAGAATCAAGCCCTGAATTTGCAATCAGCTGCCAAATTTGCAGATGAATATGTTCTCACACATAAGTCCAGATTTCAGTCTAGCAGTAACAATAGATGGTTCCAATTTCAGAAGAAAGGTAACGGTGATACCCAAGATTCCTCACCGAAAGACAAAGAAAAATCTGGTGATGGTGCTCAGAAATCCAGTCGCAAGTCTGATCAAAGTGTGCAAGCTGACAGTGACAAAAGTGGTCTAGTTTGTAATTATTGCAAGAAATCTGGTCATGTTACAACTAACTGTGGGTTCCTAAAAGCTAAGAAAGAAAAAGAAAACGATACCAAACCTAATGTCTATGTGAAAACAAGGTTAGAAACCCCTGTAGTAGATGACCGATCTGCTAAATTGCCTGCTCCTTGTGGGACTAAGAAGCCTGATACTGCTGACTTTGTGAGGGAGGAATTTCTTCCATTTGTGTCAGAGGGATTTGTGGCTCTGAATGAGCAATCTCCTCCT
The DNA here is from genome assembly GCA_029721435.1 of Gymnothorax reevesii. Taxonomy (NCBI): domain Eukaryota; kingdom Metazoa; phylum Chordata; class Actinopteri; order Anguilliformes; family Muraenidae; genus Gymnothorax; species Gymnothorax reevesii. Next base: position 87,381,721 of record CM056577.1, on the reverse strand, counting down.
TTCCCCATATATATCCTAAGGAATACCAGATCTTCTCAGTCACTTTTGTTGATGGACTCCTTGGAGTTACGTGATGAGACCGCTTCAGGGAATTTCATACTTGTACAAGGTATTTAAGGGAGGACTGTATCTGTACCCTCTGTATTCTTGAAGATTTAGTTACAGGACAGGAAAGGTGGGACTTATGTCAAGTCTACCTATCAAGGGTGTTCTCTGTTGCTAGGCAATGACCTGGCTGGGGGCAATGTAGTTCCCCCTGTTCATCTTACTCCACAGCCTAGCACTGAAGGTGGCGATGAAGACCCATCTCTGTATCCTTCCTGTGCAGTGACCTGTGCTATAGCCAAGAAGGCTCAAGAAGATGATGATGTGATGCCATCCAGCACATTGAATAGTCATGACTCAGGTGGTTCGCCTCATGACTCTGTTCGGCCAACTATGGTTTCTCTGTTTGAGGACATATCAGACATGTTTATCAGTTCTTTGTTCAGCCAGCCAGATGGGTCTAGTGATTGTGATGTGTCTGGAGACTTGTCTCAGTCCAGAAAGCGGTTGATTCAGGAGCAAAATAATGATCCTGAAATTTGTTTACTAAAGAGGTGAGCCCTTCCTGATCAAGAAATGGACGCAGCTCCAGTTGGGTATTGTCTCGGGGATGGTGTGTTGATGCAGAAGTGGCGCCCCCCTGATTCCCCTGCCAATGCAGATTGGGCAGTGATTAGGCAAATTGTTGTTCCGAAAGTCTACAGGAATGAAATCTTAACAATGGCTCATAGTTTACCTTTAGGAGGTCGTCTTGGTGTTGACAAGACTGTTGATAAGATCATGAAACACTTCTTCTGGCCTGGACTTCAGAAAGATGTTTCCAACTTTTGCAGGACCTGTCACACTTGTCAGGTGGTTGGAAAGCACCAGTTAGACCCACCTGTAGCTCCATTGCAGCCTATCCCAGCATTTTGGGAGCCCTTCTCTAAGGTCATTGTTGATTGTGTTGGTCCATTACCCAAGACTAGATCTGAAAATCAGTATTTGTTGACAATCATGTGTGCATCTACCAGATTCCCTGAAGCCATACCTCTACGCAACATCAAGGCAACTGCAATCTCGAAGGCTTTGATAAAGTTCTTCACGTTATTTGGCCTTCCCAGGGAAATTAAGTCAGACCAAGGTAGCAATTTCACTTCCGGATTGTTTTAGCAGGTAGTGTATGAACTAGGTGCAAAGAAGATTCTTTCCAGTGCCTATCATCCAGATAGTCAGGGTGCCTTAGAGCATTTTAATTCCACTCTCAAGACAATGATGAGGAGTTATTGTTATGACCATGAGAAAGACTGGGATGAAGGTGTTCATTTGCTGTTGTTTGCAGCTAGAGAAGCAGTGCAGGAGTCTACTGGATTCAGCTAGTGTTTGAGCTAGTGTTTGGCCACGAAGTGAGAGGACCTTTGCTATTGTTGAGTGAACGATGGCAAGAGAAAGAGCCGCATATCAGTCTGTTAGACTAGGTTAGCAAGTTCAAGGAAAGACTGCGTGCAGCTTGTGACCTAGCCAAAGAGAACTTGAAATCAAGTCAGGGAAAAATGAAAACTCGGTATGATCCTAAGGCAAGAAGCCATGAGTTTAAAGTAGGAGACAAGGTTCTTGTGTTGTTTCCCTTGCAGTCCAATCCATTGCAGGCTAGATTTCATGGTCCTTATGAAATTCTGAAAAAAAAACACAATGATCTCAATTACATTGTGAAGACTACAGATCGGAGAAACCCAAAATAGTTGTGTCACATTAACATGCTGAAGCCTTATCATGATAGGAATGCTAGGGTTGCAGCTGTCACTTCAGATCCTCCTATGGCCGAGACTTGTGAAGATGAAGGGGAGATTCAAGATGATGAACCTCGAATTAAAGCTGTTGTTTCATGTAAATTGTCGAATTCTGAAGTGTAGCAAATTCTTGATGTAAAACTCCAGCACTTAGAACCCTCGCAGAAAGATCAGTTTGAGAGGTTGATCAAGAAATGTAAAGATCTATTTCCTGGTGTTCCAAAGAGAGTTTCTATTGCTTCTCATTATGTAGATGTTGGTGATGCCAAACCAATAAGATGGCATCCGTACCGGATGAATCCAGAAAAGAGAACGATTGCTGAGAAAGGTTGACTACATGTTAGAACATGATATTATCAGACCCTCTAACTCAGATTGGAATCTGTGTGCTAGTTCCAAAACCTGATGGAAGTACTAGATTCTGAACATATTATTACAAAGTCAGTGCTGTTACTACTGTAGAACTGATGTGTTTCCAATACCTAGGATTGATGATTGTATCGATAGAGTAGGGTAAGCAAAGTTTCTGACCAAGATTGATTTATTGAATGGTTATTAGTGTGTGCCTTTAACTGAGAGGGCCAAGAGCATCTCTGCTTTTGCCACACCATCTGGGTTATACTAGTATGAAGTCCTACCCTTTGGCATGAAAAATGCTGCAGCCACGTTACAAAGGATGATACAGTCTACAATCGCCGGATTGGCACACACAGGTGCGTACATCGAACATCTGAAAGATGTAGAGACGTTGTTCCAGCGCTTGACCCAGGCTAACCTGATGGATAACCTGAACAAGAGTGACTTTGGTTGTGCCACGGTCATGTATCTTGGCTACATCATAGGCCAGGGTAAGGCTGCACCCATTAATGCTAAATGCTAAATCCAAGCCATCATGGACTTTCCAGTTCCTGACAACAACAAAGCTTTGCGCTGCTTCCTTGGAATGATTGGGTACTACCGCAAGTTCTGCAAGAACTTTGCTGAGATTGCTCTCAGTCTCACCAACCAAATGAAGAAAGGTGTAAAGTTCACTTGGGATGAAGCATGCCAAAGAGCCTTCAATAGCCTGAAGTCTCTGCTGTGTCACTTCTCCGTGCTCAAATCTCTTGACTTCAACAAACCGTTCTGCATCGCGGTCGATGCTAGCGACCAAGCTTGTGGATCTGTGCTCCTCCAGAGAAGTGACTCTGATGACATTGAGCATCCTGTGGCATACTTCTCCAGGAAGTTCAATCGCCACCAAAAGAACTATTCCACAATAGAGAAGGAGCTGTTGGCTCTGGTTCTATCCTTACAACACTTTGAGGTTTATGTTTGTACAGGGCAAAAGCCAATGATTGTATATACTGACCACAATCCGTTAATGTTTTTGAGTGAGATGAAAAACAAGAATTGGAGATTGTTGAATTGGAGTTTGATTTTACAGGAGTTTGACTTGGAAATTAAGCATGTAATGGGTACTGACAATGTAATTGCTGATTGCTTATCCCGTGTTTGAGTATGTGTATATATCACGTGTTTATAAGCATGTTGTATTTTATATATATATATATATATATATACTCAGGTGTCTACTTAACCATTTTTGTCTTGAAAAGAAAAATTTTGCCTTATGAGTCAAAATTTTTCCCTTTTGGAATGGAGGTGTAATGTGGAAAAAGCCACTAGATGGGAGTATTGACTTTTTTTTTGTTAAGCCCAGTCTGGAGCTAGGTTTGGGCATGTCCTGGGCATGTCGGAGAAGGGAAGTCCCAGAGGGAAAAAAAGTCTAAAAGGTGAAAGCCACATGAAGTGGCTTCCAAAACTAGAAAAAAAAATTGCCTGTTATTATTTATTAAATACTGTATTTATGATCCTAACTGTGTATTGGAATTGTTGTTTTAAGATGCTGTGGCAAAAAGCAGCCAGGCCACAGCATCTGAAGTGGAGCCTTTGTTTAGAACATTGGTCGTTAATACTATAGACCTAAGAGCAGAAGGGCCAGAAGATTAATGGTTGAGATCCTTTGGTACTCCTGAGGAGACTGATTTATTATGGACTTATTCTGTGCTATTGTGGTTCTGTTTCATATAAAAATGCATATTTGGCTCTTTATTTTGTATTCATTATAAATTTTACCCAACTTGAAATCCACATGCTCGGTTTTGTTCTCAATGTTCAATATATTTCCTTTACTTTTTTTTCTAACCGGGCGTCTAAATGGATATCACTAGAATCAATCATCTATATATGTGTAACCGCTACTCTCTTATTCCCTTTTTGTCCACACATGGTATAATTATGCACTATAATGGTGTTAAATTGGTTTCGGTGTCTGATTTTTAACTTTTTAAAAAATGTTCAGACAACTATATGTGTAATTTAAAAAGCTATTATGCTTGTTGCTTTATTTGTTTTAACCTCTTCAACCCTGATTCGAGGTAATGCTGATTTAATGCATGTGTAAGGTACAGTTCAGGAACCACTCGCGAGAGACAGGAATCCAAAAAACGTATGCCTTTAATTGGGTCCGAGTCAAAGCCAAAAAACACAGGAATTGCCAAGCCACAATACGAAATCCAAAAACCGTGTCGACTAGACAGGCAAGGAACAGAACCAGTAAGACAGATGGGCAGAGGTTTAAAAACAATAGGCAAAAGGTCGTAGTCGATGGGCAAAGCCAATGGTCATACACAGGGCATCCAAACACAGAACTCGTGGTCATACAAAAATAGGTCAAAATCCAGAAAGACAAAAACAGTACAAAAAGGGCTATGGCAAGAATCAAGGTCGGACTATCCAGTAGAAGTGAAACAATAATCAATGGCATACGAGGCACTCTGCACAAATAACTATTGATCAACGTTCTGACAAGAGCTGTGAGTGAAAAGACTCCTAATATACACACAGGAAAGGTCACATGCTATACAGAGATTAGCTGTGGGGAATGAAGCTAATTACATCGGGAGAATCACATGAGGGAAACCCTAACCACGAAAATTAGCGAGAGACAAAATACGAAAGGGAATCACAGAAACAGCCTATTACATTTAAACAGCTCCAGTCCAGGGGTTCTACGAGCACAGATAAGGAGCAGGAGAGCAATTAAGCACGTAGGTTTCCCGCTGAACACAAAGCAAAGAACAGGGATAGCTCAGTAAGAGGCGGAGATTTGAACAGGGCAAATCCGGAGAGGTAATTAGTCTAGATTAGTAGCGGTGCAACTTTACATATTAAACTCGAGTGCTCATTAGTAAGTTAGTAATCTTATACACATGGATTAGTAGTGTTAGTGGACTATGATACAAAATACAAATGTTAGTCTTGTTAGTAATCAGAACAGAAGGGTGAAGGAAGAAAACAAGATTTCAAAGGAATATTTTAAACACTGGAATTTATTTAAATCACCCGAACTCAGTGAGCACGCAGACAGGGAAGACGGACTGAACCAACTAGATCACAAGACGGGGGAGACAAGTGCAATGGAACAGAGACATGGAATGAACCAAAAACCTGAGAGTTACAATAACCAAAAAGAATAAATAAAAGACAATAATCATGAACTCAAAACCAGCACATAAAACATGACCAAAAACCAAAACCATGACAATATGGGATTTACAGCTGAATACTTCTCCCTCTTATGTGTGATTAATCACCACTCAACCCAGTTGTAGACCACGTGATTAACGATCAAACAATTTATTTAATTACCATGACTAATACATAACCATATCATGAATAAGAAATAATTAATTGGAGAAATAACCAAGAGACCACCGCTAGGGAACAGTAAAAACATATAGCCTACTGGTCAAAGGTTTTAGGACACTCCAATTTTTCCAGTTTTTTATTGAAAATTATGCAGTTCCAGTCCAATGAATAGCTTGAAATAGTTCAAATGTAAGTGGTGAACGGTCAGAAATTTTAAACAAAAGTTTAAAGTTACCCAGGTTTTTTGTACGCTGTCGAGAAGGTGAAAGGATGGTTCCTCAGTGTGTGACATCAACGGTCAAACATGGAGCAGGAAGCGTGATGGTCTGGGGCTGTTTTGCTGGATCCAGGGTCAATGACTTGAAGAGTGAAAGGCACCCTGAACCAACACGGCAACCACAGCATCCTGCAGCGCCATGTGGTAGCCTCTGCTTTGCGCCTAGTTGGTGAGGGGTTTGTCCTGCAGCAAGATAATGATCCAAAACATAAATCCAAGCTCTGCCAGAATTACCTTTGGAAAAAAAGAACAAGATGGTAAGCTTGGAAACATGGAGTAGCCAGCACAGTCTCTAGACTTAAACCCCATTGAGATGGTTTGGGATGAACTGGACAGAAGAGTGAAAGCAAAGCAACCTACAAGTGCCACACATTAATGGGAAGTACTGTAACAGAGTTGGAAAGAACTCTCTGGAGAATATTTGATTTCCATTGTAGAAAGACTGCCATGAGCGTGTTCAGCCGTTATACCTGCTACTTTGAGTCAAAAGTTTAAAATATATTTTAGTCTTGAACTCTAACCGGAAAATTTTCACACATGCATAATGGCAATGCCGATTTAGTCTATTCATAGCATTGAAATATATTTCTCTGAAAACCATCTGTCTGAATTAATCAGTTTGAAATTAAAATATGAATTGTTTTACATGTAATTCCAAAAGCTGAAATTTAATTTTCAATTTTGTCAAATTCAGATCCAAAGATTCAAGCTTTAGTATAAAAAAAAATTAGTGGCTCCAATTCAATTAGTCAAACCCTGACCGAAAAATTGACGTTGAAAAAATTCCGATGCAACATTATGTTACAGCTGGCTTGTAATCGCAACATAAAAAAGAAGGACCACAGAAAACAAAGTAACCGTTTAATAAAGAAATATTTATTGAAGATTATTCACGACAAAAAAGTTGACTGTATTTAGGGAAATGAATGGATGCTTGTTGGTAATATATGAATTGCATGGACATGCATGCATGCAGAAGTGAGAGAGGAGCAAAGCAGTGCAGCATGCAAGCTGCTAGACTGAGATGTGGCTGTTCCCCAGGTTTGGATAATTAGCAAGCAGCGATCCTGCTGCAACCTACAGCCTAGGCGTGGCCACTAGCAAGACTTCAGGGGCGCAGGGGGTCATAACAATTATTCAAATTCAATTGGTAAAATTTGGAAAGTAGAAATTTAGTTAAATATTTTCAGATTACAACATCCAGGCTACTCAGGAAAGGACAGGGAATCGACCTTGAATGGAATCAAGCCGACCTCTGGCCTATCAGAGCATGGTCTGCCAGTGATAGACCAAAAATAGCGGCTTGGAATTCAAATTGGTCCATTGCATGATGACGAGCCTGCTAAGCATCATGGGATTGATGTGGGGTCTTGCTGAGGAAGACGCTAGTCAAAACGTCAGTCATCTTTTCCCCACAATAAACGTGCAGACTTGTAAAGTGTGCTCCAGTGTTTTTACTTTTGGGTAGTCTTTGGGTAGTACCCAGGTAAAAGTCTTTTTCTATGCATAGAGTAGCAGATGTGAGGATTAAAGTTTGGTTGAATCTGTGAAGTCGCATCATACTATATTAAAATGCATCCGTATTGCACAGTCCTTCACAATTCATTTGGACTGCACGTGAGTATGTTAAACTTATTAGCGATTCAAACAAAGCCAGAGAAAGGATCAGTTTCATAGTTATGTTAGCAATATTTGTTTTGTATTTCTGCCAAAAAGTAAGTGTTCTGCACTGTCGTTACTTGTGCCAACCTACATGTAATGTCTACAATAGCCAGCCAGCTAGCTAGCAACGGAGCTAGATGAAAATCGGGCTATTCGAGCTGAAATGGAGCTACCGATTTTTATTATTATTTTAATACTGGAGCTTGAATTTTTGGATCTGACTTTGTCAACATTGAAAAAGAAACATTCAATTTCAGCTTTTAAAACTGCATGTAAAACAATTCATAATTAATTTCAAAGAGATCAATTCAGAAAAAGTAAATCCATATTGTTTTCAAAGTAAAATATTTCAATGCTGTGAATTCAGTGGTGGTTATATTTTGATATTAAGAATTCAGTGGCTGTTAAAATTCAAATATGTCTGTCACTTATTTGCTTCCATACTTATAGTTTATCTTATGAATCGTCTGGTGACTTCTCACATCATGGGCCTGGATATACTTTGGCAGTTTTGTCAGTCAACAACATCACACCACTGCAATCACAGAGACAAGTAAGCTTTACACCTCAAAACTCAAACAATACATCAACTCAAACAAGAAACAAGGAACAGGAAGGAGAGACACCATTTGCATGGAACCACAATTTAATGAAAAAAAGTCAACAACTCTGGGAAAACGAAAACGTGGCACACAGGCTAAAACAAACACCGTGCCGCGCACTGAACGGGGAGAACTAAGAAACTAGGAAACTCACGGGGGAAAACCAAACTCGGGAAGGGGGCATGGCACGCAGGCCGAAAGAAACTACCGTGCACAAGCACTGAAAAGGGAAAAACTCAGGAAGAGGAAAAACTCTCAAAAACTGTGGAACTTGGGAATACTGAAAGGGTAGCACGAACAGGGGAACTCGGGAGCACTGGAGGGGTAGCACGAACAGGGGAACCCGGGAGCACTGGAGGGGTAGCACGAACTGGGGAACTCGGGAGCAGTGGAGGGGTAGCAGGAACTGGGGAACTAGGGAGCAGTAGAGGGGTAGCACCAACTGGGGAATTCGGGAACACTGAAAAGGTAGCACGAACAGGGGAACTCGGGAGCACTGGAGGGGTAGCACGAACAGGGGAACTCGGAAGCACTGGAGGGGTAGCACGAACAGGGGCACTCGGACGCTGGGGGCTCGGGAGGCACAGCTGGCGCAGATGGCAGACTCGGGAGGCACGGCTGGCACGGATGGCAGACTCGGGAAGGCGCAGCTGGCAGACTCGATAGGCGCGGCTGGCACATATTGCAGACTCGGAAAGGCTCAGCTGGCAGATGGCAGACTCGGGAGGCACAGCTAGCATACTCGGGAGGCACGGCAGGCGCAGATGGGAGACTCGGGAAGGCGCAGATGGCAGACTCGGGAAGACACAGCTGGCAGATGGCAGATTCGGGAATGCACAGCTGGCGCAGATAATTCAGAAGGATCAGCGGGAATCCAGAAGCCACTGGACGCTGCCCACACAACGTCCAGGCCCAAGAATGCCTGCATGATGGGTAGTGAGCGTGAGAGACTGACAGAGTGCGAGTCTCACCCTGGTCTGCGGCCTGACTCTGTCTGAGTGTCTAGTTTGTCAGAAGCGAAGTAACGTCTGCCTCTGCAACTGCTCACCGGGAATATAAAGGGAGGGGAAACGCACAAACACAGGTGCTGAAAATAATATTAATTACAAGGGGTAGAACGCGAAGGAAACCCAATTACATGAAACAGGAAAACACCAACACACGGACAAGGATCACAAGACTTTCCCATAGACGGGATAAATAAACTAAATAAGGACTTCTAAGTGCACAGAGTGGGAGGCAGGACAGAGATGAGATAATTGCAGAGAATCTGCAAGAAAAGCAGCAAAGGAGATTAGGCGAAAGCAAGAGGCGGAGACTAGAACAGGGCGAATGCGGAGAGGTCGTTAGTCAATTAGTAAGTGCAGCTATACAATCCCGGGTGCTCATTAGTACGTTAATCTTATATACGATGTTAGTGCTGGTTCGTAAATTATAGAAAAAAACAAACTGTTAGTGGGGTTAGTAAGATAGAAAATCAAGGTGAAGTAAGCAAACGAGATCGCAAGGAAGGGTGAAATAGTGAATCCATTAAATCACCCGAAATAGTGACACAATCTATTACGAAAGAAACGGCAACGAACTCATGACGTGACAGGGGAAAAAACAAAAACCGTTCACGGGTAAGACGTGGACTGGAATAACACAGGATAAATACGAAATGTGAAACACTAAAACTGAGACACAAAACAGACATAACAATAATTAATAAAACCTAATATAAAAAACAGAACTTCACCCTAACCTAAAAACACGAAAGACACAGACAAAAACCTAACCAAAACACAGAAACCACAGAATATAACACATCTACTAATTTTCAAGAAATCAGTCTCAAAAATTTGACTGCCAGAAATATGATGAGTGCTTTCTGAACGTAAAATTGGTGCAAAACTTTTTGCTGGTAAACTGAAAATATTGTTAGTAAGCAGTTATACCTTTTAACATTTAATCATTCAAATATAAAGGCAGCTGATGAACACCATTATTAAAGGCAGTAATCCTGTTTTTGGCTAGTTTTATACATGAAAGTGCGTAATAGCAGGTTTCAGACAGGTCCTTCACTCCCTTATTTTGGCACATTTCTTAAATCACAAGCAACACCATGTAAACAAATAAAATTGTGAGGGGGGTGGCTTTCAATCTCAGTAGATTAATTAAAGTATCTCCAACTTGGCATTGGTAGGAAAACATAATGTGCATAAATGATATGACTAATTAAAAATATGCAGATTAACAGTAAATGATGTTAATGAGGCCCAAAAATTCTGTGGGGTATTTGCATAACATTGTCAATTTAAGGTGTTGCAAGGCTTGTGTTTGTGAAGTATTGATAAAATTCAAAGAAGGTGTGCAAAATGATTGGGTTGCAGTCTCTGTTTTACATATGAGCTAATAACAGATAACCCTTTGGCAGATGCAAAGGCTATTTTCTCAAAGGCCCGCTGAATTGCCGCCATGTGCCAGTGTGACCAGCTGTTGGCAACTCACTTTGCCAAAAAAGCACAAAGGCAATTAATGATATTAGTTCGGTAGTTCCAATATTTATATTGTTGGATTAGTAAATAGCAGATGATAGTATCCATAATTATAGAGTTCAATTAAATTTGAAACATTTTCACATTTACAGGTGTATTCACAATACACATGTACATACACATATTGTGCAAACACACAAGCATTCAAATGCAGAATTACTGACATCCTGATAAAAATTAATATAAAAATCTGAATTTAATATGAAAGGTAAATAATCTGCAACCCCATTTCCATAAAAGTTGGGACACTGTGTAAAATGTAAATAAAAACAGAATGCAATGATTTTCAAATCATCTGAGCTTTATATTTATTTGAAAATAGTATAAGGACAATGTATCAGATATTGAAACTGAAATATTTCATTAATTTTTGGAAAATACGTGCTCATTTTGAACTTGATGCCAGGAACACATTTCAGAAAAGTTGGCATGGGGCATGCTTACCACTGTGTTGCATCAGGTCTTCCTCAATCAACACTCTTTTAGCATTTGGGAAATAAGGAGACTAACTGCGATAGTTTTGAAAGCATTATGAAGGATTTCAGCTGCTGAATACTTTGCAGCCTTCTTTGACATACTTTTTGTTTCATAATGCACCCAATATTGTTAGTGGGTAGCAGGTCTGGACTGCAGGCAAAACAGTTTAGCACCCAGACTCTTTTAATACAGAGACATGTAACGCGCTGAGTATGGAGTTTGGCATGGTGTTGCTGAAATGAGCTAGGCCTTCCCTTAAAAAGGCATCTGGATGGCAGTAAATCTTGCATCTAAACCCGTATATATTGTTCATCATTAATGGTGTCTTCACAGATGCGCAAGTTATCCATGCTGTGTGTACTAATGCACCCCCATACCATCATGGATCTTGGCTCTTGAATGGCCCCCTCCTCTTACGTCCACAGGACACGGCATTCATGATTTCCAGAATGTCATAATTTTATTAGTCCAACTGTTATGATTCTGTATCTGTCTGGTTACTGTATTTATTATTTTTCTTGTTTATTTATTCATTCTATTATTGCACTGTGCATTGTCTCCCCTGTAATGTCTGATGTGATTTGCGTTATCATGCCAGTGCACTCCCCTGTCTGCGTGCTTGTTTTCCAGTATTTCACGAACTTCTTCTCGTTCTACATTCCCTCCCGCATTTCTGAAATTACCATATTAATTAACTGCTGGGTTGCTTAGTTAGTCTTGGTAATTCTACTGTCGACTAATGCCTTTGTCTGTACATAAACTAACCAACTAACATTCACGTATTTTGATTAGGTGTGTAGATATCACTGTTTACCAATAGTACTAATTCTGCCCTGCTCTACTCTGTTCTTTAACTCCGCCCCTTTCGCTTTCCCTGTACTCTGCTTTGATTACAGCTCACACACCTCAGGTGTGCTTCTCTCTCTATCTTGGAATCTTAACTGCACTTAAACAGCTCCAGTCCGGGAGTTCTATCTGTCATAGGTTGTCTGCATGGATCCTGTCCGCGTTTTGGTTTTTGCCAGTTGTTTCTGGTTTACGACTTCCCCATGTGCACTTACCACTGTAATTAGTCTTATCCAATTCACCTGTTTCCTGCATAGCATCTGACTTTCTGACTTGTCTATTTAAAGTCTTCACTGCAGTTCCTTCCTGGTCAGAACGTTGATCAATTCTCATCTGTGCAGAGCTCCTCATATGCCTTTGGTTGATTGTTTCTTCACGATTGTTTTGTCCAACCTCGAGTTTGCCATTGCCCCTCTGTTCCTGTTTTGCCTTTTTGGATTTTGACCTATTTCTGTCCGACCACGTATACGGTTTTTGGATGACCCTCTGCTCTGTATTACGACTACGATTTTGGCCTGTTGTCTATGTAACCCGGCCTGTCTAGTCGACTTCGCTTTTTGGATTTCGTTTTTGGCTTGGCAATCCTTGTGTCTTCTGGTCCTTACCCATTTTGTAATAAAGGCTAATGAATTTTGAATTATCACTGAGTTCCTCTGAGCGTATCATCACACAAACCAGGGAGGTTTTCTATTTCCCCTCAGTAAATTTTAAATGAGCTTGGGCCCAGAGATGCAGGCAGTGTCTCTGGATCTTGTTTGATATGGTTTAATCTCTACATTTTAACTTGCATTTGTAGATGCAGTGACAAATTGTGCTTAATGACAGTGGTTTACAGAAGTGTTCCTGAGTCCATGCAGTGATTTTCACAACAGAATCCTGTCAGTTTTTAATGGAGTGCTGCCTGAGGACCTGAAAATCACAGCCATTCAGAATCGGATTTTGGATTTTTGGAATCTTTTAATGATATTATATACCGTAGAGGATGAAATCTCCAAATTCTTTGCAATCTTAAGTTGAAAACATTATTCTAAAATTGTCTAACTATTTCCCCTTGCAGTCTTTCATGGAGTGGTTAAACCCTCGCCATATTTACTTATGAAAGGCTTTTCATACATAATCATGTCACTGACCTAAATAATCTAATTAGCTGTGAGATGTTCTGCCAGTTGTCCTATTTGAGCATCATGCAGCAGTCTTTTATTGTGCCACCCCAACTTTTGTAAAGTATGTTGCTGTTATCAAATTCAAAATGAGCCTATATTTTTCAAAAAACAATAGAATTTATCAGTTTCAACATCTGAAATATTGTCTATGTACAATTTTCAAATAAAAATTCAAGTTCAAATGATTTGAAAATCATTGCATTCTGTTTTTATTTACATTTTACTCAGCGTCCCAACTTTTTCAGAAATGGGGTTGTATATGTCATGCTCATCCCAACTTTCTGGATGGGTTGCACAAACAAAGTCCAAATTGAAAGTCCTAATAGGGTTTGCTACGCATCACTGGAATTATTACTGGAAAAGAGTGCTATGATCAGATAAGACCAAAATTAAATACTTTGGCCTTTAGCATGTCTGGTGACAGAACATGAATGCGCACAGAAAAGAGAAGTATCTCATAACCACAGTCAAATATCAAAGTGGGTTATTGGTATTTTTTTGCCAGTGGTTCAAAGGGGGCCAATTAAAAACAACACTATAATGATTTAAACAATTGGCCTTGAAGTTGATATTCCAAAAGGACCTAGACCCTGAGCTTGGGATAGATTTTCCAGCAGTCCAACCACAATACCTCACCTACCCCGAATTTCTCCTTGTAGGTCCAATAGTCTCCCACATTTTGGGAATTAGGCCTACTTCCCAAATCTGCAAGTTGCTAATAGAAAATACAAATGGTACTAGTTTTTACAAGCTGAGTAATTGAAATCTATCTCTAAAAGCTCATACCTTGTTTCAGAACATTTATGCCTCATCATGGATGCCAGAGACTATTCGGGTTTGCAAGATATATAATGCCGACCAATCACTTTGATGTATCATTTACTAACAAAGTTTTATTGGCAAAATCAGCAATCAGCTTGGTGAAATGGTTGGTTTAAAGGAAGACACGAATACGCTCAGCCGTCCATTCTTATATTTCTATTTTCATTTCCATGATTGAGCAGTAGCCTGCTGTGTGAAAACATTTAGGATAGCCATAGACTGCAACCTGGCCTGGATCTTTCCCAGAGATCTACTTCAATAAAAATTGATCCTACAGTATTAACATAAAAGTTGACTCAGTCATACCTATTGATAATCATAGTATATTCACAATAATAGACAGTAAATTAATTGATTTATGGTACCTTCTTTTCTGTTTACTGACTTTCTACTCCCCAGCAAGAAAGAGACCGGGAAAAACCATTATGTACACATTTTGACATATTTGATCAATCAATCAATCCAATTTCTCATTAAACATATTCCATAGTATAGAGGGACTAATGATTTTTCAGTTGATTGGAAAAAAAGAGACTGGTAAAACACTCAGGCACAGCCCTCTGCCTGATAGTTTTTCACTGTGCTATGCTCGATGAAGACAAGTTGGTGTGACGCAAACTCTATAGCTGCTCACAAAAACAGCTGGTCTGTAACTTAAACATGAAGCCACATAAGGCACTTTCTGGGCTATGAGCACTCCAGAGACAGAACACACAGCATTGAGAGAGAGATGATGGATTGGCTATACATTTTAGCTCAACCATACAAACAAAACATTTGGATCAGAAGTTATTACTGTACAGTCCATGGATAGATATTAGCAGATGTTGATTACATTCCCGCAATGATAATCCAAATAATTTTGGAAGAAAGTAAGAACATTCTCATTGTCTCCTTCCCCTTTATTTCTCATTCTACCCATTCAGTGCTGTAGTCAATATTTGGCCTCTGCACTGGTGCATAGATATGATCACACTGACGGCTGAGTTATGGCTTTTTGATTTTATGCCATCAGAATGAGACATGGAGAAACATCTACCATAGCATTGGTTCCAAAATCAGAAAATGCAATCAATCATGGCTTGCATATCCCCATCCACTGTCTTTTTCAGTTATTCTTACCACTGCTAAACTCAGTTAAAATGCATCCTTTTTTTTTTCAACATATCGTGCTTTAATGGAGTGGGATGTACTTTGCGGTCATGTTAAAAAAGCCTTAAGGGGTCTTCAGGGTAAAAATGTCTTTTTTGGAAAATTTCAGTGTTTTTGATTTTCACATAAAATAAATAAAGGAATGCAGTGAGATGCCAGTTGACACCAAGAATCTTCCTCTGCCTCAATTGTCACTTGTGACTTTGAATGGAAATTACCGTAAATAACAATTTTGACTGATTTTCAACCTTGTGGCATTCATAAAATCATTAATATTCATCTGATTGACTTGAAGTTTGGACTGAAATTGTATCTGGAGATTTATGAAATGACATAGGATTTTCTAGATAGGTGCATGCCAAGAGGGTTCACTTTGAAAATGAATCAAGTTGACAATAGTGATTTTCTTTATGGTTAAATAACAATGCTCATTAAATTCATAAATGTTCCAAACAAAAAAAATCAGTTTTTTCATTTCATAGAACAGCGCCACAAAATATTTTCAGTGTTTATCATTAAAGTTCCATTTCCATTGCAACCATGCAAATTTTTATCAAATTTTTTATCAAATATTATTTCTACACTTTACTCTGAAGACCTTTAAATGAATTGCCACTTCTCCAAATACTGCATTCATCTGCTTCTGGCTAGGTTGCAATGATAGCTCAATGTTTGCTTTCTTTGCTTTACGTGTGTCACATTCTATGACCATTACCATTTGCCAAGTTCCTTCAGGAGAAACATTTTACACTGGAAAACACAAACTGTTCTTTTATTTTGATGAGGACACTTCTTTTAATGAGAAAGGTGGGCTCTCACTGCTGGCAAAACCTGAACAGAAATTGGTAAAATGTAAACTATAATTGGTATCTGCTCCCAATTGTTCAGGTATTTGCAAGATACAACACTGTAAAACCTGATGCTTTTTTTTTTTATCAAAGCTATTAATCGAAGATATGTTTTCAGTGTGCATGTGCTGTATTTCACCAAGAACCTAGGGAATACTAAAATCATAAGAGGGAATAAAATCAGTTTGAAAATTGTTTGTCTGCACCAGGCATTGCAACTTCCGCATTCAATACGATGACAGATGATTTCCACAACATGATAATGGTGACTGGTATCGAGGGAGCAAATGCAGACAATTCGTAAATTTGGAACTGCCTTATCTAAAAGCTTTACGTCCTGGTTAAGATAGTCTTTCCATTTGCAATTAGCACCATGTAATTTGAATATAACTGTGTAATTGGTAACCAATATACAATGACACGCCATTCATCATACAAAAATAACTGCATGCCAAAGTGGTGCAATATGGCCAGAAGCACAGAGGGTGAAATTATAAGTGGATTATTATCTTTGTTAGTATTGTGCATTAATTCCTATTTGAGACACACTCTACTGTGCGGCTCTTTCTACGCTCTGTTTTGAAAGGTGAGCAATATGCCATTTATAGTGGTCTTATTTTATTGCTGATATTTTGCAACTGTTCGTTAATGCAGCTCCCTATGATCGGAGTCTGTTTTTTCAGTCATCAGTAATGAGGGCTTCAGGGTAAAAGGGGAAGCCTTTGAATACAGCATTCACTGTGGATTTCAATGCAGGGAAACAACAGAGGACTTAGCCGGCATATTCATAGCTGCCCAACTGCTCTTTGTCACAGAAAAACATATTTGAGGAAGCAGTTTGTGTTTTGAAAATAAGCTAGAATGGCTTTGGGAAGAAGGCCCTTCAAATTTAGAACTTTCAAGCACTTCTGGAGAAAAAAATTCCTCCCACATTATTGCAGTTGAGTGCATTCGTGTCAAAGGGTTAAACATAACTAAGCATAACTTGGTTTGATTTGGCAAAAAACAAGCACGGCAAATGAATTCAAACTTGCAAAACTGGGATAATTTACATTTTAAAAAGTAACTTAAAAAGTCAGCACTGAGTAAATGCATTGCAACTGCTCAGTTATTCAGCTTTCAAAGCACATTATTATTCATTTTCCAAATGCCTGATTCATAATAACGGAGGGAGAAATTAAGTTGGAATTATACTAAAACCCATGACTGCAATTTGCTCAGTGACACAGGGTTTGAATGGGTAATGATTTTATAATATGGCAATTTGCATAAGCAGCCCCGGAATAGTGCATCATCCTCATCCCATATACCGACACCCCCGACTTTGTACATCAGAGCTGTGAGGTATGTAAAACCACAGCACTAATTAAGAAGCCATTTACAGGGTGTCGCTCAGTAAGGTGGTTCCCCTCGATGACCTCATAGAAGAGGAGCCATCTTAGAAGTTCTTCCACACACGAGTAGAAACAGAACGAGTAGCCGGGAGGGAATCATTAAAAATAATTTACACAAACTTTCATTTATTTGATCTTTTGATAGCTCTGCAGCCTCCCCTACCCTCCACCCGAACCCCCTTCCTACTTGGATCTGCAGTTTCAGCCCCTACCATTTGTAAAGTGTCAGGAGGGAATTGGAGCGGCGGGCACCTAAGTGGTTAATTAAAAGCTGTTCATACGCCTCTGGAGCCTCATGAAAAAGCCCTCTGATGTCTGCCATGTGTCGAGTGTCTCACAGGCAGAAGCCATATGAGGTAGCTGCCATGGCCAGCTAATTACCAGCAAGGAAAAGTGGCTAAGAAAGGCCCCCTTTAGGGAGCTCTCACCTAGTAGCACTCCAATGAACACCTAACCAATAGAAATCTCTGCTGCTGCCTTATGCCCCAGCATACAGCCAGGGCCTGTCTTTAAAGATGCATTAATAAGTAAAAATTGTGTTAACTAGTCTTGTATGAAGTATGGTTTATCAAAATTAAAGATACAAATTTTGTTGATTTTCAAGTTGATTTTAACTTGCCCATAACTCGCTGAATTGCTGCTGACCAGTGCTATATTAGGAGAACATTGTGTCTAACGAGGAATTGCATACATATTTATATTCTCATATCTATTTCTTCCCCCTTGGGAAAGGATTTGCAAGAATCATTATTTGAGGTTTAAACACAGAGAGTATTGCCAAGCTCTCATCGATATATCCTAAGACCATTCTCCACATTTTTACAAAAGGCTACTTTCAGCTAGTGCGAGCAGAGAATTCACACTTAGGGTTAAATTATATTATTTAAAATGCTAAATGCTGAACTTCATGACATACAGTATGCCACTCAGAAATACAAAAATATGCTATTTTTTGCTGGAATTTTTCTTTTTTTAAAAGAAATATCGTATTTGGTGCAGTTCATTTTGTCTTGCGACTGAAATACTCTGCTGCAGTCAGTCATGGGGATTGATGCTTTTGTACAAAGTGCTGATTGAGGTTAAAAGCAGATTCAGAAGAATGAAGAGATGGATGCTTTTTATTTTCACGGGCATTGAACTGCACGGAGTAAACCAGCTTACCAGGAAAACTGCCTCTCCCAACTGCATGCTCTGAGATTCTGCTTTGCTCTGTGCTGAAATGCATACTATATGACAGCAATCATAAATGGAGGGTTTTATCATTTTATGAATCCAGTGTTTTACACTCATTAAGTATATGCATATAAATACCTTAAGGATTATGCATATATAAAGGTGCCTTACAGAATATCACTATTAGCAGTGTAAAAACAAATGCAAAAATGCATCAAAAATAAAAGTGGTGTAACATCCTTATATTACACTGTTCCCCTCATTATAACCCAATTATGGTCTAGTATTGGCATTCCATTACGAATCGCACAACTTAATAGAGGTGTACGGTATGTATTATTCACTTAGATGCTCACAGATTCCAGTTATTTTCTCTGAAGTCATGATAACTCTTGCTTTGGTGCCAGCCAGAGTGGTGCCACTTCCCATTTTGTCTGCTAGACAATTGTGCTGTTTGAGGCTTTAGGGAATTTCTGAGAAGCCATCAGGGAGAGATAAACATGGGAGGGCACATCCCACATATTCACACAAAAAAGCGAGGAAAGCCATGTAATACACCTTAATGCCTGGCCCTAATCTGTGCAGCTGTCATATAATTGTAAATCTTGTTTGTGTTCTGTGAACATATGATTACCAGCTTTAAGAGCGTTTTGGTGGTCTGAGCATCTGAGGACACAAAGAAAAATGAATTGATTATATTATATATTTTTTCACTTTAATTGCTGTTTAGGTACACCCAATTATTTTTGGACAACAAATGCAGACTGTACAGTTTGTGCTTGATGACTTGGGGAATTTTTTTTCCTTTTTCTGCGTTTGGCTTTTATTGTCTTTGGTGGATATGATAGTTCCCCAAGATCAGGAATGCAATCTAAATCTTGCAGCAGACTTAAACCTCCTAAGTCCAAATATTACATAAGTTATTTTTAGATACATTAAAGAAATGCAAAGTCATAACTTTTTTTTCTGTTAAATACAAAAGTATTTCCAAGCTTCACATTTTGTGTTTCCCAAACAGAGTAAACCAGAGGCGGTTATGTCTGAATACCTACAGAGAATTTATGTGTTTTTTTTTAAATGAAAATACCTCAGAAAATTACTAGGAACGTGTGATTCACCTCTTTGAAAAATAAAATAAGATATTAGACCACAAAGGTTGTATTAGTCTTCACATATCAGCCAAATTAATTTCACAGTTTTTTGTGTCCATAGTGCCATGGAAAATTGAAAACTACAAAAAATATGTAGTATTTTAATTTTGAAATATGACTTGAAGTTGTATTAATAATTAAAGTTTTATCCAATTGCTAATTCGCTATAACTGATTACCTCAGGGAGAAAGCATATAGCTTTGACTCATTTTTCTCATAAATATGAATACTATTCAAGTTTTCCCACAAGTTTATTGATTTGAAACTCTTTGCAAAAATATTATGTAAAATTGCCCAAATAAATCATTTGCGGCACTAAATATTCTTTCAGCAAACAGACACAACTCAAGTCACTATCCTCAAAAGAGCACAATCTAAATTGCACACTTTCCCTCAGGTGCAGACTCAAAGCAACTAATAAATAGTGACACTCAGAATAATAGGATCCCTAAAATAAGGTCATTGGTGGTTTGCATGTGCTCTGGAGAAATGCTATCCTCACTATCTAAATTCCATCATAAAGTAGAATTTCATGTAGTAAATGCTGCTAAAGATGGTAGTTAGATGAGGTTAAGATTTCCTTTCTTATTCATTTATTGGATAATTAGGATTCTTACAATCTCATACTGTAGCCTTCTACTTCTACTACTTTCCCAAAAGCTGGACAATAAAGACCACATCTATGATAAATGATTTAAAATGAATACCATCCTTAGAACTTTCACAATACACTAATAGCCAGTTTACTAATTTATTCAATTACCAACGCTTTGACGGAAGAAGCATATGTGATTTAATGAATTAACTAGTATAGCATTGTGGGAAGGAGTGTGCAACTGCTCTTGCCACTAATGTAGTCCATTCTTTTGATTTTGATTATGGGAAATCTTAAAATAAATTATGTTCCCCTGCTGAAAAGAAAAAGGCTAAAATGGGATATGGAATTGGATTAATTCATTATTATCATTATTCATTTTTTTTATTCCAGATCCCTGCAACATCACTGTGAAATACATGGTCAATGGAGCTGATCTGTGATCTCTATCATTTCTTTATAATTTCTTAATAATGATAGGCTTATATTTTTGTCTTGATTATTCAGTACATAAATTGTCTGATTATTAATCAAGCAGTCTTTAACGGAACATCTTGAACGCAATTTTGCGGTAAAGGGTCAGAGGCTCACAGCACACTATTGAAAATCCTGTAACACCAGAGATACCGCTAGGGGGATGTTGGGCTTTAAAAATTATTTAATAAATAATATTTGTACATTTTGTTTCAAGAAATCTTTAGAATGAAAAGATTAAGAATTTAACATGGATGAACCAGTACATGTATGGATGCTGCACACAGCATTATTTCACTTCCTGAGTTTGCAGATATTTCTGATAAAAAGGGTCAGACATAGCGTTGGAAACACGAGAGTATTGACAGCATCTCTGTTCTGCACTTTCACTGCCTTTTTTGTAAATATAGTGTTGGTTCTAAATTTAATCTAACTTTCATTTTTGTCAATATGTGCACTCAGAAAATACGAAATGATGAATAAGAATATCTGAAAATGTCACAGGCTAACATGGAGTGCACATATACGCTGTCTGACCAGTTGGGCACAATAACTGTTGGAGATATTAATTCAGCATTATTGATTATATTTACTAATATTGATTATATATATTTTTCATCATTATTCATTCATTGCTCATACTCATAATCAATAACCATATTATGTAGGCAGCAGAAAGACACACACATACATACAAGTAGTCCACATACTGCAGTGCAAACACACAAACAAATTTACATACAAGCAGCTCACACACATAAGCAGCAGGCTTCTGAAGCTTTGATTAGTAAGCTTCTCTTTTCTTGATTCAAAAAAACATAATCAGAGGATGTACTTGATTTCTGTAGCTTTGATCAATATTTGTTCAGCAAAATCATTATTTGCTACTGAAAACTTAATCAATTGAATTATTTGTTTTTAATTTGATATGCATCGAATTCATCCACTGGTATCTTTTTCTTTTCGCTGTATTTTCTGTCTTTGTATCTCTGATCTCTGTATATTTTTCATCTGGGTGACTAAGTTTCCACTGCATTCCAGAAGGATTACCTAACTGAAATCTCAGGTTACCTATCCAATTGTAATTGCGAGAATGAAAAGGGGAAGGACCATATTTGCGGTATAAAACGGTGTGCACAAGAGGAAAAGTTCAGTGTTCCACAGGAGAGTTCGTCTTGCAGTTCTGCAGTTCGTCTTGGGGGCAGTTCCTCTTGCGCAAGAGGAACTGGGCGTTACATTTTTAACATGACACAATAAAGCCTAATTTTTCCTTTTTCAAGAATCTGTCTCTCTCCAATTGCTTGAGGATGGGGGACCTTAACAATGTCTAACAACTGAAAAATTCCTTTTCGGGAATATGTTCTATTATTAGCAAATGTAAGTGTCATTATTACTGGATAGATAGCTACCTATTGTGTGATCTACAGTGCTGGAAAAAAGTGCCGCCCCAGTTCAATCAGCCACCTGGGTAAAGAATTTGATTGAACAGGAATACGATATCGTCCCGGGACGAGAGCCATTAAGACAAGTCCAAAACACACGTATGAACATCCAGAACCATGACACATATATTTAAATGAGTCTATAACAGAGATTTTTGAAAACTTAAAAAAATACAAGTTGCCAAAAGAGAGATTTATTTGTCTCTGGGATTGTTTATTTAGCGATTAAAGCCCCACTAGGTAGGAATCCCAGTTTCATGCGCTCTAGCGGCCACTAAAGGCCACTAGAGCAAGTAGAAGTGCAACACCACTGTCGTAAAACACACAGAGTGCTGTTGCCGGCTGACATCCCCTGTGAGAACGTGCATTTTTTTTACCCCCTTAGACTTGTGGAGCTGCAATCAATGAAGTTATTAGTTATGATTGTGTTTACATAGAAGTCTTCAACAGCGATGGATTAAAACTATTGCTCTGCAACAAAGTATACGCAAGCACCGCTCCTATGAGTAACGTTAGCAGACTTAGTAGCTATTGTAACCTCAAAATGGGACAATATCAATATAATGACGGTACAACGCCAGGCCAGCCTACAAAGCTGATATGGCCTGTCTTTGCTTTCAAACAATAGTTGCTTGTAAGTCAACAATGTTTCTCACTGTGAAGCATAAAGTTCGCTATAAAAAACACTCCGAAAAGGTGCTGACTCTGCTGGTGAAATGCTAAGGCTACCTCGGCTGACCTTGTTTACATTATTTGAATGGGCTTACAATCAGTTACGTTTTGATAACCCAAATAGTGACTGTGACTACACACAATAACACAGCCAAAAAAATCAATGTGTGATAAATACAATGCACGAACATGAGAATATAACTCACCTCTCAATCAGCAACACTGCCAGCTCGACTTTTGCCATGACCTCTCTCCACTGTGAAAAAACCAGTCCGATATTAACTTTGGTTTTGTGCCGTTCACGGTCACTCTCCTTTTTTTATCCTGGCTTCCAACGACACCGTCCGTTTTCTCCTCTTTGCCTCAGCCATCTTTTGAGATACGATTCCGGGCTAGGGGGCTAGCCTACCTGCCTTCTACTTATGCTCCTTATCCAAAAGCTCGTGTGTGCCATAAAGCAGAATGCACCTCTCGCGAGAGAGCGGGACCCGCGGTCGAAAGTTACATCGTCCCAGATGCAGGCCATCAGGTCCCTCTGTGGTATTGGGAGAGATACAACTCTCACTGTAATAATCCAGCCCACCAATAGATAGATTTTTTTTTATTTGAATCTGATATTTTATGGTGAAATTCCTACCTAGTGGGGCTTTACTGCTACATGAATTCTCAGTATGATTACTGTGGTAACTTCTGTTTGTCATCCACATACTTGTACCTCTGCACTGTCCTATTTTCATTTGGCCTGCATCATTTATCACAATTTATTTTTGAGAATTCCAAGATTCCCTTGTTTAAGTAATCTGTCATTTTAGTAAGGATTTTATGTGGGTTTTGATTGGCAGGAGCAATTTTTTAATTTGTTTAACAATAAAGGTGGATCCTGAACATCTAAATCTTTCTTTTTAGTCTTTAATAGCGGTTGCCAAAACATCTAAAATGATTTGAAATGAAAGCCTTTTTCAGCACTCTCTCCCAGAAAATAGTTCCAACATACCTAATCTCAGATATGGGCTTGTCCACTTGGGACCCATATGAAAACCATACACAAAAGTAGCTTGGCCGCAGTAAGCAGCCCACATAGGGCTCACCTGGGGCCCTGTTAGGATTGCTAACTGGGTAGCAGAATGATCTGAAACATTTTATTATGACAAATAAGAAGGAATATAAGAAATTGGGAGTGGGGCAAATACTTTATCAGAGCACTGTACATGGTTGCATTGTGTGATGGTCCATATCTGGTACCCCTGAGCCCAGAAAAGTCTGTAGTGTTCTAGACACTGTTAACATCAATTGTCCTTCTTGCACAGTAAAGTTTTAAGTGGCATTTTTGGATGTGACCAAATGTTGCAATTCTAGACAAAAGTTTGCCAAAGTAACCCAGAGCCAATATTAATACCTCACTTAATAGATAAATGATTCTTGAACCAGTACTGTCTGAGTGATTGCAGATCACAGGTATATTTTATCTTGATTACAAGCCATAAATTTCCCCGTCTCAAATTTTTTGGCCAAAATGGATGTATATTTCCAAATAAAATTAAGTTGATCAGACAAACCATCAAATGTCTTCATTCAGTTTGCAATGAAATACGAGTAAAAGTGTCACAACCCTTGTGCGAATGCCTTTCATGTCTCGTCCTGTTCAGCACCTTGCTCGTATGACAAGGCTCAGTGAAGTACGTCTCCTTTGACTGGTTTACATCTTGTGTGTTTGCCACTCGTTGGCTGTGTCTCATTTCCTACTTATTTCCTAATGACCATGTGACATGTATTTATGCCTCCTGCTTTATGTTGCCAGTCGGTGAATTGCAATTTACCCTTTGTGCATAGAACCAGTCAGTCTTCCTAATAGAAACTCTTCATCTTTATTAAGTGTAATGTGCACTATAATGATAGCAATTCTCGGAAGCTTTCCTTCATACCTATTTTACCCAGTCCAGTCCAACAGGAAAAAGCCCCCAAGCTTAATCGGGGTCCAGGATTGTTTGCGTTGTTGTGAACTCTCCCACTTATGTTCCTCTGTCCAGTTTGTTAGGAACAAGCCTCCCAATCCTTCTACAGTCATCAGGATTGGAGCTAAGTTCCCCTCAAGCTACTCCATCCTCCTGTGCAACAGTTTCGCCCTGGCAAAGTGTGCACTCCACCTGGCTGTTATCCCACAAGCCATGGGCCGGCGATTGACAGCTCAGTTTTGCCCACAACATCTGAACTGAAATGTGCTGTCCTTATCCATGGCTCTGTGTCCACCTCTTTCTCAGAGGTATCATCCCCAAATTATCATATAAGCTGTCAATAAAACTACCAATTGGATTGCACTCCGCTACTGCGCTTGATTCCTGGTCTGGAACATAAAAGAAAGTAAATTTAGAAATCACTGCTTTCTGTTGTTATAAATACATTTTCCATGAGTTCGGGTTGTGTATAAATGTAAGTGCAGGCCAAGGGAAATGAAATGCTATGCTTAGAAGTAGAACTCCAGGTAGAATGGTGAGAATGTTAATATTATATGTATTACTTTATTTTCTCAGAGCAATACTGTGAAAGTGATTTTGTTTGTTTGATGAACATTATTCTTTATACTGTATACCACTTGGTCAAGCATTGAAGGCCTATAGAACAACAGGTAAGGGTAATTATTTATTAACTGCCAGTGGAACTCAGTGGTAACACATAGTGTCAACTCATATTCCATCAGATTAGCCGCAAGATACATTAATTAAATGGAGCAACATTGCTCATCATTATCCAAAACAATTGTCTTTAAAAACCTCACTACCCTCCAACTGGATATGTCAAAACCAAGATGGCAATAACTATGTTAATATTTTCCCACTCCACCATCTCTCTAGTTCAGGGGACCAGTCTGCAATTACAACCTGAACCCTTTCCTTGCTGTAAGAATGGCATTTCACATGGGTCAGTTGTATTGTGAGAGAGAAATAAAAAACGTGCGGCAAATGGGAGCTTTATGCTCGCCATTCATTCATATTCGCTGGCTGCAGAATAACCCTCTCTTTGAATTGTGGTGACAGCCCATATCAGTGCAGCTCCAGCCAACCCACCCTAGATTACTGACTAGCAACCACACATTTTCTTTCCAGAAAGTAAAAAAAGCTGAAATTACCTCTTACTCCTTATTTGGTAACAGAGGCATTACAGCTCTATTGCTGTCATAATGATGAGCGAAAGGGTTTTAATTAAGCTATTAGGAAGGCGATAATAGAGCTGTCTCATTTGCTTAGCTCAAGATTGACTTATCTCTCTCATGCACATCACAGCAGCTGAAATGTGCATGGGGAGATTAGCACTTGGAAGACCCAGATGCCTGAATAACTTTCACTTCATAACACATGGATGAATGAATAAAAGAATAACAAGCTTCCCTTATATCAAATTACATGGATGCCTTTTTTTAAATAATCAGTGGAATTAATCTTCATGACTTCAAAGTGTAATTATATTACCACACCAGAAAATAAACAACATATGTGACTCAGCTATTTCTGTAATAAAGTATCAATTTTCGGATCACTAAAATATGGCAAGGATGAATTTTGATTAGTGCAAAGACATTGTATTGATATTTGTAATATGATAACTGCATATTTTGGCTAAAAAGGCTTGATTAATGCACAGCCATCCTGTACAGTGGGACTAATCTTTCATTATATTAATTTGTGTTTATGAAATTGCTAGTGTAGATAGTATTGTCATCCTTTTGAATGTTTTATGCTGCGTTTCCTCCAAACACAAGGCGAAATTTGTCCTCGCTTTATCTGCGGGAGTTTGACCATGGGATCATTTTAATTTTTTCATTTTGAAGGTTTTTTGCCCAGTTCGCGCAAAGATCCCATTCCTTCTTATTGGAGAACAACCTGGCAGCGGATTGACATGCTAATTCACTCTGCAAACTAACAGCAATGCCAGTTGAGCCTTGTTTACACTCAAGGGGCAGTACTTCCTGCAATACCAAAAATCACCAACAGGATGGCAATGCTAATGTTGCTATGCTAATGTCAGAAACATTTTAATTCATGAACTTTGTGCCAGGTTGAGAATGAAAATATTCACTGATGATGTTGTCATATCCGATGTTGAGCTAGGCCACTATTTTGTTGTAAATCTGAGATCCATATGTTATTTGACACAGTCAGCTTGCTAGCTACCTGGTTAGTGGGCTAGATAGCTTGCATTCCCATTATCTCAAGCAGTACAGCTAACTGCAGTTTAAATATCAAGCTGGGTAGCCTAGCTCGCCAGTGTTGCTGCTAGTGGCACTGATCCAATCAGATCACAGCTCTACTCCCCCAAATTTTTAAGAAAAGAATATTCTGACGTGGAGCGAAATGCGAATTTTGTGTGTTCGCACGGTTCGCGCCATTCACGTCACGTCGCACCGCATTTCCTGCATGATTCGCGCCACCTGTCACAAACTAGCATCTTTTCGCGTGTATTCACATCTTTGCATCGACTTTGAATGTAATCTGGTTGCGTGATGAATTTGTATTGCATTCGGTGGAAATGCATTGTTAGGGTTTATCTTAAAGCTGCAGGACATCATTTCATTGAAATCTCAGTTCAGACACTAATTTCAAAAATTTTTGGCAGAAATATTCTAATAAAAAATAAATGTTTGAGGTAATGTATGAGCCTCCAAGAGAATGAAAAAAACATTCCAATCCGTGTAATATAAGGCAGCTGCTTGCTCTGAATTCTTTTGACATACTGTATGTCCATCAAACAAAAATGCAAATGCATTATAATTGGAAATTTTGAAGGTATGGTGGCTTAGTCTATATTGAAGAGAAATTGAAACAGCTCATCTAAGAAGCCTCAGAAATAGTCATGATTGAGCACTGGTGTAATCTGTCCCCCGCCTGTGCCTTCACTCCTCATTTGCCACCTTGATAGTCAGAAGTCCACAATCCCCAATGCTTTAGTCTGTGTCCGTGGAGGATGGCTAGTGAGAGAAGGCGGCACAGGAATGGACCTTGCTGTCAGGGGCCTGCTGGGAGAGGACTGCCCAAACACTGACGTCGGAGTTATCAAGCTTTACAATTATCTGATGCTGGGGGTCAGGGAAAGCCAGGAAAAGAGCCCTAGTGAAATCAGTGGAAGGTGGTAGAAGGTGAAGGAGAAGGCGGACCAAGGGGTCTAGCAGAAGAAAATCTTGTTGGAGGTAAGGGTTGTGAGAGGGGCAGCCATAGTAGAGTAGCCCCAGATGAAGTGCTGGTAAAGGTTAGAAAAACCAACAAACCCCTGAAGCTGTCTGCAGTATGCTGGTATCAGCTAATCCAGGACAGCTTGGACTTTTTTATGAGCCATCTTAATTTCACCTCTAGAGACCTTGAAGAAAAGAAACTCAACTGACATCTGGTTGAATTCACACTTCTCAAATTATGTGTGGAGCAGGCACTAGATTACACAGTGAACATGCCGGGCATGTTCCTCCAAGGTGAGGGAAAACACTAGAATGTCATCGAGGATGACATACAGAAAGTGGTGGAACAAGTCATAGAGGACATTATTGTGGAACACTGCGGGGAAGTTAGTGGGTCCGAATGGCATCCCCAAGTACTTGCCGTAACCAGAGGATGTGTTGAATGCCATCACCTTCCTTGTTGCAGACCAGATGGTAAGCATTGCACAGGTGAAGCTTGGTGAAGAAGTGGCACCCTTGAAGGTTAAAAAAGAATCCATTAATGGAAGAGGATAGCAATTCTTAACAGTGATGATGTTCAGGCCCCTGTAGTTGATGCATGAGTGGAGTGATCGAGGTTTTATTGACACAATGGAGCAACTGACTCCAGCTAGTGAAGAAGATGGTCAAATGATTCTGCAAGTCAAGAACTCAGCAATATATTCATTGTTTGCTCTGGATTAGGATGCGGAGAGTGAATACAGCTGACCCCTCAGTGGAAACATCCCAGGAACAAGATCAACGCACTCTAAATAAAGAGCATAAATTAAATGCTAAATAATTTTCAAACTAAGTGAATGCATGCAAAGTACAAAACCCAAAACCAGTAAAGTTGGCACGTTGTGTATATCGTAAATAAAAACAGAATACAATGATTTGCAAATCCTTTTCAATATATTCAATTGAATAAACTGCAAAGACAAGTTACTTAATGTTCGAACAGGTAAACTTTGTAATTTTTTGCAAATATTAGCTCATTTGGAATTTGATGCCTGCAACATGTTTCAAAAAAGCTGGCACAAGTGGCAAAAAAGACTGAGAGAGATGAGGAATGCTCATCAAACACTTATTTGGAACATCCCACAGGTGAACGGGCTAATTGGGAACAGGTGGGTGCCATGATTAGGTATAAAAGCAGCTTCCCTGAAATGCTCAGTCATTCACAAACAAGGATGGGGTGAGGGTCACCACTTAGTGAACAAATGCGTGAGCTGATTGTCGAACAGTTTAAAAACAACATTCCTCAACGAGCTATTGCAAGAAATTTAGGGATTTCATCATCTACGGTCCCTTATATCTTCAAAAGGTTCAGAGAATCTGGAGAAATCACTGCACTTAAGCGACAAGGCCGAAAACCAACACTGAATGCCCGTGACCTTCGATCAGTCAGGCGGTACTGCATCAAAAACTGACATCAGTGTGTTAAGGACATCACCACATGGGGTCAGGAACACTTCAGAAAACCACTGCCAGTAACTACAGTTCGTCGCTAAATCTGCAAGTGCAAGTTAAAACTCTACAATGCAAAGCGAAAGCTATTTATCAACAGCACCCAGAAATGCCGCCGGCTTCGCTGGGCCCAAGCTCATCTGAGATGGACTGATGCAAAGTGGAAAAGTGTTCTGTGGTCTGACGAGTCCACATTTCAAATTGTTTTTGGAAACTGTGGACGTCGTGTCCTCCGGACCAAAGAGGAAAAGAACCATCCGGACTGTTATGGGCGCAAAGTTCAAAAGCCACCATCTGTGATGGTATGGGGGTGTATTAGTGCCCAAGTCATGGGCAACTTACACATATGTGAAGGCACCATTAATGCTGAAAGGTACATACAGGTTTTGGAGCAACATATGTTGCCATCCAAGCAACGTCTTTTTCATGGACGCCCCTGCTTATTTCAGCAAGACAATGCCAAGCCACATTCTGCACGTGTTACAACAGCTTGGCTCCGTAGTTAAAGAGTGCGGGTACTAGACTGGCATGTCTGTAGTCCAGACCTGTCTCCCATTGAAAATGTGTGGCGCATTATGAAGCGTAAAATACGACAACGGAGACCCCGGACTGTTGAACAACTTAAGCTGTACATCAAGCAAGAATGGGAAAAAGTTCCACCTGAAAAGCTTCAAAAATTGGTCTCCTCAGTTCCCAAATGTTTACTGAGTGTCGTTAAAAGGAAAGGCGATGTAACACAGTAGTAAAAAGGCCCCGTGCCAACTTTTTTGCAACGTGTTGCTGCCTCTAAATTCTAAGTTAATGATTATTTGCAAAAAAAAAAAAGTTTCTCACTTTGAACATTAAACATCTTGTCTTTGCAGTGTATTCAATTGAATATAAGATGAAAAGGATTTGCAAATCATTGAATTCTGTTTTTATCTACGATTTACATAATAATATAATCGAATTACCTCGATACCTAACTATAGCCCAGCTTGGTTCATACTTGGTTGCTTGCCTTTCATATAGTCTTCTAGCCAATAAATATTGACGTTCAGTGGGGTTTTTAGTCTCCTTCGTTCTCGATCCTGACTGCATTGCCGCATGAACGCATTGGTAAGCTGAACATTAACGCGAACCGGGGTTTTTATCTTTCTCGCATTTTATTATTACCGAAGGGCTCCTCTGATTAAATGCATTGTAAATACCCTATTTTTGTATTTTCCACCGGTTGCTGTGCCTTGATCAGCTGATTAAAGTTTAACTGCTTGTTCAAGTGCTTAGGACAGCTTGTTGGGGGAGGTACCGTGTTTAGTTCGCTCACATGGTAAACGACTTGTTTATTCGGTTCGTTTCAATTAAAGGGAACCGCGGCTTTACTCTTTTCTCGGTTACCCTTGGTTGTATTTGTGGCTAGCTAGCTAGATAAGTACTGTTTGCATTCTTGGCTGGGGATCTGAGATTTAGTATTTAGTTAGTGGTGCAGCAGTCACTTAGGTTAGGTTGGAACTTAAAAGGTAAGTTTTTATCGGAGTGCTCCGTCTCCACCAGTTTTTCCTGGGCGCTGAAGCCAGTCTGTTTTATCTGGGCCAGAGCGGGGAGGGATCCAGTTGTCATGGTCCATGTTGGGACAAATGAAATAGGTAAGGGTAGGTTTGAGGTTCTGCAAGGAAAATTTGTGGAATTAGCTGAGAAGCTTAGGAGCAGATCCTCAACGGTAGTGTTCTCCGGGATTCTACCGGTACCACGTGCAAGCAGAGGTAAGCAGAATTTAATCTGGAGGTTTAACACGTGGCTTCGAACCTCTTGTAGGAAAGAGGGGTAAAGGTTTTTGGGGCTCTGGAAGTTTTTCTGGGACAGAGGTGACCTGTTCAAGCCTGACGGGCTGCACCTGAACCGGAGGGGCACCTTTGCACTGGGCCAGCCTATGTTGAGGGTAGCACAGGATTATTTAAACTAGGGACTTGGGGGACAGGGAGGTTAGTGAGTGTTACACATAGGGAAATGCAGACTGCCCCGATGGAAGGTGATGGCGTAACATGCACTAACGATGATTTACTTCTAAAGCAACAAAGCGTAGTGGGGGGCTCGAGGCGGTGGCCACATGGGAAATCAAGGGGGAAGAGCATTAGTAATAACCTGAAATTTTTTTATTTAAATGCAAGAAGCATAAAAAATACATTTCCAGAACTTGAGGCTGTAGTCTGTGGAATGCTCTCCCTGACCATCTGAGAGCACCACAGACTGTGGATTCTTTTAAGCATAGCCTAATGACTTACCTTTTTACAAAGGCCTTCCCCTAGCCTTTTTTAGTCTATGTTTCATTGTCTGGTTTGTGTTGTTTTATTACACTTCATTGTAGCACTTTGAGATTTCTTTAATGTAAAGTGCAATATAAATTAAATTTATTATTATTATTATTATTATTAGTGGTCAGTGAGGGCTATGACATAGTTGGGATTACAGAGACATGGCTATGTGAAGAGGATGGACATGAATATGATATAGAAGTTTATAAGCTCTTTAGGAAGGATAGATGTAATAGGCGAGGAGGAGGCGTAGCAGTCTATGTGAACGAAAACATTAATGCGCAGGAAATTCCCGAAATTGAACATTCCTTGTCCTGTGACGATATCTGGGTCAGGCTCATTGGCAAACACGAGACAGGTTTAAATATAGGAGTATGCTATCGACCGCCAGCTTTGGACAGTACAATCAATGAAATGCTTTTTAGGAGGATTACGCAAGCTTGTAGTGGTGGTGGGACTATTATCATGGGAGACTTAAATTATCCTGGTATCAATTGGGAAATGGTGAAAGGACAGGGTAGGGGGGAGGAAGAATTTCTAGATGTTATAAATGATAATTTCTTGGTGCAGTATGTTAATAAACCTACCCGAGAAGGCAATTTTAGACTTAGTGCTCTGTAATGACCCCGATAGAATTAGCAATGTTGTGGTACTGGAGCCACTTGGGACAAGTGATCACTCTGCTGTTAATTTTGATGTTTCATGGAAGTTGAAAAGGTGTATTCTAAAACAAAAATGTTCAATTTTAGGCAAGCAAACTTTGATAGGATGCACTCATATCTAGTTGAAATAAAATGGGATGCACTCCTGGACTGTAAGTCCGTAAATGAGATGTGGAAAAGATTTAAGGGGGTTTTACTTGAATTACAGTGCAGATTCATTCCGAAGGTGGCCAAAAGTAAGCTGAAAAAGCAGAATCCTCAGTGGATGACCAAAAGTATTCGTAGGATGTTGAGGGAAAAGAGGAATCTTTATAAGATGTACATAAAGGATAACAATGAGAATACTAGGGTTGAATACTGTAAAATGCGGGCTGTGGTCAAAAAAGAGCTGAGGAATGCTAGAAGACTGTATAAAAGACAAATTGCAGAGGGGGCAAAAACTAGCTCTAAGCGCTTCTTTCGGTACTGTAGCAGAAAAAGGAAAGTTAAAGAGCAGGTTAAGTACATAAAGAATAAAAATGGATTGCTGCTATATGATAACAAGCATGTTGCGGATGCCTTAAACAGTTACTTTCTTGAGAATTTTACCTCAGAGGGGGTCTTTATTTGGCCAGAGGGCACGTCAAATGCTCAAGATTATTTAGCGGAAATTGAGGTTCAGGATAACGAAGTATTAGACAAGTTGCATAAACTAAAAGTAGATAAGGCTGCGGGTCCTGATGGCTTATATCCTAGAGTGCTCAGGGAAGCTGGTGAGTTCATCTTTAAGCCGCTATCCGCCATCTTCAGATGGTCTTTAGAAACTGGAGAAATACCAAATGATTGGAAACAGGGCAATATAATACCAATATGTAAGAAAGGGGACCGTACCGAGCCAGGAAACTACAGGAAAGTGAGTTTAATTTGCATTTCGTGCAAAATATTGGAATCTATCATAAAAGATGAGCTGGACTTATTTCTTGAACCTAACAGTATCCTGAGGGATAGCCAACATGGTTTTTGGAAGGGAAGGTCATGCCTAACAAACCCTCTGGAATTTTTTGAAGAGGCCACCAGGACTTACGACCAGAGCAGGGCTTATGACATCACATACTTGGATTTTCAGAAAGCATTCGTTACAGTGCCGCATAGGAGACTAATTTTTAAAATGAGCTCCATTGGAGTTACAGGAGGTATTCTGGAGTGGATTCAAAACTGGTTACAGGACAGAACACAAAGAGTAGTGGTCAGTGGTATCTCATCTGAGCTGGGTATGGTTGGGAGTGCCGTCCCCCAGGGATCGGTGTTGGGACCCCTGCTGTTCCTCATTTGCAATAATGACCTTGATAGGAATATTGAGAGCAGATTGGTTAAATTTGCAGATGATACTAAATTGGGGGGTTTGGCAAATAGCCTTGGGTCCACTAAAGTGATTCAGGACGATTTGGATAGAATCCAGAAATTGTGCAGAAATGTGGCAAATGAAATTTAATGTAGCAAAATGTAAAGTTGTACATGTAGACGGGATTACTTCATGGGAGGTTTAAAACTGGAATGTGCTGCACAAGAGAAAGATCTGGGAGTGATTGTTAACCAAACCCTCACAGGTTCTAGCCATTGTGCCGTAGCAGTTAAAAAAGCTAATCGGATGCTAGGATACATTGCCAAAAATATTGAGTACAAATCTAAGGAGGTGATGCTTCTTTTGTACAGCAAGTTCGTTAGACCACACCTGGAGTATTGTGTACAGTTCTGGGGACCATACTTTAAGAGAGATATAGAGGCTCTAGAGAAAGTTCAGAGTAGAGCCACCAAGCTTATTCCAGGTATAAAAGATGAAAGCTACGAGAAGAGGCTGAAGATCCTTAATCTCTTTAGTCTTAGGAAAAGGAGACTCAGGGGTGATTTGATTGAGGTCTTTAAATATGTTAAAGGGATTAACAAAGTGAATCACGAAGGATTCCTTCAACTAAGTGTTGTGAGTAGAACTCAGGGTCACAAATGGAAGTTGACCAAAGGTAAATTTAGCAGTGATATTCAGAAATATTTCTTCACCCATAGAGTAATTTCAATGTGGAATAGCTTACCTGACCATATTGTTGAGGCAGAGACCTTGGGGGTTTTCAAGAGCAGGCTTGACCTAAAGCTAGATACCATTGAGTCATTTAGTATCTGAAGGGATATATTCACAATAGTATAAAGAAACTGGCGAGCTTAGTTGGGCTGAAAGGCCTGTTCTTGCCATTCATGTTATGTTATGTTATGTTACAGTCACAGGGGCGATGAGGCAGAAGTGTCACAATGCGGAATTAGCTGACTGCCTGACAGAGATCATGAAAGATGGTGGGAATCCCCTTCAGGTGGGGGGACTCCTGCTTTTGTCTGTTGCCACCAGGCAGAGGGCAGATCACAGACAGCTCTTAGAGCTTGGAGTTCATTTGACGACTGTCCTAATCAGTGTGCGGGTTGTGATGTTCTAGCCAGAGTCTTCCTAA
The DNA here is from genome assembly GCA_029721435.1 of Gymnothorax reevesii. NCBI lineage: Eukaryota > Metazoa > Chordata > Actinopteri > Anguilliformes > Muraenidae > Gymnothorax > Gymnothorax reevesii. The sequence goes on along the minus strand of CM056577.1, from coordinate 87,346,851 downwards.
CACTACAGGACAACCAATTCCTGATGGTTACCCAAGTTCAGCATCTGGACCAGGCCTCAGTGATGTTGGGGAAGCGCCATCCCCATCAAAGCTTGGGAGCGGATGGGCTCAGGCAGGGGGGCTGAAGGAACCCTCAAACATCTGGAAAAGGCCAGAAGGTACCGCCGGCTCCAGAATCCTGAGAGATGTCAGTGAAGGATGAGAGCTGATCAGAGATGGCACTGACAGGTGAAACTGGCAAGTTCCGCCTCTTTCTGTCCCTGGCATATCCCTTGGAACTAGATGGTGTCAGCTGGATGAGTGTGACCCACTGATTCTCCAAATGGCTGAATTGTACTGTTGTTGGGGTAATGGGGAAAGAACAGGTTCGTTTACAGAGAAGTATTAATGATCTTAATTAACATTAATAGAATTATTAATAGTAATAGGATTGCTAAAATGAGTTAATAGCAACGGGGCACCACCCTGGGATCAGGGAGCAATAACTGAACCAAAATTTCAGCCTCAAAGGAATTGTTTAAGCTAAAATGTCAATATTAGAATATCTACATTTGTGGAATTAACAATGAAGGGTGAAATTCGAACACTGGACCTCCCGACCAGCTGTTACCACAATAAACATACACAAATAATCACAGGGAGCTGTTCAGGAATTGTAACAGAGTTTATTTAACTTTGGTAACACTGATGGTAATCAATAATACTCTAGTCAAAAAAACATTAATTATTCAATTAACTACCACTAAAGTGGCTACATTTAAAATCAACTAAGATTGAGGGTAACAGACACTGCTCACGTGAGGGCACAACAGGGAATGAGGGAAGGAAAAGGGGTGAGCAAAATGGCCGACGCAGTCACGTGAGTGAGTACGTCAGCCGGAGGAGGATCGGGACAAAGGGAGAGTAAGATGGCTGACACGACCACGTGAGTGGGTACAGCACAAAAAAAGAGCAGGGGGAACGGGAAAGCAAGATGGCCGATGTGACCACGTGCGTAGGTACGTCACTACAAAAGGGCAGGGAAAACGCGAGAGCAAGATGGCTGGCGTGACCATGTGCTTAGGTACGTCATTCGGAAACGATGACCGGGAAAGTCAAACGGGGTGGAGCGGAGTGCAATGAGGACCGCGGTTCCACGCACTTTAATGGCAAGATGCGTAAGGCCAGAGGAGCTGCGCTCCAATGCACTTCGTAGCCCACATTCAGGTGTGTGATGCATGTGGGTGTACGAGTATGTAGGTAAGTCAGAGAGAGACGAAAGGAAATAAGAGAAGACGTGCAACAACGAGCCACAAGCAACGAAAAGGGTTCTCGCAGCAACTGCGCTTTATCATAGAGGAGCCAGGCAAGCAAACTGGGGCTCGTTTGCCGTGTTCCTGATTCCTTCGCTGATTAAGTGCCGTTAGCTAGCTTTATCCACTCGGCGGCGGACCACACAGTAAAAACCACAGCTAACAGAAACCTAAGCAGATGGCACAAATAGTAAAACATAGTAGACTCGGCGGTCTGCAGAATTGGCGACAAGAACAGAAATACAAAATGGAACAAAGTTTTATACGCGCTAATACTATTCTCTGCACAGACAAAAGCCTCTTACTTTATAAGAAAAGTCTGTGCGCTGTTTGGGGGAGTTTCCTCAGGCTCCAATGTGACGACGGGCTGGCAGTTGGTGCGTCCACGGTGAGGTGATCCACACGTGAGAGCAGGATGCAGCGGTGTAGGCGTTATTCTTCTTGAAGAATAACGGATGTTCCATATCGTTCTTTTAAGGAAGGCCAGAATCAGAATTGCTTCACTCATTCGAAAGTAATAATAATAAAATTAAAACCTGGAGACAGTTTGCAGCTCTCCAGCTAGTGGGGACTGTGGCCTAAGTAAAAAATTGTACTACAAATGTTTGCATCACCGCATCACTGAGGAAAGGCAAGGTAGGGAGGTGTGTTCGGAGTCTTATAATCCCTGTGACGTCACGGCTGCGTCTTACGGATCCCCGTGGGTGTCCTCGGCTCTTGTCCAATGGGACACCAGTGTTTGAATTCGGCCCAAACTTTGCACCTAGGTGCGAGGTGCAAAGCCTGATGGGGTTTTGGCGGAATTCCATTGTTAGGCTTTGGACTTTACATGTAGGCCTCTCTTTGTTTAAACATGTAGTGAGGTCCCAACACTGTTATGAACTTCAGAGAAGGAATAAGATGCAAACTTAGAAAAGGCCACTTTGCACTTTAATAAATATCAAGCTGCAATTGGCATAAACTGAGAATAACGAACACAAGAGGGGCTCAGCTGCAGAATGGTCGGGAACAGTCCGGGTCAGTTAATTGGCTGACTACATAAAGGCGGCAAAGCAAGCCATAGTTGGTAATTGGTCCAAAGTTGACACCGGCATGGCAATCCATGGGTAACAGGACTCACAGGACTGTATACACTCTTGAACACAGCAGCTTGGAGGAAACTGAGAATTTGTCACTCTGTGAGCTGCTAAAAGACATGGAGAGTAATCACTAAAAAAGTTTTATCTTCCTGGTTTTAATTGTATTTCGTAAGATGGGCAATATCTGTGCTCTTTAGACTAGCATCTGCTAAATCACTTGAAAAAAACAAGGCAATCCAGCAAGAGGAAAATGAATCATATGAACACACAGCCCCTCAATAATTATTGGCACCCCTGGTTTAACCTCTGTTAAAAGCCAGAAAATAAATTCAATTTTTATTGCCGAAGCATAAACTCACACTGAAAATTGTAGAAAAATGTAACCTTCAACTCAAGTGAATTTTAAGGGAAAAAAAACCCTGACTGAGAAAATAATTATTTTTCATAAAATCACATGTTCTGCAATTATTGGCACCCCTAACAATTCCTAGGAATTAAATGTAATTGAAGTATTGCTGTCATTTCTACAGTAGTTTACAAAGTTGATCAGAGTATCTAGGAACATTTAGTTGGTAAATCATCACTTCCTGTTTCCCTGGGGTAGGAATATGACATGACACCGAGGCCATTTCTCTCATCCACTCTTCAACACGGGAAAGACAAAGGAAGACGCCATTCTAGTAAGGTAGATGTGCGTTGACCTTCACAAGTCAGGAGATGGCTACAAGAAAATAGCCACTTGCCTGCACCTGCCCATATCTACCGTCAGAGGAATCATTAAGAAGTTTAAAACAACTGGAACAGTGGTAAACAAGCCTGGACGAGGACGCAAGGTTATTTTGCCACCACGCAAAGTTCTCCAAGGCTCACTGTTAAAGAATTGCAACAAATGGTAGCATCCTGGGGTCGCAAAGTCTCCAAAACAACCATCAGGCGCTATCTACATGCCGACAAGCTGTTTGGGAGGCATGCACGGAAAAAACCTTTTTCTCACTCAAAATCATAAACGCAAATGTCTGGATTTCGCTAAGCGGTACTGGGACTTCAACTGGGACCGTGTGCTTTAGTCAGATGAGGCCAAGATAGAGCTTTTTGGCAACAAACACTCTTAGAGGGTCTGGTGGAACACAAAAGATGAGTATGCAGAAAAGCACCTCATGCCCACTGGGAAGTATGGGAGAGGATCAGTGATGCTGTGGGCCTGTTTCTCTTCCAGAGGCCCTGGGAACCTTGTTAGGGTGCATGGCATCATGAATGCTTTGAAAAACCAGCACATTTTGAATCAAAATCTGGTGGCCTCTGCCTGAAAGCTGAAGATGGGTCGTCACTGGGTCTTTCAGCAAGATAATGACCCTAAACATGTGGCCAAATCTACGCAGAAATGGTTCTCCAGACATAGAATCAAGCTCCTCTCATGGCCATCTCATTCCCCAAACCTCAACCCCAATGAAAGTGAGCTGAAGAGGAGAGTGCAGAGAGGACCCAGGTGGCTGAATGATTTAGAGAGATTGTGCAAAGAGGAATGATCTAAGATCCCTCTTTCTGTATTCTCCCATCTTTTGAAACATTATAGGAGAAGATTTGGTGCTGCTTTATTGGCAAAAGGGGGTTGTACAAAGTATTAACATCAGAGGTGCTAATAATTGTGGCACACATGATTTGATGTAAAATAATTATTTCTTCATGTGGGATTTTTTTTCCCACTGAATAAATGTACTTGAATTAAAGGTTGGATTTTCCTCTTTTTTTTTCATTGTGGTCCTATATTATTTAGAAAAAAACTGAATTTATGAGAAGCTAAAGAACAGATCTTAACCAGGGATGCCAATAATTATGGAGGGTGCTGTGCATACACCATGCTAATGAACAATGATGGAAAGAGTGGCACGCAATCATTCCACGACACATGAAATGGAACAATTATTAATCAATTAAGAAAAAAGTACTGGAAACCCACATGGATGGCTAGACTGCAGGGAAAACAATTAAGATCAAGATGTAATAATGAGTCCATAGTGAGACTCTCTCAGTGCTCTCAACCAGTTCCTGTGAACACTGCAATCAAAACAACTTTTTACTGAATAATCAAGACCAATATGTAGCCTATTGTGATTAAGAAAAAATAATGATAAAGGGATGCAGTGTGGAAGATTCAGGATGAGAAAGTTGATTGGGGGGAAAAAAATCAATTGTCAATGAGTCTTCTCCCATTGTGCTATTTTTTGTAGCGATTATACAGGACTATTTCCAATTTATGGTAAATTTATTTTGAAATGTCCCCTAATTTTGTCAAAAGCCATGTAAACAATAAACTTCATGTGGAAACCATCCAGCAATGTGCAATGATTCAAAATAAGTTGTACTGTTGCGATATCATCGGCCAAACCACATAAATATTTTGCCATATTACCTCCCAAAAACGTGTTTCTTTTTGAGTGATAATATAGGCCTCTTACACCCAGTGTAATGTGTAGCACTATTGGTTTGCTACTTTACGGCCAATGGACGTGTTTGTCTTAACCCAGGGATGTCCAATCTTATCCGTAAAGGGCCTGTGTGGGTGCAGTTTTTGTCCTTTCCAGCAGTGCTACTGCACCTGATTCCATTAATTAACTAATCAGGGGTTTCAATCAGGACCTTAGTGGGTAGAATCAGGTTTGTTAGTGTTGGGCTCTAACAAAAACCAGCACCCACACCGGCCCTCTCTGGATAAGATTGGACACCCCTGTCTTAACCCATTTATGCCTGAATTTTCTTTTTTTACTTTTTATCTTATTATACTTCAAAATACCACTCGAATAGTCATTTAAACAGGACACTTTTTCTTAACAGTTCTCATGTGACGATGCTAGGCATAAATAGGTTAAAATAAGGTGTGGTCAGGCGCTCTGCTGGCTTTTTAATATCTTGAGCTAGCAAAAAGCTCCTGCACAACTTACCAAAACCTAGCTTAACGTGAACAATCAGTTTTTAACTGCTATTTCAGGGGCGCATTATTCATTATTAAGAACAGTATTTCATGCCTTTGTAGGCACGTGCACAATGCGCATACCCCTGGCTTATTTCAAACGCAGGGATGAGTTACAGCGCACAGACATGAAAACAATTGAATTCAAAAAGATTTCAATATCAAAGATTATTATGGAATAAATAGAGATATTTAAAAATAGATATCATAATGGCGACTGTGAAAAAATTATGCACAAAAATGTTAAGTGCGTTGTTTTAAATTTTGAGAAAGAGCGATGTAAAACTTCGATACAATGTGAAAAATATTATTTACTTACAACTTATAACATAAATATTTGCATCCAACTTGCTACAGCAAAAAATGTACACTTTTGACCACCTAGCAGTCGAAATGACCATTCTGATACGTCTACTTGTTGGCAACCCTGGTCTTCTTTACAATTGGTTTCTTTTTCAAATAATTACATTACCTCTTGCAATTGTGTTGCATAGCCAACAGTTGCATAAAAAAGAAAGCAATCAGAGGTTTGTGCAGGCAGAGCCAAATGTGAGCAGCATGCAGCAGAGGATTGGGGTAGATTTGAATAAAGGTGGGGATGATCTGCATATTCATTTATCCACACCTAGTAGATGAAGGCAAAGTTGTAGAGTATCATCTAAGCCATTTTAAGGCATTTAAAAAATGCACTCTGTTCATGAATGATATTTGTTTTCACAAGCCTAAACTTCACATGCAAGATGGCTTTATTCCTTGCAGTGATGTGGCATTCATAATTTGAAGCTGAATGAAAATAGAAGCACTACCTTAGAGATTACATGGAGATTATGATACACAGCATACAACATGCTTTTTAGCTTCATTTTGTGTTGATCAGTGTGGTTGTTCACGAAATGCATGGCTCTGCAGCATGATGTAATTGTTCATTTTTGTTTTAAATTCATCATCATAATTCATTGATGTATTTGACACAATGTTCATTTACAAAAAAGGCGGACATTTACTGTCTATTTAAAATGTATTCTCTACTTGAAATAGTTATTTATACAGGAAGAAAAGCTAACTTTTTTTTGTTTTTCCCCCTTCATTCTGAAAAGGAGAAGCACATAAGTCAGGAATGGGAAGCACAGTCTGTTCTGAAGCTGAGGCAAGCATCTTTTTGACCATTGATGACTAACACTTTCTTAAGCTTGCCATCATAACGTCCTGAGAATACCCTGTCTCCTCGCTCCTTTGCCGAAACTCTTCTCGTTACGCGGCATTAATGACACTTCGGTTACTTCGGTTCTCCAGTAGCACGCCGCTACGATGAGCTGACATTTCCTGACATTTTCCCATCTAATTACTGTGCAAATAATTAAGCGTGTCTTCATTGCCAGCATACAGATTTGAATGCCGCCCGTCAGCGCTGGTGATTGATGACACTCCTGGAGACTTTATCTAATGGGTCCTGCCAACAGCCTTGGAGAAAAATTTCATTAGAATGAACAATGCAAATTTTGAGTCTGCTCATCCAGTTATGCTCCCACGCAATATGCGTGTCAAGGCAAATGTGACAAGGAGAGCGAAAATATTTGCATTTTGTGGAACGGGCGGAAGGGGATATCAGAGCAAGAGGATGACAGGCCTAATTATTATGGCTCATGGAGGCCGAGACAGCTGTTTAGGGTGTCCCAAACAAGCCTGTCATCCAGGTAGCTGAGCAGGTCTGCATATGACTCTGGATCCGACAGTTCACTGAGACAACATCCTCTAATGACAAATACTATTGTTGCTGCTCTGCCTTTCAAAAGCGGTTGTGCCAGAGTGTATTATATGCAGGACAGTCACTTTGCTACATACATGAATTATACGATCACATTAATTTGTGCCACTACGTTGCCCACGTCACTCCCATTTATTGACTTTGTTACTGAATTTATTGTGAATACTTAAGAAATGCTTAATTTTTTTCCTTCAGCTTTACTTTTACTTTATATAGTCCATGTGATATACAGTACCTCCAGATTCTAAATATATTTATTTTTTATAAGGCAAATTTTTTTGAATGATAAACATACAAATTTATATGCAATAGTACTTTATTTCAAATTAATATTCACTAATTGCACTGCACTGTAATTTAACTACTGGTTAAATGTCTTGCATAAATATTCAGCCCCCCCACCCCCGATCTTTTCCCCATTTTATAGTACTGTAACATTCTGTGGAATTAAAATGGATTTAATGCAGCTTATCACCATTCAATATACACACACTTCATATGTCTTGTACTTTGAAGGATGAAAGACATTTTTATTGTGACTCAAACAAGAATTAAAGAATAAAAACAGACTTCCCTTGGAAAATCAATATCTATCTCCTCCTTCTCAAAAATAAGATTTTTGTCGTAAGCTGAGGATTCTCAGAAATTAATCCATGTACTTTACTTATGAATAGATGACTGCATTGTCTTTCTTTCTGGTATAAATCAAAAGAAATTCCTGGGCCACCTTCAGACCATTGCATTACATCACATTATTGTAATTTACCTGCAACATACAACAAAGTGCTTTTGAAAGGCCAAGGAGGGCAGAAAACCCAATAGGGAAGTACCATTTAAAAAAATATCAGCAATGATTATACATAGAAATGACTTCACCAAGTGAAACACTTGAGAAAAATAAAATAATCAGTAAAACAATTAGTTCAGTCAAACACTATCAATAACTAAGCCTTTTACCAGATCCACATCAGATTGGGGGAGAGGTGATGTCTGAACAGGCGAGTCTTCAGACTACGCTTGAATGTAGTCAGCCACTGTACTGTTCTGATCTCTGTAGGAAGCTTGCTTCACCACATGGGAGCCAGAACAGACCAGAGAGGTTACTGAGCAGTGCCAAAACAGAGTGAGAGAAGCGCCAGTCAACCAGTGGTGGCAGAACGGAGAGGTTTGGCTGGTGTATAGGGTTCGATGATTGTCTGAAGATAGGCTAGGGCTGTCCCTTTAGTCGGCTGGAATGCTAGCACCAGTATTTTACACTTGATATCTGCCACGACAGGCAACCAGTGGAGGGCTGTGGAAAAGTGGAGTATTTTGAGAGTGTCTGGGGAGGCTGTAGATCAGGTCAGATCACATCAGAACTTCCAGATCAGCTGGAAGGGTCAGATGGCGGTTGCTGGAATGTCAGCTAAAAGCGAGTTGCAGTAGTCCAGGCGGGACAGTATCAATGTCTCAACAGAGGCTGGGCTCAATCAGTGGTAAGAAAGGGACTGATTTCCTGATGTTATACAGGGAGCACCTGCATGTCGGGCTCCCTACTATGTTCTCCGAAAGTGAAAGCCTATTATTCATCACTACCCTGTGGTTCCTCACAGAAGGTGAGGAGGACATCATAGTGCCCCCAAGGCCATATACAACTCTTCTGCTAGGGTTTGAACAAAAACAAGTCATGTTTCCCACAACAACCTACAGCTGGACTCTCTACAATGACAACCTGCTAAGTTTAGAATAGATTTCAAAATTGTTTTGTATACCTTTAAGGTATTGTATGAACCAGCACCACTTTTTATCTCTGAGTTCTGGGTCTCTTGTACTTGAAATTGGCAACTCAGGCCTTCAGATCAGGGATATCCTAGTGGTTCTGAAGTACAGGCTAAAATCGATAACATTACATTAAATCTGCTAAATCAGCCCTAGCTTTTCAATTTAATCTTCAAACCTACACTCAACAAAAATATAAACGCAACACTTTTGTTTTTGCTCCCATTTGTCATGAGATGGACTCAAAGATCTAAAATTCCTTCCAGATACACAATATTACCATTTCTCTCAAACATTGTTCACAAATCTGTCTAAATGTGTGATAGTGAGCACTTTTGCTTTGCTGAGACAATCCATCCCACCTCACAGGTGTGCCACATCAAGATGCTCATCAGACACCATGATTAGTGCACAGGTGTACCTTAGACTGTCCACAATAAAAGGCCACTCTGAAAAGTGATATGACACTGAGGTCACTCAGACCTCTCTTTTGATGCTCAGATGACCAAAGTTACACAGTCTTGTTTCGCTCAGCTGAGACAACTAACTAAAATGAGGTAATTTCTCTCTCCCTCATGCTTCATCCATGTCATCCATGCTTTTATCTCTTCCAGACTTGACTAAATTCCTGTATTAATAAACGCAATATTCATAGACTACAATTAATTCAAAATGATACTGCCATGCTTTTAACCCATAGATGAGTGACCATATTACACCTGTCTTTGCTGCCCTTCACTGGTTGCCAGTAATCTTAAGAATTGATTTTAAAATTTTACTGCTGGTTTTTTAAAGCATTAAATGGCCAGGGCCCAGCTTATATCCATGAGCTGCTAATTCCTTATGAGCCAGAGCGTTGCCTGTGATATTCTGCCAGGGCCCTACTAGTGGTCCTCAAATCTCATCTGGTCTCAAAAGGTGACAGAGCCTTTGCAGTTCGAGCCCCTCATCTGTGGAACTCCCTGCCTGAAGATGTCCGGCAAGCAAACTCTGTTTCCTCTTTTAAATCTCTTTTTAACACTAATTTTTTATCATTTGGCTTTTTCTTAACCGTTAATTTTTATATTATTTTTAAATTTATTATTTTTTTTTTTTCCCTGCTCTGAGAATTCCATGTATTGTTTTTCTTACTGTCTCGCTCATTTTATTGCCTTATTTTTGTCTCTGCCTTTTTTTTGTTTTTGTTTTTAATTGTAAAGCACTTTGTAACTTGTTTTGGAAAAGTGCTATATAAATAAATTCATTATTATCATTCACAGTCCTGACTTATTTTAAAATCAAAACTTAAAAAAGTGTCTATTTTGAAAAATGTATTAAATTAATGTGGTGAGACATCAAATAGTATGCAGTTGTATTGATTTCAATGTAGTACAGGACAATGATAATTTATAAATCACTCCAAATAAATGTAAAAGTAATTTAAAATGAACTTTATCTGAGTCGGGGATGTAAATCCCAATAAAATTTAATTTCAGCTAGAGGTTGTAACACTACAAAATGCAGATAAGTCCATGCAGATAAGTGAATGCTTTTGCAAAGCAAGTATTCACCCATTCCCAATGTATAATATTTATTTTATCATCTTATATGCCATTATATCATCTCATTGAAGAGTACTAGGCTGCACAATAACCTGTAAGCAACTACAATATGTGATCTTCATTACCAAGCACTCAAAGGAATAATTTCTTCCAGTGTTAGAATTCAGGACATCACACGTTAGTGTTCCTGAAGGCTTGCCTTTTTTTGATCCCCAGGACATGCCAATGGTGGCTGCGACAGCAGTGGCCCAGATACTGACAGGTGAGGAGAAATTTCCATGGAGATCAAAGCATGCCCTTGGATCCTGCTTTAGAGCAGATGTGCACTGACACTGCCGTGAGTCCTGGAAGACACAGAATGCTCCACGAGTGGCAGAACCCAAACCTTTAGGCAGTGCTCGGAGTACACTCCAAGCGGTTCTCTGAAAAAGTATTTCCTCTTCCTTATTTCTTTCATTCTCACAGGTTTATGACTCTATAATCGCTCTCAATAAAAAAAATTAGATGACGAGAACAGCAAGAGTAAACACAAAATTCAGTTTTTAATATGATTTGATATGATCCCCCCTGGAATTGAATGAAACTTGGCAGATAGGTTGATATGGAAGACTCACAGAAAAAGCCAAATTTTTTGGTCCGTATCTCAAGAATTCTGCCAGTTGCGCCACCTGGAAGCCACTAAAGCGGCTCAATTTTGCAGTTGACACCACATTTTACATCAATTATTATGACTTATGGGTACACTGTACCAGATGTGTTATACTTTTATCATGAACTGTCAAACTTTAAGTCTGGATAGACATTAGCACCACATCAGCGCCAAACTGGGTAACTTTGTTATTGAGTGGAAATTATTTGAGAAACCACGGTAAAAATTGAAAATGGGAATGGGATTAAAATAATATCCCAGACATATACCAATCATAAATATTTTATTATGTGTTTACTCCCAACAAAACTATCATTTTCTGTTAATATTACCTTGGTATCTTGCTGGGTTAGTGCCGGTGTTCAGTGCCGAAAAACCTCGCTGTGCCGAAAAGAATCGTCCCATTATGAGACATCTGGGCAAACAAGGCTTTTTGGCACACGAAGCTTTTGGGCACAGGACATTGTGCGTGCCGATATACCTTGAGGTTTTCCAGCACGAGGTTTTTCAGCACAGAACACCGGAAAGATGGTCGAAATTGATTTTAGTGCATGTTTTCTGTATATTTTCTCAGTGACCCAGACATTTTCCATGGTGACAAATGCTTTTTGTTGTGCTTTTGGAACTTTGCTTTCAAGAATATCAAGTATTTCTTTGGTAGTATCTACACTTTAAAGCAAGAAGGAGCCAAAGTTGGAGGAAAACTCAAAACGGACCATTTCATTGCAGATTCTACCTATGTTTAGACAGCATTATTGTCATAATCTGTGTTTTCTGGCTTTGTTATGTTCATCATATATTGGTTCATTTATCATTCATGTGTTTTGGGTTGCACCTCATCTGCCCAAGTCGCGTCTTGTACGTCTTCCATGTGATTTGAGCCATGCACTTCCCTGTCCGCGTTCATGCATCTATTCGGGTATTTCCGTGGGTTTCTATGGTTTCCAAAATTCTTCCTTTACGTCTCTTTTCCTGCATTTCCCGCTAGTCACGTATTAACATATTATTTAAGACTAATACTTCATGTTACGTCATGTCATAACTAACATAGATTAATATACTCATCCTGAGTACTTTTTGTCATGGTTTGCTGTGTGCTTTTGGCTTTCTTTGTTACTCTCGTCCCTGACGACATCGTTTTCTTTCTACATCAGATTTTTTACCCAGCTGGCTGATTACTCCTGGGCGGTCCTTCCCGGAGTCGATTTAAGCTGGAAGTCACCACGCCTCCTTCACTGGAGTGTTTGATCTGACTTTGCTCACTTCGGCTCGATATATTTCTAGTCAGGGGTTCGCCAATATATACATTTTCTGTTTCTGGGAAGCTTAGCTTCTGTAGGTTATTTGGCACTATTTTTAGGGTTCCTTGTTTAGTTTTCTCTCTTATTGAGATTTCTTTTTCTACCTGGTTGCTCGCTTCGTTTCTGGCACTTAAACCTTTCATTTGTTCAGAAATGCAAGCTTTTTCCCGCTCTTATTTAGCTCTATCACTTTCAGCTGCGCCTGCTCTCTGCTTGATGCAGCTTTGCCTGCCGCGGCATCTGAAACTCTGCTCTAACCAGCCATTACAAAACACTCCAGCCAGATATGGAAACGCAGCCGCGGCTGCATTTGAGAAAGTGGTAGCTAACCAGCAGGTTGTCCTTTCTGGGCATAGCAAGGGTCTCTCGGCTCTTAATGCTCAGCGATCAGAATTCGCCAAGAGGCTAAGATTACAAGAAAGCAGCACTCAGAGGATGGAAGCTGCCCTACTCTCTCTTACGGAGAGTGTTGGAGCCTTGTTGGCTCAAATTACACATAACGCTGCACAAGCACAATCTTTAAGCTCGTCCCGAGAACCGAAACTGCAAATGCCTTCTAGATATGGTGGTGAGGCAGGGAAATGTAAAGACTTTGTTGCACAATGCGAAATTTTCTTTAGTGAACCGTGAAGTTTGAGCTTTAATGAGGAGTCTCGAGTGTCATTTATTTTATCAGGTTGAGAATTTAGGGGCCGCTTTGAATTTTTGTTTGCCTCATAATGTGCCTACTGCTTATACTGATCTCGCTGAGGTTTTTAGTTAACAACGGGCCTCAACTTTACTTCCTTATCGCCCTTGCGATTGCGAGATCAATCTCCATCCTGGCTCCACTCCCGCTAGAGGGACATTGTACTCACTGTCAGGTCCTGAACGGAAGGCCATGCGGGAATATATTCAGGAGGCCCTGCCCAATGGTTTTATTCGACCATCCACGTCCCCTGCCGGGGCGGGGTTCTTTTTTGTGGAAAAAAAAGGGTGGTAGCCTTAGGCCTTGTATTGATTTCAGGGGCCTGAATAATATTACTATTAAAAACCAATGCCCACTTCCTCTGATGAATTCCACATTTGAACGCTTGCAGGAGGCATTATTCTTTACTAAACTGGACCTGCGGAATGCGTATAACTTGGTTCGGATTTGAGATGGTGATGAGTGGAAGATGGCGTTTAATACGCATGACGGGTACCACAAATATTTGGTTATGCTGTTTGGATTGGTTAACGCCCCCTCTGTATTCCAGGCACTAGCTAATGATGTCCTCTGACAGATGTTGGAGAAATTTGTCTTTGTTTATCTTGACGACATTTTAATTTTTTCTTCATCTCTCTCCGAGCACATACAATACATCAGAGAGGTACTGGAGGCCCTTCTCGAAGCAAAGCTTGTTGTTAAGCCGAGAAAAGCGTTTTTCACGCCAAAACGGTTTCATTTCTTGGTTTTATTGTTTCTAAGAGGTCGGTCTGCATGGACCCTGACAAAATGGCAGCCATCAGGAATTGGCCTGCGCGAAGGTCAGACTAGGTGCTATCCTGTCCCAGTGCTCCCTTCGGGACAATAAGCTACGCACATGCACCTACTTCTCCAGGTCACTGTCTGCTGCTGAGCAAAATTACAGCAGCGGTGACAGGGAGTTGTTAGCCGTTAAGTTGGCATTACAGGAGTGGTGCCATTGGCTGGAGGGGTCTGAACATCCGTTTGTGGTCTGGACTGATCATAAAAATCTCCAGTATATTCAGCAGACCAAGCGACGTAATTCCCGCCAGGTGCGGTGGTCATTGTTTTTTATCTGTTTTAACTTCTTGTTAACTTTCCGCCCTGGCTCAAAAAATATTTTTCCAGATGCCTCATCGTGGATTTACGACCATTTTGACCGTGAACCGATGCCGGAGCTGGTCATTCCGGTTGATCAGATTTTGGCACCCGTCCAGTGCGACGTGGAACCTGTGGTACAGGAGGCATTAAGTACCGATCCCGGTCCTGATGGTTGTCTATTTTTTCCCATGGTGGTTCGTTCACAGGTTCTCCAGTGGGGACACTCTTCCCGTCTGGCAGGTCACCCTGGAGCCCATTGTACTAAGCAGTTCTTGGCCCGACAATTTTGGTGACGCAGCATGATGAAGGACATTCGGGAATTTGTGTCAGCATGCGGCGTAAGGTGTCTCATCTCCCCCCCGCTGGCCTGTTGCGCCCATTGCCGGTCCCCAAACGCCCTTGGAGCCATATTGCGCTTGATTTTATCACGGGCCTGCCCGTCTCTGATGGCAATATTGTCATCCTGGTTGTGGTCGACCATTTTTCCCAGGCCGCTCATTTTATCGCGCTGCCTAAACTGCCTTCTGCGCAGGAGACAGCCCTCCTAGTTGTTAACCACGTGTTCCAGTTGCATGGTCTCCCCCTTGATGTGGTTTCTGACAGGGGTCCTCGGTTTGTGACCAAATTTTGGATGGCTTTTTGTAAACAGTTGGGAGCCACGGCAAGCCTGTCATCAAGGTTTCATCCTGAGACTAACGGGCAGACTGAGCGCGCTAATCAGTCCCTAGAGAATACTCTTCGGTGCTTAGCAGCCGATAATCATGCGTCCTGGAGTCGTTTTTTAGCATGGGCTGAATACTCGCATAACTCATTATGTAACACCTCTTCGGGTCTTTCTCCTTTCAAGGCCCAATTGGGTTATCAACCTCCTTTATTTCCGGAGTCTGAGAAGGAGTCAGAAGTGCCCTCTGTTGAACACTTCATTCCACGCTGCCGCTCTGTTTGGACTAAGGTCCGTTCCTCCTTGTTGCAGGCTGGGCGTAGTCAGAAATCTGCAGCTTACAAAAAGTACCGTTTGGCCCCATCTTATCGAGGAGGCCAGAGAGTTTGGCTTTCCACTCGGGATCTCCCCTTGAAAGTTGAATTGGCCCCTCGCTTTATTGGCCCATTTAAGATTGTGCGGAAGATCAACCCTGTCACTGTGCGTCTTAAGCTTCCTAGATCCTTGCAGATCCATCCCTGCTTTCATGTGTCCAGGCTTAAACCTGTTGGCACCAGCGTCCTGGCACCTGCTGACAAATCCCCGCCCCTGCCGCGGATGGTTGAGGAGGGCCCGGCGTAAACCGTATGTAGCATTGTGGCTGAGAGGCGTGTTAGTCGGGGATTCCAGTTTTCGTTAGATTGGGAGGGATACGGTCCTGAGGGGCGTTGTTGGGTCCCTGCTCGGGATATCTTGGACCCTGCCCTTATTTCTGAGTTCCATGCAAGGGGTTCTTTGGGAATGTCTGGGGCCGTTCCTTAGAGGGGAACCTCCTGTCATGGTTTGTGCATGTGCTTTTTGCTTTCTTTGTTACTCTTGTCCCTGACGACATCGTTTTCTTTCCACATCGGATATTTTTACCCAGCTGGCTGATTACTCCTGGGCGGTCCTTCCTGGAGTCTATTTAAGCCAGAAGTCGGCATACCTCCTTCTCTGGAGTGTTTGATATGACTTTGCTCACTTTGGCTCGATAAATTTCTAGTTAGGGGTTCACCTATTTATATATATTTTCTTTGCTTCTGGGAAGCCTAGTTTCTTTAGGTTATTTGACACTATTGTTAGGTGCCTTGTTTAGTTTTCTCTCTGATTGAGATTTCTTTTTCTATCTGGTTGCTTGCTTCGTTTCTGGCAGTTAAACCTTTCATTTATTCAGAAACGCAAGCTTTTTTCCGCTTTTATTTAGCTCTATCACTTTCAGCCGCCTGCTGAGGCATCTGAAACTCCGCTTTAACCAGCCATTACAGTTTTGTGTATTAATTTTCACCTGTCATGTAATGGTGTGTAAATATCACACTGTTCATTTTTTACTAATACACTTTGCATTCACTCTAATCTATGAACTCTGCCCTCCTGTTTTCTATCCCTGACTCTGCTGATTACTGCAATCTCCTGTACTTGTTTTTACCTCACCCTGCCTCCCATTATATGATGCTGTAAAACCCCAACAAAGCAACACCAACGACGGACATTGCCCGGGGTGAAGGCCTCACGTGTTCTCTTTGTCTAACTTTAATTAGAGCATTCTTCTGGCTGGTGTGAATCACAATATAATGGATATTTTTCACTGTCCGAGGACGGGGCATGAAAACGCAATGGTTACGATTTATCGGACTCCATAGAACAGTTAGAATACAACATTTAGCTATATCCTCGTTAAAACCTGACTCCAAATTAGAATTAGAATTGATAATTTAGGGAACGCCTGCGTGGATTTCGAGACAAATCTGCCATCAGATGCGGCAGTGCAAACTATCATTGCTCAGTAAATGCGTCCCCAGGGTTAATTAAACGCAACTGTCCTGTAATCAATTCGACGATAATTCCATTGGTTAAACGAGACTATCTTGATAGCAGCATGGAGGCTTAAACAATATAGCACTGAGCGTGAACGTATCAAGAACCCAGATTTTATATATATATATATATATATATATATATATACCCAAGGGCTCCTTAGAAAGATCAACCAGACACCGGCATATAAGGGTATCTTTAATAGCTAAACCTTAAGAGCCAGTATTCCATAAATCCTTAATGGGTAGAACATAATCCCAAATCTAACCTAGAAGTATCGTTACCTACACATGTCTTGGTAGGAATTTCCCCTTAAGTCCCGGTCGCAACAAGGCCAGAATATACCAGTGTTACAAATCAAGGAAAATCACGCGAGCTGAAAAAGGAATAACAATTATTTATTCACCAGGTAGGCACAACTTGGATCAAACAAATCAACGCTTAACCAATTACCAGTTACATTTAATTTAGAAGGATTTAGAATATTTTCATACCTGGAAAAGATGAATGGCCACGCGGAGCTAAAGTCGCCCCACATGGTCGGGGAGAACTCAAATATCCCCTCGCTCCGGAACAAGGTGACATGTGACTTCTCCCACTTACCTACGCGCGTCAGATGTTGACAAAGAAAGGAGACAGGCCCCCTTAGGATCTCGTACCTTTAAAGATTCCAAACTACGCCTCCGAACAAGGTAGAGGAAGGGGTGGCCGAATCAGAGTTTTACTGGCCTAGGTGATAAGATTAATTTGCATAGAGAGGAGACTAGGTAGTTGCCCGAATGAATCTTACAAACAAGACAAACCATAATTCCAAGGGAAATGAAACCTCTTCCATTCAACTCCTTGGACTCCCCCGAGAATAAAGAGACCAAACATGATATGAATATGTGCTAATATGATGCAGCTGTCATGGAAAAGCCTTAAAATGGAGTATTCTGGCCCAACGGTGTTATCAATATGTAAGTGGTTCTTTTATCGGATATTGAACATGAACATATTATGAATTTGATCGTTATAAGCAGATTAATATATCTGGGCTTAAATTTCAATGGGACCAGTGATGGAACGCTGAGGAACGCTGGGCGGCCTGGACGTAATTGCTCCGGCTTCCTGCTGCGAACAGAACAGAGGATGCCACTCTCACCGGCAGGCTGTAGGATTACAAAAGTTGACCGCTGGCTCTGGAATGTGTCAGATCACCCAAGTATTCAGATTCTACCAGCGCAATGAGCATGTGTTCCAACACTATAACCCTTAACACATGTCTTGAGCCAAATCAAATATTCAGGTTCTACAATGCACTTAGGCAACTCCCTGATCGGAGTCTGTTCTCATGTTTCGGATTAGTTTGTCAATTGTGATGCGTGATCATGGTTTGTCTTTTCCCTGTGTGTTTATTAGATTTGATTGTTTAGTAACTCCCACCAATCTTATTCCCTGCCTAGTTTAGTAATTTCCTTTTGTATATTATGCCTCAGCTCACTACAGATTTCCGTCAGATCTTCATGCCTTCTTTGCCTGTGGTTCGTGCCAGAATTTTTGTTTTGCTTCCTTGTACTACTATAGCCCGTGTCTGACTGATTACTCTTTTTGCCTAGCCCTTTTGTTTTGATTGCCTGATTTATTGATTCTCGTGTACGACCCTTGCCTGCTTCACAACGTCTCTGTGCTAACCCTGGCCTCCTGACCCATTGCCTGAATAATCAACTACGATTCTTAGAGCTCCTGACTCACGTTTGGTTCTTCTGACAGCCCTGACAATTATTTAGTTTAGCCATCAAGATAGAGATCTGAAATTCTCTGGATACATTGTCCCTCTGGGGTACATTACAGAATTAGAAAAATTTCAAAGGTAGTATTTTCAGTGTAGATTATTTTAAACATCAAAAGTTGGAAAAATTCACCTCCAGGGGGCACTATGGTCTGGATGCAAGTACTGGCTATCCCCAGAAAAGTACCAAAGAAATTTTTGTAATTATGATACGCACAGCTAGTTTTCTCAGAAAGTGAAGAGCTTGGTTTGGTACTATGCTGGGTAGATAGCTTTCTGACTAAAGGTGGCACTCTAAAGAGCCAATGTTCTGCTAACCTCACATTCCATATTCCCAGACATATACCAAAGTTCTGTCTTCTGAAATATATGAGGCACATGCTCAGTTATAGATAAAATTTGTAATCCCTTTAGTGTAAAGCTTGTTTCGTTGTAAATTGGTGGTGACTGTGAGCATTACAAGCGCACAATACATGGGCTATTACCAAGCACAGGTACAGCACAGTCAAAAACATACAGCACATTATAAAACATGACCAGTCCAGAATTTTTAAATGCCAAAAAATAACTAATGGAAAAGGTATATCACCATAAGTACCTATGCAGACTTGCGTCAACAGTATACTTACACTTATGTAACATTCCATAATTTGAACTCTAAAATAAAATCTTCATCACAAAATTGTGTATATGAGGACAGAATGTATTGTACGAAAGTTAAAAATGTTTTATGTCAACACAGCATGTGACTAGCTTTATCCGTCAGACTGTTTTTGGAATTTAATTGTGGGTTGGTGGCACCTGGTGGTGCGCACCAGAGGAACTCCTTGACCTTGGCCCTGAGCAGCCGTCTCTGGTCTTCTTTGTTGGATCCAGGTCGAAGTTAACCACGGAGCCAGTCGAGGCTGAGGCAAGCTCTACTATACTGCATTCTGGGTCTCTACAGGACTGCTTGCAGGTCATTGATGGTAAGCTTCTCTGTCTCTGAATTAAATAGCGGGCTGCAGCCTATATGGTGCAATAGTTGCGTCAACAACCACAGCTTGGTACGCATGGAAATGGGAAGTCTGTAAAAGAAACCCCACCCTCCCAACCATTGGGCATCTCATAGGCTAGGCATCATGGGCAGGTGTTAGGATTGAAGGCATGCAAGTAACCACTACAAATGAACTGCCCTCTTCTAGACGCAACTGCTGTGCCCTTTTTCATACCCAAGCACCATATCTTAGGATAATCCTAGAATTAACACTGAAGCCTGATCTCTGATTCTAATAGTAATGCAAAAATGCAGAGAATTTGTTTTTTTCTGAAACTCACCAACACTACCAAACTGAACACTTTATTGACCACTGGTAAAAGTCTTGCAAGTTGACACAATGCAACAATCAAACTTTGGTGAATTAGCTATGCACCCAGCATAGTACCAAGCTAAACTCATCATTTTCAGAGAAAACTAGCTGTGGGCATCACAATTCAAAAACAATTTCTTTGGTACATTGGTGGGGATAGCCAGTTCTTGTTCCCAGCGTACAGTGCCCCCTGAAGGCAAATATTTCTGACTTTTGATGTTTACAATCATCAACACTGAAAATACTGCCATTGAAATTTTACTAATACTGTAATCTACCCCAAAGAGACTATGAAACCAGAGAATTTCAGACCTCTATCTTGCTGGGTAAACAAAATAATGCCACCTAAACATACGCACAATCTGGTATGAAATGGTCCATTTTGTGTTTTCCTCCAACTTTGGCTCCATATAGCTTGACAGGATAGACACTACCAAAGAAATGCTTGGTATTCCTGAAAATAGAGTTACAAATGCACAACAAACAGCATTTACTCTTACAGTACAAATCTTAGTTACAGAGAATATATACTGCAAACATGCACTAAAAGTGAATTTTGACCATCTTTCTGGCCGTCCATTGCACAAACACAGCAAGATACCAAGGTACTATTCACTGAAAATGATAGTCTTGTTGTGTTTAAACACATAATAAAGCATTCTAATTTGGTCTATGTCTAGGGTATTATTTTATTCCCATTCCCATTTTCAATTTTTATTGGTATTTCTCAAATAATTCTGGCTAGATAACATAGTTGCCCAGCTTGGCGCTGATGTGGTGCTGTCTGACCTGAAGTCTATCTGATCTTTAAGTGTCACAGATCATGATAAAAGTATAACATATTTGGTACTGTGTACCCCTAAGTCATAATAGTTGATGTAAAATGTTGTCAACAGCAAAATGGAGCCACTTAAGTGGCTTCTAGGTGGCGCTATTGGCAGGCAAAGTGAAATATGGACCTAAAAATTTTGCTTTTCTGTGAGACACCCATTTTTATTTATTTAATTTAACCCTTATTTAGCCAGGGTAGTCCCATTGAAATTTCAAGGGAGCCCTGGGGGTTGATGTGGGGAGGGAGAGGGCAATTTGCACAGCCAATTGGATCAGGGGATGATTTGGTGGCAGATCGAAAGAGCCAGGTTGGGACTTTAGCCATGACACCGGGGAACCACTACTCTTATTGAAGAGTGTCATCGGATCTTTAATGACCACAGTGAGTCAGGACCTCGGTTTAATGTCTCATCTGAAAGACGGCAATGATCTACCTATGTGCCAAGTTTCATTCAATTCCAGGGGGGTCAACTGCGCACCGAATGTCAATCTCTCGTGGAATGGCTCTTAAACACTTGCATAATCTGTGAGGTTGCATTCTCTCAACTTTGCGCAGCCGAGAAGGACGTGATTTCATGGAAAAAAAAGACTTCCAGAACCGACCCTGGATAGATAGATAGATACTTTAATAATCCTTCACAGAAAATTGCAATTGTTACAGCAGCAGTGCAATAATTCATCTCTCACACTCAGTTAAAAACACAATATAGAACAGACATAAAAATAAAAACTAATTAAGTCTAATCAAAAAAATCAATTTAAAAAACCAGTAAAAAGTACAAATGGTTACAATAAAAGTAAGTTTAAGTGCTCAGATGCAAAAAGTGACAGAATGATAAAAGTGCAGGAGTACAAGTTATTGCTCATTAAAAAGTTTGATGGCGGCTGGCAAGAAAGACGTGATGTACCGTGCAGTCTTGCACCTTGGTGGAATTAGCCTGCCACTGAAGGTGCTCTGCTGAAACACCTCCAAGGCATGAAGTGGGTGCATGTCATTGTTCATAAAAGTGTTTATTCTTCTAAGCATCCTCACTTCAGCCACCTGCTCAACACAATCCTAAGGGACACCAGCGGTGGTGCTCGCCTTTTTAATCAGTTTATTAAGTCTGTTTCTGTCTGATGCACGAGCGTCCACCCCATCAGCACACCACACCAAAAAAACAGGGCGCTGGCCACCAGAGTCTTTTTAAAGGAGCACAGCAGAGGTTTGCAGATATTGAAAGAACGCAATCTTCTTAAAAAGTACAACCTGCTCTGACCCTGTTTGTAAGTTGCCTCCATATGGCTGGACCAGTTCAGCTAATTATCCAGCTGTACACCCAGGTATTTGTAGCTTGAGACAAGCTCCACCTCTGTTCCCTGTATGGAGACAGGATCAGGTTTGGACCTCTTCCTCCTGAAGTCAAAGACCATTTCTTTGGTCTTTGAGATATTTAGCCTCAGGTGATTGAGGTTACTCCAGTTCACAAAATCATTGATTGTGCTCCTGTACTCCCCCTCTCAGCCTCCCCTAATGCAGCCAACCATAGTTGAGTCATCAGAGAATTGAAAGCCAGATGTGTATAGGGTGAACAAAAAGGGCGACAAACAGGGGCAGATCTAGGATGGTGGGAGATCCGGGGCTTAGCTCAGAGGGAGGGAGGAAGGTTGTGTGCTTGTGAGCTGCAATTCAGAAACCCGTAACTTACCAACAAATTAAAGCAGACAAAAGACACTGGAGAATACTTGCAAATTCACACCCTTTAATGAAGAAAAAATTTGTAAAATCACTCAAGATGCAGTCAGCAGCTGGTTGAAGCCACTTCAGAATTTTTTTTCTGCAGGTCGTTTGGTACCATTACATACATCAGCCAATCATAGCTCTGGTACAGGCTGTGGTACTATTGTTCGGTCCAACAGCCAATCACAGCACGGCTGTACTCACGCATCAGTGAGAATGGTAATGCATTAGACCTTGTTGCTGTCAGTTGTGTACGCGGCAAATTTGTAAATGCTCGTCTGACATTCACGATTAAAGTGCTCCACACTACGCTAAATAGCAAGTAAACTTGCTATGCTGCAGTCCAACAGTCTATTTATCAGACATTGGCTTCGGTGACGAGTACTGCGGATCAGAACACAAATTTCATGATATCAGAAAGTGAGGACGATGTCAGACTGCTTTGTGACCGTAGACTGTTTGTGATGCAGGCTCCTAGTTGAGGCATTGCGCTGATAAGCATATGATCCTCACTGGAGTATATTGGGGAAGATGGTTTCTGAACCAGTATTTTGAACAACTGCTACAATCGACACAATACTTCTCAACTGACCACTAGCTAATTATTGGAACCCCAAAGAAAATAGACTTTACATCTAAGAACCGCAGCTTTTCTCATCTTTATCATACTCTAATGAAAATAAATCACCTTGCACCTGGACAACCGACTTCATATATGGTGCGCGAATAATCATATACATGCGGGACTTGAGACCAGCAGAGTGGAAGAGCGCATCTAATCTCATCCATTAGGATTGAAGGTTAGCGATTGATGTTGATACCAGCAAGCCAAATAAAACCATTTGCCACTAGAGGCATGCATCAATGGCTCGTATCAACATCAATTGTCTTATCTTCTATTGTGATGGATCAGATTGGATGCTCCCATCCACTCTGATGTGAAGTCCCGCATGTTGAGGATTATTCAGGCAGCATGTATGAAATCGGTGACTGCTAGGTCCAGTTGCAAATTGAGTTATTTATTTTCAATAGAGTATGATAAATATGTTGCAGTGATAGATTTATTATCTATTTCTTTTGGGTCCTGATAATTGGACAGCGGTCAGTTGAACAGTAGTTTGCTAGCTGATGTGGTGGATAGCCACGACGAGAAAAAGTTCACTGTTCACTTTGCCAGATGCAAATGACATGATGTATCAATTTTATCAACGTGATTGCTTATTACCTTTTCTGTGACACTTACCTAATGCGGTCATTTGAAATGCTCCGGGAAGAAAATCCGGGAAGAAAACTGTGATTTGATGTCCGCTAATTACCAGCGAGGTTGGACAGCCTCCATCACCTTGGCATAATTAGCTTACCTTAAATCAATTCCCGTGTACTTTGCCTGACTAGCAATCAAGCCATTTATTCAGCCAACTGACAAGTCAGAACCAAAATGTGGCCTATAATGATTAAGAAGAGATAATGAGAAGCGGATAGACCTAACCAGGCTGCTGCGTTATATTGAAAGATCTTCAAATTCGTTAACAATTTACATGTCACGTTCTATACGCTTAGGCCTAAACAAAGATGTGATGAACTGGACAAAAGACAATTTAATTTAATTTAATTTTAATTAATTTTTGGTGGGAATAAGGATTAAACTATTTGGAACAAGTTCTGAAAATTTGATATATAAATATTAAGTATTAAGAAAGCTACACCTCACACCAACAGTCCGAACTGCTGAAATGGGATTTTATCTCTTTGTTGGATAAACTAAAGGTTTGTGGAAAACGTGTTTTTATCTCTGGTCCTATCCCGACTTTAGGTCATGGAATAGGGCATTTTCGTAGAATTCTTCCTCTCATAGTATGTTTCTTATTGACAATTTTTATTTGTTTTGGGAACGGGCAGCTTTCTTCAGAAGGGACAGAATTCATCCCTCTCCGTTAGGTGCATGGAAGCTTGCCGATAACATTTTATTTACAATAGATACGTCACGCAAATGACTATGCCAGTCTACACAGCAAAAAACCCGAGGGTTACCAGCTCTGGCACTCAGTTACAGGTTGACCTTGATGTAGTAACGTTATCCTCTCTTGACTCTCCAAGCGATTCGAGTACTATTTCTCACAATGTAGCTGAATCGTGAGCTAATTTAGTCGAGGGTCAGAACTTTTTTTAATTGAACACAAGAAGAATGAAGTCTAATAAAAATGTAACAAGTTAATTCAACTTCAAGGCTTAATATATGCTGGCATGCCTGATACCGTCGCCCTCACAGAAACTTAGTTGAACGACTCTGTCGAGTCAAATTAAATTCTTCCAGAGGATTATACCCCGTATCGCAGAGACAGAGGTGGCAAACGAGGAGGCGGCGGAGTTTTTCTTGGAATTCGTAATAATATTATCTCCTGCCGTCAACCTGATTTGGAACCCAGTATTTGTGAGGTTATAATTTGCGAACTTGTGCCTAGTAAATCATTGAAAGTATGCATTACTTTGTGCTACTGACCTCCAGACAGTGATCCTGTATCTTCTAATGATTTTTTTGTCTAACGTTTTTACTAAATGTAGTATTAAGTACAAAATTATATTCGCACTTGACGATTTTCATCTCCCAGATATACCCTGGTGGCACGAATCGGCGAACACTGGACACAGGCTGTGCGACTTGGCTGACAGCCTTTCCCTTACCTAGATCATTGACCAACCTACTAATTTTAAGGATAATGTGTTGGATTTAGTTTTCACCAATATCCCTGAACACTGCATTGAGCCCAATGAAACATTTGGTCAGTTTGACAGTGATCATGCTGTGATTCAGTTCAATTTTTAAACTCGTGTCAACAGACTCCGCATATACACGAGAAACGTGTACAATTTTTAAAAATCTGACTTTATCGGGCTGCGATCTCACATGGACAAAGTGTCATTTCACTCTGCTCGTCTCCATCCTGATATTAATGTGAATTGGCAAAGTTAGCTTGATCTTGTGCAATCATCTGTCAGTAAACTTATTTCCATCGCTGTAATTAAGGATGTAAATTCTCTTGCCTGGGTTGACAGTGAAGTGCGCCACCTGAGCAACAAAGTACAGTCCACACGGAAATGAGCTAAAAAAAAACGCAATACTGCAGCGTTGTGGGCGAAATTTTGTAAACTAAGGAATAAATAAAGAAATTTATGTACTTTCAAGTACAATCAGTATTTGGATGTTCTCAGTGATTCTTCTGCCAAAACACCAAAGCGTTTCTCAGGAGAACCGCGTGAATGCGCGAGCGCACCTCCAGGCAAACATACTAGAGAGAATAATAGGCTACAAAACTGTACAAAATGACGTAGTTTCGGGGAAACTCTGGATGTCTCCCCTTCAGGACACTTGGATTGCAGCAGACGAGCTGTATGGAGGAATATTACAAAGTTTTTACGTAGTTTTATGGACCTTTTCGGTAACCATAGACCATCGTTATATGGATTTACGGTGCAGGAGGAAAACCCCCCGAGTCTCCGGCTGCACTTTGAGGAATAAGAAACTACACCGGACTTCTCATCATCATTCGGGTAAGTGAATAATGACTGAATTTCATTTTTGGGTGAACTATTCCTTGAATTTTGTCTATTCTCATGTATTGCCTGTCTTACATCACCTACAACATGGTTTTGTTAAGGGTGGGTCGACAACAACTCCAGGTTAATCCAGGTATTTCACGATGTTGGTCAATTCTTACATCAGTCCGGACAAATTGATATTTTATATTTAGACTTTTCATCAGCTTTCAATTCCGTCCCCCTTGACTTACTTTTACATAAACTCCAGACATATGGATTTAATGGTAATTTTTTAAAGTGGTGTAGATTGTATTTATCTAATCGTAAACAAAGAGTTGCTGTCAATGATGCCCTATCATCCAGGTCTCCCATTAAATCAGGAGCTCCACAAGGATCAATTTTAGGTCCTTTGGTGTTTCTGCTGTACATGAATGACATGCCAGACTGTGTAAGTCCTGAGACTAGGGTTGCCTTGTTTGTGGATGATTCTTAATGCATAAGAGAAATGAGAAACACGCAAGACTATTCACAGCTGCAGTGCAACCTATAAAACATCTTGGATTGGAGCAGTAAATGGGACATGAGATTAAACGCTGGTAAATGTGAACTATTGAGCTTTACAAGGTAGTGAATTCCCATTCTTCATCATTACACAATGGATGGTAATTTAATTGAAAAAGTCGCCTGCATGCATGATCAATCAATCAATCAATCAATCATCAATCATCATCAATCATGCAATCATGATTGTGGTGTCATCAAATTTATTATGGGATGCACACGCAAATGTCTTGGTCAGTAAAGCACATTGCATGCTTGGATTAATTCAAAGAACTTAAGGTCATTCGTGTTCAGTTCAAACTAAACGAAAACTGTATATTTCACTTATAAGACCACTTTTAGACCACTTTTTGAGCTGTTTCATCAATAAAATCTCTGCAACATATTGAAGGTGTGCAAGGGAGAGCCACTAAGTACATTCTTGGGTATAATGATTGTGTTGAAAGCAATTACAAAGCCCGACTAATGAAGCTTGATCTTTTACCGCTGGGCTACAGACGTGATAGATTTGATTATGTATTCTTGTTCAAATGCTTGAAGGGGGAATATGACTTCAACTATAACCATTTTGTTTCATTTCAAAATGGGGACACATTTTTAATGAAAATTCCAAAATTCAGGACTGAAACTTCTCGCCATTCTTATTTTAACAGATTTTTTTATTTGTGGAATGCCAGTCACCTCTATCAAATTTCTGATGCTACAGCTGCTTTTAAATTGTAGCCATTTCATTTTTATACAGAAAAGTTTAACAACTATTTTTCTTCTGATGATTCCTGTACATGGGTTGGCAAATGTCATTGTTCAAATTGCCATCTGTCCCTTTGATGTTACTTACACTTGCTAGTATACTGACTTATTTTATTATTAGTAATTTTTTTTCTTCTCTTTGTTCAATTGTCTGCACATGTTGTGGAATGATTGCCTCATAATAGGTGCCTTGCAACCTGTGCAATCATTCCCTGTCTTCTGTCAAAGCTTAATAAATAAATAAAATAAATAAATAAACTTACGCTGTTACGCCAATATCCAAAAGAAGAAAGTCGATTTAACGTGTTTGTCAATTTCATCAAACCTTACGTCAAAGTCCATTGGATTTCCCATGGAAGGAGGTTGAACTAGTCAGTAGGACTTCTTTCAAATGTTTATATGCCAATGACGAATGCGTGGTTAAAATCTTGTCTCATTCAACTGTCAATTTTGTCCTTTTTGGAACTCGAAAAATATGCTAATTGTGTGTATCGAGGGTTGACTGCAATTAACAGTTATGTCCAGATGATATATATTGGACATAACTGTTTATTGCTGTCTGCCCTCGATATTTGCTTACTGCGCGTATTTCAGGCTTTAATTTTTTGATAAACTGAGTCGACCTAAGGGTAGCAATGCATATTGATATTTACCATATGTCCATACAATATAATAGCAGCAACTGTTTTGGAATATCGTATCTGTTAGATGGGAAGAGCACATTGCACAGTCCTTCAAAAAATTAAGTGCAAATTTATATCCTATTTTCAACAATTTTTTAAATGAATATGAAATATTCCTCAGTGCTTCTGATGGTGAAGCCTAAAAGCGAGCAAGGTATAGATGACGGAGAAAAAAAATCTTGGGATTCTCACTGATGCACAAGCAGATATCTAATTTAACACACCTGATTCAGCTGATCAGCTCATTAGTGGTGTACTTAATGACCTGATCTGGGTGTGTTAAAGCAAGGAGACATATGAAATATGCAGGGCAGGGGTACGCCAGGAACAGGGTTGGGAAACACGGCTCTAAACACTGGACCCGGAGCAAGCAAAATAACAACATCGGCGTGGTCAGCTCATTTTAATCATATCTTATCGTATCTTGAAAGGTATTTCACCATTGTTTCTGAAATTTTGGGTACATCATTATTGGTTCTAAGGGCTATTCGCAAAATAAGTTTCATGGAAATCGGAGGGGGTCGGGGGGAAAGCTTTGTACAGTTTGGTGTGGAATGACCCTTTTAATACACTAACTTTCAGGAAATGTGTCTTCTTAGAGGGGAACTTTTCCCACAATAGCTTCTCAATCATAGTTCTGAGGTCTACTGTGCATATATTTTGGAGGTCTTTGACAAATGCAAGTTTGAGATTGCCTGGTTTCTCAAAATCCTCGGAGTGCTGGAATTTTCTAGCTCCCATTAACCACTTTGCACTGAAGCCAAATTTGGCTATTTATGGGTTACCCAATTTGATGCTTTATAAATCAAGATTTAAGCTTCATAAACAGGACGAATGTGGCTCAACTCAGAAAAGACACTTCCAGCATTTAGAATTTCATCGTACTTCAGTTTATTTTCATGATTTTGGCTGGGAAAATGGGCTGTAAACATAAAAAATCTTCATGAGAATTCACCATTGAAACTGTTAAATAATAAACTCCTAGACCACAAGTACTCCTCATCTGAACATGAAATAATAACCCCTTAAGCCCTAAGCCCTGGTACCGGGGGCTGGTTATTACGCATACTAAATACAGCATGTTTCTAAATCGCAACATTATCATGCCCTATATCCACATTTCGCAAAGAAACTCAGCCAAAAGCTCACGTAGACCATTTTTCCCTCAACCGAACACAATTCATGCACCAACCAAGTAAATAAGCATGTAGCAAAACATAGGATAAAATCATTTCAGTGCTGAATCGCCAGAATTTCTCCTGAATTTGTGCTATGTATAAAAATAATACCTCAAATGAAAGGGGACAGTCCACAGAATTCATCAATATGTGCCCTATCATTTTGAACCGACACCACACTCAAAGAACAGCAGGCATACACTCTACATTCTACAGCAATGTAGCAAAAATGTTTTCTTACCTTTGATATTCTGTCATAAAATACTGTCTTTGAGGATAAATCTGCTCTGGTTATTGTTACCCAATGCATCCGTGTTATATTGATACTAGATGTGTGAGTCTCCATGCATGTTTTTCCAGAGCACTGCTCCCAATGAGATCAGGTGCTGAGCATTCCGCTTGCTAGCAATGTGTTTTCTTCTTTACGATGATGTCAGTTTGGCTTTACAGGTGTACACAGTAAATCAAAACACTAGTCTTGGCACCAAAAATAAATTGTTGCAAGTGATTTGAGTGCTCCAGTCTCGTCCTTTATCTGGAAAAATTTTTAAGAATTTTGAAGTGAGTTAGTCACTATGTTTACTTTTCCCCTTGATTCCCAACATTTAGAAAACAATTTTCCAAAGTTAAAAATCGTATTCATTATGTTTTAATATGTGATTTGGATAGTATTCTGAGCAATTCAATTTCTGTTTTGTTTTTTCTTTTATATTTATGGTCATATAAATATTAATACATTCATATATTCTGATATCCCAGGTTGTACTGAAAAACAAATATGCGTATAACTTGATTTTGGATTGCAGGATTGATGTTATACAAGCATTATTACATGAGGGGACCAGGTGAACCAAAAACAGAAAAAAGTGGCTTTGACCCCTGAGGGTTAATAAATGGAATCCTGAATAAATATTTTTGAAATTTATGTTTTGATTCTTTCGTAAATTTAATAAAGAAATAAGTAATTAAAATAAAATGCATGTTTATCATATTTTTTCAGTGTTTAACACAGGTGATTTCGGTAGAGACATAAAGTATAGGACAACAGAATAGAAATAATTTAGTTTGAATTATATATGGCATTTTGTTGGCGAGACATTTTATTGGCATCATTAAATTCTATGACAATGCAGTTGTCCCCTTAAGCCCAAAATGGTGGGGGCATTGCTCTGCTGCAGCATGCCAATGTCAGAGTTCGAAATTAGTGATTGTATCTTTTACTGTCTTTTGTTTCTTTTGTGTTTCTTTTTTCTGTATTCACCTTTGTTTTCTGTGTCTACGTGCCTTTGATGTTCTCTCCCTTCTTTCTTTCTGTTTGACCCTGTAGGTCAGGCAAAATGTAGTGGAAGGGGCTGGTCCAAGATCAGTAACTGATGGCAAGTCAAATGAACCAGGGCACGCTGGCCTGGTGCGCCCATTCAACTGGGATGAAGGAGGGACTGGATAAAGCCAATAGCCTGGACCGCAGGTACTGGGAAGAGTTTCCATAATACGTAGTTACTTGCTTTCTTCTTTAAGGACATTGAAGATGAAAGACAATAATCCAGCGAAGGGCTGGCACAGACCAGGAACATAAATGCAAAAGACAACAACTTATAACAGGGAACAGGTCAGAGAGAGAGCATAAATGGAGGGAGAAACCATAACACAGTAATTAAATACTGAGAACTAAGTGAGGGGAAATGAAAGGAAAATGGAAGAAAATGACAAAGACAGCTAGATTGTGGGTGAAAACAATATTCAGGATGTGACACCAAACTTTCTCTTCAAAATGTCTTTTATCCTTTCCCTTCACATCTGATATTTGATACACCCAAAAAGTCTCTTGCTTGCATCCACTAACATTTTCCTTCTCTTTATTTTACTTTTGATGTCCCTGGTACAAATTACCACCTTGGCAACACAAGCCAAAAAACTTCTCATATGCATGATAATAATATCTTTATACTAAAGAATGGGCTTGTGTTAAAAAAAGTGTTACTTTTCTGAATTCTTACTCTTTTCCCCACTTACCTTTTCTACTTGTACTGTATTGGTTGCCTCTGTACAAGGAATTTTTTTTCCAGAAATCAAGTCCTTTCCATCTTCCTCTCTATTTTCCTTCTTTCACACCACTGTGTTACAAATTGAAGCACTGATTACTAAAACCCCACAAGTCAAGTCAAGTGTGACTTATGGGGTTTTAGTAATAGGTGCTTCAATTCTTGACTTCCCCCTCAGTCGAAACATACTTCTGGCTCTTACTGCTCCTCTGTGCGTCCATCTTTCTCAAATCTCAAAGGCCTGTGCCCTCCTGATCTACACACTGCTGCCATATTTCAATTCTCCTGACAACAATAAGGCTATAAAGGAGGCCTTCAAATACCCTCACCCTTTACTTGACATATCTAAAAATACCCTTTTGGGTAGCTTACTGCTATTCTACAAATATTGGAAAATATTCCGGCTCCTCTCCGACCCTATTTAAGTCACTTTGCCCCACAAACTCCCAGTACCTCAAATCAGCCCTTATGGGGTGGTCACACATACATTAGCTGCCGTGGCTATCTGTAAATACTTTAACATATTTCTACGTAGCCCAGACTATGTAGAAATATGTTAAAGTATGTTCAACTAGGTTAAAGTAAGTTAAAGTACGGCCAAAAATGTAGTAGCCCTTAGTTGCCCATAGATTCATACGAAAATTGTTCATTACGGGGTACGCTATGGTTGGCTACAGAATGCTACGGTTGTTACTACAGTAAACCACGTGTAACTGCACTAAACTAAGTTACTGCTACTTTAAAAAATGTGCACTACTGTGGCTATCTTTTGAAGACACCCAACAGATAAACCTGCGTGCACGGTTTTCTCACATAAATGGCCAAGCTATTTCTACAGATTGCCACAGATTGCTACGTTAAGCTGCGGCGGTTTCCACTATGCTTAACTGCATTATTTAACATATGTGTGGCCACACCATTACAGAAAGTGACATTACCGAAATTAATGGGTTTTTTATGTTACTGGAAAACCAGCTACTCATGTTAAGTCATACAGGCTAAACTTTAATGCTTTTTCATGATTTTTCCTTGTGTGGCATTCCATATAAAGTAACATTTGATTGAATACCATTTACAGGCCCCTTCGTTTCCAAAACATGTGCACCCTCAACTTATTAATTTTCAATTATTTTTTCCATTTGTTTTTTACTCCTTCCACTACATCATACTCCATCTTCCCAAATTCTTCTATCCGTGATCCAAACTCTAAACCAAAATGACACTATTGTTAACTTTTGAGTAAGGTGTTTGTGAATTCTCCCGCCCGTGGTCTTGCTAACACCAAATTGATTGATTGATTGATAAGCGCATGATGCTCGAGTCTCATCACAACGCTCCTTCTTTGGCTTTGCTTATCCAGGAGAAAAACCACACAAAAGTTGCAAAATCCTTCAAGCTCACCCCGTCCGTTTTATACACTCCTATCCTCAATCAGTCTTCCTTCCCTCCTTCCACAGTAAGGGCCATGGTTATGTGAATCTAAATAGCAATTCTAACAATCAATTAGAATTTTGGTGTTATTGACTTACCATTGTAGGTGCCAAAGGAATAAGAATGCATTTGTAATTCAGGGTATTGTGCATGTTGCAATCAGACAAGTGTGCGATGCAGAGTGAAGATGACACAAAACTTTTGGCTTTGACTGTATTCAGTTCCCAGCCGGTGGCAGGTACTGTAATCGAGTTTTTATTTTACTCCCAGACACCGATATTTCGCGACTGGTGGGTATGAAGTTTACACCCTGCTCAAAAACCCTTCATTGCGGCCGAACTGAAGAAGAGCTGGCTAAAGTTGATCTTCAGTTATTGGAAGCGTTATGTTGCAGTTTTTGCTTTTAACAATTACACAGCTTGATATTTAGTAAGGGGGCAATTACTTTTTCTAATGGGTGATGCAAGTGTAAGATCCACCAATCCGCCATCAGTTCTCTGTCGCTAATCCGGAGCTAAGTTGCAGGGGTAACAGACTAAGCAGAGAGGCTGAGGCATCCCCCTCCCAGGCAACATTCTCCAACTCCTCCTGGGGAACCCAAAGCCGTTCCTAGGCCAGCCTTTCTCATGCCGGTCCCACCAGCCTGTCCTGGGCCTGCATCACGGCCTCCTCCCAGTTGGACATGCCCGGAAAACCTCTAAAGGGCAGCATCCAGGAGGGATCCAAACCAGGTGCCTGAACCACCTTACTTGACTCCTTTTGATGCGGAGGAACAGCGGTTCTACACTGAGCCTTTCCCGGATATCTGAACTCCTCAACCTATCCCTAAGGATCAGTCCAGCCACCCTGCGGAGAAAGCTCATTTTAGCCATTTCTATTCGCGATCTTGTTCTTTAGGTCACTACCCAGAGCTTGTGACCACAGTTGAGGGCTGGAACATGAATCGACTAGTAAATCGAGAGCTTCGCTTTTAAGCTTAGCTCCTTCTTCGCCACAGTGGACCAGTACAACAGCCGCTATATTGCAGATGCTGCCCCGATCTGCCGGTGGATCTCCTGCTCCACTCTTAACCCCACCTGTGAACAAGACCACTAGATACATAAACTACCCCTCTTGGGGTAACAACTGACCCCCCATTCAGAGGGGACAATCCACCTTTTTCCAGCAAAGAACCATGGCCTCAGATATGGAGGTGCTGATCCTCATTCCAACCGATTCACACTCAGCTGCAAACTACTCCAGTGCACGGTGGAGGTCACAGCGTGATGAAGCCAGCAGGACCACATCATCTGCAAACAACAGAGATGCAATCCTTAGGCCACCAAACTGGGCATCCTCCAAACCTTGGCTGACACCTTGTCCATGAAAATCATGAACAGAATAGATGACAAAGCACACCCTTGGTGGAGTCCAACACCCAAAGGAAACAAGTGTAATGTGAAAAGATGCCACTAGATGGCACAGTATTGACCTTTTTTTTCTTAAGCCAAGTCTGGAGCTAGGTTTGGGCCTGTCCTAGGCATGTCTGAGAGGGGAAAGT
Source organism: Gymnothorax reevesii (assembly GCA_029721435.1). Taxonomy (NCBI): domain Eukaryota; kingdom Metazoa; phylum Chordata; class Actinopteri; order Anguilliformes; family Muraenidae; genus Gymnothorax; species Gymnothorax reevesii. The sequence goes on along the minus strand of CM056577.1, from coordinate 87,312,801 downwards.
CCCAGAGAATTAAAAAAAAGTCTAAAAGGTGGGAGGGGGCTGCAAAAGAGTATATAAGGAGAAAAATTGAGAGAGTAAAGTAGGAGGAGAAATTGCAAGAAGAAGGATACATTTGACCAGACCTGCCACTCTTTTCAAGACCTGTGAAGCTTTTTGTGGATTTTTGCCTGGGTTGGAGCATTTTCCTCACCCGGAACATCACCAAGCAACCCCATCACAAGGTACTGTAAATATTTTTTTTCTTGTATATTATCAATCTTGGTCAGTAGTATAAATTGTAGGTTAGTGTTGGTTTTTGTTTTATTAAATCTGTTTGAGTTTTAAAATTTTGTCTGTGATCCCTTGCAGTCGTAAATGTTGTAGCAAATTGGGGCTATAACACAAGTCATACTTAATGCCAAGAAAGGAGACACAACTCTTACTTTGGTCGTACAGGGATCGGATGACTCAAATAAACCCCGGAGCCCCATACTCCCCGTGCACAGTCATAAGCCTTCTTTAAGTCCACAAAACACATGAAGACTTGATTGGCAAATTGATTGACCCCTCCAGTATCCGTGCAAGGATAAAATGTTGGGCCACTGTTCCATGAATAGTTTATTGCAAATCAGCAGATGACTCAGTGAGGGGAGGCGGGGCTTCACCCTGGCTGTTCTCAGCAGGGGTGGAGAACTGCGGCCCTCGAGTGGGGTTATTGTTTGGAGGTGGGAGGAGCATTTTGAGGAACTCCTGAATCTGGCAGACACGCCCTTCATCGATGAGTCAAAGATAGAATACTGGGTGAGTTTTGTTCCACTTCTCTGGTGGAAGTCACTGAAGTGTGAGATAAACTTTTTATTTTAATGAATCAATGATAATTGAAAACTGTATTCAGTATTTCCTTGTGTTCCATATGTCATGTACCATATTTTGCATGAAATACTATGACCACATATTGCTAAAAATAGATATAGATAATATAAAAAATAGGCAAAAATAAAGGAAATGGGAAGTGGTGGAGAAATACTTTTCATGACACTGCACATTTGGTATTGAAGTGCCAGCAATTACACCAAAACATTTAATGCCACTGTAATTTGTGCAAAATATTGTGTCAATGCGCAAGATTGTTTTCATTCTTGATTTAGGAATAGTTGGAAATAGACATATGAAAAAATAGAATAGATGCATATATGAAAATCATGAGGTATTAATATGCTGCGCAAGCAGCATTACTTGCTTCATGTCTTTGGCAATTAATTTCTGAAATCTAACCCCTTGGCGCAGCATACAAATAATGCCAATTTTTTCCTGTGATACATAAGCCTATTTAAGCTTTATAACTAAGTGTGCGTGTCTCAAACACTTTGGAAAATTGAAGCACTGATTACTAAAACCCCACAAGTCAAGTCAAGTGTGACTTATGGGGTTTTAGTAATAGGTGCTTCAATTATTCTAGTGAAGCATGACATTTGGAAATTCAGATACAGAATTATTTAGGAGTTAAATTTTGAAATTTACGGATGCCGACATCTATATCTACACAAGGGGATTAATTTCTGGGACAAGCATGCCTAGAAAGTATATTCCACCAGTCGATTGACGAGGCTATGCCAGATCTTAACCCATTTTTATGATTTACTTTAGGGTCTGCCTTTTACTGAGGGCATGACAAGCCCATTTCATGATACATTTAACAGATTGGTGATAATACTAATATTATGTGAAGAATATTTTAGATCCCTGACCAATCAGCCAGAATAATAACTGACAAAGTACCTCATTAAATGATTTGATTGGCCCAATTAAGCTATCCATAAGTGATATAGAAAATCTTCTTTTTGAGCATACGTCCTCAGTTGAGGGAATTAGCGATGGACCAATCATTTTCTGTTTGATTTAGTGCTCCAATGCTTTTACTGCTTTCAGTTAGTCACACTAACAATGAATGGCTGTTAAGCCTTGATTTGTCTGGACTTATGGATTACTCACAGAAATTGATTTCCACTAATATGTTCCGGATTACTTGACAATGATTTTAAATGCAGTGCAAAAAGGAAACGCCTATCGCATTTTGTGCATCTGTTCTTACCAAAAGAGTTGGATATGTGTGGCCAAGTGTATAAATGTACAACCAGTTGTTGAAAATATTCTATTGGCTGCTTTATTATACAGACCAATGATGGTTCTCTACCTGAACCATATTTATTTTATGTTTCTCTCTCTCTCTCACACACACACACACACACACACACACACACACACACAGGTATAATACTGTATGCAAAGCCTCTGCAAAACCTTTGCAAAGCCCTTTTTCATTCCAGATCTCCAGAGCTGAAATAACAGTGCAGAAGGGCCAAAATCCCAGGCATAAATGAATATGAAATGACATTGTACAAATGGCTCTTATGAAGTGCACAGGTAAATGAGAAACTTCATGCAAAATATCAACCATTATAAAATATTTATGTATGCCCTATAAAGAATGAATGAAGGTAGATATGCCAGAGCAGTCTGCATGTCTCAACGTAAGCAGTTAAATCACATAAAATTTGGTCTTCGACTTGAAATGCTCACATACAAAGTATGCAGTATGTGTGCACTGTGAGAATTAAGATATAACACAACCACAGTAACATTTAATGTTTCTTGACACAGGTGGGATTCAGCATCCTAACCAAAACACTGATCTCCACCTCCATAACTGTTTTTTTTTTTTAAAGCAACATATATAGGTTACGGTGCGAGTGTTTGTAGCGGATTGGAATTTCGGAACAAGTTGCGCTGCGGAAGGATTTTTACATCCCTTCGCGGCCCAATGAGTTCCGAAATTCCCCAGGCGCTACAAACACGAGCACAGTAAACTGTAAAATGTATTATATGCGCCATTTTTTGCGAGACAAAATAGTTCTAATTCAACATTTCATAAAAATTGATTTGGTTTGTTAAAAAAACAAAACAAAAAGGGAACTATTTGATGTAGTATGGGTGTACTGGTACTGAGACGCGCATATAATACTGCGGATTACAGCGATCACAATAGTCATTTTACATTCGCATGCATGATGAAAAATGACCAGATTTGCAATACCTGTCCTACAAGAATGGTCTACATAGCTAGCAAGAACAATGCAAAACAGAACTGGGACACAAAATCCATAATATCAGCATTTAACTATCTGTCACATTTGGCAAAGGTCGTATGCATAGCCACTGACTCCATTGCTCTCTATCAGCGTGACCGCACTCATACTGCGTTATGTACTCACTTTAAAGTGAAGTTATATTAGCACTTGCCGCTGAAATGATATTTTGATCTTCGAAATTGTCGAAAGGCCAGTGGTTGAACAGCGAGAATCCAAGTCATCTCCAACGCAACGGGGGCCATATCTGATAGAAATGTCGACTGATAATCCGTTACGCGTATATAATATGACCCAATACCTATTTGAGTGCTGCAGTTCATAACACAAAGCTGGTCGAGCTAATTTTGACTGTGTTTATCACTGGCTGATTACATAGTGTGACCAGAAATGAGTCCAGCTGGCTCAGTTGAAGAGCTACAGTAAGACTTTGCTTTTGGTGGTTGCCAGTGCTTCTATTCAGGCTACAGAATAATATCTCCGCAAAAAAAGCTCATTAACTTAAGTTTCAAAATCGGTCACCATCGTACTGTGCACAGATGCAATGCTTGCCAATGAATAGTGATACTGAATTAAGTCAGCTTGGGAGTAGAGTTATATTGATGTCTTTTTATTTCATTGTGATTGTAACCATGGTTTAAATGTGCGCTTGTCATCACATATTCGGCGTGTATCATGGAAATGTGAAGCAATGCAATATTCATGCCCCAGCTCATCTTATATTCTCAAGGATGGCAGACACAATGAGAGGTTCACCTGATCTGCATGTGTCATTCAAGCAGTCATGTCTTTTCTTGTGTTCTATAAACATTTTGAGGTCAATAGATGATTAATATTTACCATCAGAACAGATAAGAGGCGACAGACTAAGCAGTAAGGAGATTGTTGATGGGCTGTTTCTTGGGGGTGGACAAAGTTTGGCAGATGGTGCTGTCGGTTTAGTCCTGCCTTTGTTCTTCCATGCATAACACAGAGGCCTTTAAAATTAACCAGCCCATGCATTATATATAGGCTAAATGCATGCGACACAACCAACAATGTATCAGAGCAGTACAGCATCTGTAAACAACAGGCTGCCACTGTGTTTGTGTGATGTTATGAAGATGACCCACCCATCTAGCAAGTGCATTTGCTAATTCATGGAGGAAATGTGGCTCTCGTAGTCAGGCTGTCGACAGATTATGATAATTAATGGCACATTGTAAGATGATGTTGCAACCCATCATGATGCGTTACTAAGCCCTGACTGTATCATACATTATGCGCTGCTAAATAAATTAAGGGACAGCTGGTGTAATTCACAATTAAAAAGGTTTAGTGTTTTCAACAGCAATCGTATGCACAAGTACCAAACAGTGGAATAGAGGAATTTCTCTGAGAATCACTCGCCAACGCAGAGCCCCAAGAAAAATCCACAAACAATCTTACATTTAAAAATGCAAAGGCTTTGGAGATAGTGCTGGTATGTTTATTCATTGAATGAAGCATGAACTTGAAAGTCAGTACGCAGTTTACCGCTACTGTTTATAGGGTGTATTTGAAGAAACAGGCTGCTTATTCAGTAGTGAAGAAATCCAACAAGACTGTGGGTCACTGCCAAGATGCTTCAACATCCTTGCACCCCAAACAAATAAAAAAAACCATACAACATAGTCACATTTGTATTATATGAAGCTGTGGTCATGAGGCTTGTGAATGGACAAGGATGCTTCCTTCTCCACAATTGCAAACACAGGGAGTACTTTCAACACCTCCAATTCATTACTGATCATGGATCAGTGCTCCCATGCAGAGATTCTTGTTGAAAACTGGCCCACACTTTTATTGTAACCCCATGGCAAGCTAATTTACGGCTGGCGATAGCTCAACACCTCAGTGCTTTCTGCAATGAAGTGGCACACAGAATCGTTTTCCTCTGAGAAAGCAGAATATAAATCGTTGCATGTGGCACTAAAATTTTAACCAGTCAGGTTGCATACAATTCGGTGACAGCAGCTGGATGACATTCCCTTATTATCAGGATGCTGGAAGCTTGTTTCAACATCACTGTCACCCATGCACATAAAAGAAATTTGCTCATTTGCAGCAAGGTTGGCTGTACCTGGATTGAATCCCAGCACTTTAGCAGAGTTTTAATGAGAGCCAAAGTTGCTTTCTGGTGCAAATGGGGGAAAGGAGAGTAGAAAAGAGAAGACAAGTGTGTAAAGCCACTAGCTTCAGAAGTGAGACATTTCTAAAGAACAGAATGTCTTCTCTGCTGCTGATGAGCTATAATGTGGTAGTTCAAGAGCATGACAAACCATCTGCTTTGGCAAAAACACCAGCCTAGGAATTGTTTCCCATGGCTTGATTTGCATGGTGGCAAAATATAAAATATCATAAACTACCCAACACAGATTTGCCTTGCACAAATAAAGCAGTATTAGCATTGGCAGAGCACCATCACTGGACTCACTGCTGATAGAGTCCAAAGACAGCAGGAGTTGGGCCAGCATTGTGTCACATTTTCTCTGACAGTTCTGCTGTCTCAGAACTGCTGCTACAATGGCACATTACCTCACTTTAAAGAAGTATTCAGAGCACAAACCATAGCTGTCAGCTCACGCTCACTTCCCCTCTCCACCCGACCATTTCAAATCTGCCTCATTTCTTGCAGAGTACACAGAAGAGAAGTTGCTGGCCCGCTCTGCCATCCTCCTCATAAACCTGCCACATTCACTGTCACATTACTGCTAGCTCCCAGGCAGCTGCGGAGTCGCAGACAGGTTCATTTTCTAAAGCTTTCAGACATTTTAGGTGTCTTTACTGGGCTGCTGTGTTTTTTTCTGTTTTTTTTTCTCTGTCCTATTATGAGGTAGTGAAATCCTGCAGGTTTCTAGCACCGTTCCATCTTGTCTCCCTCTGTGTGGTTTCCACTAGAGGTCTGCAAGGAGGTGTGTGCTACATAGATGACAGCAAGCACAATGCATTATTAAACTGCAATTTGATAAACAAGCACATATCCAAATATTTCTGTCCATCTCCAAGGGAAATTTATTTCAAAATCAAGATGAAATTCTGTCCACGCAAAAACAAACTGTGATTTTCTTTGGCTGAGTAGATGACCTCAAGAAATAAAATAGCTTGTATAACAATGTTATAAATATCAAGTTTTTTTTTGTTTGTTTTCAATACAGTAAAGGCATGAATTGAAGTCTCCTACTGAAAGTAAAGTAATTCTCAGGGTTGCTGTAACTTTCCATAATGGCTCAGTGGGGTTCATTCAAGTTTACACACATGGTTGTTCAATAATGCACTCCTTTATAATAAATCAAAACAAAATTGTCCACAAATCATTTGGGCTGAAATTAATGTTTCTCTTCAGCTAAGTTTGTTATCATTCTTATGGTATTTTTGTTTTAGTGCTTTAGGATCCAACAGGGTGAACCATAAATCACACAACAAATTCAGTACCTATAGATATGATTTAGACATGAAATACACCTAAGTATTTATATGATCATGCATTGACATTTTTGATGCAAAGGATGAAAAGTTGGAGAAAATAATAATAAATACAAAGCTGCTGACATTTTTTCATTTGAATCCAAGTGGATTTGACATGCAGGAAACATTCATTTAGCTGGACATGCATGGAAGAGAATTACCAGTGCAAGGTTTCCGGCAGAGCCCATTCATGTATGACTCTCTGAGGAGGAATCTCTATCAAAACATCCCCATGCCCAAAGAGAATAAGGAGTAAAACATTACCATATGTTTGCCTGGGCGAACAGTGGGATATTAATCTGAGGTCAGTCAGCTCCTTTCACACACCGCTAATGTAGCAGAACATTTTCCTCCGCTGGCAGGTTGTGTTCATGTCCGGGCACGTCCAGAGTCCAGTCACTTTCTCTCTGGGGGATGGTCCATCCAAGATCAACATCAGGTTATGCTAAGCTTTAATACCAGGTGTGTCAGCTCCTGCTTTTTGAGTGCTTATGTCCTGGGCAACAGGTCTGAATACACATGGCCACTAGAGAAATATTCTGGTGATTGTATCATTTTGATCAGTGATTGGGGGGTGGAGGGTTCATTGGCTCTGGAAGCTCTGGTATCACACCCAACATTTCTTACCACTGCTCTCTCAGGCACATACACCCAGACCTGCATGAAAAAAAAAAAACGCATGTGCATGCATACAGACACGCACTCACTCACTCACGTGTGCGCTCACACACAAAAACACAGGCACACATATTCTCCATTTCATATTCTTACTGTGTTAGAACATATTTGCGTTGTGTTTCCGGCAAGCGAACACAACTCTCATGAAAATCTTCTCCAATGTCCCCTCATATTGACAATTTTGGAAGTGATAATATAGAATAAATATATCATTATAAGATATGAGTACCATCCGTTGCTAACATGATCAATGGCAACTTCTTAAGAAACATGTCATCAACTTGTTTGCCCTTCAGTGCTGCATGGCAAGTACATTTTTTAGCTTTTATTTTTTCCCTCTAAGCATGGTGAGGGAGTTGTACATCTGTTTGGAATATAAGCATCACTGTTGGGATGTTTTCAGTTACAGAGGGTAACAACTTTTACTCACAACAGAGCTTATTTTTGCTTTGCTCAGACCTTGCAAAAATTTTTCTTTGGTCTGTAATATCCATGAACATTTAAATTAGTAATTGTGTCAAAACTGGATAAGGGTCATTTAGCCGGCAAAAAAATAATGTTCTTATGGCTGTTGGGCCACAACATTTATCAGAAAGGTTATCGGACTAGCATAACTTCAAAGGCCAGAGTTAGACAAATAGGAGTCTGGGCAGAATAAAAATGTGCATTCATTTAATGGAGCTTCCTTTTCCCCCCAAAGCATACGTACAAATGAAATTACTTTTCCAACTAGAATACCTTTTCTGGCTTTGATTACAGAAATATCCACTTGTGTCTAACTGAAGGCATAGCATACTGCCAAAAGAATTTGCCGCAGTCACACATTAAATTTTGACATTATACCAATAATAACTCGGCCTTGGTTGAATCTACAGAACACAATTTAAAAAGTCATGAATTTACAAATAATGTGAACAGACTACCAATTTTTATTTTGTTTAGGCCGCAGCCTTAAAGACATGGCATTAATCCTGATGTGAGTTTCAGTGTTAGATCAAAGATTTTCCTATTTTCACTGAGTGATATCTGTGTGTCATGATGGGTTTTATGAAAAGCTGCCAAAATACAAAATAAAATGCTTCCCATTTCTTATTCCGGGAAGCTTTTGGCATACTACTCTCTCCTTACCACGCTCTCTGCTACATTATTTGAGCCACACAGCTGGTTTAATGAGCTCGCTATTTGTGAAAATTGACATTGCCAATTTCACTCCTCAGCTATATGGTTAAGCCTTTAATCCATAGCATGATATCTTTGAGCACAGATATGATTTACAGTTACCAATTTCCATGTCTTTCTACAGAATATTTTAAAGCAAGGTTGATCTTGTAGCAACTGCTGATTTTTCACAGGAGAAGCTGATTCAATGAGTTTCTGGACACTTAAATGGACAAAAAAATTGTGGTGCTTCACAGTTTGCAGGTAGATGATGGAATTATATTGGTCAAGCCATTGCTTTAGGTTTTCAAAAGGCCAGAGTAGTGGCTGATCCTTTTCTGGGTCCTACAGCTAAGTCTTAGTCGCACTCTAATCCTTTTTTTTTCTCTGTACTGCAAGTGTCTTTTCAGGCAGGGAAATTTTCTGAAATTCAGCAGTCTACCAAATCAGATTTATCTTTCAGCTACTTATCTGAAGGCACTACGTTACCTGTCTACTCATGTTTCGCTCAACAAGTTTGAAATTCTTCCACAAAAGCCTCTCGAATTTCAGGGGACTTGTGTCAATGAGTAATTTACCCTCATAGAAGAGTGACTATTTTTCATTAAGTGGGTAGTTGTAAGGTGTCTGCAACTCATACAGTCTCTTATTGGGTGTCCAAGCTTGCAATGTAATCTTTATTTAACCAATTTAACCAATATCTCATACACAATAGCATTGATATGTAGTTTTGCATTAGGTTCCTCTTAAATCTAAAAAAACCTCCATGATGTAAGGAACACTATCAGATGCATTTTTTGAAATGTTCTTGCTGACATGCACATGCAAAGAAATGCGTATAAATGCACTCATGCACATGTATGGACACACATGCGTACACACACACATATACATACACACACGCACAATACAATTTATCATTTCACAGAAAATTCTATTTTGTTTGTTGTGTCTCCACAGCAACATTGAATAAAACTGCCAAGGCTTGATCTGAGAGCTTGCAAAATAAGCAGTTATGTTTTGCTGAACACTCCTAAGGGGATTTTGAAAGCTGAGCCATCCCCTTTCAAAGAAACAAGTTGGAGATCTATCAATTTGTGAAAAACTCAAAAGCAGCAGGAGCACTGCAAAGCAGAAAGAAGATTTTTCAGTGCTCCAGAATTTTGATGTCTTCACATTCACCTCCTTTGTGTGATAATTTAATTCCTGCCATGGCCTGTGTTTTGTTAATGTCTACCTCTGATTTTTATCATGTTGAAGGAACTGACTGTGGCAGCAAGTGCTCGGAGACAGATAGTTCAACTGACCCATTAAATAATAATGCTTTGCATTTGACATACATATTTCATCTAATGGATTTCTCTGATTAAGCCACATGAGCCTGACCATGCTACACATTGGAAGAAAAAAAATGATGCACATCTACATTTGTTAGTTTCAAGATATTGACTTTAAGATGGGAAGTAATCAGATCTGTTATTTGTTGAAAACTGCCACTAATTTCACCATCTAAATAATGAAAGAGAGAAAATATCACATTTTTGGTTAACTAGAGAAAACTTTGAAAGACTTGCAGGTTTGAGTATATATCATTCAGCGGTGTGTTTCCCAAACATTCAGGGGTGCATTTCCCAAAAGCATAGTTGCTAACTAAGTTAGCACCCTACACAGTCCATTTACAGTCAGTGGTTCCAACTATGTAAGTTAGAATCTGTGCTTTCGGGAAATTCACGTCAGGTCTATAGTGCCACCAGATGCTCTAGAGACTGAACATCACCAGATTAGGGAGAAGAATAACAACTTCTCAGCAAAATGTTCCCTTGCTTTTTGATGACCATAGTTTTCTTGCTCCACTAATCTTTGGATTGATTGATTGATGATATCAGGGCTTTGCTACAATGTGCATAGCCTGATTGCTAGGCCTACATGGAAAGAAAATTCCTCATATATCCAAAAATAATTGAACAATGTCATTGACAAAATTGTATACATTCACTCCCCTACTACAAGTATATGCCCCTGAATAGCATAGGTCTCGTACAAATCAACATTTTCTACTCTCCCTACATTTTTAAACATATCCAGATTCAATGCAGAAGAATTTTGAGAAAGAAAGCATTAAGGAAAGTAACAGCAAGACACAGGGCCAGAGACTTACACTGACTTCAGGGAAAACATTCCCAAGGGACCAGCCAGCATGTCAGATAAGCTTGTTTTAAAGTTTTGTTGTTATCTTGCCAACCTGCATGGTAAAGGCATGAGGATAATGCATGTCGATATGGTATGCTTTTTTAAACATTTGACAATGCGTCTGCCTTTCATGTCAAGCTAGATTGCCAATGTTAGTAACTCATTAATTTTGTGAAGCGAAAACTAGCTGGCATTTAACGTAAAAAGGTAATACCGTAGTCCCAGTTTATATGGATATATGGTTGATGAATTTTGATTTTGGATCTGGTTTAACTGAATCAATGAAATGTCAGGATAGTTAAAAAGCTTGTTGTAGACCAATAGTTAGTCCATTATCGTAAAATATGACTGGCGCAAATAAGATATAAGGTATAATCATGGTGTTACCAACCATATCATGCACAGTCAGATGTCTGAATTGTGATGGAAGGGGGCCAAAACATAATTCACACAAGACACTTAAGACTGATTTTACCTTTTAATACAAAGCAACCTGCATGCAAGTTTGGCGGGGGCTCCAGATAATTCTTTGGCCGTCTTGTATGAACTGCACGTTTGAGATCTCTCCAAAGCGGCTCGGTGATATTGAGGTCAGGACTGTGGTGGCCACTGTAGGAACCTTCACATTTCTGTTCTGTAACCAACTTGGCCTTGTGCTTTGGATCATTGTCATGCTGGAAAGTCCAAGTCTGTCCCATGCGCAGATTTCATGCTGAAGAATGCAAATTGTCTGCCAGTATTTTCTGATGGCATGCTGCATTCATCTTACCATCAATTTACATAAGATTCTCTTCGCCTTCAGAGCTCACACCCCCAAAACATCAGAGAGCCCCCACCATGCTTTACAGTGGGAATGGTATATTTTTCACTATGGGCCTTGTTGACTGCTCTCCACACATAGCACTTATAATTGTAACCATAAGTTCTATTTTGGTCTATTTTGGTTGTGAGGTGTGTCAAGGTGTTATCTGGCATATTTTATTTGAAACTACTTTGACGATGTCTGCTGAATGTTTAGCAGACAATTACAGCAAAAATACCAAATACAAATCCGTTTAATATTTATATTGTAGCACTCTATAAGTACATAAGTGTAATGGTGCATGGACTCTCTGTTTCACACACCAGGAACGCAAGGCTCCATCTCAACCAGGTTTTTGTGATTATGGCCGATGAAGGCTCGTTGGAAACATCAGAGCCCATTGAATCAAATGGCCACCTCCAAAATCAAATTTACTGCATTACATGCCAATCATAGAGGAGAGAATACAGTGGTGGAATGGGAAATCTCAGGGCTTGTCCTCTTTGGAAGCACTGCCCCGGAAGAAAAAAAGACACATGGAGACTGGGAGATTAAGTTTCAATATAACATGGACACATTGGACTAACAATAGACAGTGCATATTTACCCTCAAATGCAGTTTTTTATTACAAAATAGCCAAGGTTAGGCAAGATTTGTGCTCATCACTGTAGAATGCAAAGTGTATGCCTGCTGTTCTTTGAGTATGGTGTCCGCATGACGATGATGCTATTAGGAACCATGCTATATTTATTATGTAAAATGATTACCCCTGGTCCTGGGGGCATTTGTGTTAAAGGTGTCAATATCACACAATGTTTTTTTACGTTGTCATTTAGTGTTTCTCTATAAATATATTTTGTAGAATTAGCAAAAATTTGTAAAAAAAAAAAAAAAGTATTGTTTTGTGCATTGCCTCCCAGGGATGCCAGTAATTTTGGAGTCCACTGTAGCATCTTCAGGAAGATGTTTTCTGTCCGTGTATCATACAGTGACATTGCTTATTTTCATTGGTGCACTTATTTATGTGAGAAAAGACAGATGGAAATTTTGAGATTCTCTGTGATAGTGATGTGTAGATGGAGACTGACGTGTGTTTCATTTTGAAATGGATGTGTCTGCAGTTAGATTATATCAAAGATGACTTCATTCATATGGGTTATCTAAAATGTCCCGAAAAGATACAGCATTCTTCTCATTAAGGTGTCATGTGTGATGTAAGATTTTCATCATGTGTTTAACTGAACATTGTTCATTCAACAAAAATAAACAGGTTTTTACTTCCCTTTTTTAGGAATGTACTTATGGAGCAAATGGAAAACCAACTGAATAAGGTGTGCCACAGCCATCTTGTGAAAGGGGGGGGGATATGTATAACCATGCAAATTTGCATTCAATACATATACATTTATCTTATCTATACAGTTCATACAATAATGGGGGAACTAGCCACAAGTTGAAGCTTGTAGTCTCTATTTAAACCTCATATTTGTTGTTTTCAAATCTGATGTGCAGACCTTCATCTGGAGATAAAAGTAGTATCACAATCCAAATACTTTCAGTCAGCACTGCATCCCCTTTCAAATAGCAGAAGTAAGTCTGGGCCAAAAATGTTTCACATTACTCTGGTTTATCTGAATGGGTACTGACTATTCCATCAAATTGAGAATTTGATTGTATTTCCCTGCAAATATGTCCAACTCATCAAAAAAAAACTCATCCATATATCAAATGTTGCATCAAAGATGAGCAGATTTTTTCAAAGTATATTGAATAGATATCTAAGGCCAGTAACACTGTTTCACTGTGATATATACTGTACATACAAGAGATTGTGACTACTGTTTCAAATAAGTATAGAAGCTCCTAGTAAATATTGCATCATATTTCAGTTATTATAATTTGCTTTCTTTTTTGGTTTAAACATTCATGTAACTGACTGCTGACATCTGATTGGGCATCTGTCCACCAACCTGATAAATCTTAGGTCTCACCTCCTCTCTAGCTTCTGCGATTATTGCGTTTCGTGAGCATCCACCCAAACAGTAAATAAATAGAGGCCTTCCCCTTATTTTGACAATTTTGACCTTCCTTCCTCTTGCTTGAGTAGATTCCCAGTCAAACCTTTTTTTCTGCTACCCATCTCTTTCCTGGCCTCTCATCTCCTCTTACTTTTGTTTCTCTTTCAGCTGTCTTGTTTTTCCCAGTTTAGCAGTCATCCAGCAGAGCCTCACCCTCGCACAAATACATACACACACCCACACACACACATGCGCACAAACACACGCACACTCACCCACCCAAGCACGTGCACACACACACACACACACACACGCACGCACGCATGCGTGCACACACACACACACATGCGTGGAAACACACACACACTCACGCACCCAAACGCGCGTGTGCACACACACACACACACACGCGCGCGCACACGCACACTAAAATGCTGCTTTCTGCTGCCCCAAAAGCTAAAACTTGCCCGAGGCCGCAGAAAATGATAATTGCTTCACTACTTATATGAAATATTTTGATGTTGTTCTCAAAGTCTTTGTATATTAATTTGAATCAATCCAAAATCACGCACATACAGTAAGTGCATATAAAATGTACCGTACAATATGTACAAGTACAATAAGAAATGTTATGTATAATGTATTTATCGAAAACGGATAATAACAATTGCTGATGTTTCTTAAAATATATTTTTGTCTTATATTATTTAATTAATCACTAAGGAACACACCTGGAACAGTAACCATTTTTGGATATCTGGATCTCAATGGTGTCTGTCTGAAGCTGTAGACTCGCAGTTGAAAATAGTCTCATGGATCTGAAGCCTGGACACACCTGTGGTTTTTGATAGGGACAAAGATTGAGGCTGTCCATGACATCAAACGCCCTGACAGCCATGCATGTCTCCATCACTGCACATCATAGCCAGCGAAGATGAGGCAGCATGAAATCTATTGGGCCACCTTGCACTGCATCTACTTTGGAGCCTTTTTTTCTGGGAATCATAAATATTTTTTCATCATACTTCTTTTTTAAAAATCAAAACCTTCCTCACCACTCTGTTGGGCTGCTAGCTCTGGGGGCTGGTAACAAAGGCTGATTCAGTGAGCGTGGGGGGCTTACCTACCCCCTCTCCCGCTCCCCTCTGGGGAGGTAGGATGAATTTTAAATGAGCAGGTCGACCTTCAATCTCAATCCTTTTTTTGTTCCATTTATCTTCATAACAAGTGGCTCTAGTTAGATGCATTATCATTGTCAATAGACATCACCCAGCCTTTGCTAACTTGAAGGAATACCCAACAGCAAACTTAAAGTTAAAATTTTCAATTTATTTTGTTCTCCTTATAAATATATATTTGTCTTTGTCAGGATTTTTCAGTGCTTAAGTAATATCTTTCTTTAAAATAAATGTAATATAATATATGTGGCAATGTCCAGATTCATCTAACGTGTCATTTGTTATTGAAGGAACTCTAGAGTATCTGCATTAATAGTCACTCCCTTCATAAGTACATAAACTAGCAGATCAACAAAACTAACAATTTAGCAGTCAAAGGATCCACAACTGTGAACCATAACTTACTTTAATCCAAAAATAAAGGACGAACATACAACTGGATAAAGAAAGGAGCTACCTAGTGTGGATTCTTTTTCAAGCTAAGGCATAAAAAAGAGGCAATGAGGTTTTAAGACATGTTACGCACCACCATATATTATGAAATCACCTCTAAATTTAAAAAAATTAACTGCCATCATCTCTTGCCTTGACTGTTACAAATATGTTGTATAAATGTAGCCTGGTCTTGTAAAATGGTCACTGTAAATGTGTGCTGAATATACTTTTGAAAGAAAAAGGAAACCTATTGAGTTGATGCAAGATAAATGTGTGCAGATCACTCTTCCCCCTCAGGCTGACACTCTGCCCTTATGACCTGGGGGATGAACATGTAAAGTGTCTGAAGAACATTAATAAACTCTGGCTCGCCATATCGATGTCTGCTCTCTGTTTCATGCAGGGCTCATGATTATGCCGGGGTTTTAAACCTGAGCCGTGCAGAAAGATGGATCTTAGAGGAAATTAATTTCAGATTACCACAGCCAGGGCAATCAAATATCAAAAAGCAGTGAAACTCCTTTGAAATAGATGAGCAACCAGAACCAAATATGATGGAAAGCCCAGGATGTCACATTTTAAATCAAACAGATTTTAATAAATGTTATACAATCAGCCCATGCTTCCACATTGTATGCTTTTGTTGTGTAGTCTGTTTTTCAATCCATCGGATATGCATTTTTAAAAGATGATGCAGCAGCAGGATTTTATACGTTTTGGTCTGACATTAGTACATAACTCACAACATGATCTGAAAAGCACCTATGACATTTGAAAACAATGCTATGAAATTAAGGTTCTGCTCAAAGGCAACCTAATGTATTATACTTGGAAAAAGGAAACACTTAGACCACTCAGTTACTGTTTTATCATCTTGGTGAGGAATTGCTGCTGCATTTAACATTGTACATACTATGCTGTTTAGGGGTTTGGTGTTATATTAAAAGTTGTTCCACTGTCTTACTTAGGTTGGGGTTGCAGAGATACCTTTCTTTCTGACAGTCCCAAGGCTAGTTCTGCAGATACTACTGCTGAACTGCCTTCACCTTTCAAAGGACTGCAACAGGATTATCTGTTATACAGTTCAAGGCAAGCCTTCACTTTGGTCTCTAATCCCTCATGGGTTAATGCAGTTTAGCAGAGAGCTGGATCCATTCACTGGTGATCAGACCCATATGCTGTAGTGACACAACATGAATTCACCTCCTTCCCACGCTGACTACATTTTGAGATTTAATTTATAGATTGGCAAATTAGAAACTAGCTTTAACTAGGAGCTTTGTTTCACTGCATTCAGGTGCTTCAATGTAGAAGTATCTCATTATTGTTATTCTACCTGTTTCCATTAAACAGTTAACATCAGGTTTTAATGTATTACTGAATCAATACATTTATTGAATGTTCTTAAATTTAAAAAAATGACACATTTATCCATTTATAGTTTTCATTTTATCCTGACTGCATATGCATTCACGTAACTGAGAGTGATTTCAGTGGAGAGAAAAGCGATAACCTGATAAATACAAACCAGTTTCATGCTGTAAATGTATGCAGTTCCCTGAAAGTGAAGGAATAACAAGTTGAGTCTATATGATGAATAAAAGCAAGGGAGGCGAGCACAGTTATAATATGATAGCATTACTTTTAGTAGAATTAAAGCCCTTGAAAAGCTGTTCATTGGACTGGAGAGAACTGCTGTATAACTCTGCACCCCCACACACCAAGAGGAAAGAGAGAGGAAATTACAATGTCTGGTACTTATTAATCATCATACCATGTAGCCTGTCAAAATATTTTTCCAAGTGTCGATATGACTGCCATAACACTTCTCAGTTAATCAGTTGTAATTGAACAAAGTATTGTAGCACTTCCACCCAGGCGCACGACTATTTTGTCTCCTTTTTTTTTTTAAATAATTCATTGTAAAAATAACTAGTGCAACGGAAAGTGAGAATACAGTAACGATAAAAATGCTTCTTATACTCTGTTTTTGATGGGCGTGAAATAAGGTACGTGTCCAAGAAAATAATTCTGATTCTCACTGATACAAATGTATTCTTGAATTTTTCTCAGGTACTAAGAACACTGCTTTTTATATATTGAGCAGTTATCATTTGTTTTTCTCAGCTAGGTGAGTAATAATTGTTCCAGACAATTATTCCAGACAATGATATTTGTTCATTTTGGCACATTGTGGCATAAAATTCCACTCCTGCTTTCACTCATTTGTATAATAAGTAATATTTTTGCGCAGGGCCTGGCAGTCGGCAGTAATGTTTTTCGAACAGAATTCTTCCTTTCAATCGCAATAAACTACTAGCCCCCAGCATCAACCTGTAATTTTGATTTCTCCAGACAGAGGACGCTATTTAATCCCTCTTTCTGAAATTATAGTTTTCTAAGAATGGTGGTCATCAGCAGGTGCTAGCTGGTCACAAATCATTCGCTGCCCCTCTCCTTCCATATCACCTGGAAGCAAAGCCCAGAATATCCTTTTGCCAATCAGATGTGAAAGAAATATTGCCTATTGAGTACGCTGAAACCACAATTTGATGTGTGTATTGTTTCACCTGAATAATTTGCCATATTTTTTGTTTTTAATGAAGAATTTGGAATTGTAGATTGCAAGATACTGAAATGGAATGCCAATAAAATATTAAGCCTCATTAAATGCCCTGATTTCTTCTGAATGAGTGATTCACTGATTTGCAATCAAGCTTGGGGCCTTTTGTAAATCAGTAAGTCACTGTTCAAACTTCATGTTCAGAGAAATCACGCAATAAAAATTGCAGAGGATATATCCTTGAATTAAAAACTCCTGCGACATAAAATTATCCAAATATTCTGGAGCAAACATTGTCTGGGCCAGCTGAGCACGAGCGATCCTTAAACATGTTAAAACCTTTGCTCTTTTACCGCGAGGCAGGGAGAAAAGGGAAAATATTTATAAGGCAGGGCAGACCTGTGACCCGCTGCAGTCCCAGCAGATCAGCACAGAGACTGTGCATGATTAGAGGGCATTGCACTGGGCACATTAGCATAATGATCCCCCTCCCTGGATCCACTAGCACTGTTTGTGAGCCTGGAGTTCCCAGAGGTCCTTAAGTGCTATAAGCCTGTTAATAATAATTATGGATGTGCAATGAAGTGTGTTAAAAGAATAATTAGCTCACCTGAGCCAAACAAAATTAACCCTGTTTTTCCTTTTTCGTTTTTCTTTCTTTTTTTGTAACACTGCATCCATCAGGGACCTATTAGGAGTGCCTATTAAATGTTAAAATGGGCTGCCAGGCCTGCCCCATTTACCTCTGCTATTGAAAGCGGCAGTGTGACATGACTTTAAGACTATTATTGTTGTTATTATTATTATTTCTCTCTTTGTCTATTTTTTTATTTCTTTATTTTTCCCAGACATGAAAATGCACTGACTCTAATTATTGTACAACTATAATTATTGGACCATAAATACAGATGTTAAGGTGCATGGTGTAACTGAATCAGACAGTGGCTTCTGAAATATGTGTTATAATATCACATTTCTCCCCAATCGTTAATTAAATCTGAAACATAATCACTGAATTATTTTGATCTTTTTATGTGAAAACTGTAATATGAAAAAAAAGAAATCTCTCAGACAATATCATCTGTATATAGAACATGCATCTAAAATGCTCCTTGTTCATAAAACTTGCCATTTTTTTTCATGTTAGCACATACTCATGCAAACACATGACCACAAACAAACACATATAGATTTCTGTGGCAGAATATATTTTATTGTTCTCTGACATATTTTTGTGAAGAATTGAATCATATCATTTAAAAAATGTAAATAATCTGCTTGATGATTGCTTTCAATGTTTGTGTAGAAAAGTACATTCGGGTACATGCAGACAGGTGCACATAGTAGGTCCGGTCCACTTATCCTAATCTGCACAAATGAGGTGGATCTGAAATGTTAACAGTGGCCCAGCATTCTTTCCCACAGTCCATGAAGCATCACTTTTGGGCCACTATGGACCACATAATTAATGGAAATGACTGTTTCTGTTTTAATTAGACCGACTCACTATATATCACAGGCTGCTCAAAGGAGGTGGCAAAAGCACTGGTGCAAGGAATATCCACCTGTTCTCATCTGTATCAGTGACTACAATCCATGGAAAGAATAAGTCAAGAATTGATTACAAGGATAGGAATAGTCACAAAAATATGTTGGGCAAGGCAAAAATTTTGAAAAAACATATGGCAGGTTTCATAGATTTGAATTAAACTTAAATTGTATTTAATTGAAAATCCCCATCAAATATGCAATGTTATCTTGGTCTAAGCTTGATCTATGTGTGAAACAGGCCCATATCCTCTAAGAACAGAAAAAGAAAATCTTCTCCGAACATAAAATTTGACTTCTGTAGAAGCTGTTTAATCACTGTTTTCATGCTGGAGAAGTGAACCCCCTTAAGGAGCGCCAACCTTGAAATCTCATCGTGTCAACACTGCTCAGAACGTTCAGTAAATAACCCTGAGTAGTAGACTAATAAAACCGCGTGAGTAAAAGCGGCCAACTGCTGATAATCTTTTTAAATCCAACAAATCACTTGCACAGTGTTCCTCCTTGTTTAGATATACTGCACATTTGCTAAAATAATGTTGCAAATTAATCATAATAGTTGTAATAGTTTGTGTTCACAATGGCCATGTTGCAGATGTTAAATCTGGTTGCACATCGTGAGCAATGTACCAACCGGTACTACTGTGCATGGTAAATTGAAAGGGAAAAGATAAAGAGATCATGGCATGGGAACTTAAGAGGGCAGACATGCCAGTTCTTCATGGGATAAAAAATTATTAAAATTGTTGGAGAAGCCCTGTGTTCTCAATTTTAAATGATCTGCCCTTTCTGTGGAAACATATTACCATATTTCTAATTACGGTTTCAGCCAAGAGACAAGAGGAAAGGTGAATCCATTTGGGTTTTGTTTCACTGTCATCTTTCTGGACCATCTAATGTCTCAAGCTCCTTGAAGGTCAATTGGCCTTTCAAGGTATATATCTATTAAGTGGCTTAGATAACAGGACAGGTAACAACTACGGAAAAGAGAACAGGAGCAAATCAGAATTTTATTTGATGGTTTGACCCCAGTCTTTTTTATTATCATATTGCAAGCTTGGCCAGAAGCCTATATAACAACATAACTGCAATGTACAGTATATTGATAGGGCAGAATATACTTTATTATTATTAATGAAGTTTATTCTATTAGCTATGAATTAGTACATTGACCTGTTTGTGCAGGTACATTCTCAGAGGAACAGATTGAGAGGCATTGCCTTAAATTAAACAGAAATCAAGGCACAACAGGTTAACAGCCATTTTGAGTTTAAATTAACTCTTAATGGATCAGTATACGAAATGATCCAAGTCTAATTATGCTGTCATAAACTGAGTCTGACGCATATGTGTCCTCTCTACATGACGAGCTGAAGTGAAGCTCAAACAAAGAATAGATTATGGAAAAAAAAAAAAAATTATATATATATATATATATATATATATATATATATATATATATATATATATATATATGCTGCAGAAATTAATCAATAAAACTGCCTTTTGCTTGGGTTTGGTTTCAAGGTCTTTGAAATATAAAATCGATATCAATTCAAGGTTCAAAGAATATAAAATCATTAACAGATTTAGGTCATGAAAAGATGGTTGTAAAATTGTCCCTTTTCTGCTGAGAGATGAGCATTCTCACAGGAAGTGTGTTATCAGAAAGAAAACGAGTTTGAAGAAAATATTAAAAATCAATACCAGTTTCCTGCTAGCTAGACAGATGACATCCATCATGGATATTGCCATAAACA
This sequence comes from Gymnothorax reevesii, assembly GCA_029721435.1. Classification (NCBI taxonomy): domain Eukaryota; kingdom Metazoa; phylum Chordata; class Actinopteri; order Anguilliformes; family Muraenidae; genus Gymnothorax; species Gymnothorax reevesii. The sequence goes on along the minus strand of CM056577.1, from coordinate 87,291,859 downwards.
GAAGTAATGTATTTACAAAGAGCAGTTTTGTTTATTGAACAAACCCCATGCTTGATAAGTTTGAAATTTGATAAAAAGTTAAATATGTAACATCACCATAACCTTGTGTCAGTATTCTATAAAATTAATTAATAATGCTTGCCTTAGCTTTTTCGGATGCAGTGTTTTTACACTAGCCAAGCCAGCGTGATAGGGTAAATGATAGGCTGCCTCTCTTTGGCACTATTAGAACTTTCCTTCTCACCAAACCTGTTAAAGGAACTCCAGCATCAAGCCGAGCCCTCATCATCTGCAAATGTACATTACTGCAAGCTTGAGACAGCGCTTCTGCCATGCAGTAACCTCGCTGTGTCATTGACTACTGCAAACAGCACGTGCTCTGGACAAAGCAAGGTGACATGAGGGTCACAAAATGGGTCAATTTAGGATTCTGCGATTATGGATGGAGGTCTGATGAACACTGTGTGTTGGGCATATCGTTTTGGCAGACAGCAAATTTGCTTGAGCAAAATTTTTTAGCAGGCTGTGCCTGGGGCTTTGAATGAGCTCTCCAGCCCTCAGCGAGGAACAACTTGCCACTTGCCAATGTGCATGTTATGCTTTAGTGCTGTAAGTGCTGAAATTGTTTGAGAGCAACTACATTTTATCTAAAGCATGCAAACAGGCCAATTTAGGATTATGATCTGGTATCTGAGTTTGGTCAAAAGACCATAATGAAATGTACTTCTGTCGCCGGCCCATAGGTCTATGGAAAGAGCTCCAGAAATACATTTCAGTGAGACCCTGAAGTCAGACCTTTCTCTTGGGGTGAGCAAAGCACTTAGCCGGGGGACTGTATTATTAGAACTCCCGTGAGTCTGAAAGTGATGTGGTGTGTGAAATCTCATGGAGACTACTGTTGATCTAATCCAGCTGAAATAAAAGTGTCTCAATAAAAGCCAGATAACACCTCCCACAGGCCACTTGATGGCACTGCATTTCCCAGCAGTAATGCAAGTTAAACAGAGATTGGTTTTATTTTCGGAATCTATCAACAAAAAAACTACGCTATTCATTTTTAGACGAAATTCAAATAATTGGACGTATTATTATTATTATCATTATTATTAGTGGTAGTCGTAAAAGTAGTAGTTGCTGTTGTAGTAGTTGTATTGACTAACGCTTCACATGTATTGTGTAAGTATGCGTATATAAGAATTCAGAATTCTAAACGTTTTACTTGCATCTAAAAAAACAAAGATTTTCATTTCCAATAGACAACACAATTTCTAAAGCATCATCGTTGTTGTAATAATAATAATAATAATGATAATAATAGGCTAATAATTATTATAATTATTTATTTTAGTTTTTAAACGGCAAAAAAAGATTAAAATGGTAGCTACTTCAAACGACTAGCCAGCCAAATACGCTGTCATCAGTTTTAAAGCAGAATTTAATATCTCGTTTTTTATGGGTGCTGGCGTGACATTTGCTAAGCCTAAACTAGGCGGTTTTGAACCGTTTGTTGAGGCAACTAATTTTTTTTCGGGACGAGGACATCCAAACATCGGGCATGGTGGCCAATGTTGACATTTGAGCAGTTTAAATGTGCATATTTGTATTCATTTTAACCAATTATACAGTATTTACGGTCTGAATTTTTCTGCACCGGTTTTTCTTTTTTCTTTTCTGTTGGATGGCCAGGGTAGGCTAACAGTATGTCCTCGACGACTGCATGATTTCAGGTCTGTCGCGTCTTCGTTGTTGTCTGTGGGAGCAAGTGGTCGGCTAGTTTTTCGGTTAATCCTCCCAAATTCTCTCCTGATCAGATTGTTTTCGCATCCCTCCGCCCTGATTTTTCTAGCTTGCTGTGGTGGTACTCATGCAATGGACTGGACTTCTTCATAAGAGAGAGAGAGAGAGAGAGACCGCTCGGTCGCACGAACACGCACATACGCAAATATAGTGTTTAATCGCACTGTTGTTGTCATTGTGGTTTAGGCCCTATATTTCAGTGATTGATTTGGCCCGTGTGTATTTAATTTGTACTAATATTTCGGAAATTCTGCAACTTTTGGCCATACGCCTCATTTCTTCCCATTAAAAACTTGGAAGTGCCCTTTAATTTTTTTTCGCCACAAATAGAATTTGAAGCCTGTCATTTTTTGCGAATTCGATCTCCACATCAGGATAATCACAAAAGTTTGCTCCTTTTACGGCATTGCTTGTAACGCTGCGCTTTAATTCTGTATTAATTATGTGCAATGATTAGTTTGAGCTGAAATAGCCATATGGCGCGTTTATATTCCCTTCTCAGACATTTATATCTTTTATTAGCTTGCAGAAAAACGGCATGGCTCATAAAATTACTTCGATCTGCTCGCATTCAAGTCTGTAATAAGTAGGCTAGGCCTTATAGGCCTAGGCCTTCACTGTGTGATTTGCAGTTTAGCACGCGCGGAAACACCTCTCAGCATTTCTCAGCTTTACTAGTCTTTGATTGTCCTGTATTTAGCTTCAACATTTCTGAATCAAAATAATTTTAAATATTTCCTCATTGAAGTTAGTGTATTTTGGGGTTACACTGTCATATTTCAACGCGGTGCATCAGTGCAATAGCCACTTTCACAAGCCTTTTCTCTCATTTGAAATCGATGCTACACGAATCGCGCGGCAGATGCTTGCAATGGTGGTGATGTTGATGATGATGATGATAATAATAATAATAATGATAATATGAACTTATTGTTGTTGTTTTTGTTGTCGTAATACAACTCAACTATAGGCCTTCCTCACTCAGTCAAGTGTCTATGTTGCAAATGATGGCCCACTCTTTTCCAAGATATGGCCAAACTGGAAAGGACTCTGTGACATCATCACCTGCGAAACTTACCGCTCAGCTCGACTCTGGTGCGACTGAATAGTCACAATGAAAGAGAAATCTCCAAGTCAATAAGCAGAATTCACCACCTCGGTATCGACGGCAAAGGATGCAAGGCAAATGTTATTCAAGTATGATGTCAGTGGCGGTACCGTAAGCGAAGAAAATGCGGTTTCTCCGGCCGTCTCATTTGACGATGTTCAACCGCATTAACATCAACTAAGTGATTAAGCGCCATTGCCACTCAAAAAGCAGTTTTTGGCCTGATACAGACAGTCCCCCAACATGCGTTGTCACATTGTCATATTCAGGGAGTTGAGAACACACACACACACACACACACACACGCACACACTCTCTCTCTCTCTCTCTCTCTCTCTCCTGCTGCTGCGCTTGTGTGGCTCTTGCAGGGTATGTTGGTTGTCAATGATTTCAGAGGGGGAGAACGATTTTCGTTAAATCGATTAGATGGAATTTAACTCACGTGTACCTTTTTCTTCGTGGCATCAATTCAATACAACCGTTCTGCCAGTTTTGCATGTAGCTTACGGAAACGTGTCGGGGATCTGGGGAAAATTGAAACAGCAATCGTTGCTAAATTGCTTCAGCGCAAAACATTTATCCCTAATAGGGATCTACTCCTCACTCCCTACCCCGCCGAGAAAAAAAAAAAAAAATCCAGCGTTGAACTAGCCTCTGTGTCGACTCGAGTCAGATAAAAACAAACAAACAAACAAATAAAATAAATTAATAAATAAAAACACCCAATTCTGACCTTGACCGGGCTTACTGTTGCTTGTATTTTGGCCACATAGCTTATTTGTGGTATCCTCGCATTTCAATAATAATAATAATAATAATAATAAATAAGAATTTGGAGAAAATCAATGTTGCTTGTAGCCTAATGATTTGATGCCTGATTCCTCCGAATGCATTGTTCCAAAGTTTTAATTTCCCTGGTCCACAGGTAGGTGTCACAATTGCTTCGGGAAAAACGGATCTCGAAAGAATGGAAAATGCATCCTTTTGAGTCTTCCATTGCTTTAATACCATGTTTAGACTTGTGTTGAGTGCTCTAAAGCAATCTAAGTTTATTTGTCTACTTTAAAATTTGACATGATTTGACATTGAGTATATGCATGTATAAATAGGCCTATAAATTCATCTAGCATAAATTTGCGTTGTAACTTTAAGGTAGCGATGAGTAATATTTTAAACTGATATTACATGTATATGCTGTACACATTTGTGTTACAACCATATTTGTTTCTGAGATATATTAAAATGTGAAACATTAAGATACATCAATAAACTCAGTGCAGCATCAAAAAGCACATTGCTTAGGTTGTAGCTAAATGTCATTCATTCAAGGTTCAGTATTAATATGAGGCCAAACAGGATCAAACATACTGACACATTGATAACTCTGAAAGTAACGTGTCAATGGACTATCTGAAATAATGGCTTGGATGCGCCCTGAGCACCTAGTAAGCTACAGAGGCCATAATAGCACAGCACCACTGCAGCAAACTTGAAGCCTTTAACCTAATGTGGGCTGCGCTCCAAACACAAGCGCAATACAAACATTAATGCACTTGCTCACACACATGCACACACACACACACACAAGCACACATATAGATCTAGGTCCATCAGTCTAGCACTAGATCTTAATCTAAATGAACACAAATCGTACATGTTGAACAAGTGACTGAAAGTTCCTGAAACAACCAGGAACTAAAGATGCCTGCTGTACATGCGTAACACAGAATTCAGGGAAGATACCCAGCATCTGATGTTTTTTATGTGTGACAGACTTCAAGCAATCTTTGCATGAAAAGTATTCACAACCAAATATTAAATATAGTCATTTACGAATAGATGTTGTCATTTCTAAATGGTTCTGATACAGATGAAGACACCCTCAAAGTTCAAAATCTGCAGTTCAACCTTTTTGTCATTATATCCTCAAACTAAAACGGTCAGAGTGCAGAACCAAAATAAAAAAAATAAAAACATGTGTCACTGTCCAATTAATTATGTCACTCACTGAGTTTATGTGTGTGTGTACATACATTACAAAAACTTAATGTTATAATTAAGATGAAACTCAATGGTTTCAATTTATAGCATGTCGTAACCTGATAAAATGGCATCCATTAAATTTCTTTGGTCAGAGTTGGTATATTCAAGACGAGACATGGATATGCATGTGTACATGTATATATTTAGTAGTTAATCACCTTGTATCCCCGATTAGGCACAATCTTCCATTATATGTCAGTACTGTCCCTGGTGTTCCAAACCAAATAAAGAAATGTGAGGATTCTGATCCTGTCCCAGCATGAAGATCAACTGAGCACTTAATTCATTAATCATCATTTTTCTGCCTTTCCAATTATTTTGCCTTGAAATTTTAGATATTTCAATTATCCGGGAGACAAGGCCATCATTTGGGTCTCGTGACATGAGTATGTAACACGCAGTGGATCGCAGTGACACTGTATTAACTTTCACTATCTGCCCATCTCGCAGTGCAAAAAAAGAGTCCAAAGTGTGACTAAAGATAAATGTTTTAGATTATAGTGCTCCCCATTCAGTGGTGGCAAGCTTAGTCTATGACTGCATGTTTCTAATGATAGCGTGAGATTGACTAAGTCAAGGTAGTTACTATCCCAGCCCTCATAAAATGCGACTTGTGTCATGGTTATGGTTTTGGTCATGTTTATGTTCAGGTTCTGTGTTCATGATTTTGTCTTTTATTTATTCTTTTTGGTTATTGTAATACTAAGGTTTTTAGTTCACTCCATTACTCCATTTCCATTGCAAGTTCCATTGCACTTGTCTCCCGTCTTGTGATCTAGTTGGTTCAGTCCGTCTTACCTGTCTGCGTTCCCACTGACTTTGGGTGATATAAATTAATTCCGGTGTTTAAAATATTCCTTCGATTTTCGTTTACTTCCTTTGCCTTTCTGCTCTGATTACTAACAAAACTAACATTTGTAGCATAGTCTTCTAACACAACTAATCCACGTATATAGATTACTAATTTACTAACGAGCACTCTAGTTTAATATGTAAAGTTGCACCGCTACTAATTTTGACTAATTCCCTCTCCACAATCGCTCTGTTCTAATATCAGCCTCTCAGATGTTTCTGTCCTCTCCTGAGTTTCAGCGAGATCTCACGCACGTGCTTAATCACTCTCCTGCGCTCATTATCTGTGCACGTAGAACTCCTGGACCGGAGCTGTTTAAATGTCATAGGCTGTTTGTGTGATTCCCGTTCGTGTTTTGTCTTACGCCAGTTTTCGTGGTTAGGGCTTCCCTCATGTAACTCTCCCGTTGTAATTAGTCTGATTCTCTACACCTGATTCCTGTATAGCAAGCAACCTTCTCTGCACTGAAAAAAAAAAAAAAAAAAGTTGTCTCAACTGAAAAAAGTTAGTGTCCAGGCTGCCTTAAAATTTCAAGTTAACTGAATTTAAGACTATAAGTTGAATATTACCTCAATTTCTCATTTCAAGTTCAATGAGCTTAAAATTTTAAGGGAGCCTGGACACTAACGTTTTTCAGTTGAGAAAACTTCAGTTTTTTTACAGTGTGAGTGTATTTAAGCAGTCTTTTCACTCACAGCTCTTGTCAGAACATTGATCAATATTTCTTTGTGCAGAGCAGCTCGTATGCCATTGAGTATTGTTTCTCTTCTACTAGAGTGTCCGACTTTGATTCTTGCTATTGCCCTTTTTGTATTGTTTTTGTCTTTCTGGATTTTGACCCATTTTTGTATGACCACGATTTCTGAGTTTGGATGCCCTGGGTTTGTTCATCGAGTATGACTTTTTATCATTTTTGTATCCTCAGCTCAACTGTCTTACTGGTTCTGACCCCTGCCTGTCTAGTCGACACTGTTTTTGGATTTCGTATTGTGGCTGGGCAATTCTTGTGTTTTTTGGCTTTGACTCAGACTCCAATAAAGGCATACGTTTTCTTGGATTTCTGTCTCTCGCGAGTGGTTCCTGAACTGTACCTCACAACTTGTCACTGAATTCCCTCTTAGGCACATTAAATGGTATTGATAAGTTGCATCCTTGGTGCTGCATCTACTCAAACGCTCAAATTCTGCATTGCTGTAGGGTCAATTGTTAACTGATCCCAATGCAATTATGCACTTTTCACAACAAGGTTTTTAATCAGTAGAGTCCGAATGGTTTTAAATCATATTCAATGAATACTGTGAAGGAAGTTTGACTTCACCATTCTTAAAGCAAATTGTTTAGGTCATTATAATTTCCATTGTGTCATCAACATACTCTTCATGTTGTTTATAAACAGTAGCACTCTATACTCTGATCACCAAAAACTACCAGTCTAATATTGATTGTGCTGCCAGAACAGCTCCATCAAACTGACATCACTTGAATTCCCAAACTAAGGGTTTCCCAGCAGAACATTTCCCAGAGTATCACACTCCCTCCACCAGCTTTTCTTCTTCCCACAGTGCATACTGATCTCATCTCTTTCCAGGTAAATGGTGCACAAGTACTCAACCAAAGCATATGATGGAAATGAAAATTGGACTCACTGGACCCGCCAACCCTCTTCACTGCTCCAAGGTCCAGTTCTGAAGCTCTAGTGCTGGGGTCACTTTTAGAGGTGGACCAGGGTTAGATTGGGCACAATGACTGGTTTACAAGCTAAAAAGTGCAAAACACTGCAGGTTATGATGCACTGTGTGTTGTGACACATTCCTAATGTATAAATTACTGAAATTCTCAGCGACTTGTGGCACATTTGCTCTTTTGTTGGTTTGGACCAGACAGGAAAGCATTTATTGCCTTTGTGCTTCAGTGAACTTTGGATGCCCAAAACCCTGTCGCCGGTTCATAGTTTGTTCTTCCTCAGACCACAGACAGTAAGGACTCACATTTGCTGAGATCGAGCTCCCCAGAGGTCTTACCACTTCAGAGATGCTGGAACCAACTAAACATAATGATTTGGCTCTTGTCAAAGTTATTCAGCACCCATTTCTCCCACATCCAACAGTTGAACACAAGAACTGGCTGTTTTCTTACCATCTAAGACTGTCGACAGACAATGACACGTGCTGCTGTTATGAGATAATCAGCATGTATCACTGCATCTGTGGGTAGTTTTAATGGTTTGGCTCATTGATGCATGTCAATGAACTGTATTGCAAACTCAACCATTTTTAAAGTAGATGGTATATGCATGTGGGGGAAATGTATGCAATTCTCCTCAAAAATGAGGATCAAATGTAATAGATCCAAGGATTCTCCGGGGTATTTGAGAGAGCGGAAAGTTAAAAAGACCACTTCATCATAACTTTTCCCACCTTGAACTCAAAAAAAAAAAAATTCTGCATGAATTTTGTGGAGTACTAGGGGTCATTGTTTTACTGGAAAGTCCATCTATGGCTAAGCAACTCAGATATCTGGGAGGGGCAAACAGATTGTTTGCCAAACTGCCAAACTTGCCTCATACTTGGTGGAAGTACAGTACAGTCACCGTTAAAACCAAAGAAAAGGTCGTTAATCCGGCAGTAGGGGAGCGTTAGGCTGTCAGTGGGACCAGGAAATCTCATTCTGAGCTGTGCGGTAGGACCAGCGTCTTGACACGCACGAAGAGAAAAGAAGACCTTCTGCCGCCTACCGCGCTCGCGGTAGCTAGGCGATAGCCAGGTGTTTGTTTAACCATAACTGAGCCACGAAGGCAGTTGGGGCGGTCGTGCTGACTGTAGTCCATATGTGTTGATAATGGCACAGCTTGCCAGCGATTTATTTCCATATATGAATGCAAGAGTAACGTTAGCCTTCATAAAATATTGATTTGCTTCGGCCAGGGTGATCTTGCCGGAAATCATTTCTGCAAACCTTTTTATTTTAGACTATACAGTTTGCTCAACCTTTGCTACTATTATTAAATAGGCAGTGGCTATATCTATGGCATCGTAAACAGGAGGATCAGTGGAGTGCCGTCGTCAGGGAAGGTGCTAAGCAGGATGTCCAGCTCGTCAAAGAAACATCCTACAGGGCCTGGGGGACGATACACAACAATGATAAACAAATTAGTTGGAGAGGATATGGAGACAGAATGAAATTCAAAGGAGGAGATAGAAAGGTGAGAAAGAAAAAGAGGACAAAAATTTCCAAGTAGGAGAGATTAACAAACCAGTCCCACCACCTCGCCCGGATGGCCAGGGGATGTGAGAGAAGGAGAAGGAGGTGGAGAGGGCCGTCGGTGTTGTGGTGTTGTCTGGAGTGATCCACGTCTCTATCAACGCAAGGAAGTCCAGGGACTGGAGGGAGGCATAGGCACAGATGAACTCAGCCTTCCGGGCGGCGGACTGGCAGTTCCAGAGACCAGCGGCAACTGTGGTGTTGCTGGCGGAGGTGGAGGAGGGGTAGATCAGGTTGGGGGGGCAGCAGTGTGAGGGCGGCCCCGGTGGTAGAATCGCCTCCTGAGGGAAAGAGAACACTCACTCAAGAGAGCACTCACGTGCTGAAATATATTATTTTTCCTGTTGCAAACCTGCAATTTAGTATGGCCTATCCATTCCAACAGTACGTCGACTGGTTCCGCAAACGGAATCTGGAATTTGTTTGAAGCGTCTGGTATCGATACAGAATTTGCTGGCGGAAAGTTATCTGTTCACGAATTTGTGGAAATTGCTCATGCACTTTGTGGATCAATTAGTTTTCTTCAGTCATTGGGAATAAAGCCTTGCACAGTCATTTTTCAGTGGGACATTGTTTGACTGGTTCTGCAAATAATTTCCAGTTTCGCAAACAGAGCGCTTTATCAGGCCGAACTTATGATATTCTTTGTTTATTGGCATAATTGCGTTTCTCTAGCCACAATGAAACAGACGCGTGTTTTTCACCGATTTTAGCCAGCATTACTCTATAGGGGATATCACAATAATTGGTCAAATTTATGGCTAATTGTTCCGTGTGTCAACATTGTGTCAGCTGGAATCCATGTGCGCTGGCCTCAGTTCAAGATGATTTGTACATCCATCTATATTCAACTGCTATCAGTGACTATGCACGATCCTTTCTACACTTTCTAATTCAAGTAGTGCATGCCAAGTATACATTAAAATTATCAGGATGAGACTACAAGTTCAGATTAACACAGGACATGAGTAATGATCAGCCCGTTGAGCCGCAGAAAAACAGTTATGGCGGGGGAAAAATGTTTTATTTCACATTGACTACATTAAACTTTAATAAAATTCTTTCAGAAAAATAAACGTCCCATAAATTACAAGTTTGAAAACCTACAAAATGGCGTTTGCAGAACTAGTCAAATGACAAGCAGTCACTCTAATGGGTGTTGATGAAAAAGTATCAAGAGTACGAAATTGGGATTTATATGGTCAAATATACGATAATTTCTGATCATAATGACACGAATAACGTGATGAATCCCGGGAATACACCATAGATATATACGCTACTCAAAAAAAATAAAGGGAATACTAAAATAACACATCCGAGATCTGAATGAAAGAAATATTCTTATTAAATACTTTGTTCTTTACATAGTTGAATGTGCTGACAACAAAAATCACACAAAAATTGTGAATGGAAATCAAATTTATTAACCCATGGAGGTCTGGATTTGGAGTCACACTCAAAATTAAAGTGGAAAAACACACTACAGGCTGATGCAACTTTGATCTAATGTCCTTAAAACAAGTCAAAATGAGGCTTAGTAGTGTGTGTGGCCTCCACGTGCCTGTATGACCTCCCTACAACACCGGGGCATGCTCCTGATGAGGTGGCGGATGGTCTCCTGAGGGCTCTCCTCCCAGACCTGGACTAAAGCATCCGCCAACTCCTGGACAGTCTGTGGTGCAACGTGGCGTTGGTGGATGGAGCGAGACATGATGTCCCAGATGTGCTCAGTTGGATTCAAGTCTGGGGAAGGGGCGGGGCAGTCCATAGCATCAATGCCTTTGTCTTGCAGGAACTGCTGACACACTCCAGCCACATGAGGTCTAGCGTTGTTTTGCATTAGGCGGAACCCAGGACCAGCCACACCAGTATATGCTCTCACAAGGGGTCTGAGGATCTCAGCTCGGTACCTAATGGCAGTCAGGCAACCTCTGACGAGCACATGGAGAGCTGTGCAACCCCCCAAAGAAATGCCATCCCACACCATTACTGACCCACTGCCAAACCAGTCATGCTGGAGGATGTTGCAGGCAGCAGAACGTTCTCCACGGCGTCACATGTGCTCTGGCAGTGCTCCTCCTGTTCCTCCTTGCAAAAAGGCGGAGGTAGCGGTCCTGCTGCTGGGTTGTTGCCCTCCTACGGCCTCCTCCATGTCTCCTGATGTACTGGCCTGTCTCCTGGTAGCGCCTCCATGCTCTGGACACTTCGCTGACAGACACAGCAAACCTTCTAGCCACAGCTCGCATTGATGTGCCATCCTGGATGAGCTGCACTACCTGAGCCACCTGTGTGAGTTGTAGAGTCCGTCTCATGCTACCACTAGAGTGAAAGCACTGCCAGCATTCAAAAGTGACCAAAACATCAGCCAGAAAGCATAGGAACTGAGAAGTGGTCTGTGGTCACCACCTGTAGAACCACTCCTTTATTGGGGGTGTCTTGCTAATTGCCCATAATTTCCACCTCTTGTAAATTCCATTTGCACGACAACATGTGAAATTGATTGTCAATCAGTGTTGCTTCCTAAGTGGACAGTTTGATTTCACAGAAGTGTGATTGACTTTGAGTTACATTGTGTTGTTTAAGTAGCATCTGACCTAGGAGCTAATACACCTGGAAGTAAAATTTGCACGTAGACTCTCATTCATTTTTGCCTACGTTAAACTTATATTTTCAAAAACACTTGCGTGCGAGTAGGTGTTATTTTGGTATTGTTGTGCAGAGCAATAATATATCATAATAATATATAATAAATAATATATTATTATATAATATATTATTATATATTATATAATAATAAATATGTGCTTTTTGGAGGATGGAGATGAATGTCCGTATACGTTATCAAATTACACTCTGGTTTCCTCACTTCATTGTACCCTGGTTGACTATTTGACATCAACCGAATTGTTTATATTGAATCATATGGCTAATGCCAAAATTGATAAAAGTAAGCGCCAGTGAAGCCTTTCTCCCCTCCTTGTCTTTTGGAGCTCTGTATAAAACAGACAAAGTGACTAGTCCACTTTGCAGGCAAGAAGTAGCTATTGTCATGGAATGTCAATTACAAGTAGCTAGCTAGCTTGTTAGCCACCTTCTTAATTTTATTTACTTCAAAGTCAATGCAGTCCCCGCGAAGGTAAGGGAGCCAAGGTAGCTTGCTGGTGACCGTTATCAATCGCTAGCATTCGCTTTCAGTCAGCGGTCTGTTCAAGTCAATGGGACGGCTAATTAGCTTGCTAGCACCAAACATTTTTTTCTATTAAAGTGACAACTTTGCATTTATACGTTAATTTACACATGAAACATTTTAATACGGCTCTTCAAATAAATATTGCTGCAAAAGGCAGCCGCACAGCTCGGCTTTATCTCACTTGTATTGACTCATTTGAAATTGGTCTCACAGGAAACCATTCATTTTTATGAAAAAGTTGGGTGTATCAATATGGCGGCCGGATGCTTCACTTTGGATAATGTAAATATGATGACATCAGCAATCTAGTGTTCTAAATATATATATATATCTATGGAATACACGTGTTTAACGGCCACACACTGCACAGTGCCCCTTATCACAAGCGTTGATTTAGTACTGCTGCAACGGCAAGCAACAGTTATCGGGCATATATTTCTCTATGAAGCCGAATATCTCGAAAACGATAGTTAAAAGTTAAATCCACAATAATTTACCGTTCCAGTGGTGTCAAACTCAAGGCTGACAGTGAAGTCATTTTTCCCACAAATAAAGTTTGATTTCTGCAAATTGCGGAATCAGTCAAATTGCAGAACCGGTCAACCCTCTGTGTATCGAAGATTACTCGCAACCCGTCTCAGTAAAATTCATTTACAGAAAGAACTTGAATGTTTTTCGATTTATATGCTGTTTTGTTTTAAAAAGCTAATTGGCAATTTTTAACCAATTTTTCATGACAACGTTTTGCATTGTTTGTATTTGTTTCAATGATTTGTCATAGTCATTCAGATAACCATTCACACTTTTCACAAGGATGTCATTTTAAAAGATAACGTTTCAGACTTAAAAAATTTTTTTTGAGCGATTAACTACTTTTGCGTGTGCTCTGTCAATATCAGGTGCTAAATCATCACCATATATATTGACTTTGGCATAGTTTGACGTCGAACGGAAGTTGCGCATTGCTACTTTTGACCCATCCAGTCGGGGTGAAAGTAATGCATGGGCAGGGCAGAAGTAACGAGATCAAATTTACTGGAATCTTTTTTTAAATTTATGTTGTTAAAACAGAGGCAAAAACAGCCAGACATTCGTTTTAAACATTTTAATTGGCTTCAAATGTTCCAAAAGTGAACATGTTTAATGTGCAATCGGTCTATTTATAAAAATTATCCCAGATAGCAAGCACCTCCGCTCCGGATCTGCCCCGGCTCTGTGCCGACTCCAGCTGATCCGGAGCGGAGGAGCTTGCTATCTGGATGGTGTCTCAAGGGAGCAGGCGCTGGCGATGGAGCTGGTGACGGAGCTGGCGCTGGCACTGGGGTTGGAGCTGGTGCTGGTGCAGGACGGTCGGTCAGAAAAACTGGAGCGAAGTCTGCCTCACTGAAAATATCTGGATTCAAGGGCCAGATACCGGTACATTTGAACCCAGATGAAATGCTGCTTGGTGACTCAGCTTGAGGCAGAGCTTTAGCCACAAGACTTGGGATGTTTTAGATGGTCAAAGTTTTTCCAGGGTTTATTCGCATCCAATTGTCTGCTGCACTGTTCATGTAGTGCTTCCGAGGGCCAAAAACGCTTCGGTCTAGCGGCTGAAGACGGTGGGAGCAGTGGGGTGGAAAAGACAGGAGTACAATGCCCTGTGACTTGCAAAAGTCAATAGCTACCACAGAGAGGTGTGATGCCTGATTGTCTAAGAGTAGCAGCAAGTTTGACTCTGGGGTCACGCGGGAGTGTCTTGCAAAATGCTGTAAAAAGGCCAAAAAATCTGTCTCCTCCATCCACCCCGATCCATCGGCAGAATCAGTGCAGCCAGGGGGACCATCGCGGATGAAGTGGTCATGGAACTTCTTCCTTAGGAAGATAAAGTAAGGTGGTACAAAGTTGCCTTGTGCATTGGCAGCAAAGGCAACAGTCACCAATGTCCCTCTTTCCCTGGAAGTCACAGCTCCGACTTGGTGCTGCCCCTTGGTGGTACTGACTTTGTCTGGCTCTTGAACCATTGTGGTACCTGAAATAAGTGAAAATGAATTATTGCTGTCGCAAATCACTGTTGCTTTTAAATTTTTCTAAATATAGATTTTTTCCTGTTTCATCCATGTTCCAGATGTCATTTGATTCAAAATTATAGCGGGTGAGGACAGTCTTTAGGTTGTTAAAAAAAACCCGGTCACGTTGGTCTTGTTGAAGCTGGTGGAACAGGATATGCTGGTGGCTTGAGGTCGATGGATGGACAGGGTTTTGTTGCGCTCGAGGAAGGAGGTGAGCCAATCCTTCCCTGCCATCTGGTTTTTCTTCCATGAACATGGAGTTTTGAGGCCAATATTTTCAGCCAACTCACATGCAAACATTCGCACCTAAAAAAAAGCATAAAAAAAGAGGTTGATTCCCAGAATGCAAGCACCTCCGCTCCAGTTCTGCCCCGGATCTGCCCCGGCTCCAGCTGATCTGGCTCAGAGCCGGGGCAGATCCAGAGCGGAGGTGCTTGCTATATGGCGGTAGTGGTGTAGCTCTGTCTGCGGTGTTACTCCTACCTCTTTAGGACTCAGGCCAAAAGGTATATCGGCTGCTCTCTTCATATATGCCTGCAGTCTCTTCTCCTGTTCTTCTGTGAAGACTTTGTTGTGAGCCCTGTACCCTGGGGCCCTGGTCTGCTGTCCTCTTGCCTGTACCCTCCTCTTGCAGTACCTGAACAGGGTGACATGACAAACGCCATGCACCTCTGCTGCCCTCCTTACACTATCGCCTCTTCGGACATCAAAAAAGGCCCTTGCGTAAACCTCTGGGTCAGCCATTCCTCTCTGGGTAGTTCTGACCCAAACTCATGGCATTTTCTGTCGGTAAAACATAACACACATTTTTATTGAACTTTTAAACTACTACTGCTACTTCAGTCCCGACAGTGACTCCTGACATTTGAACGATGATTTTTTCCAAAGTGGAAAAAGTCTGACATTTCAAAACTTCACCATTTCGGGACTAAATCACCTATCATTTCATCATAAATATGACACACGGAGCGATAAAGGCAACCTTTAAATCAAAAAAGTTTAGAATTCGTCTGAATTTACTCACCGCTGTGGAAAACAGTCTTCCCGGTCTTGTGCCATGAGGAAGACTGGACCCCTCAAGAATTTTCGCGGGTCTGGAGAGGGGCGTGAGCTGCATGTGCTGATCTAGTGTGACGCATCGAAGTGCGGATGGCTGTGAGTAAATCGCCGTGTTACTTTCGTCCAGAGTTACTTTCACACCGGTGCTCCCCTAATGTTCGCAAAGCTTGCAACTAGAAAAGAACTGTGTAAAATATGAATTTAGTTCGACCATAACGACTCTTGAATGCACCAAAAAAAAAAAAACAAGCAAAATAAACTATTTGTGGAACCTTACACAGGTTGTTTTAGTAAGCTTATTATATATATCTATCAATAAGGAAAACGCAATTTAAAAAAAAAAGATCTGCTCAATACCTTATCTCTAAAGGACAATGACATAAATGTCACTTAATACTGAATGACTCTTTCGTAAACTGAATTCATGGAATTAAAAGCGGATACACCTGGCACTGATTCAATACAGCTCAGTTCATGTCATCTCTGTTTATCACTCATTGTCACCCTAATAATCCCTTTAAGCTCATTGTAGCCTATTAAAGAATTAATAACCTGCTCAGCGCGTGGCAGAAATTTTCTATAAAATGCCCAACCATAAACTGACATCACATTCACAACTATGGAACCTATCACGATACGACGCATTTCCCCACAGTTTAGGACGAAGTGACTCCTTAGCGAGAGACAACCTCACACCTCTGCAGGTCTGAAAACGCATAATTTTGGAGAATAACGTGAGCACAAGCTCACAGGCTATTAAGTTGCATATTGCAAATTATTGCAAACTGAGAGTGTTCAACAGCACGATCCATACCTTCAGTCTGGACCGGCGAGTGCTGAGGTGGGGAGGAACTGAGCGAGGGATTCCCCACCGTCTCCCGCCGAGGAGGAGGAGGTCTGCCGAAGCGCTGGAGCATAGCCTCCTCTAGGATCCTGCATGGGGAGGAAGAGGAGGACGCAGACCTGGATACAAGTCATTTATTTGGCTTCACAGTGCAGTGGTCAGCCGCCAGAGCGCTGTCCGGCATCAGAGGAGGAAAAGCTGTCGTGTTGGCTGGTGCCGCTTTCGGACCTGGATCAGGACAAGATGGATCAACGTGGGCATCAGCTGGGTGGATCGGGTTGTCAACAGACCGCAGTTGGAGAGGTCAAAGTGGGGTTTAGACCCAGCACTGTCCCTCTTACGCCCACGAACCACCACCTCGGCCAAAGTCGACTGATTGTTTAGAGTCGAGCAGGAAGGGGGTCGCGGGCAGGGGGACAGATCCCACACAGCTGTGTCCTGGAGGGCTACACTGAGCGAAGTTATCTTTTTGGACTGCTGGGACGCCATGTCAATGAAGCCGGATAATAGAGAGTTCTTCCTCCGCAGCTCAGAAAGAGAAACGTTGGATGTCCTCCTTAAGGTCAGCGATCTTTTTGTAAGCTTTCTACAATAGTCTATTGTCCTCACAGGGCAAGGCTGACATGATTAAACAAACCAGTAAAGCCAACTTTAGTTTACCCACTGCAGCCTCAGATTCCTGGCCTGAGCTGACAGGAGTGGAAAACTGGTGAGGCCGTCAGCTCAATTTAACAATTCTGTATTTGTGTACTTTAATCATAAAACCATAAAAATAAATTAAATAATACAAAATGATTAAACAAGTGAAATGGGTGTCACCAAAATGTTTTTTGGAAGATGTGAGATGAGCTTTTGTGTTCTTTTTGGTCAGCAGTAGTTTTTGCCTTGCAGCTCTCCCATGGATGCCATTCTTACCCAGTCTCTTTCTTATTGTGGAATTGTGAACACCGACCTTAACTGAGGCAAGAAAGGCCTGCTATTCTTGAATTGTTAGCCTGGTTTCTTTAGTGTCCTCCTGGATGAGTCCTTCATTCGCTCCTGGAGAAATTTTGGTAGGAAGGCCAGATCTGGGAATGTTCACCACTGTTCCATATATTCGCCATTTGTAGATAGTGCCACTAAACATGGTTCACATGAGTCCTTAGAAATGGCTTTGTATCTGTTTCCAGACTGCTAGTGCCAACGACATTCTTTCTCATCTGTTTTTGTGTTTCTTTAGATCACAGCTTCATGTGCTGCTTTTTTCCTATTTCATATTGCCATTTAATTGATGTTAAGTTTCAACAGGGCTAGCGGAAATCATGGGAGTGTTGAGTAAAATTGAGCCCAATTATCATTTAGATTTGTTTAATTGGATAATTTAGTTACTAAGAGGGCAGTTACCTTTTCACATTGACCCAGGGAGGTTTGGATAGCTCTTTTCATTTAAAAAATGAAATCATAACTTAACAACTGTATTTTGCGTTTATTTATCTTTGTCTAGTATGAAAATTAGTATGATGATATAAAACATTTTCATTGAAATTAGTTTGATGATATGAAATATTTGTGCCAAATATGCAAATATAGAAGAAATCAGGGAGGGGCAAATACTTTTTTACAGCTCTGTGCCTGACCGAAATGAACACATTTCTGGATGGTGGCTCTGACCATAATTGACTATCACAATCATTTGACCACGTGGTGTTGTGATCTGATGAGTCCAAGGGCACTGAAGCTTGTACATACTTGCGCATGTGTATAGGTGGACAGCTACAGTGACGATATGAACTGCACGCATCTGTTTTGTGAGTCAGTGACATTATGTGCATATATTGAGGTATGTCTTTGTGTGTGTGCCAGAGTACGTAAGAGTGTGTTGGTTGGAAGGGTATTATGCAGCGTCTGAATAACTCTGAGCTCATCCAAGCATTACTTAGGATCAAATTGCCTGTCTCTCTCCACATCATTTTCAAAGTGGCTGGAAACAGCTGGGCTGAATTTTCGAGTGGCTGTAATGAATTGGAATCTTGGGGTCTTAGCAATTGGTGATTAAATTAAATAAGACGGATATTCCTGTGAGGCATGGCTGAAAGATAATTGTCCTGAAAGGCATTCTTGGCTCAGTGTAAATTTCCAGTTCCTACTCTGGAGGACAAAATTGAGTTACTGTTAGATACTGGCACACAGAAAAGTAAAGTAGTTCCATCAACAAGCACTAGGGGATGACTTTTTATTTTCTTCACCAGGGAGAGTAACACAGGTGAATTTTTGATTAAATGAAAAATGAGCTTAATTTTGATGATTTTCATTCAACACTGAAAAAGGTCTGTTCCAGAATGCAAACATTATGTGACAGTAAACATGGAAATGTAAAACACTATCTAACAAACATTGTAATTTTTTCCTTAAAAATAGGAGCAAATATTTGCCAACATTTTGTAATTTAGCAGGCCGATTTCTTTCATTGAACAGCATTTTGGCAATGACTACTAATTTTCTAAAAAGAAAAAAAAGTGATGTTCTTAAGTATGCAAATCAATCTAAAGCATCAAAAAATGAATTCATCTGCTGGCATATTACAACATGTGAAAACTATGGGAAAGACCATTGCAATTACAGCGCCCTCCACAATTATTGGCACCCCTGGTTAAGATGTGTTAAAAGCCTTAAAATAAATTCAAATTTTATTGTAGAAGCATACTCTTACACTGAAAATTGTAGAAAAATGTAACCTTCAACAAGTGAATTTTAAGGGAAAAACATCCCTGACTAAGAAATTATATTTCTTAAAATCACCTGTTCCACAATTATAGGCAATTCCTAGGAATTAAATGTAATTGAAGTATTTCTGTCATTTCTAAAGTAGTTTACAAAGTTGATCAGATAATCTAGGCACATTTAATTAGTAAATCATCACTTCCTGTTTCCCTGGGCTATAAAAATGACGTGACAGGGAGGCCATTTCTCTTATCCACTCTTCAACATGGGAAAGACATAGGAACACACCATTCAAGTAAGGCAGATGCGTGTCGACCTTCACAAGTCAGGCAATGGCTACAAGAAAATAGCCACTCGCCTGCACCTGCCCATATCTACTGTCAGAGGAATCATTAAGAAGTTTAAAACAACTGGAACCGTGGTAAACAAGCCTGGACGAGGACACAAGGTTATTTTGCCACCACGCAGAGTGAGGAGGATGGTAAAAAATAAAAAATTCTCCAAAGCTCACTGTTAAAGAATTGCAACAAATGGTAGCATCTTGGGGTCACAAAGTCTCCAAAACAACCATCAGGCGCTATCTACATGCCAACAAGCTGTTTGGGAGGCATGCACGGAAAAAACCTTTTCTGACTCAAATGTTATGATTCTGATCTGCTTTGCCATGTTTTGATGTTCTATCTGATTTGGATTTGGATTTCTGCAATGTCTGACTATTCTTTGAAATGTGTATTGTGATTTGGTGTCTGAGTATTGTTCATGTGCTGTCCTGGTTAGTTTTCCCATGTTTTACTTTTTATCACAGTTTTATTCCGGTCCATGTTTTTGCTTCTACCATGCATTGCACTTTGTCTCCCCCTGTCTGGTCTCTTGTCTTGTCGTTGCTCACAGCCCCTGTATTGCGTGCCACTCTTCAGGTGATTTAATGGTTTCTGGATTTCAACCATTCTTACTTTTCTATTTTACTAACCAATACTAACAGTTTTTTGTTTTCGCTAGAATTACTAATCCAACTAACATTGTATAAAATACTAACTTACTGACGAGCACTAGGGATTGTATAGCTGCACTTACTAATTGATTAACAAGCTCTCAGCACTCGCCCTGTTCTAGTCTCCGCCCTTTGTCTCTCCCTAATCTTCTCTGCTGCCTTTTTGTGGATTTTCCACACCTGCTCGCGCTGTCCTTTCTCTCATTATCTATGCACGTTAGAAGTCCTTGACTGGAGCCGTATGTCTGTCTATAGGATTGTCTCGTGATCCTTGTCCGCGTTTTGGCTTTTGCCTATTTTATGTCATTAGGTTCTCCCCCTTGTTCCCTCCTTTGTAATTAGCCTCATTTCCTGTACTTGTGTTCTATGTATCACGTGATCTCCCAGGAGTGTATATTAGGTGTCTTTTCACAGCACTTCCTTGTCAGAACTTTCCACTTGTTTGCGCATGCAGCTTTCGTATTCGTCTTGTACTCATAGGCCCTGTGAACGAGAGACGTTGCCGCCCCAACCTCACTTAGCGCAACCACCAAAATCAGACACAACCAAACAGAAAAAAAACGGTGTATAAAAGTGGAAATTTATTTACAGTGCGCAAAGGTGCTCAAAAATGCAAACAAAAAAAAAATGTCAAAACAAAACCGGCCAAAGTAGGCAATGAATAAATATATTTTTAATCACTCAGGGATTTGCAGCAAGCTCACAGCAACCAGTGAAAGCGTGCGGCTATCCTCTCAAGGGTCTTGATGCTACCCAGATGTCCAGCCCACGGAATGTCATGACTCAATGCTAGCACTTTAGCCCGAAGGCTCTTAGGCACCACTAGCTGCTCTACACTACCCCCTTCAGATTGGTGATAGAGTAGGGCATCTTTCACCAGATAATATTCCCCAGTCAAAGCATTAGTTGCACCTGTCTTCACCCCACCATTTGCAGTGACTTTACTAAAAACCTCTTTCAGTGTGGCGTCCTCCCTTTGCAAACTGGCAAAATCACTGGGAACCTCCCACAATCCAGCCCCCTGTATCTCTGGGCCCACCCCTTCTGCTGGCATCCTCTGTACTGTTCCCAACAGCTTTCCCTCCGCCTCTGCCTGCGGGTTTTTAAAACTTTGGGTTGCTTAGGGGTGTCAAGCTCAGCGTTACTGTAGGGCATTAGGTCCAGAAGGTTTTTGTTCACCGCGTGCTAAGGGGTTTCCACTGCCTTCTGCTTAGTTTGGGCTCTTGTCACAACCATGCTAACCGGCTTTGAGGCCTGCACCAGCTCCGGAAGTATCAGCACATCCTGGCCTAACACCACAGGATGGCTTAACCCCTTCACTACCCCAGCCGTAAGCCTATAGGCCTGACCTCCCACCTCCACACAAACATCTGCCACAGGGTAAGTATGCTCATCACCATTCACACAGCACACCCTCAGTTTCTTTTCCCCCAAAGCCTCATGTGGTTCCACTAGTTGGGGCTGCACGAGTGTCTGAGTACTACCAGTATCAAGCAGGGCTATGGTAGACTGGCCACTTACAACAACAGGGGTGGTCTGAACTTTCCCCATCCATTCTGCCTGCTCCCCCCCAGGTCTAGGTAGCCCACACATCCCCGTCCCCTTAGCTACCCTAACGGGGCAGTTTCTGGTGATATGTCCTGCCTGGCTGCAAAAGTGACATACGACAGGGCCTCTAGCAGGGGTGTCTGTGGATGTTGTGGGTGTCCAGTGATGTGAAGTGTGTGTTCCGGGATACACAGTGGGTGGAAAAGTGCGGGTGTAGGTGTGGGTGTCTATAGCCCTACTCTGTCCAGATGCACTAGGACCAACTCCACTACCAACCCCCCCCAGCTTTACCTCCAGCCGCCAGTCGACTGACCCTCTGGAACCTGAAGGTCTTGGGTCCCCGTCGGGCAGAAAGGAATGCTTCCACCCACTCCGCAGCTTGTTAGCTAGTAGCTGGGTTGTGTTCCTTCACCCAAACACGCACGTGCGGGGCCAGGGAACGCAGATACTGCTCCAGGATGATCATTTCCCCAACATCCTCCACTGTCTTCCCCGCTGGCTTAATCCACTTTCGGTAGAGGTCTTTCAGCCTACGGTGCAGCTCCCTGGGTGTCTCCCCTGGGTGGATGTCTGGCTCTCAGAACCTCTCCCGGTAGATTTCCTCATTGATTTCATATTTAATGAAGATGGCCTCTTTAACTTTGTCATAGTCCATAGCCTCCTCCAGGTCCATCGCTACATATGCAGCTCGTCCCCGGCCTGTCAGATAGGGCACCAGGTACACTGCCCAGTCTGCTCGTGGCCACCTATAGGCCACTGCCAGTCTTTCAAACATGGTGAGGTACTGTTCAATATCATCGCCTTCCTCCAGCTTAGGAACAGCTGCTCGGGTCCAGGCCACTGGGGATGCCCCTAGAGGATCTGCTGGTGGCATGTGTGGAGCTGCTGTGGTGCGCAGTGTGGCTTGCTGGTCCTCCAGCGCTGGTGGCCCTCCTGCTGGCTGCTGGGGTTCCTCATCATCCCACCTCTGGTCGTCCCCCAGCACAGCACGGTGCTGGCCTCCATCACTGGCCGTCCTTCGCCCCTCCTCCAGGTCCTCACGAAACTGATTAATCTGAATCTGTACACTGCGCCATCTTTGCTCTTGTTTGTAGGATTCCTGCTCCTGGGTCTGCAGCGACTTCTGGATCAGCTGGTAGAGGGCGTGCAGGTCTGGGGTCTTTGGCTCCACCTCCTGGCAGACCTCTGGCTCCCCTTTAGTGGCTCCATCCTCACCCTGGTCAGCTGGCTGGTCCATTGCGGTTTGTCTGGTGTGGCGTCGCGCCGCCATGGCCCTCTTTGGTGGGTTGCGCTTTGGGATTCTTTCCAGACAGCATTAAAATCCCACTTCTGACACCAAAATGTGAAGGAGAGACGTTGCCGCCCTAACCTCACTTAGCGCAACCACCAAAATCAGATACAATCAAACAAAAAAAAAAACGGAAATTTATTTACAGTGCGCAAAAGTGCTCAAAAATGCAAACAAAAAAAACTGTCAAATAAAACCGGCCATAGTAGGCAATCAATAAATATATTTTTAATCACTCAGAGATTTGCAGCCTCACAGCAAGCTACCGCAACAATGCTATATTGACCTTCCTCCACCAGAGCCAAAGACTGACTGCCTTCCCTCCTCATTCTCCCCCTCTAAATACCACACTCCCGTAATGGAATAATTGGTTGCAACCATTTTGAGAGGAAAGAAAATAGAGTCAGCCACCATCGAATACAAATAAAGAAAATATATACATAATTAACTATAAACAACACCAGTGAAACAAATAGCAAACACATGCATATATCTCCACATACATTCAATAACATCACAATTGACACAGACAACACACAATCCTTAAACAATGAGAACGGCAGACAAACACTCACCTCCTACACCAAATGCACATTTCCACCGTCCCAGGACCAGGAAGGACAGCGGTGTAAACGTGACTAGTATGAGTGACGATTCTATGTGGGCTTCAGAGTGGATAATGGAGCTGAAGCAGTGGGTACCTCACTGTTCGCTAAGAGGTTTTAACAATAAACAGGACTTGACGGTAAAGCATTATGTGTTGTGGTTTGTTTTTAAACGGTACCTTGAATCAGCAGGCAGACGCCGGTGTTGTGTGCTGTGTCAGCCAGGAGATCCATGTAATTAGCAGGCAGGTGTGTTAGCGGTGTATGCTGGGAATTGTTGTCTACGTGAGTGCGCCCGCTACCATACCCGACACACAAAGACAAGACGCGGTACATGCTAAAAAGTATCCACACTTTTTACAGGCCCGTATTCAGGAACGACACTCAAATTAATTGAGTGTGAGCGCGTACTATAACTTAGTGTCAGATTATACTAAATGAGTAAGAGGTTGCCCTAACACTCATTTGCTTTTAGAGACCTCACTCATACTGAAAATAGCGTCTCTTTCTGAGTGAAGGTTGAGTGCAGGGAACACCTCCCTTGAGCCGCACTAACTTGCGCCGGTATTTCGTTGTCATGGTTTTCAGGTGGTTACAAACATTGGAAACTCTGAATCATTTACAGCCATGTGCTCGACGAAATCGCAACTATGCAAATTTTAACTATAATGATGATAACAATGCCGGTAACTTACTTACTGACCACCTGGTTTCAGTGTTTACGAACTGCACTGTGGTGAACTCAAGGTTTGCATGTGTGTACCCACCAGTGGCTACTGGTGAACTGACAATAGGGGAAGCTCAAAACTATCCCTTAAAAATAATGACTGGACATGACCTGTTTTCAATTCATTTAAATTACCATTGCAAAAACTCCGAAAACTCTCATCATTATCAGGTTTGTCCAGTTTTCATTAATGACGCATATCTGTCAACTCTCACGCATTCTGATTTCTCGCGCTTTTCTTTACTCATCAGTTGGAAAATTCTGAGCTCAGCTGGCTCGTGGGGCACATGTGGATTAGTCTGCGAGGCTCCTGTAGCTTTAAGTCACGAGAATCCATTCTTTTCTACATCCTTAACTGCTGAATGTAGAAGAAAATGTTTGGCACGTTTCGCAGCTTGTTTAGTGAGCCTTGCGGGATGTCCTGCGCCTTTCACGAGCCACTCGACCACAGAATTTATGAAGACATGCTGATATTTACGTTGTCATTTATGTGCGAAAGAAACGCCTCAATTCTGTGAAGAAATGTATAACAATGCTATCAAAAAAAATTTGTCTGAGAAACTTTCTAATCAAAAAAAGCGAACTGCGACAGGCTTAGGTCATTCAGCACTGAAGGGTGAGAATTGAGCGTCCCTTTGCAGCAGCCGACGCACCGCCTGTGGTACCCAGTTCCCACGACTGTCAGTTATGCTCGAGTGGTGTTTATGAATAGCAATTGGCGAGGAGTGGGACCGCTCTCTCAGTTAGTGGTCGGGCGATCTCTTTCTCACACTCCAATTACATTTCAATCGTACTATATGGTGAGTGGAGGGTGAGTGTGAGTGCCATTTCTGAATACGGGCCAAAGTGTTACTCTTCTGAATGGACTGTCCGACTTACGATTTTTGGCTCTGCATTTTGGATTATTGTTGCATCTGTGTTTACGAACCCTTTTTTGCCCAACTACGATTTTTATGATTGCTGTTAATGGTTTGGATTTCGCCACTGGTTTTTGGTTTTTGCTTCTCTGACAAACCTGTGCCTGTGTATCGAACCTATTTTTGCCTGACCACAAGTACTGTGTTTGCAGCCCTGGTTTTCAACTCTTATTCTGCCCTCCTGGATTGTGACTTTTGGATTGTGGACTCTGTATCTTTGCCTTCGGCCCGGCGGGGTTACCCCCCTCACTCAGTAAAATCTCTTTACCGGCAAACTTGTGTTCTCGCGACTGGTTCCTGAACGATACCTCACATCACAATCATAAACGCAAATGTCTGGAGTTCGCTAAGCAGTACTGGGACTTCAACTGGGACTGTGTCCTTTGGTCAGATGAGACTATGATAGACTGTTTGTTGCTAAAAACCTCTAAGTGAGTCTGGCAGAACACAAAAGATGAGTATGCAAAAAAACACCTCATGCCCACTGTGAAGTATGGGGGAGGATCGGTGATGCTGTGGGCCTGTTTCTCTTCCAGAGGCCCTGGGAACCTTGTTAGGGTGCATGTCATCATGAACGATTTGAAATACCAGGATATTTTAAATCAAAATCTGGTGGCCCCTGCCCGAAAGCTGAAGATGGGTTGTCACTGGGTCTTTCAGCAAGATAATGACCCAAAACATGTGGCCAAATTGACATAGAAATGGTTCACCAGACACAGAATCAAGCTCCTCCCATGGCTATGTCAGTTCTGATTATAAAAAGATGCTGTGGCATCTTGCCAGTTTTTTTTTTTTTTTTGCACTTTGAACAATCATAAAACAAATCAAGGAACAAAAAATCCAATATATTACATTTGAATAACTTTGAGCAATGAATTCACATACAGTCTCTTTGTAAATGTAAACAACTGTAGCTAGATAAGCCAATGTATATTTTTTCACTTTATTTGCTCAGAACAGGTTCAGAGGCCAGTCTCCAGTGAAGACCCTGAGCATCCTCAATCATACCCCCAGCATGGCACAGACAGGCCTGACATGTTCCATCCCTCACTGCCTGATTGACCTGAGGAGGGTGAAACCATCTGCCCTGAGCCCTTTACTGAATCAGGGGACAGTTCTGTGACACACTCATGAGAAATCTATAAAACCCAAAACCAGTGAAGTTGGCACGTTGTGTAAATCGTAATTAGAAACAGAATACAATGATTTGCAAATCATTTTCAACTTATATTCAATTGAATACACTGCAAAGACAAGTTACTTAATGTTCGAACAGGTAAACTTTGTAATTTTTTGCAAATATTAGCTCATTTGGAATTTGATGCCTGCAACATGTTTCAAAACAGCTTGCACAAGTCGCAAAAAAAGACTGAGAGAGTTGTGCAGTGCTCATCAAACACTTATTTGGAACATCCCACAGGTGAACGGGCTAATTGGGAACAGGTGGGTGCCATGATTAGGTATAAAAGCAGCTTCCCTGAAATGCTCAGTCATTCACAAACAAGGATGGGGCGAGGGTCACCACTTAGAGAACAAATGCGTGAGCTGATTGTCGAACAGTTTAAAAACAATATTCCTCAACAAGCTATTGCAAGAAATTTAGGGATTTCATCATCTACGGTCTGTAATATCGTCAAAAGGTTCAGAGAATCTAGAGAAATCACTGCACGTAAGCAACAAGGCCGAAAACCAACATTGATTGCCCGTGACTGCATCAAAAACCGACATCAGTGTGTAAAGGACATCACCACATGGGCTCAGGAACACTTCAGAAAACCACTGTCAGTAACTACAGTTCTTTGCTACATCTGCAAG
This sequence comes from Gymnothorax reevesii, assembly GCA_029721435.1. Lineage (NCBI taxonomy): Eukaryota > Metazoa > Chordata > Actinopteri > Anguilliformes > Muraenidae > Gymnothorax > Gymnothorax reevesii. The sequence continues at coordinate 87,265,059 of CM056577.1, read as the reverse complement.
TGCAAGGTAAAACTCTACAATGCAAAGCAAAAGCCATGTATCAACAGCACCCAGAAACGCTGCCGGCTTCACTGGGCCCAAGCTCATCTAAGATGGACTGATGCAAAGTGGAAAAGTGTTCTGTGGTCTGACGAGTCCACATTCCAAATTGTTCTTGGAAACTGTGGACGTTGTGTCCTCCGGACCAAAGAGGAAAAGAACCATCCGGACTGTTATAGGCGCAAAGTTCAAGAGCCAGCATCTGTGATGGTAAGGGGGTGTATTAGTGCCCAAGGCATGGGCAACTTACACATATGTGAAGGCACCATTAATGCTGAAAGGTACATACAGGTTTTGGAGCAACATATGTTGCCATCCAAGCAACGTCTTTTTCATGGACGCCCCTGCTTATTTCAGCAAGACAATGCTAAGCCACATTCTGCACGTGTTACAACAGCATGGCTCCGTAGTAAAAGAGTGCGGGTACTAGACTGGCCTGCCTGTAGTCCAGACCTGTCTCCCATTGAAAATGTGTGGCGCATTATGAAGCGTAAAATACGACAACGGAGACCCCGGACTGTTGAACTACTTAAGTTGTACATCAAGCAGGAATGGGAAAAAGTTCCACCTGAAAAGCTTCAAAAATTGGTCTCTTCAGTTCCCAAACATTTACTGAGTGTCGTTAAAAGAAAAGGCGATGTAACACAGTGGTAAAAAGGCCCCTGTGCCAACATTTTTGCAATGTGTTGCTGCCTTTAAATTCTAAGTTAATGATTATTTGCAAAAAAAAATAAAGTTTCTCAGTTTGTACATTAAACATCTTGTCTTTGCAGTGTATTCAATTGAATATAAGTTGAAAAGGATTTGCAAATCATGGTATTCTGTTTTTATCTACGATTTACATAACGTGCCAACTTCACTGGTTTTGGGTTTGTAGCAAGAACCTCTCAGGAGACAGCTCCGTGACACACACTAATGGGAGATCCAGCAAGAGCCTCTCAGGGGACAGTTCTGTGACACACACTTATGAGAGATCCAGCAAGTGCCTCTCAGGGGACAGCTCTGTGACACACTCATGAGAGATCCAGCAAGAGCCTCTCAGGGGACAGTTCTGTGACACACACTTATGAGAGATCCAGCAAGAGCCTCTCAGGGGACAGCTCTGTGACACACTCATGAGAGATGAAGCAAGAGCCTCTCAGGGGACAGTTCTGTGACACACTCATGAAAGATCCAGCAAGAGCCTCTCAGAGTTCAGCTCTGTGACACACTCATGAAAGATCCAGCAAGGGCCTCTCAGGGGACAGCTCTGTGACACACACTAATGGGAGATCCAGCAAGAGCCTCTCAGGGAACAGTTCTGTGACACACACATGAAAGATCCAGCAAGAGCCTCTCAGAGGACAGCTCTGTGACACACTCATGAAAGATCCAGCAAGAGCCTCTCAGAGGACAGCTCTGTGACACACTCATGAAAGATCCAGCAAGGGCCTCTCAGGGGACAGCTCTGTGACACACTCATGAGAGATCCAGCAAGAGCCTCTCAGGGGACAGCTCTGTGACACACTCATGAAAGATCCAGCAAGGGCCTCTCAGAGGACAGCTCTGTGACACACACTAATGGGAGATCCAGCAAGAGCCTCTCAGGGAACAGTTCTGTGACACACTCATGAGAGATCCAGCAAGAGCCTCTCAGAGGACAGCTCTGTGATACACTTATGAAAGATCCAGCAAGAGCCTCTCAGAGGACAGCTCTGTGACACACTCATGAAAGATCCAGCAAGAGCCTCTCAGGGGACAGCTCTGTGACACACACATATGAGAGATCCAGCAAGAGCCTCTCAGAGGACAGTGCTGTGACACACTCATGAGAGATCCATCAAGAGTCTCTCAGGGGACAGCTCTGTGACACACTCATGAAAGATCCAGCAAGGGCCTCTCAGAGGACAGCTCTGTGACACACACTAATGGGAGATCCAGCAAGAGCCTCTCAGGGAACAGTTCTGTGACACACACATGAAAGATCCAGCAAGAGCCTCTCAGAGGACAGCTCTGTGACACACTCATGAAAGATCCAGCAAGAGCCTCTCAGAGGACAGCTCTGTGACACACTCATGAAAGATCCAGCAAGGGCCTCTCAGGGGACAGCTCTGTGTCACACTCATGAGAGATCCAGCAAGAGCCTCTCAGGGGACAGCTCTGTGACACACTCATGAAAGATCCAGCAAGGGCCTCTCAGAGGACAGCTCTGTGACACACACTAATGGGAGATCCAGCAAGAGCCTCTCAGGGAACAGTTCTGTGACACACTCATGAGAGATCCAGCAAGAGCCTCTCAGAGGACAGCTCTGTGATACACTTATGAAAGATCCAGCAAGAGCCTCTCAGAGGACAGCTCTGTGACACACTCATGAAAGATCCAGCAAGAGCCTCTCAGGGGACAGCTCTGTGACACACACATATGAGAGATCCAGCAAGAGCCTCTCAGAGGACAGTGCTGTGACACACTCATGAGAGATCCATCAAGAGTCTCTCAGGGGAAAGCTCTGTGACACACTCATGACAGATCCAGCAACAGCCTCTTAGGGGACAGTTCTGTGACACACTCATGAGAGATCCAGCAAGAGCCTCTCAGGGGACAGCTCTGTGACACACTCATGAGAGATCCAGCAAGAGCCTCTTAGGGGACAGTTCTGTGACACACTCATGAGAGATCCATCAAGACCATAATATGGAGTACTACAGCTAAAGTATGTTTGTGCTTGTTTGGAAAACATAGAAGGAAGCAACAACAATCCATCCATTATCTAAATCGCTTCTTGCTCATCAAGGTCATAGAGGATCTGGAGCCTGTCTCAGCCGACTATGAGCGAAAGGTAGGAAAACACCCTGCACAGCTCAGCAATCCATCGCCCAGCTCACACACTCATGCCTATTGGCAATTTCTTGTCTCCAATTAATCTTGCATGCATGTTCTTGTGCTACAGGAGAAAACCTTGAGGAAACCCACCAAACCTTAGGAGAACACACAAGCTCTGCAAAGAAAAGCTCCAGGCAGGATTTGAACCCATAAATCTCTTGAGTTGAAGCAACAGCATTACCCACTGCATCACACAGAAATAGCAGTAGTGGTATCAAGTACAACAACAACAAGGACAACATCAAGAAAAGCAACAATAAAAATGCTTGGTATTTCTTTGGCATAGTTACAAAATTTGGATTATGACAGCATTATCATGCTGTTTTTTTTCTGGAAGTACTGTATTATCAAACAAGCCATTGAAAAAGTTTTTGATCAAAATGATACCAGAACGTTCTCATCCCAACTCGTCATACAGTGATGCTCTGCCCAAACCGTGATATAAAAGACAAAAGGATTCCTTTGGCAGCATTATTCGATCTCATTGCTGAGTGGGATTGGGGAAAGTAAATTATAATTTCTTTTGTATATTACATTGATTTGAGATTGGGGTGTGGGTACAGTATATTTTGAGGCATCAAAACTCTCTGATAGTTTTGGTCCAGGCCAGGAATCAAGCGCAGAGGCAGTAAACAATCCAACAAGTAGTTTACTGACAGCTTATACAGTGATAAATAGAGCTCCTGTGTAGGACAGCACAATTCAGTACAGATGTTATAGACAAAGCTGAGCTGTCAATCTCTGGTCAGTGGCCTCTGGGGTCAGAGCCAATTGATGTGCAGACTTCACCAGCAACAAATGGTCCCACGGGAGGATTGAGTTGCTTAAGGGGAATTTGGTTCCAGTCCTGATGACTGTAGATGGATTAGGAGCATGTTCCTGGCAAACTGGAAAGAGAAACAAACTTGGATGAGTTAACAAAAATGCGGTCCCAATCCTGGACTCTGCTTAGGTTTTGGAGCATTTTCCTTCTAAACTGGAGTCACAAACTGACTAAAGCGGAGTTAACAACTGAACGATTGGAAGCTTGTTTGAATCAACTAGTTTAAAAGAAACGTTTTCTAATGTCATTAAAGTTCATGTTGCATTCAAGAAAGACATAGAGTCTTTACTAACAATACCGACTGGTTCTAACCACAAATGGGAATTTACAAACCAGCAACTTGCAACACTGAGCAGAGGGCTTAAATACCTGTCACAGTGCTATCACAGAATAACCATGTTATATGATGCAGATGAGTGTGGGGAAACACACAAAACCAACCACAATTGACATAAACCAAATAGACAAGCAAGTTGCTAAATTGAAAGAGATGAGCAAGGAAGTAGAATGTGTTTTCAGTTGTGAAAACGTATGTCTTCCCCCCCGCCCCCCTTCCTTGCCTAACCCACGGGGCCGATGGACGGACAGGCAGGCACATACCAAAAGGCACCACTGCAAGACTTGAGTAGTAAATGTGCAGAGTTTTGTTAAGATTATGCAAACAGTTTTGGAGTTATGCTCCGGACAGGAATTGATGACATCCGGATGGAGAGACAGACGGACGGATAGACACATACAAAAAGGCACCACTTCAGGACCAAATCAGTAAGTATGCAAAGTTTTGTTCAGGTCATTGGTCACAATGTCTACCCTTGCCCCCTTGGGGGGGGGGGGGGGACATAATAATTCATGGGGGGGTTGTGACGCTGATTCGGTTTAGGGGGAAAAAACTGCTTGATTAGGTTAGGAAAAGATAATGGTTTGAGTGTAGACAGACCTTTTCACAATGTTAGCTGTGTCTTAGAAATGCTTTCTGGAAGAAAGCCCTCAAGGCTAACTTCACCCATATGCTGGGTGATTGGTGGCTCACTTGTTACTGCTATTCCCTCATAACTGAAAAGTTATGGGTTCCATTCCTGACCGATTTATTTTTCAGTAACTTTTACCATTTTTATTGAATACTTACTCTCTCAACTTTGTATTGAAGTCATACCTATGGTGTCCAAATGTGATATGAAAGGACTTTTTTCTCATTTTATAGTGACGCTCAGCACACAAGCCTAAATGACGATACAGAGTATGAGCCTACGGAGTGAGAATGGGCTGATAGTGCAGATTGAACAGGTGGTATTTGCTGTTTAGTTTTGGTTGTTGACATATGTTCGAAATCACATTTTATTGTAGCATTTTATCATTTCTTAGGGCAAGAGAGAGGGAAAACAGCACACAAGCACAGCAGCCAGGAGTCATTAAAAAGAAACAGCAGCACGTGTTAATTTGTAGAGTGCTCCAGCGTGACATGCTCTTTGCCCTTTTCACTTCACGCTGTAACAGGCATCCCATCCACAATTATCTCTCTCATTTAAAAGAGTAAAATTGGGAGACAGAAATATAACTCCACCGAGTCCCACTTACCTGACAAACGCATTGTGCCAGCAAAGCCTTTTTAGAAGGTCCATCACACTTATATCAAATTGGATCAACGCGTTTAAGTCAAATTAAATTATGTGTAAGTGGATAGGGTTGACATATGTTTCAATATCCGCAAGTGATGCATGATTCTCTAGTGGGTATGAAATGGAATGAAATATAAATACCCATTAATCCCTGTGTTTCAGTTGGCTAAGACCAAACCAGCCAGCTGTTTGCAGGAGTGGTCCATTTAGAGACCAAAAATGCCATTTTTACATCTGACATCAGCTTGGTGGATGAACTGTCGTTACTGACTAATAGAGCTGCAGAGGTAGCACACGTGCCTTTCTATCCACATAAAACATTTCAGCTAACGCAAACTTCCAGTGTTTCACTTAGCTAGATATCAGTTTTTTCACTGCAAAGCGCTAGTTTAAAAATTTAGTCGGCAGACTGGTCCTTGTAGTACACACTTCACAATTTATTCATCTTTTCTTTCTTCTGCTCCTCAATACAATAGTTAATAGTTTTAAGCATCAATATGTTTATTTAATAACTTTACAGAGTGTCATCCTATTACTACGTTAGATATCAATCTCATTTTTTTCAGAGGGTAGTCACAAGAACACAATACATGCAGATCATATAAATCTGAATTACATAGAAAGCATCTTAGACATACATAATAATTAAAAATCAAAGTTGAAAACATGTACTACCATGAGCTCATAACTGGTCAAGCATCAGTGAAAAAATGAGCGAGGAGATGAAAAAAAAACACTAAATTAAAAAGCTATTTCATTCCTCCTTTTGAAATTTACCCTTTATTTTCCAGTAATCAGTGATCTATGTCATCAGTTGGAGAGCTCATACTGAAACTCAGTTTCCTGACACACAAATATAAAAATAACTAAAATAAGACAAATCCATCCTGTGGCAAATATTTGTTCTATGGTTCACAGTCACTCAAAATACAGTGCAGGAAATTAATACATATTACCATGAAAATTTAGAAATACAGTAATAGAGTATAATGTACTCTTTCAATATAGTAAATACTAGGGAGATACAATAAAAAAAGAAAGAAGGGTTTCACTCCTACTGTAACCTGAAGAACTGTAAACAACAGCTGAGGGACTCCGATTCCCTGCTTGATGGAGTCCATTAGAGCCGTTAAACCTGCTCTCTCAAGCCCAAGAGCAACGGCTGTGAACGAAAATAAACGACCAATTTAAGGGCCGGAGCGGATGGGTTCTCCTGACAGCACCATAGAAGCATCGTGGGACCGCACGGCCCGATCCCTGCATGAAACCCTAAATAATTAATGGGATCTCAATTAATGATTAATGCTGAGTTGATAAGTAATGGGTACGCCCGAGACAACTATAAGGTTGTAAATGTGTCCAGTTGGTTGGAAACCCTAGCCTGCGGGCACTTCCTTTCTGATGCACGCAAAAAATGGGACGCTTAAGGCCTTGATAGTTTTCTTGAGCCTACAAATGTTTTTGCGTAGACACATATCTAGTGGCAAGGCACTTGCCTTGAAGACATAACAAGGTGGTCAGGGATAACTCCTCATATTTAAACTGCATTTGATTGTTCAATTAAATGCACAACTGATTTAATAGGTGTTGCTAGAGTCAAATTCAAAATGAGCAGAGATAAAAAAGACAATATAATTTCTCAGTTAAAACATCTAATATGTTGTCTTTGTACTAACTTTCAATAAAATTAATGGTTTAAGTGATTTACAAATCATTGCATTGTTTTTATATTGTACATTTTACACAGCATCCTAACTTTTTTGGAATTGGGGTTGTAGATTAGGCACTGTTAATCCAGCTCTATGAAAGGTACTGCACTTCCTCTTAAGAATTAATTTGACACTGAATATTTTGCCTTGTGAGAGTGTCCCAAATCCTCAATTTTCAATAACATCAGCTGAAGTTCTGTTTAAATGGCGTGGCAATACCAAGGTCAATGCAGGATATCATAGTCATGGTAAGGTTGTGGATTATCAACATTATAAGACGTGGGTAATCCCTATAACTGCTCTTTAGCTCTTTGTCTCCAGTGTATCCGCCCTGGAGATACTGTTCTGAGGTGTACGAACAATATCTGCTGCACTATTAATCATTTTCATCTGGTTTGAACTTCGAATTCTGAACAGGAATGCTAAGTAGCAGAGGCGATGTTTTTAAAAAATCAGAGGACTGAAACCTCTCATATATTTCGTAATTGTTTCTGCAAAACTATGGAGAAAAAGGCCTAAAAGTCAGCCACCTTCATTTTTTAAGATCACCTTTCATGTTCAACTGTGAAATATTCAAGCTTGACCAGTATCACAACTGTTTCTGTTCCTCAGTTTTTTAATGCTTCACATAGAGTACCAACTCTATAGCAAGCACTGATGCATAGGAGGTTCTAGTTGTGCCTTTGAATAAAAAAATAGACACTTGGTATATACATCTTGCTACTGCTCTTAAGTCATTGGCTCGGCACACAGCTAGAATGAATTTCAAATTCAAGAATTTTCAAATTTCAAGAATTTTTCAATTCTTTTATTTTTTTTGATTTGCATGAAATTTCTCATGATTAAGTAATGCAGTGAACTCTTGAATATTCATGAACAAAATTAAAACCATTTTTGACAGATAATCCAGCGGACATTTTTCTCATTGCAGAGTGGTTTCTCCTTGCTTTACCAGTCAGAAACAGCTCTTAAATACAATATTGGTTAAATTGAGTGTATTTTTAAAAGAACCGTTTACTGACAAAAAATTGAGATTTATCACAGCATAAGCAGTGGATGCTATTCAGTCATAACTATTCCAATTTTAAGGATGAGTAAAACATTCTCACAGTCTTAGTTTTAACCACTTCACCCTGAATGCTCCCAGTACTGGGGGGAATCACTACGCATAATAAATACAACATGTTTCCTAATAGTATCATTGTGCGCCATATCCTCTCTGAGGGAAGAAACTCGGCTGAAAGTTCATGATGACCATTTTCACATAAACCAAACACAATTCAAGCACCTAGCAAGTAAATAAGTATGTAGCAAAACACAGGATAAAATAATGTCAGTGCCCCATCACTAGCATATCTCTTTAATTTGTGCTACTCATACAAACTGTACATCAAATGAAATAGGAAAGTCTACAAAATCCAATGATATAACTCTTGTCATTTTAAACCAACATCACACTCAAAGAATAGCAGGCATACACTTTACATTCTACAGCGGTGAGCAAAAATTTTTCCATACCTTTGCTACTTTGTGATAAAAAAAAACAGCATTCAAGGGTAATTCTGCGCTATTTATTGTAAGTCCAATGCGTCTGCTTTATATTGAAAATACATCTCCCACTATCCATACATATTTTTTCGGGGCACAACTTCGAAAGAGTACAAGCCCTGAGCATGCCCATTGCACCAATGTATTTTCTCCTATGTGATTGGCTTGTGATGCGGACAATTAGATTTTGCAGGTGGACATTTGATTCAATGGGATCTGACGTTTTCAATGAGCCCACAACGACAGTAATCACACAAACCTAGCCTGAGATGGAGCTTTGTTCTGTGTGCGTGTAATTCAGAGTCATTGGGCTCTAATTTCTTAGTGCAACGGAGGGTGGCGCAGCCCACACAGTGATAATTTCGTCCGGTGCAGCCCTCGCAGTAGTAATTTTGTGTGGTGCAACACCGTGCGCAGCCACTTTGGCAATTTGGTGGACGGACGTGCGCCGAGATGGGTGTGGTGGCGTAGTAGGGAGAGGTGTCATATATTCATGAAGACGCAGTGACAATTTCGTAGAAAAAGTCTTCACTGAAGTTGCGCACAAAGCTCGCCAGCTCCAACTTGGTTTATTTTCTGTGCAGTGGAAATTTGGTTGACCGGTGCACAGTGCGCATACATCACCGAAAGCACACAGGCAGGTTTCCAGAATGTCAGGCACATTTCAATGCAATAAATAATTACAGCAACCACTATTGAAACAATCTGAATCAGGACATTAATTGTAGTATCTATATGGATTGTCCTGATGTCCTGATTAATGGCGGTTGGCACGCGTAATGGAAACTTCACCTGGCTTAATCAACGCAGCTGAATCTGTGATGCAAACTAACGACTTCACATCTTTCTCAGACAACCTCAAACATACATACATATATATGATTGCGTTCTATGCTCAGTAAAGCCGCTTGCACACTGGACGCGAAACAGTTATTGCATGACTGATTACAGTCAAAGTCAATGCAAAGACGCAAAAGTCGGGCAGGGTTTTAATATATCTCCGTGTCCGAATGTCATAAAAGTTCAAATTTTTTGAGTATTCCAGGAATTATTGGATGTGCAAACCTAGCCATGTTTGTGTTAGGCCTTCACAAAACTTTTTTTTCGACTTTTCTTTGTCTTTTTTTGTGTATTTTCTTCCGTTGAAGATAGACAATAGTCTTTCTTCGGTCTCTCTTTTGAAAATGAGTCAGATGGATCAAAAAGATTCACACTTTATTTCCACACCAGAGATAAAACAATGCTTGTAGTCAGTGAGCAAATCAATTCCATGACCATTGACGGTGTGAATAAATTATTGCATGCACGATCAAGACTGTCTGAGGCGAAATGCAAAATACTCCATGTCTGGCAGCCAGAAAAAAGTAGAAGTATTAGTATGAGAACAGATTTATAATGAAATAGAGAATAAAAATATATCACCAACAAACAGAGCATCCAAAAAAGATGGCCCACAAATAAATAAATCACAGTGTTCATTGGATGTTCTGTTTGTTGTTAAAATGTTTCTTTTTATTCTTTATTTTGTTATCAATCTGTTCTAATCACCCTCTCTTTTTTTGGCTGTCAGACACAGAGTATTTTGCATGGAATGTCCAACAGGCATTGTACACTGCCCCGCGCCAATGTCAACTCACTCTATTGAGCAGAGCTTAAACAGAAACATTGATTGAAATTCTCAGTACTCATCTCGAAGAACTGAGCCCTCTTATCAAAACATTTTATGTTTGATATCTAAAACATTCAGTAAATTTGAGGAAATTAAAAACAATAATCGACTGTCGGACACGACGTTATATTGAAATTATCCGATTATCGGACATGGAGATATATTAAAACCCTGTCAGACTTTCGGACACGTAGACACTGCTTTCAACGCAATCTGTCGTGCGAAAAATTCGTTTTGCGTCCAGTGTGCAAGCATCTTAATACTAGGCTGCTATTATTGCCACTTAGGTTTTATCTTTTTTAGTAGGGGGAAGGAATACAGCCTGATTGCTATGATCCCGTACTAAGTTAAGATCACATATTGAAAATAAATGTGTAATGTATCTTGCATTGCTGTCCATGCATGTTAATCCCAAAATTTTAAGCAGCAACAATAATAGGAACACGCTATCCATAGTTTCTATTCCCAATGATGCAGGCAAAAGAAATAAATGAGCAACCGTCGTATTTCATTCCAATTTCATAAGTTTGAATGATCTGACGTAGTTTCCTTTTGAAATTCCATTCAAGTTCGCTAATGGTAATAATTCGCGAATGCCCAAGCTACCCAGCTAACTCATATTCGTAATGCTTAATATAGAGGTAAGCGGCGCGGGAAACATGCCTGAAGCAGCAAAGTAAAATTCAACATTAACGCATCACGCAGATATTGGCCTGAGGCTTCCATATTCCAACACATTAAAGGTGAGGAGAGGAGCTCATTAGATTGGTGAAGATTTGACTCGGCTGTGTTATACCCAAACACGCCTTCTCTCCTCCCTTTCTGCCACTTGTGCTGGCAGAAGGGACCGAGGCGAGACAGAGGAGTACTTGCGCCTGGCTACGCCGGGCACGAAATTGCAACATATGCCTGGACACACCCCGTTGGTGCGGCACATACCCCATTCGCGGCGGCTGCGCCTGGTCTAAGAATTTAGAGCCCCATGCCTCATTATGCACATGTCCTTATACAGCGCTACAATATAAATGTTAAACTGATTTGCTTTTGGTATTTTCATGATAATTATCCACTAAACATTCAGCAGACGTCTTCAAAGTAGTTTCTATGGCTTGCAGGCGATGAAGTATAACTATATGGCTCATTGGTAATAGCAAAGTGGGTAAGTCTTTGAGCTTTTGTGCCTGTGACAGCCCAGTGGCAGCTGGTGAGCTGGCAATAGGGGAAGCACATGTCATCCCTTAAAAATTATGATTGGTCATGACCTGTCTTTAATCTAAACTGACTTTACTTAATTGCAAAAATCCTAAGGACCATCAGGGGTCACCAATACTCTTTGTTACATTAAATGAGCAGAAATTGCCTAAATCTTGACCTGTTTTCAATCATTCATTTAAATTACCAGTACAGAAACTCCAAAAACTCTCAACGTTATCAGGTGGGGCCAGTTTTTATTAATAACCCAAACTTGTCAACTCTCACACGTTAGGTGTGAGTTCCCCTGCTGTAGTCAGTAATTATTCAATCTACGCATATGTAGGAGATTCTTGCGCTGAATTCAACTCCTTCCGCATGGAGGTTTATCAGTTTCTCATCGTTATGATAGATTTCACCACTCGTAATATGGACACCATTTATGACTCTGGACTTCTCACACTTTTCTTTATTCAGGGGTTGGAAGCAATGCATGTGTTTCATGATTGTTTAAATTGTTTAAATGAAATAAGATCATTTGAAACATCTTTATGCAATTCCATTGCTTCCAAGTGGGCCCAGGTCAATGAGGGGAGCATCAGAAACTCCACTGGGGCCAAACACGATGCTTTCAGTTTTACTTTCAATAAAATTTAAAAAGCTTAAAGCCATCCGGGCTTTAATGTCCTTCAGGCAATCCATTAGGGGCTTAACAGAGCTTCCATCATTTCTTTTTAAATGGAGACAAATCTGAGTATCATCTGCATAAATGTGGTATTATTCCATGTTTCTTAAAAATCAAACCCAGAGGGAGGAAGTATAATGAAAACAGAACAGGACCAAGAATAGAATCACAGGTGACACCACACAGCAGAAGGGCAGAAGAGGATGCAGAGTCACCAAGCCTAACTTAGTAATAACTGTCAGACAAGTAGGACCTGAAGTAGTTTAAAGCCGTACTTCTGAAACCAGCACAGTGTTCCGAGCGAGTGATGTGAGAAGCGTGATCAACTGTATCAAAAGCCGTTGTCAGATCTAAAAGCATTAAAACAGCAGAGTCAGTTGTAAGTAAAAAGATATTAAAAACTCTTAAAAGTGTGGACTCAGAGCTGTAGAAAGCCTTCAAGCCAGATTAGAAAATGTCAAGAATACTATCCACCTCTATGTAAGATTGAAGTTGTAAAAGCACAGCTTTCTCTAAGACTTTTTAAATTATAGGAAGCCTGAAGATGGGCTTAAAATGAGACAAAACAGAAGAATGTACAAAATTAAGTGAGACCTGTTAATCAGAGTTTCCACAACAGCTTACTTAAAGGGGACCTATTTTGCTATATTTCCGAGGTTATATTTTGATCTTTGACTCCCCTAAAGTACTCCTGATCGTTCAAAATCCAAAACAGGGTCCTTATTTAGCTCATACTGCCATCCTGAAAAAAACAATTTGTAGTCCATTGTAGTCTCTGCCTGAAAAGCCTCATTGGGGTGGTTCTTCTATGGCTCTTCTTCTGCTATGGCCTCCACTCCCCATGTGCCCTCTTTCTTCTGACTGGCCAGCTCTGTGAAGGGCGGAGTTTGGTGGGATGAAGCTGCAGAATGCAGTTTTCCAGATGCGCCTTCCCAGAGTGAAACGTGAGACACATCTGCATTTTGATAAGAAAGCAGTGGGAAAATTCTGCAATCTAATGTTATACTTGAATACAGATCTAATGAAATTAACTGCCACATTAATGCTTACCGAAGTAACGCAAGTATACCAATCAGAATTGTTGCATATAAGTTAACCAAGAGAATTTTTAATTAGCACGACACGTGAACTAACATGCTGTAGCTGGTAACCGAGCGGTCATAACAACCACAGAGACAAAGCCTTGCAATAGAGGTTTTACAGACAGCAAGTTCCATTACCGAGGTTAGTTGTACCAAGCATCCAAATTCCAAACAAGAATAAAAAGTTAGCTTCAAATGAGGTTTATGTTTACACGCCTTCTGTAGAATTTCCCCTGAAATCACTCTTGCATAATTGGGACACAAAACAAAAATTAGCAACAGTAACTTGGCTACATTTGCCGCAGTGCTACAGCCAAACTCACGTCAGGTTGGCATATGCAGTAAAAGCAACTTGCAGCTTCTGTGTCTGTGAGCCACGGACAGTCGCGACCGATCCAGGATTTATCTTCAGATATTTTAGAAAGCCTGTGCTTGAAGCCAGTTATTAGTGCTAACTATCGTTAGCGGTCCTGCTAGCCAGTAGTCACCCGCAACACGTTAGCTTCACTTTCATTATTTGCCGTTTTATCGTTATTTACAGCTTGTGGCTCTGAGCGCTTGATAGATGCAGTTGCTTCAGGTTTGAGAAGCAGCTGAAAGGATTATCCTGTGTCGAATTATCCTTTATTACCAAAGCTGTCTTTGGTGAAATGCTGAGCACAAGCAGCTGACGTTCCCTTTGGCCGTGGCTGTTTGCTGCCAGCAAACAAAAAAAAGCCACCCACTGATGGCATCATCTTTTGGAAGAGAAATAGGTGTTTTTCTTCACGTCCAAAAGTAAACGGACAAGCAGCTTTGGGAGAGATACTGACAAAACTGCACCTCAAATGATCTGCGGTTCTTCTTGTGTACTTCCAAAAGTGTAGACACTGCTAAGGCATAGTATGATCTGCCATTGTTAGTGCCTGCTAGAATAGTGTGGTGTGGGCAGGTCCAGCGCCGTGGTTGGCTGTGGCTTGGTCTGAGCCAATTGAAAGGCACAACCTGACGTCACGTTTTGCCCAGATCTTGTGAAGATCTCGGGAGGAGCTGTTCAGAGGAAATCACACTCACGAAAACACGTTCTTGGATTACGGCAAAACCCCTGTATCTGATGTTTAGAAACTTTTCAGAGGTTGAGCATGGACAACCAACAATACAGTGTTACTAATATGTATTAAAATAAGGATCATCATAATAGGTCCCCCATAAAATAAGCTGGGACAATGCCTGAAGCTAGCCTGTTGTTTATAATAACTTGGACGTTAGGCCCAATGGGACGTTAGGCTTCAGTGGGACAGCATGCAGGTTTAAGTTGTTTTACAATTATTTAAGTGCAGACAGAGACATCGGCTCAAACTGGTCAAAGACAGCAGAGCAAGTGACCGCTATGCTTTTTATCTTATGCTCATAAAAACAGAGACATTTCTCACAAACCTCCGATGAGACCTCCAAACTGATGGATTGGGGAGCATTTAGAATAAAATCAATTGTTTTTAAAAGAGCATGCATTATATTAAAATTGTTGTTAATGATTTTCTGCTTGACACCTTTCTGATATATTTTCCAACTTACCTTCAAGATGTCATCAAACACATGGAGCCTATCTTTCTTCCACTAGCGTTTTCCTGCACTCACGTCCGGCATCACGAGTAACTTCATTTAACCAAGGTACAAGTTTTTGTTTAGAACACATGACTCTAAGAGGAGTGACAGTGTCAAGAATATAACTGCAAGTGGTTATAAACAACGACATTAAGTCATCAGCACTCAAGGCAATAGAGAGTACATTGTCAGGCAAAGTAGCATTAAAAGCAGAGGAGGACTGAGTAGTGGAGGATGGTTTAACCATACGGCACCGGCGCACAGTAGCCCATGGTTTGTTTACGTGACAGGGTGGAGTAAATTCAAATAACATAGGCAAATGGTCCGAGAAGAAGGCATCACATATCTCAACATTAAAAAAGGGTAAACCACATGAAAAGAAAAGATCTAAAATGCGACCATGTTCTTGCGTGGGTCCTGTAACATAATACACAAGATTAAAGGCCTCCATAAGGTTTAAAAAGTCTTTCGGCTGTGGCTTCAGAGAGCAATAAACATGCATGTCGACAAGGGTTAAACACAGGGCTCCGACTCCGGGAAAAATGCCTCCACCGCAATAGCACGTGGGTGCAAAAAGGTTTATTTAAAGTGCAAAACCACCACAAAACAACCAAAGTGCAAAATAAGTGTCAAAAACTTGTAAGTACTCAGTACAGTGCAAGACAAAAAATTATATATATATATAAAAATATACACAAAACTACCACAGGAAAAAAAAGGTAAAAGTAGTAATAATACTAGGATTCCGCGATTACAGCTCCAGCCTGTTATCACCAATCCCCAACTCACTCCTCTCTCAGGTATATCCCACATTGGGAAAAAAATGGTATGTTCCAGGGAGGGGCCCTGATATCCCACAAGCCCCTCCCTGGAACATACCATTTTTTTTCCCCAATAAAACATATATTGGTGTAATGGCTACAAAACACAGGGTACATATCATTATCCCGGAGCACACAACATTTTGGCAACAAAACAATACTTTTATAAAGCAGAATTGTTACATGAAGCACAATTGCTGTTACAAAGCAATTACCGGAGGCAAAACCCATTTTACCCGATACCACGCATGCACAACTTGGGTCAGGCACTACTAAGCCAGCCCAGGTTGCGTTGCCTCTGTTTGGGACCTTGTCTACAGGACCCACCCGGAAGCGCCAAGCTTCAGCATCACAACAAACCGAAAACAAGACAATGGTGGAGTGATAAAAACTAATCACTGAACACAAAGTAGCGCTACGACCGAAAAGTATAACAAAACAACATACTCAATGACATTGGTGTGTGTGAGTGTTTATTATATTAGCGAACTGTCAGGAGATGGATTTGGCATGGTAATGTTTGCGTGTTTGAACTATGAGTAGGCTGATTGCTTCGGGTGTGCACCCCCGAAGTCAGTGCATTTATGGCGGGTTTAGGAAAATGCAATAATTATGTGCGGAAGATATGGAACACAGAATGACCGCTGTTTGTTATGGTGATGTTAATGATTTAGAGTGCTGCTCGCAGTCTGGGACAGAACCCTCTGTCACAATGCACATTCAGATCTCCAAAAATTAAAACGCTGTTATTTTTTATTTAACCTTTATTAAACCAGGAGGTCCCATTGAGATTAAAAACTTCTTTTTCAAGGGAGACGTGGCAAATAATATAATGGTTATAATTTGGCACTATGCCAGACAAAAATTCTGAAAATTCATTGATAAAGTCTGTTATATTTCGGTGGCTGGTGCATCATCGTGCTCGTAATGGACCGGAGCGACCCAGTTCAAAACGTGAGAAAGAGCATGGTGATAAGTAGTTTAAAATATAACGTTTCTTTAAAATAATCGCTATTCCTCCTCCACGGCATGTGGTACTCAGAGTGTTTAAACAGGTACAGTCAAGCGGCAAAAGTTCTGATAAAGCGAGAGACTCAGCAACATTCAGCTAAGTGTCTGTCACAAACATGACATCCAGGTCATACAAGGTGAAATGGATAAATGTTTTTTTTCGCTCGCAATTAAGCATTTATCAGGGCACACCTATTTGAAGCCGGAACATCAGCCGTCCAAGTTGCCTGACCCAGCAGCCGGAGATAGCAGTGGTCAACATCACCTTGGCAGAGACAAGGCAAGTGCATGAGGGTTGTGTCCCTTCATCTGGGCCAGCAACAGGTACAAGCCAGGTACCGGGAGGATCTAGGGAGCTCCAAGAAACAAGCTGACGAACAGCTGCTCCATATTCCGGTGGGACGTGGCAAGGAATCTGAGATGCCAAACAGGCTTTCATTTTAATCTGAAGGCCACCGCATTGACCCTGGCGTCACCGACGCCTCCTCCGGCTCCGGGGAAGGGGAGCATCAGCACAGAGCAGGTAAGCAGGTACATCCGCAAGGAGAGGGGGAAGCGCAGATCTCTGCCTATCCAGGTTAAAATTCACCAGCGAATCCACAGAAAGTTTGATATTTAACAACCTTTGCAGTCGTACACCAGCAGAGAGTTGATGTTATAAGGGAGACACGTCAGAATTAACACAAACACAAATACAGCAGACAGTGTAAGACGGCTGGTCACACACGCTGGTGCCATCTTTTGTGAAGGGCTAGATTTATGATTGTACAACTGTATTTGACTGCTGATGCTGTTCATGAATGAAAGTAGTTATTCATGGAACTAGAATGGTGATTTTAAAATTGTACATTAACCAAAAATTAACAACAATTATGCACCCAATTCCATTAATAATAATTACAGTAACAAATAAAGACAATAAGAAATGAAATATTACAACAAAAAAGGATATAGTCTGTATACACATTTCAGCAAATGAAAATATTATACGAAGAAATTATATCTGTCACCAGCCTCCTCCTCTACCTGGTCGCGTTAGGGGCTCTTGCCCAGATGTTGATGTTTTGCAGCATAGGTGGCAGAGTGATGACTGCACAGCACTTTCATGGAGAGAAGTGTTGGCCACCACTGAACTTCACGCACCTTGAACTGCACGCACCTGAAGTGCAACCTCCACTTTCCCATAGTGCACTCCACAATGCTCCTGGGCTCTCGGTGAGCCTCATTGAATGCCAGCTCACCGGCAGTTGCGGGATTTGTCACTGGGGTAAGGAGACATGGCCGAAATGGGTACCTACGATCTCCAAAAAATGCCAGCGGTCAGGGTTTCTCGCTGTGCCTTGACCATCCTGTTTGACTCCCCTTGTTGCAGTAATTATCTTTGCAGTGTCTTCCCCAACGATGGCTTTATTTTTTATTTGTAAAGCTACCTTTCAATCTGGTAAATGGTAAGTGACTTTGCCTCCACTTTATCCAACATTATCCCTTTTTCATCCGGACAAGGAGCCAACTTTCAAGGCTGCTGTTTTGTTTCCATACTTGTTTTGAATGCTTTCTCAATTTCGGTTTTCGAATTTCTGATTTTCAGTGGAAACCTTTATATTCTAGACAGATATTTATTCAGTATGGAGGCCACTGGCCCAAAATACAGACATCATGACATATGAAGGTGTGCGCATACAAATGCATTAAACTATGGAAAATTACAAGTTCCTCCTGTCAATAATTTCTTGCACCTTTCATACACTGCCCGGCCAAAAAAAAAGTTGCACACTCAAATATTTAGTTGGAACCCCTGTAGCTTTGATTACAGTGCAAATTCATTTTGTCATTGTTTTGACAACTATATGCAATGCCAGAACATTTATTTTCGATCATACATGCCATAATTTTTGGCCGAGATCTTGTCTTCTCGACATACTGGTTGAACCACGCGGTGGTCTTACTTGAGCCCATCCCAATAACTTTTACTGTGTCTAAGATCAGGACTTTGCAGTGGCAAATATGTTTGTGAAAATGATTCCTCATACTTGTTTTTGCATTCATGAGTTTCTTTGCTAAATACAGGCCAATAAGTTGCCTGTTCTGAAATACTGTAACATCTTTTCCACCAGCAAGGGATGTGTCTTCCGACATGATTTTTTGAGAAATGAGTAGCGATGCGCTTCATCAGTCAGGGGAAAAATGATTATTGCCAGCTGAAACATATTAGTAACCGCAATAACGATCCAATTCTAGAATTTGTTCATTAATTTCCAAACGGTGACTTTTTTTTGGCCGGGCAGTGTAGATACAAGGACATCTTTTAGTACTGAAGTACTGAAATCTTGAGATGATAACAAGTTAACAAATGTATCTGAATTATATGTAGATATACCAAGTACATTATATTGCAACTGATGATACTGTTCACAAATTAATAACACATGTTCTTCATTTTCAGTATAATGTTTCCCTTGTGTTAAACAATACTGGCATAACCTGTCTTCATACAATGTGGAGAAGTATCTTCCTTGATTTACAGCAATTCTAAAATTATTACATCTAAATCTGACTAAAACAACCTTTAACTGTAATGGTAGTGATGACATAAGATACGTTTCAACTTGTAAAAGAGATTTAAATTGCTTTTACAAAAAGGAGTCTGACAAATTATCAAGATGTATGTGCCACTCCTGTTTCAGATTATCTGCTAGTCTCTGTCTGAAAGTAGAAATAAACATATCAACATCCCCGAACCTCCTGAGATACCCAAACAAAACCAAATCCATATTCAAACAATATATTTTTAATATTGCTAGCCCAAGTAATTCTACCTCCTTCATCTAATGATAAAAGCATCCTATAACACTGATAAGGTAAACGAGATTGATCCATATACAATAATTTCCAACAATATTTAATAGCCCTTGTCATATAAGATAACTGCAGGGGCATCCTGCCACATTCACCCAGAACCATTATATTACAAGTCTTGTTTTTTACCTTCAATATCCTTTTACACATTTTAATTTGAACCTTTTCAATAGTTTTACAAGAAGAAAGGCCCCATATTTCAGCTCCATAACGCAAAATTGGATTCACAATAGTGTCAAATATTTTAAATAAATTCAGACAAAGAGCCAACTTTCGAGGCTGTTGTTTTGTTTCCATACTTGTTTTGAATGTTTTCTCAGTTTCGGTTTCCGAATTTTTGATTTTCAGTGAAAACCTTTATATTCTGTGGGTGATAATTTGTTCACAGAGAGACAATGCCTTAATGGGCCGCCAATGCTACGGAAATATGAGAAGAATCATGCAAGATTTGATTCTTATTTTCTACTTAAGAGCAATAAGCAAATCGGTCAAAGCACAATGGCGACTAGTAAACTGAGGAGGATGAGGAAACATATCTGCAAATAAATTACTGGTTTTGACGTGTTGACAATCATTCATTTAAGTTAACATTACATGAACTTGGAAAACATGATTCAGCATTATCAGCTGTGGCCAGTTATCCTCCTTAAAGTAAGATGAAAAATTAAACAAATCATTTTGGGGCTAAGTTGCTTTTCAATTGAATTTAATGAATTGTACATTCTTGTTGCAAAACTCAGTTTTCTCTGTAATAATTTAAAGGGGTTATAAGTGAAAATGAATCATTTCTGGATTGAAGGAATTAAAAATCGCTATGTGAAGAACGAGAGGTGTAATTTCATCTGGAGTATAGCAGGACGTCACTTACCCGCTCTCTGTGTTGATCTCCAGCCCCTTGTTTACAAGCCCGGTCCGGCCGCGTGTTCATGTACGTTCATGTGAATCGCCGCCTCCTCCTTCCCAAGAATGCATTCATACAGCCACTGAGCAGAATCGCCTCCTCCTCCTTCCTGAGAATGCATTCATACAGCCAGTGAGCAGTGGCAGCGCA
Organism: Gymnothorax reevesii; assembly: GCA_029721435.1. Taxonomy (NCBI): domain Eukaryota; kingdom Metazoa; phylum Chordata; class Actinopteri; order Anguilliformes; family Muraenidae; genus Gymnothorax; species Gymnothorax reevesii. The sequence continues at coordinate 87,244,514 of CM056577.1, read as the reverse complement.
TATTTTTTAAAAAGCGAAAGGGCGGAGAGCGGAACGAAATGTTCACCTGAAGACGAGCAGGATCCAAAATTACTTCTAAAGAAACAACGGTTGTTGGCGAAGAAGTTGACGGATAAAGAAAGGGACAGAACCCGGATTAATATTAGCCTTTCATTTCCAAGGTGGAGAGCACTGCGAGAGCTAAAGGGGCTACAATTAGACTCGGAAGTCAAATGTCTGCTTTAATTTATGTTACAGTATCGTTAGGCACATGTCGCTATGTGGATTCAATTAAATTTAATATTACAATTGTGGCATAGGTTAATGTCCGGAGCTTGAGTTGTTAGCGGCTTGGTCCCAGCAATGAGCCAGGCATTATGGTTGTGTTAGGTGAGTAGCCAGGCAGCCACCTAACATTTGCAATTAGCGCAAATCGGCAGTTTCGTGAGCGTTTCAGGTTCGATGTACTGAATAATAATGCCGCGGAAACTTAAACTGACCCATCATTCTGCAGAATAGCAGAGGTCAAGGGAGGTGTGGCTCATGACACACTGTTTTGTTCTGCAGGCAGAGCACAACAGCAAACCTAGCGGTGAAACTATTTCGCTTATTGCCCCTTTAAGGAACCATGAAGCACAAAAACAAACGGGTAGGTAAGAGAATTGTTTATCTTTTTGGTAAGTTGAATAAAAAATTTTTTTCCCTGAGTTGTACTTCTTACTAGACGCAGCATTGTAATCAGATGGAAGCTGTGCATTTACCTACCAAGGACAATGATTTGAAATAGATCAAGACTTCTTGCTAGTCACAAAGATTTTTTTTGTGCCTTCATTTCAGTGAGCAGCCATCACTGAGACATCACCATTAATTTACTTTGTATAGCTTACTATGCTTCCACTGTGTAATATTTTTCTCTTATTCTTACTATTTTATGCATATTTTATTTCATTTTGATTACATGATATAGCTTATTCAAGCCTACATTTAAATCAGTGACTGTGGCCTAAAAGCAATTAATCAAACATCTCAGCACCATTAAATTGGACTGAGCAAAGTTAAGAAGTACTAGAGCCGTGTGCACTCTCCAGCATAAGAGCTGCTCCGAGATACGCGCGTTGAAGAATGAAGAACTTTTGAAGAACTAAGATCACTCATAGAAAAAGCTCTCGTAGCTCTACGATTGATTGTTATTGGGAAACGAGGCCCAGGCCGCTACACGCCTGGTGGCATCATAACAGCGTAATTATGGTGTAAAAGTGGCATAATTACGGCATAAAAATGCCACTTAGAACCAGGCATTTTTAGCCCTATCGGCCTTCCATACAATGGGAACCAGCATTGTGACTTGTGAGTAACCGTGCCTACAGTACATCACTGGTTTGATTTGGCATGGTACCAACGCTTCTCAGGATGCAGTGGCCACAGAAAGAGAGGGGAGCAACTTAAAATTTGGAATGGTAGAAATCAGGACAGAAAATATTTTCTTTGCTGTGTATAAGTGCAAAGCAAGGGCATTTCAAAAAGACTATAGAGGGAGTCCACTTGCAAAGCCTTTCAAGTCCAGTTGGTCCATTTTTTAGAAAAATCGAATTTTTTGGTGGGCATAGAAATTATCATCCATAAATACCCATTTTCATTATACTGAAACTATGAGCCTTGCAGACATAATCCAAGAGGCAATTCATTATTTTTTTTTAGGAAATGACTTTGATTTTGCAACACAAAGTTTTGACTTAGCAGGTTTTGAAAGTGGTGCGGAAATTTTGTCTGTGGTTCTTTGACAGGTTTTGACTGTGTTTAAACCAGCCCCGTTGCTCAATAGGTGAAGGTATTTGACTCAGGACCCACTCTACATGAGAGAAATGCATTTTAAGACATACAAGGATACCATTCAAACTCATAATAGTGTTCCTTACCTTTCAAGCTAGAGGAGCTCGCTTTTTGAACCATTACAAAGAGATTTGTTTGCATTTTCTGCGATCAAAATGAAATTTGAGTCTGCATCCCCCATCTTGAGTTAGAGAAAGCAAAGGCTGAACAAGCTATAAAAGCTTGACTGTGATTGGTTCCTTCTAGTGAACGAAAATGGAATCACGTTTCCACATTGGCTGATGACTTAGCAGAATTTGACAGTTTTCCTTCTTGACTTGACGGGTTTTGACAGAGTTTTGCTTTTTCCATTATGATATAATTTAGTAGGTTTTGCAAGTGGATCTATCAGTGGGACATACGCAGGTGCCTGAAAGAGAGGCTAAGGGAGATAACTCATTTATTTTCAAAACTTGCCTCTGCAGGTTTTGCAAGTGGACAACTCATATGAAAGTATCAAGATAATGTTCTTTGGTAGAATTAAGTGCCAAGATACTGCCCTTTTGATAGGACTAAGGGATGAGAAAATTCCGGATAGGAATAAGCGCAGATGAGATGACATTTTAGTAGGAATGAGTGCAAAGATGTCCTTAGTTGGTTTTATAAGCCAAGGAGAAATGTCTGACATCTCACAGGGAACCAAGAGAGGAAGCATTAGTCTACTTGTTCAGCCACAACTGTGTGTCCAAGCTGCTGCATACCTGTGCGTGCCAAGTGCATGTGGTGCCAGTTTGACTTTGGCCATAATCATCTTCATGAAGCATGGGTGGTGTCCGTTTTGGACAGTGAACCCTGCAGCTGCTTTGATTTTTCCCTTTCAAAGGTCAAAATAATGACCAGGCACAAAAGTTTAACACTTTTATACGCATATGCTGTCAAAAAACAAAGACGGAAAAGACAATTTTCCACTGAGATGTTTTCTTCACAGAGTCAGCTGTGGGCTGTTAATGGGATATTGTAGTGTTAACATGATCAACCATAAACAGGAATAAACCAAGATTGCACATTTTGGCATTAGATTTCCCTTTTTTTTCCTGTGCAGGGTATTCAATGTTTAAAGTCAGTGTGGTACACATTCTCTTTCATTCGTGAATTTCAAACCCTTTAAATTTTTTGCCAGACAATTGTTCCATTGTTTATGTAGGCTACATATATTCAATGGACTTAAATGCTATTCTAAATTAATAAATGGGGCAACATTGATACATTGATGGGGTAACAGGAAGCACTATTGAAGAAGGCAGATTTTTATTAAAGCAGGAAGCTGAAATGGGTTTAGTGAAGTTTAAGGAATTACAAACTGAGCAAGCATAGAGGGATCATTTGTCCACTGATATTAAGGCAATTCAACTTTATGAAAATTAAATGAATGAAAATATGTCATAATCTCCCTGCTGTCTGGGGCTTTACTGTACACACAGTTTCCTAGTTGACATTTGTAACTTAATTCTGTTTTGCTTTAATTATCATTGTGGCAGCAGAAAGTCCAAGAGAAGGTTAAGAAAACATTAGGTAGTATTTCAACAAACTTTAGGTGTATGGATTGACAACACCAAAATCCAAATCTCTTGCTTGAATTAACCTAATGCCAAGGCTAATACTAAATGTGTGGCTGGACTTTGTCCACAGGACTGAGTACTAATTCAGCTTGTTCCTTCTCCTAGGGTTCACCAGGAAGTCGATCAAAATGAATAAATAATGAATAAAAAAGAAAATGTGGCCTTGCCCATTCTGAAAATATCTAGCATCCGCATGACCACATTGGTCTGAATGTGTCTATTCATATAATCTGTCAACATTCAGCCGGTACCATTACTGTGACATGAAAAAAAGTGAGACTAACAAGGGCTATGAGGTACAAATAACCTTTTAGGCCGTGTACTTGTTTATTTGATTGGACAATTTAGAGAAATGAGGGAAGGAAACAATTTTTATTAATGAACCTTACAATTATCGGCTTATATACTGAACAACAAAAGAAACGGAAGTTAGCAAGTTTGTTAATGTACTCATATGGCCACCCAGTCAAAGTGACTGCAAAACAAAGAGAGAATTAAAGAAATTAACATAAATGTGCATGTGCTAATAATAAATAAGATTATTATAATAATTACAGAAGTACTTAGTTACCGTTCGGTCTTGTGTTGACTTGTTTCTTTTGTTGCTCAGTTTAGTATGAAGTCAGCATGGAAGGGTTTTTTTTTAACCCTTTGATGCATAGAGTACATACAAATGCCTTGGACCATTTGTCGGGATTTGGTGAAATATTGTGTGTGTGCGTGTGTGTGTGTGTGCGTGCGTGTGTGTGCGCACGCGCGCGCGTGTGGGGAGGGTGCGAGTGGGTGGTCTGTCTGTCCATTATTTTAGACATTATGCTTGTGGGATGCACATTGCCATCCTGTACTTTGGACATTATGCATGTGGAGTGACAGACAAGTGGGTGGTTTGTCTGTCCATTATTTTGGACATTATGCTCATGGGATGCACACTGCCATCCAGTATTTTGGACGTTATGCAAGTAGAGTGACAGATATTATGTAAAGTTGAAGAAACCTGGTCATTGATATGCATGATGATCTATCTGTATTCTGGACATGACTTATTGGAGCTATTTACTCGCCATGCATAATTTCCAATATTTTTGATAAAGCATAGGCTCAGAAATATTCCAATAAATAGACATGCTTGGGTTATGTGTTTTCAGTTTGTGCTATATAATGTATTTCCATCCCCCAAAAGAAAAAGGTCTGATCAAAACTTGAACAATATAAGACTATTTCTGACTTTTGTCAACTTAACCTCTAACTTGTGGATGCAGCCATTGAGATTGTTTGCGGTACATCATGTGACTAATCAAAGAGGCACAGTAGATAAAACCTGCACACCATCTCATCTTGAGACTTGTTTATTTAACAAGAAAGAAGTCTCTTTAAATAAAGAAGTTCAAGATGAGAGGGGTGTCAACGTTTAAAATTTTTTCTACACGTGTCAACGGGACATCTAACCAACGTGTACCCAGTTACACGTCGGAAATGTATTATCTTTTTCTATCGTAGTTGCTCTGTATAACCACAGAAAGTAAAATGAGTTAAAAATAAATAAAATCATCTATCATTTTGACAGATAAGAAAACGTACAAGTGAAAGCTGATAAAGGTTTAACTTTCTTTTTAAATCATTGTTTTAACTCTTGCTCACTTTTGTACAATACCTTCTTTTTAAATCATCGTTTTAACTCCTGCTCCCTTTTGTACAATATTTATTTGAAACTTAATGTGCAAACTGCATCCCTCTCTCGCAACGGGAGCTGCGTCAGAATTTTAATACACGTCTCATAGTAAATTTAATCTGGAGTTGGTGAGAGAAAGCAACTCAAAAATGTTGATACCCCGACGGTGTGCAGGTTTTATCTACTGTGCGTGATGTTGTGTATTCGACCCGGCACCCGCAGTCAATGTGCATTTTGCTTTCAACTAATCAGAGAGGCATCTATTCAGGAAATTGTTATCTGGAAATGTCCAGGAAAATGTACTTTTTTTTTTCAGGATATTTATGAGCCTACAGAAAATAAACCCCACTTCACTTATGTCCAAAATATTGGACAACATGCAACAGAGGGTTAAATTTAGTTTAAAAAGGCTATGGTCAAGCCATCCCGTTTGAATATCTATGTTTGCATTTGTATACATTCATGAATATTAATTACCAGCCCATTTCCAAAATAGCTGGCACAAAGTGTGAATTGTGAATAAAATCAAAACACAATGACTCTCAAATCACACCAGCCAGTATTTTATTCACAAAAGAACAGAGATAACATAGCAAATTTTGAAACTGAGAAATTTTACAATTTTATCTGCAATATGAGCTCATTTCAAATTTGATGGCTGCTACAGGTCTCAAAAAAGTTGGGACAGAGGCCTGTTTACCATGATTTATCATCCCCTCTTCTTTTTCATGGCTGCTACATGTCTCAAAAAAATTGGGACAGGGGCCTGTTTACCATGGTGTTGACCATGGCATCCCCTCTTCTTTGTAACACAGAGTGGAGGCATCTGGGCATTGAGGAGACAATTTTCTTGAGTTTAGCCATTGGAATTCCATCCCACTCCAGTTTAATACAGGCTTCCAGCTGCTGTAGGGTTTTGGGTCTCCTTTTACGGAATTTTCATTTAATTATGCGCCAAATGTTCTCAATCGGTGAAAGATCAGGACTGAAGGCAGGCCAGTTCAGCACACGGACTCTTCTACTACAAAGCCATGCTGTTGTAATAGCTGCAGTATGTGGTTTTGCATTGTCCTGCTGAAATACACAAGGCCTTCGCTTGAATAGATGTTGTCTGGAGGGGAGCATATGTTGCTCTAAAACATTTATATACCTTTCAGCATTCATGGTGCTTTTAAAAACATGCAAGTGTCCCACGCCATATGCACTAATGCATCCCCATACCATCAGAGATGCTGGCTTTTGAACTGAACACTGATAACAGGAGGGGTGGTCTTTCTCTTCTTTAGCCCGGAGGACACATGCCCATGATTTCCAACAAGAATGTCAAATTTAGACTCGTCTGACCTCAGGACACTTTGCCGCTTTGCTACCGTCCATTTAAAATAAGCCTTAGCCCACAGAACACTGCGGCACTTCTGGATCATGCTCAACAATGGCTTCCTTTTTGCATGGTAGAGTTTTAGGTGGCATCTGTGTACGGCACGGCAGACTGTATTTACAGACAGTGGTTACTTGAAGTATTCCTGGGCCCATTTCGTAACCCTAACCCTACGTGCTTCTTTCAGTACTGTAGCAGGAAAAGGAAAGTCAAAGAGCAGGTTAAGTGCATAAGGAATAAGGAATGGATTGCTGCTATAGGATAACAAGGATATTGCAGATGCCCTAAACAGTTACTTTTACCTCAGAGGGGGTCATGGCTTTATACAGCCAGAGGGCATGTTAAATGCTCAGGGTTATTTGGCGGAAATTGAGGTAAGGGATAACGAAGTATTGGACAAGTTGCATAAACTAAAGGCAGATAAGGCGGTGGGTCCTGATGGCTTATAACCTAGAGTGCTCAGGGAAGTGGGTGGGATCATCTTTAAGCCGCATCAGCCATCTTCAGACGGTCTTTAGAAACTGGAGAAATACCAAATGATTGGAAAAAGGGCAATATCATACCAATAGCATTGGAGTTACAGGAGGTATTCTGGAGTGGATACAAAACTGGTTACAGGACAGAACACAAAGAGTGGTGGTCAGGGGTATCTCATCTGAGCTAGGTATGGTGGGGCAAATTAAATTTAATGTAGCGAAATGTAAAGTTGTATATGTAGGTAATAAGAGCATTAGACGGCATTACTTCATGGGAGGTTTAAAACTGGAATGTGCTCCACACGAGAAAGATCTGAAAGTGATTGTTGACCAAACCCTCACAGGTTCTAGCCATTGTGCCGTAGCAGTTTAAGAAGCTAATCGGATGCCGGGATACATTGCCACAAGTATTGAGTACAAATCTAAGGAGGTGATGCTTCTGTTGTACAACACATTAATCAGACCACTTGTGGAGTAATGTGTACAGTTCTGGGGACCATACTTTAAGAAAGATATAGAGGCTCTAGAGAAAGTTCAGAGAACAGCCACCAAGCTAATTCCAGATGAAAGCTGTGAGAAGAGGCTGAAGATCCTTAATCTCTTTAGTCTTAGGAAAAGGAGACAAAGGGGTGATTTGATTGAGGTCTTTAAATATGTTAAAGGGCTTAACAAAGTGAAATTATATAGGATTCCTTCGACCAAGTGTTGTGAGTAGAACTCGGGGTCACAAATGGAAGTTGACCAAAGGTAAGTTTAGCACAGATATTCGGAAATATTTGAAGAGTTTGGTTCCAAAACGCAATATATTCATTTTACACATTTTGAGTAAATTAGCTTTTTCTATGTTGGAACCCATTGCATTTTATAGAAAATAACAAACTTTGGCCATGAAGAAATACACCTTATCGTATGAATTCCTAAAAACAGATGACTGCACCATGTATAAGAGCCACAGGACTACCAGTCTATGGCATTATCTCAATTTTTGTAATTTTGGCACTTATTGCGTTTTGGAACCAAACTCTTCATTTCTTCACCCAAAGAGTAATTTCAATGTGGAATAGCTTGCCTGACCATATTGTTGAGGCAGAGACCTTGGTGGTTTTCAAGAGCAGGCTTGACTTATAGCTAGATACCACTGAGTCATTGAGTATCTGAAGGGATATATTCACAATAGTATAAAGAAACTGGCGAGCGTAGTTGGGCTGAAAGGCCTGTTCTCGCCATTTATGTGATGTTATGGTATGTAATGTCAATGACAGAATCATGCCAGTGAGTGATGCAGTGGCGTTTGAGGGCCCGAAGATCACAGGCATCCAGTAAAGGTCTTTGGCCTTGGCCTTTACGCAGAGATTTTTCTTGTTTCTCTGAATCTTTTGATGATGTTATGCACTGCTGATGATGAGATCTTCAAAGCCTTTTCAATTCCACATTGAGGAACATTATTTTCAAACTATTCCATCCCTTTTATAGCCAATCATGTTACACACCTGATGCCAGTTAACTTAATTACTTGCTAAATGTTCTTTCAGCTGATTCTCTTATATATTAATTTCATTTTCAGCCTTTTTTTGCCTGTGTCCCAACTTTTTTGAGACCTGTTGCAGCCAGAAAATTTGAAATAAGCTCATTTCGTAGATAAAAACGTAAAATCTCTCAGTTTCAACATTTGATATGTTATCTATCTTCATTTTTAAATAACATATTGGCTCATGCGACCTGAAAGTCATTGCATTTTGATTTTATTCACAATTTACACTTCGTCCCAACTATTTGGGGTTGTAAAATTGCCATGAGTCCAAGTAGGTTGCATGAGTCAGAGCATTTCAGATGCTTGGACTTTGATTGTGAAAGGACACTCCATCTTTTTAATTTCCCTTTGCATCAATGCATAAGCTAGAGTTGGTGTAATATTATTAATATTGTCTGGCGACAAAAAAGAAAACCTACTGCAATGATCAGCTTGATATTTCATGATTCTTGCACTTTGATATTTTCTCATGAACAGAGCTTTTTACTTCATTATTTTTCATGCGGCTTTTGTCGGTTGGCTCCATTAGAATCAATTCCAGGACACAAAAGTTAAAAAAACGGCTCTTTCTGAGAGTCCAGTAATGTATTCAGTAAGCACTACATGAATGTGAAGGTCAATGGTTTGTATTCAACAAAGTGAAACTGAACATGAAATAAGTATTTTAATTGCTACATGTAAAGGGGTTTATCTAGAAAAACTGAGAACTGAGGACCGAGAAAATATAAACCCCAATTCAAATGAAGTTGGGACATTGAGTAAAACGTGAATAAAAACAGAATACAATGATTTGCAAATCCTTTTCGACTAATATTCAATCAATGACACGACAAAGACAACCAATTTCATGTTCCAACTGATACACCTTTTTTTTGTAAATATTCACTCATTTTCAATTTGATGCCTGCAACACGTTCCAAAAAAGCTGGGACGAGGGAACAAAAGACTGGAAAAGTTGGGGAATGCTTAAAAAAACAAAAACAAAACACCTGTTTGGAACATCCCACAGGTGAACAGATTATTTGGAAACAGGTGAATGTCATGATTAGGCATAAAAAGAGCATCCCTGAAAGGCTCAGTCGATCACAAGCAAGGATGGGGTGAGGTTCACCAGTTTGTGAACAACTGCGTGAGCAAAGTGTCTAACAGTTTAAGAACAATGTTTCTCAATGTGCAATTGTGTGGAATTTAGGGATTTCATCATCAACAGTTCATAATATCATCAAAAGATTCAGACAATCCAGAGAAATCTCTACATGTCAGTGTCAAGGCCGAAAACCAACACTGAATGCCCATGAGCATTAGTCTCTCCACCGGCATTGCATCAAAAACCAACATAATTCTGTAACGGATATTTCCATGTGGACTCAGGAATACCTCGGAAAACCATTGTCAGTTAACACAATTCGTCGCTACATCTACAAGTGCAAGTTAAAACTCTGCCATGTAAAGCTAAAGCCAGATATCAACAACACCCGGAAACGTCACCGGCTTCTCTGGAGCCGAGCTCATCTGAGATGGACTGACGCAAAGTAGAAAGTAGAAAAGTGTGCTGTGTTCTCTGACAAGTCAACATTTCACATCATTTTTGGAAATCATGGATGTCGTGTCCTCTGGGCGAAAGGGGAAAAGGACCATCCAGATTGTTATCAGTGCAAAGTTCAAAAGCCAGCATCTGTGATGGTATGGGGATGTGTTCGTACCCATGGCATGAGTAACTTGCTCATCTGTGAAGGCACCATTAATGCTGAAAGGTACATACAGGTTTTGGAGCAACATATGCTGCCATCCAAGCAACGTCTTCTTCGGGGACATCCCTGCTTATTTCAGCAAGACAATGCCAAGCCACATTCTGCACATGATACAACAGCTTGGCTCCGTAGTAGAAGTGTGCGGGTAACAGTCTGGCCTGCCTGCAGTCCAGACTTGTCTCCCATTGAAAATGTGTGGTGCATTATGATGCACAAAATACGAAAACGGAGACCCCGGACTGTTGAGCAACTTAAGCAGTACATCAAGCTAGAATGGAAAGAATTCCACCCACAAAGCTTCTACAATTAGTGTCCTCAGTTCCTAAACACTTATTGAGTGTGTTGTAAAGGAAATGTGATGTTGCAGGCATCAAAATTCAAAATGAGTGAATATTTCCAAAGAAAAAAAAAAAACAGTAGAGTTGATCAGTTTGAACATTAAATATCTTGTCTTTGTAGTGTACTCAATTGAAAATAGGTCATAGGTTGTATTCTGTTTTTATTCACGTTTTACACAACTTTCCAACTTCGTTGGCTTTAGGGTTTGTAGATTTTCAAGCCAATTCATAGCTTAAAGGAGCAATATTATGGTTTTTGGGTTTTCCCTTTCTTATAGTGTGTTATATTATATTTTGGGCTTGTAACACTTCTGTACAATTAGAAAGCCCTGTATCAACACCAAAGGGACTAATTGTCTGACAAAAAACAGCTTCTGAACTGCCTGAAATGCCTCATTTGTTGTCCAGCCATTTCTTCTGTAATTTGTCTAAGTCACAATGTAACTTACTTTAATCATGCCCAATGGCTCGTTTGGCAAGTAAAGTGAGGTAGAGCTGAGGCCAGGAAGAGTTTGGAGGCAAATTTCCATTGTATGAGCTTTCAATGGAGGGAAAAGTGAAGAATCAGTGGTTAAAATTAATTTTTATTGATATCCCTTAGCAGTACAATACCAATCTTTTATTGGGTTGCCTTCATGTTACCGAGGACTGCTTTGTTAACTGTGGTTGGTCAAGTAAAGTACAATGCATTACTTGACCAAGAGTAGGCTTAAAGGCAGGAGCAAAAACAATCCGTTTCAGGCTGAGTGAGTCTGAGGTGCTAGGCCCATAGGCGGCTATTTTTGTGTATGCTGGTGGGTGCTCAAAACCTAAATAACTTGCCACTATTAAAAAATAATTAATAATAAATAAAAAAGCGGAAAAATGCAAGTGTTTTTGCAAGCTTTGACCGACATGAACACCGCACCCGCCCGCGGACACACACGTGCACGCACGCACACACACACACACACATGATACACAGAAAGAAATAGTCAGTACCGCCGAATCAGTTCGAGAGGCCTGTCTGAATAAACAGCGTCGACCAAATCCACAATCTTACATGGAAACTGGTTATACAAAATGCCTAGCCAGAGACTATATGCAAACGCAGGGCTCCCTGTAGTGCTGGAAGTAACTGAGCCATGACATGGTTCCTTACCAGCTCCATTCGTTCATTAATCACTCCCTGATATTCTGCTGTCAACGATCAGCAGTGCCACGAAGCTTAGATGAGACAGATATGATTTTCAATTAAAGGTTCAATGACACACACCTAGAAAGTGATAACCATAGCCACCAAGATTGCATTAGTAAAAAGTCTCACATGAGCATAAATCATATAGCAAATCCTTCATCCGAAACAAATCCAACATCACCTCATTTGCACAGTGGTACTGTGCATCCACCAAACATTGCGTAACTGTAATAGTTAAGAGGCCAAAATATTAACACGTAAACAAATTATTGCGTGGTAGGGTATTGAACAATGTCACCCTACATCACAGCACATGCAATCAAATGCATTTGATTTGATAATCAATGCATAGGCCCACGCACCTACTGCAAATTTAAAAAAAAAACAAAACAAAAAAAAGCTTTGTTCGCTTTTGTTACTTCTTTATGAGGAATGTGTTGCTTAGTGATGGCCAAAGGAGGCTTTATGAAGCTTCTGACCCTTTTGGACCATTGTATTGAAAATTGGTTCAATACTCGAAGCTTCATTCATTTTCTCATGAACATAGCTCGAACAGCCTTGCAAAGGTGACGCGGACGCACCTTGCGTGTGGACTTTGTGTTTTATTGTCTTGTGAAAAATTCCTAAATAAAAGTGAAATCTAACTTCATTTTACATGTGTCTGTTGTTTTTCTTCCTGACCTTAATAATTCATATTATATTACAGTTTTTTTCAATTGTTTATACACTAAAATGAAAATTTTCATACATTTAACAAATCCTAACACTCAAGAAGCAAAACACCTGTCCTGAGTAGCACAACACTAAGCACAATTCATCTTCACACTTTTTGCAAAACGTTACACACAGTGATTTGCAAAACTCTACACACATTTTCACACCTTAGACACAGATAAGGATTGTGAGGTTACTTCCTTCTCATTAAAAAGCGCCGGCTTGCCATGACTACACTAATGAACGAACTGGATAATCGCATCCACCAGGTGTGGAAGCACACATGTGCTTAATTGAAAACACAGGACTCAGGTAGGTGCTATAAAAGGCAGCAGGTGAGTTCACCTGTCTTCAACAAAAATGGAAGGAGTTAGAAGAAGAAGAGTGGGAATGAGAGGGGGAGCTCAAAGAGGAGAAGAGGAAGAGGAGAAGAGGGAGGTAGAGGAAGAGGAGAAGAGGGAGGTAGAGGAAGAGGAAGAGGAGAAGAGGGAGGTAGAGGAAGAGGAAGGAGGTAGAGGAAGAGGCCTTGGTAGAGGTAGAGAGAGACCTGAAGAAGTGATAGAACCTGAACAAAGAAGACGTGGACCAAATTTAACTCAAGAAATCCATGCACTTATTGACCATGTTATCAACCATGGGCTGACACTGAGGGAAGCAGGACTAAGAGTTCAGCCAAATCTAAGCAGAAATACTGTAGCGACAGTAATTCGAACATTTTCTCGAGAAAACAGGTCAACTAACCGCTCAATGTGTTGAAACTGCAGCTTACTGTAATTGTCATCACTTTTGATATCCTTTCCTGTGACGTGTTTTTGTCTACATAGGATTGAGGGTCGAGGACACCAAGGTGGACGGAGCCCCATGTTCACTCGGGCACAAGAGACAGCCATTGTAAACATGGTTTTGGCTAACAATTGCATCAGACTGAGAGAAATCAAAGCCAATGTTATCAATGATCACAATATTTTCAATAACATCCATCAAGTCTCTCTGTCAACATTAGGTCGAATCCTCAAAAAAAATCCAGTACAAATGAAGCAACTGTATCGAGTACCATTTGAAAGAAACTCAGAGAGAGTGAAACATCTGCATCATGAGTATGTAGAGGTATGAATTGTTCACCTTACTATGGTGTGATATTGTGCACTGCGCACAACCTTTTTCATGAAAAATTACTGTGCAGTAGATATTGAACAGCGTCCAATGGTTTTTTTTACTGTGTTTCAGAGAGTCTTGCAAATGGATGCTGAAGAAATCCAACATGAATTTATATATGTTGATGAGGCTGGATTTAACCTTGCAAAAACTAGAAGAGGGAGAAATGTAATAGGACACAGGGCAATCACCAATGTGCCAGGGCAGCGAGGGGGTAACATCACCCTTTGTGCCGCCATTACCCAAAATGGGGTCCTCCACCGCCATGCGAATCTGGGACCCTATAATGCCAATCTAATACTTGCATTTCTTGACAGATTACACAACATCATCACAGCATTAAACCAAGTGGACCACATGCAGTACATTGTCGTTTAGGACAATGTATCGTTCCATCGATCTGCTCTGGTCCAGAATTGGTTCCACCCTCAATTTGCAGTCTTATACCTTCCACCATACTCCCCCTTCCTTAACCCAATAGAGGAGTTTTTTTCTGCATGTTGGTGAAAGGTATACGACCTTCGGCCCGATGACTGTTTGCCCCTCATTCAGGCCATGGAGCAGGCCTGTGATCTCATCGAAGCAGCTTCTGTGCAGGGGTGGATTTGTCACACAAGGCGATTCTTCCAAAGGTGCCTTGCCAATCAAGACATAGCCTGTGATGTGGATGAAATCCTATGGCCTGATCCAGCCAGACAAAGAGATAATCATTAGAGTTTCAGTATTATTCTTGTTGCTTTAGTTTTTCTTCAGAGTGTCTGTAAGTGTTTGTACTTCATGCAGTAATTTTTATTTGGCTATAGATTTTTATTTGTCTACACTTTACAGTATGAAAAACTATTTTGTTCTGATTTTCATTGTTGATTGATCTGTTACTAAGAAATAAATATTTTCAGTCTGCAGCATCAATGCTGTGTAGTGCTTGGTAAGTTTATAGTATTTGTGTACTTTCTCTGTATACCTCAAAGTAATCATGAAGAATGTTGTGGGTTTGTCAATATCTTTTTGCCATCTAAATTATCCCTTTCATAAAAATGTCTGACAAAAAAGTCTAGCACATGCTATTTCCTAAAATAGGGTTTTTTACAAATGTGTTTTGTATTGATCACAGTAGTGTGTAACTGACTGCAATAGTGTCTGATCATTTGAAGACTGTGTTAGTGAGATGAAAACAAAACAGCATTTTTATAAATATGTGTATGTTTTTAAAATATGTGTATATATTTTGACTGAAGTGTGTCATTTTGCAAACAATCTAGGAGTTATGCAAATTGAGTCTGGTGTTTGGATAATTGTGAGAATATTTTGAAAAAAGGAGCCCTGTTTTCAAAATTGCATGTAAACAATTGAAAAAAACTGTATAATAACATTAATTACATCCACCTCATCTACCTAAATATTTACTCTGCCTGAAAAACATACTTCATTAGGCCCTGTGTTTTTTGATTGTGTGTGGTGTACACTGGGTGTGCTCTTGCGACTTGGGCATTATTATTGTCCCCCGCCGCAACGCGGAACGGGGTACTATCTATTCAGTAGCATCCGTCCATACGTCCCGTTTCTTGTTAACACGATATATCATGAACAATTGCACCTAGAGTCTTCAAATTTGGTATCAGTGTACATTGGGGCATTACGCAGACACCAGTCGATATGGGTGACCTTGACCTTATTTTCAAGGTCACCACGACACTTTGGCCGCTTCTCCAACTCTTGTTAACGCAATATCTCATGAACCATTGCACCTACAGTCTTCAAATTAGGTATGAGCTTACATTGGGGCATTACGCAGACACCAGTCGATATGGGTGACCTTGACCATATTTTCAAGGTCACCACGACACTTTGACCGCTTCTCCAACTCTTGTTAACGCGATGTCTCATGAACCGTTGCACCTACAGTCTTCAAATTTGGTATCACCCAACATTGGGGCATTACACAGCCACCAGTCAATATGGGTGACCTTGACCTTATTTTCAAGGTCACCACAACACTTTGGGCTCTAATTTCGTAGACCAGGCGCAGGCGCGGCGTATGGGGGGTGCGCCGCGCCAACGGGGTGTGTCCAGGTGTATGTGGCAATTTCGTGCCCGGCGTAGCCTGGCGCAAGTACTCCTCTGTCCCGCCTCAGCCCCTCCTTCCAGCGCAAGTTGCCAAAGAAGGCGACACAGCAGAGTCAAATCTTGCTCACTGGCAAGAGAAACCATGGATAGCGTGTTCCTATTATTACAAACTGTTGCTGCTTTAAATTTTGGGATTAACATGCATGGACAACAATGCAAGATACGTTACACATTTATTTTCAATATGTGATCTTAACTCAGTACTCGATCATAGCAATCAGGCTGTATTCCTTTCCCCCACTAAAGATGATAAAACCTAAGTGACAATAATAGTAGCCTAGTATTAAGCCGCTTGCACACTGGACGCGAAACGAATTTTTCGCTCTGTTAAAGGAATTTTGATTTTACATTCCTGGCATTACCTTCACAAAAAGAAACTCAGACGACCCAGACAAAAAATCAGTCGGAGACAGAGCAGTTAATATCCAAGCCAAAATCTGTTTACTTTTTTGTAGAAAAGGATCCCCATACAAAGTCAAGTCAGCAAAATGGAGGGGGATACACAATTAGAAAGTTCTCTGGTATTTGTAGGAATACTCCATGGCGTTCTCCTCCCCCCGTGCTGATTTACACATCACGCAAGCCTTTGCCGCTGCACGCAACTGCGTCAAGTTGGTACGTAACCACGTCAAGTTGTCTAGGGATACACACACATCTTGCCAGGGAGGAGAGCACCTGCCTTCTCTCTCAGCTCTGGCTCCAGCTTATCTTGTTATGGGTTCCGGAGCTTTCTATAAACACATAAACTTAGAGAAAAACATCTTGTCCTTGGTACAGACATTCAAGTTGTCATGACTTTAGATAGGCTACATGTCATGACACACTAGTACAGTTATGCAGGTCCCTGCTAAATCAGAATTATGCAAGCACACACACACTCTAGGCCTATAAAGTTGTGAACTAAAACAGAATATGAGCAAGCAAGGATAAGCAATTAATAATAATTAAATGAATCAATAAAAAACTGTTTCCACAGCTCGACAGATTGCGTCTTGTGTCCAAAGGTCTGACAGGGTTTTAATAAATCTCCGTGTCCGACAGTCTATTATTGTTTTTAATTTGTTCAAATCTACTGACTCTTAGATATTAAACGTGAATGTTTGATAAGAGGGCTCAGTTTTTCAAGACGAGCACCGAGAATTTCAATCAATGTTTCTGTTTAAGCTCTGCTCAGTGAAGTGAGTCGACATTGACACGAGACAATGTCCTACAATGCCTCCGTGTCTGACAGCCAAAAAAAAAAAGGACGATTCGAACAGATTGATAACGAAATAAAGAATAAAAAGAAACATTCTAACAACAGAGCATCCAATGAACACTGCAATTTATTTATTGGCGGGTCATCTTTGTTGGATATCCCGTTTGTTGCTGATATATTTTTATTCTTTATTTCGTTATAAATCTGTTCTCATATCAATACTTTTATTTTTTGCTTGGTGCCGGACATGGAGTATTTTGCATTTCGCGTCGGACAGTCTTGATCCTGCATGCGATAATTTATTCACACTGTCACTGGTCATGGAATTGATTTGCGCACTGACTACAAGTACTATTTTATCTCTGCTGTGGAAATAAAGCGTGAATCTGTTCAATCCATCTAACAAATTTTCAAAAGAAAGACCAAATAAATACTGTTGTCTATCTTCAACGGAAGAAAACAGGCTAAAAAGACCTAGAAAAGTTGATAGCTATCAATTTGCATTTTGTGAAGGTTGAACACAAACATAGCCAAGTTTGCACGTCTAATAATTTCTGGAATAATCTGAAAAATTAGAACTTTTATGACTTTCGGACACAGAGCTATATTAAAACCCTGTCCGACTATCGCGTCTTTGCATTGACTTTGTCTGTAATCAGTCGTGCGAAAAATTCGTTTCGCGTCCAGTGTGCAAGCGGCTTTAATGAGCATAGAACGCAAGCATTCGATATATATATATATATATATTATACAGTTTTTGGTTGGCTGAGAAAGATGTGAAGTCGTTAGTTTGCATCACAGATTCAGCTGCGTTGATTAAGCCAGGTCAAGTTTCCATTACGCGTGGCAACTGCCTTTAATCTAACATCAGGACAATCGATATAGATACTATAATTTATGTCCTTATTCAGATATTTACATTAAATAGTGCTTCCTGTAATTATTTCTTGCATTGAAATGTACCTGACATTCGGTAAACCTGCCTGTGAGGTTTCGGTGATGTGTGTGCACTGTGCGCCGGTCAGCCAAATTACCACTACACAGAAATTAAACCAGTTTGGAGATGGCGAGCTTTCTGCGCAACTCCAGCGGAGACTTTTTCGACGAAATTGTCACTGCGTCTTGATGAATATGTGACACCTCCCCCTACTACGCCGCCACACCCATCTCGGCGCACTTTCGTCTAACCAAAGGCTGCGCACCTCACGAAATTACCACTGCGCTGGCTGCGCCGGACGAAATTACCACTGCGTGAGCTGCGCCACCTGCGCTGCGCCAAGAAATTAGAGCCCGCTTCTCCAACTCTTGTTAACATATTATTTCATGAACCGTTGCACCTAGAGTCTTCAAATTTGGTATCAGACTACATTGGGGCATTACGCAGACACCAGTCAATATGCGTGACCTTGACCTCATTTTCAAGGTCACCACTTTGGCCAGTTTTCAAACTCTTGTTAATACATTGTAGTATGTGGTATTTACTGAAGCAGTATTTAATGAAGCGGTAGGGGACATGGCCAACTTTAGTGGCAAACACTTGTTTTTGAATAAAAATGCCTAAAAGAGCGCTTTCATATCCATCTTAAATACATTTGAATCGCGCCAATGTTTCAAAGCTCCACCTATTGAACCAAACCGGTCAGCTGATCGATCAGTCTGAATGAAACAGTGAAGTGGTTCGAACGTCATCAGTCACATGGTTTTTCCTGATATGAAACAAGCTCCGGCACAGTGCTTCAGAAAAATACCCTGTCGAGTTTGGAGCGCGCTTCGGAGCCTCGGTATCAGGGATAACATCACTAGTGTTGCTCCTAGTAACCGTGCGCTTAGTGAAATAGTGTGCAATTTCATCCAAACATTTGCCAACGTTAGTTACTGCAAAAACTCCGTAGCTAGCGAATGAGCTAACCGGCCTCACTAATTTTTTAACTGATTTAGCTACGCGGCTAATTCATGACCACTTGCTAATCCACAAAATAATCACGGTTCACTGTTTTATTGGTTGATACTGCGCCCTCAATAATTATTGGCACCCCTGGTTAAGATGTGTTCTTTAGCTTCTAATAAATTCGTTTTTTTTCTAAATAATATAGGACCGCAATGCAATAAAAGAAAAAAATCCAACCTGTAATTTAAGTGCATTTATTCTGTGGGAAAAAAATCCCACATTAAGAAATAATTATTTTACATCAAATCATGTGTGCCACAATTATTTTTACCCCTGATGTTAATACTTTGTACAACCCCCTTTTGCCAACAAAACAGCACCTAATCTTCTCCAATAATGTTTCACAAGATGAGAGAATACATAAAGAGGGATCTTCGACCATTCCTCTTTGCACAATCTCTCTAAATCATCCAGCGACCTGGCTCCTCTCCTCTGCACTCTCCTCGTCAGCTCATTCCACAGGTTTTCAATGAGGTTGAGGTCTGGGGACTGAGATGGCCATGGGAGGAGCTTGATTCTGTGTCTGGTGAACCATTTCTGTGTAGATTTGGCCACATTATCTTGCTGAAAGACCTAGTGATGACCCATCTTCAGCTTTTGGGCAGAGTCCACCAGATTTTGATTTAAAATGTCCTGGTATTTCAAAGCATTCATGATGCCATGCACCCAAACAAGGTTCCCAGGGTCTCTGGAAGAGAAACAGGCCCACAGCATCACAGATCCTCCCCCATACTTCACAGTGGGCATGAGGTGCTTTTCTGCGTACTCATCTTTCGTGTTTCGCAAGACTTACTTAGAGCTTTTTGGCAACAAACACTCTATCTAGGTCTCCTTTGACCAAAGCACACGGTCCCAGTTGAAGTCCCAGTACCGCTGAGCGAACTCCAGACGTTTGCGTTTATGATTGTGAGTAAGAAAAGGTTTTTTCCGTGCATGCCTCCCAAACAGCTTGTTGGCATGTAGATAGCGCCTGATGGTTGTTTTGGAGACTTGTGACCCCAAGATAATACCATTTGTTGCAATTCTTTGATGGTGAGCTTTGGAGAACTTTCTATTTCTCTTACCATCCTCCTCACTGTGCGTGGTGGCAAAATAACCTTGCGTCCTCTTCCAGGCTTATTTACCACTGTTCCAGTTGTTTTAAACTTCTTAATGATTCCTCTGACAGTAGATATGTGCAGGTGCAGGCGAGTGGCTATTTTCTTGTAGCCATTGCCTGACTTGTGAAGGTCGACACACATCTGCCTTACTTGAATGGTGTGTTCCTTTGTCTTACCCATGTTGAAGAATGGATAAGAGAAATGGCCTGTGTGTCACGTCATATTTATACCCCAGGGAAACTGGAAGTGATGATTTACTAATTAAATGTTCCTAGATACTCTGATCAACTTTGTAAACTGCTGTAGAAATGACAGAAATACTTCAATTACATTTAATTCCTAGGAATTGTTAGGGGTGCCAATAATTGTGGAACAGGTGATTTTTATGAAAAATAATTATTTCTTAGTCAGGGATTTTTTCCTGCTTAAAATTCACTTGAGTTGAAGGTCACATTTTTCTACAATTTTCAGTGTGAGAGGATGCTTCTGCAATAAAAATTTAAATTATTTTCAGGCTTTTTACACATCTTATCCAGGGGTGCCAATAATTATTGAGGGTGCTGTATGTACCGATATTAGCTTGCTGAGCAGGCAAGCTAGTTTGCAGGTTCTTTAGTCAATGTTAGCTGGCAAATTTTATTTTTAATGCCTATTAGTGCCAGCTACCAGGCTAAATGCTTGTGGTTCCATTCTAGCAACGTTAGTCTGAGAAATAATGGCTATTCATTCATGTTCTCTAGCATTAAAAGCACCAAATATGACTGTTAGCTAGCTTGGCTTTTGAAATAGCTACCTAGCTAAGAAGGCGATCTTATGTTTGCTCGCTTGCTAGCTAAAAAGTTCAGAGCATTTCTGTTTTTACAGTGGGTTTCTCCAACTGGAGGTGTTTTTGACTGTTCCATTGCGTTTTCCCAGTTAGAGATGTTTTGGGCTTGTTGGAGTGTGTTTGCCCCTGTCAACCACCTTAAATCAGTGATTCTTTATTTAAGATTAGGCATGTTCAGGGAAGCCCTGTTGGAAAACTCGCAAGAACTCAGGAGCCGTTCAAAACCTCAAAGTCTTCCCTAGTAAGACCTAAGGGTGAGTCTCGAGAGAGACAACTCCGTAATGTGTACACGCACAGAACTGTAATTATTTGAATTGGATAATATGATTCAAATAGATGCAGTTAATTTGAAAGATGAGTTTTATTCACTCTCTTTTTTTCTTTTTTGAACGGCCATCCCGATTGGCCAGTGGGTGCTCGAGCCCCGGAGCACCCAGGGGATCGGCGCCTATAGCTGGACCCACAACCTTTGCAGCTGGAACTAGGCGGTTTTTTTATCAAGAAAGCAAGCAAATGTTTCTGAATAGACCACAGACTTGAAATATGAAGAATTTGTTTTCAAAATGCAATATGTCCATTTTATTCCTTTGGAGTAATTTTTTTTTTTGGCACCTATTGTATTTTTTAGAAGAACACAAATTTTACCATGAAAAAAATAGAATTTATAGTATAAATTTCTAAAATGGATTTTTGCACCATGTGTAAGAAGCTCAGGGCTCTATGATATTATCCCCAATTTTAGTAATTTTGGCACATATTGCATTTTGGAGACAAACTCTTCATACTAAACTGGGAAATGGGCATTATATTGCACTTTTAAATTTAAATTGAAGCAATTGGTGTTGATTAATGCCTTGGATACTTTTGTACAGGCATATGCTAGAATGAGTGAGTTTATTCCACCATTCAACACAGAATGACGGCAACCTGGTAGTATTAAAAACCAAGCAAATAAAAGTTCCCACAATTTTTCTTTTCTTTTATTGGGGGGGGGGGTTAAATTAAAAGAAAAGAAAACACTCAATGTTCTTACTCTCCTTGAGGACTGGATTACAACATTTTGAAAGAAAGTTTTATTGGCTCGGTTCTGGGTTATTTGGGTTCTGGTGAAATATACCTTGGAAACTGGCATTATTTTCCTATTATAAGACACACAGTATTTCATAGATCTATTGGATATAATAAATGATAGTCTATTTGCTGCATCATTGGTCATTTACAAGCCTCTGACAGCAATCGCGGCTCAGGGGAGATGCATGTGATATAAATTTATGGCCTTGCCTAAATAACTCCTCAGCCTGTAAACTATGCATTTATCAGCATAACACAGCCAGTATCCTTAAAGTTATGTGCACCTGACAGCATGAAAAGATGCTCATAAAAAATGTTACTGCTCTCCAATGGAGAATACTAGCCAGTCTTTGGTCATTTATCAGTAGCAGTGGCAATTATTCAAAGAGCTGCACCAGCAGTCAAAGAATGACACACTGAAAGCATTTTGGGTTTGCAGAAAGCTAAACATCTGAGTTTCAAAACATGATAAAAAGTTAACATTTATTGACAGAGATGTGAATAAAATACTCGGCCCTTTTCTTGGTTGCTAATGTTTTTGCTTATTTTTCACTTACTTATTTCAGATCTGAGTACTATGCATTACAAAAGCTACCCAACTAAACACTCAATTTTGTTGTCAAATGATTATTTCATTAATTGAGGGAAAAAACTTATTGAACTCCAACCTGCCCCTGTGTCAAAAAGTAATTGCCTCCATAGATATTCAGTCAGTTAAGAAGGCTGAAATGCGCCAAAGCTAAATTATTGACAAGATGAGAGAGAAAAGTATTAAGATATATAAATCTGTAATGGTGTACAAAGCCTTGGCCACATGTATGCACAGGTATTTTTGAAAAAGCAGCATTTTCTGTGTTAGACAGACCTTTCTTAAAACCTTGTAATTCCGTTTTCACTGTTTGCAAACCCATTTAGGACTGCTGCGTTAAATGTAAGTAAAAACAGAACGCACGATTTGCACATTACTTCTTAAAAACCCTACATTTCATCGAAAATGGTTCAAAGATAATACATCACATGTTGAAACTGAGAAATTCATTGTTTTTAGAAAAATATTTGCTCATTTTGAATTTGATGCCAGCACCATGATTCTAAAAATTGGGACAGGGGCAACAGAAGCTTGGAAATGTTTAAAAATGCTAAAAAATCCCCCTGGTAGAACATCTCACCGCTGTTTAGACTAATGGGCAATGAGACAGTGAGATGAATGGGTATGAAAAAAGTACCTCAGATAGGCTTAGCCTTTCAGAAGATGGTCAGGGCATCACCAGAGTGACAGAATGCATGGGAAATTTAAGAATGAAATTGCAAAGAAACTTGGAATTTACAGTTTTTCACAATTGCTGAAACACATTTCTTGAAACCTCCACCCATTTTCTCAAAACCTTAAACACAAATCCAAACGACATTCACAAAACCTCAGACTTTTCTGTCAAAATCAAACTTTCACCTCAAAACCAGTTCTCCTGTGTTCAAAACCAAACTATGCGGTCAGATCTTACACACAGCAATTAAAAACATATTCACCTCAGATCATTCATTAGACACTACATGAAATAACTTAGGACACAGCACTCAGTCCATGTAGTGAACAGAAAATATTTATTTTATGCATTTAGCACAAAAAAAAGTGATATCTAAATTGATATCTAAAACAAAAAATGAATACAAAAAAACAAAAGCACACTACTGCATGGTCACGGTCATGGAGATTCAGTTTCCAACATCCTGTCTTTGTGAGGGGTCTGGCCAGAGGACTTCATCTACATCGCAAGCAATATTTTCCCTTGCCAGACAACGGGGGAAGAACCCTCTGCTGTGCCGAACCCAGCCTTGACAAGACTCTACAGTTATCTCATCACAGGCCTGTTCCATTGCCTCCAATAAATTTTCCCTGGTGTAGGGCTGTCGGTCATAGACCTTCCACCGCCATGCAGAGAAAAACTCCTCTATTCGATTCAGGAAGGGGCTGTAGGGTGGCAGGAAAATCTTGATGAAGCGCTGGTTGTTAGTGAACCACTCACGAATCAGGACAGCATGGTGAAACCTCACATTGTCCTAAACTATGACATGTATAGGATGCACTTCTTGCTGATTCTGCTGCTCCCATTCAGTCATAACATTCTGTAGACCACCTAGAAATGCCAGGAGAGGTTCAGTGTTGTATGGCCCCAGGTTTGCATGACGGTGGAGAACCCCCCCAGTTACTAATGGCTGCACAAAGGGTGACATTGCCACCACGCTGGCCAGGGACTTCCACAATGGCACGTTGACCAATTATGTTCCTGCCTCCTTTTTGCCAGATTGAACCCTGCTTCATCTATGAAAATGTATTCATGGGGCCTTTCCATGGAATCCAGTTCAAACACTCTCTATAAAATAGATTTTTAAAAAAAAAAGTAGTTTAGTACAGTAAGTAATACAGACTACTTCAATAGTGTATTTACAGTATGCACTCCAGATTTACACACTATAGTTTACAGTACTGTAAAAGGAGCAACTACAACTACTAGCCTACAGTAACAGTCGACCTCTGAGCAGAGAATTGTACTGAAAGCATCAGTGCGGAAAGTGTGTGTAGGTTACACTTACCTGCACATACTGATATCTTAGATCTTTGACTCTTACAGAGTTGCGCTCAAAGGGTGCCCTGTACACTTGTTTCATGCTGAGTCTGTTTCGTTTGAGGACACGATCAATAGTTGACAAAGACACACTATTGATTCCAACAAAGTTGACATGGTCTTACAGTTTTTTTCAATTTTTTATACACTAAAATGAAAATTTTCATACATTTAACAAATCCTAACAGTCAAGAAGCAAAACACCAGTCCTGAGTAGCACAACACTAAGCACAGATTCATCTTCACACTTTTTGCAAAACGTTACACACAGTGATTTTCAAAACTTAAAACACATTTTCACACTTTAGACACAGATAAGGATTGTAAGGTTACTTCATTCTCATTACAAAGCACTGGCTTGCCAATGACCACACTAATGAACCAATTGGCCAAACACACCCATCAGGTGTGGAAACACACATGTGCTTAATTGAAAATACAGCACTCAGGTATACAGGCTAAGGCAGCAGGTGAGGTCACCCACTTTGTCTGGAATGGAAGAGAGAATGGAGAGAGCAAGAGCAAGAAGAAGAGTGAGAATGAGAGGAGGAGGTCAGAGAGGAGAAGAGGAGTGAGAATGAGAGGAGGAGGTCAGAGAGGAGAAGAAAGAGGTAGAGGAAGAAGCAGAGGACAAGTGCGAACAAGAGAGGAACAGGAAGAAGTACATGTAATAGCACCCGAACGAAGAAGAGGAGGACCAAATTTAACACCAGAAATCCGTGCAACACTAGTTGACCATGTCATAAACCATGGACTGACGATGAGGGAAGCGGGTCTTCGTGTTCAGCCAAATCTTAGCAGATTTACTGTGGCATCTGTAATTCGAACATTTCGACAAGAAAACAGGTAAACTAACCGCACTGTACATTGAAACTGCAGTTTACAGTATTGTCATCACATTTGCTATCCTTTCCTGAAACTGATATGGAATCAGTTGACACCAGATGCGGGAAAAGGGAATGAGGATTTTATTATAAACCAAAACAAAACAGGCACAAGGGCCAACAAAAAACTTGGCCCAAAGGGTTGCAAAAAACAAACTAAGGTAAGCTACACAGAGCTATAAACAAAGAATGCAAAAAGGCAAAAAACAAAAAGGCACTGGAAACTCCAGGCAAGATGCTCAAGAAAAATAAATAACCAGACTATATATATATATTCACAAGACAAGAGGCTAGGACAAGACTTGAAACTAGAAATGCAAGGGAACCTGACAACAAGAACTTGGCAAAACTTGAACATGCAACGAGACGCGAGACACTGTCTGCCAGCCAACTTCCACCGCAACCAGATGAAGGCTTAGTAATAATGACACATGAAGGGCAACACCTGGAGAAGCAGAAACAAGAGGCATGGCAAGATCAAGACATGGACAGAGATTGGATGACATGACCTACTCATTAAGAGAATGAGTGTGCTCAGCTTAAGTGCCAATTAAGTATGCAGTTTGGAAGCAAGCATGAATGTTAAGAACAGAAAAGCACAGTGTAATGTGAATATAGGCCGCTAGATGGCAGTATTTACCTTTTTTTTTTGTTAAGCTCAGACTGTAGTCATGTTTAGACATGTCCTGGACATGTCTGGGGCAAGTCTCAGAAAATTTAAAAAAAAGAGTTCTAAATGTGGGTGGGGTCTGCAAAAGAGTATATAAGACTAAGAATTGAGACAGTAAAGTAGTAGGAGAAATTGCAAGAAGATGACCAGACCTGCCATTCTGTTCAAGACCTGTGACGTTTCTTTTGTGGATTTCTTTGCCTGTGTTTGAGCATTTTCTTTATCCAGGACATCACCAAGCCACCCCACCAAAAAGGGACTGTAATTATTTCTGTTTTTTCTTATTTATCAATCTTGGTCTTTAGTTGTAGGTTGTTATTAGTCTTTGTCTTTGTTAAAAATTAAATGTGTTTTAGTTGTTAAAACTGTGTTTGTCATCCCTTGCTGTTGCTGTTGTGTTATAAATGTAATAACAAATTGGGGCCATAACAACAGCAAGATCTTGAAATAGCAAAGCAGGAATCATGACAATAAACTCCCTGTCTAAATTAGTAGTATTAGTAATGTGCCTATCTAAGAATTACACCAACCCAGTGAGTGTTAGTAAATGTTAGTAACTTAAAAACAGTTAATTGCCAATTAAGCTTAGAGAGGCCCGAATCCAGCACAGCATGGAAGGAAGGGGAAATACCAAAGCCAACCAGAGCTCAGAAATGTGCAACAATGAAGGCACGGGGCGGAACGCAGACAAGCGGTGGAGTGGCATGGCAGACCTGGCGAAAACAAAAACATGGAAAAGTAAAAACATGGACATGGAATGTAAAACATGAAATGCAAAAACCTGATACAAGAAACTGTTAAAACTGTGACTATGAACATGACTATGGAACATGAAACTATGAACTATGAAATCTTGAAACATGGAGCTGTTAAAACCATAAGCAATACTGTTCTGGCCAAAGGCCAGAACCCTGGAACACAACAGAAACATTTTACAATGAACTAAGTGTGTTTTTTTGTCTACATAGGATTGTGGGTCAAGGGCGCCAAGGTGGAAGGGGCCGGTTATTCATCCCGGCACAAGAGACGGCCATTGTCAACATGGTTTTGGCTAACAATTCTATCAGGCTGAGAGAAATACAAACCAATATCATCAATAATCACGCCATTTTCAATAACATTCATGAAGTGTCACTATCAACATTAGGTCGAATCCTCTGGAAAAATCAAGTACATACAGAGTGCCATTTGACAGAAATTCAGCAAGAGTGAAGCATCTGCGTAATGTGTATGTGGAGGTATGTATTTTTCACCTTACTATGGTATGGCATTGTGTGTGTGTGTGTGTGTGTGTGGTGTGTGTTTGTGCACTGCACAAAACCTTTTTACATGTAAAATTACTGTGTGCAATACAGTAGACCTATAGTGAACAGTGTCCTACTGTCTTTTACTGTACTGTGTTTCAGAGAGTCTTGCAAATGGATGCTGACGAAATCCAACATGAGTTTATATATATATAGATGAAGCAGGATTTAACCTCTCAAAAACGAGTGCAGGGATGGATTCGTCATGCGAGGCGTTTCTTTCAAAGGTGCCTTGCCAATGAAAACATAGCCTGTGATGTGGACGAGATTTTATGGCCTGATCCAGCAAGACGGAGAGATGATTAGTTTACTGTAAAGTGTTGTTCTTGTATCTGTATTATTGCTTTAGTTTTTCTTCAGAGTCACTGTGTGTATGTACTTTTTTTTATTTGTTTACAGATTTTTATTTGTCTGACGCAAGAGCACTACAATTTTGTTTTTTCCCCGGTTTACATGTATTGACATGTAACTGAGCATATGGTACAGTACAAGAAATAAATATTGTGTTCTGCAGCATCAGTTTTGTGCATTGCTCATTTATAGCACACTATCTCTGGATACCTCAAAGTAATCATGGAGAAAGTCTTGGGTTTGTCAGTATTTTGTAATCTAAATTATATCATAACTATGCTCTCAAACAATGTCTATCCCTTTCTTGAAGAAGGCTTTATACAAATGTGTTTTGAAATTATTCTGGTAATGTGTATATGATGGAGAGAGGGTACAATCATTGAAAGACTGTGCTAATGACATGACAACAATATAAGGTTTTTATCAATGTGTTTATAATTTTGACTGAAATATTCAATTTTGCTAACAAACTGTTGTGTTTTGCTAATTGAGTGCGTAGTTTGGTTAATTGTGTGAGGTGTTTAGAAAAAAGGAGCACTGTTTTCAAAATTGTGTGTAAACAATTGAAAAAAAAAACTGTAAATCACTTTCTGCTGGATATCCCGGAGTCAGATGGCATTATTTTGAAGGACCATGTCAACTACGAGTCTTTCTTGCTGTTGGGAGAACATAGAAGGCCTTCCTCCCTCACGTGGTTGTCTTTCAATTCTACAAAGAGGAAAATGCACTTAGAAACATATCCAGCCAGTAAAAACAGTATTGTAATGAGCATTACAGTACTTACAGTATACAGTAGTATTCTTGATGTCAAAAACATATACAGTAAATACATGTATGTCGAAGACACAATTACCTGTTGTTTTCTCTGAATGCCCTGATGATGCCGGCAACAGAGAACCTGCTCAAATTTGGTTGGACTCTTTGTCCTGCCTCTCTCATTGTCATCCCGTGAACCAGGACATTGTGGAAAATAGTTGCCCAAATTTCATCCGTGATGACTGTTCTAGGTCTTCCCCTTCCTCGTCCTCTTCCTCTGCCTCTTCCTCCTTGTCCACCACCTCTCATGCGAACTCCTCTGCCTCTCTATATGTTTCCATCCATTGTCTATGGAAGCACATGTGCCACCTGTGCACTCTGAACTGGCTTTTATCCTTCCCACTTGGTCTGATCATATCATTAGAAACGTGTGTTCAATTTTGAGTTGTTGTGTGTAAAAGATGACAGCTGTGTTGGAGTTGTGTTCACATTTTGCTGCCAGTGATTACAATTTTGCAAAAATGTTGTGAAATGTGTTTAGTGACTGAGAATGTGTCTAAGGTTTTGCAAAAAAGAGCAGATGAGTCTTGCTAATTGAGCAAAAGACCTGAACAGTTTTTAAGGTTTCGCCAAAAGAGTGTTTGATTCGAGAAATGAGTTTAGGCCACTGAGACTTTAGTTCAGAGAATGGGGTTTAGTGTTTTAGCAATTGTGAAAAACTGTTATTATCAATGGTCTGCAATTTCATGAAATTATTCAGAGAATCCAGAGAAATCTCTGTATGCAAAGGATAAGGCCAAAAATCAATATCTTCTGGCCCTCAGGTTGCACTGAATAAAAAAAAAAACAGGATTCTGTGGTGGAAAGAAATGCATGGATTCAGGAACACTTTTAAAAACCATTCTCAGTGAGCACAGTTTTTTACTGCATCCACAAATGCTGTTGAAGAGAGAGGAGTTGGTGAAGGGAGAGGAGTTGCTGAAGAGAGGAGTTGAAGAGAGAGGAGTTGGTGAAGGGAGAGGAGTTGAAGAGAGAGGAGTAGGTGAAGGGAGAGGAGTTGAATGAAGAGGAGTTGGTGAAGGGAGAGGAGTTGAAGGGAGAGGAGTTAGTGAAGAGAGAGGAGGAGTTGAAGGGAGAGGATTTGGTGAAGGGAGAGGAGTTGATGAAGGGAGAGGAGTAGTTGAAGAGAGAGGAGTTGGTGAAGGGAGAGGAGTTGGTGACGGACAAAGGAAAGGAATTCTCCTGGAGGGAGAGGATGGAGAGCGGTGAGAATGCATGTTGGTGTTCAACGAAGGGCCAGGACTCGGGTTCCTTGTGAAATTAGGGCAACCATAATTGACCACGTTATCAATTATGGCCTAGCATATAGAGAAGCTGGAGAAAGATTCCAGCCTCATCTCAGCCGGGATACTGCGGCATCTATTATCTGGATTTTTCGAGAAACCAACCGGTAAGATATATCATAAAGGTGTCTCCTATAGATCCGTTTACAGTATAGAATTTTACAGTAACATGTATTGCACTATGTGACTGTGCCTCTGATCCCTAATATGTTACTTTGTTCCTCTTCTCTGTAAGGATCCATTGTCTGCCTCACTCAGGGGGCAGGGGAAGGCTCCTAACTGACCAGCAGGAGCTGGCTATTGTGGCCATGGTGGTGGCCAACAATGAAATCAAACTCAAGGAAATTCAGGCGAGAGTTGTGGAAGACGACAAAGTCTTTGTAACCATCAATGCAATCAGCCATTTCTCGGACCCTGTCAAAACATCGAATCCATTTGAAACAGCTGCACAAGGTTCCGTTCGAAAGGAACGGTCAGCGGATAAAAGAACTCTGTCACCAGTATGTCCAGGTAAGGTTATTCAGTAATTGAAGTATTACAGTGTGTACTTTGCAGTAAACTATTCTATAAACCTGCGTTACAGTACACACAATATAAAGCAAAGCATTTACTCCTACTGTCTTTACTTTCAGAGAATCATGGAATTGGAAGGCAATTCCTAAAAAGTTTAGAATGATGGGGGGAAATTTTAAAAGGAAGGGGTAGACGCGCATGTAAAAAAAAAAATTGCGGTAATTCCGCTTTCCACATCTGTATTGTTCCCTCCTGTCATTTACTCTATGTCTTATTCTCTTGAACTACATATGCTCTTCTACTTTTATTATGATTTTCCCTCCCCCCCATCTTCTGTCAATGAGGCTGTGAACAATGGTTTATATGTTAAGTTAGACATTACATTAGTGTCTACAGCGGGATTCGAACCAGGAAACCTGTGGAGAAAGCAATGTTAATCACACCATTCACTGTGGCCTTAACCACTATACCAACTTCATCGCTGAAGGGTGAAAGACTTTTATACATTGTTGTCGATGAGGAGACGTCGGCATTTTGATGTCTTTCATGCTGGCGAGTTGCCTGATCTGTTGACACTGGGTAGAATAATTTGAGCAGAACAAACCATTGTTTGTGGCTGAGTTGGGTTAAGGTTAGGGTTCGGGATAGGGATAGCATTCCCTATGAGTTGAGTTAGGGTTAGGCACAGGGATAGGGATAGCATTCCCTATGAGTTGAGTTAGGGTTAGGGTTAGGGATAGGGATAGCATTCCCTATGAGTTGGGTGAGGGATATAGACCTCCCAACATTTGGATTTTGCAATTAGTATTTTTTGCCGTAGTATCCTAAAGTATCGTAATACTATACCGAGATAACTACACCGACAAAATAACCCTACCGCGTGTAGCGACAAAGTGGACAATCATGTTAAAACTCTGTTAATAAAAGTATAGAAGAATACTCACCCAACAAAGTGACATCCAAAGAAGCTGACTGTTGACCTTGTTCAATGTGGAATGTCATCCAACAGAATTACTTATTGACTGTCCTCCAATCACAGATTCATTTCTTCAGTAAACTTGGAAACTTAAATTGAAAGTCCTGGATCCCCCAGTCCACACAGGAACATGTCTTTGAAAGAACTTTGATTGAAAGTAAAGAGCATCCTGAACCTTTCAGTTATCTGCAGTCAGTCATGAAACTTTGAAATACATGTGCAGGTGCTGGACCTTCCATTCATTACAATGTAAGTTTTGAAAAGACTAATCACCTTTCCCAACTAGGGAATTCCAAGTCTGTACACTAGCAGCAGCAACAAGTGTGGCACAATGGCCATGAATTCAAGCATTCTGTGCAGAAGTCCTAGTAGGTGGCACTTTTACATTTCCTCAGCAATACTGAAGAGTACTGTAGCTCATAGCACTTTGTCTCAACAGCTGCCATGTACTGCTTTCTGATGGTCAGGTCTTGCATGGTTTCTGTGGCCATGCTAGCTCTGAATTGAGTTTAGTTTTGGTGACATAACTGAATATTGCAATCTGGATTGCTATGGAATACCACCAATAGGGCCTTCACCAGCCCAACCAGAAGAGGAAATTTCAGGTTATGGTTGCCATCCTTGAGTTTGCCAATGAGGAACCACTGCTTGTCGACCCTTGAACACTGTTATCTCAGTAGAGAACTCTGCAACTTGATATTCCAAGAATTCCTCTTGTTGTCGGTCTATTTGCTCTGGGGTGTTGAGGTTCAGGCAAGTGAACTGTTCTGCAAGGTATCTGACTGATTCAAATGGGATATCTTCTCTTTTGGTAATGTCCCCAAGCTTGGCATGGAGAAGTGGCTGATCAGTGTATGGATACTTAGCCACCATGTATTCTGCTGCTGCGCAATAGAAACGCTTCACATGGCTTTAGAACTTGGCCATGTCACATTTTTCCTGTTCAAGAAAACTGTGGGCTAGTGTACCAATGAAAATGTCCTTGTCCTTTTTTTGATGCTTAGCTTTTTAAAATGGCAGTTTGAACAAGTCAGTCTGGTATTTCCTGATGGAACTAGGAATGATGAATCTGGTAAAGATGGACTAAAGTTGATCCACTAGGGTGCTATGGAGTAGGTGGATGCAGGGTTCATCCTTTTGCAGCAACACCTTAGCCTTGTCAAAGATTGGCATTGCACTTGATAGGATCAAGCAATACAGTCTTGCATTGGGGTCCTGCATCACAATGACTACTCTCTCTGGTCTTGACAGGGTCTTCTTCTTTGACTTATCCTGCTCAGTCTCCACTAGCTTACTTGATTCCGAGTCAGATTTTCTTGGCTTGCTGGAACTTTTCTTTTCAGTTTGTGCAAAGACATATTTACTCAGATCAAATGACCCTCTAGAAGTGGTGCCTTGGGTGCTTGGATTGGACTTCTTGGGGGGTGGTGGCCCTGTGCTGTCATCAATAGGGGCAGCCTCAGTAGAAGTGCTAGTGCTTTGGCCTTGGGTGGGCTTGGACTTCTTGGGGGGTGGTGGTCCAGTATTGTCACTAGCAGGGGCACTGGCAGCCTCCTTATGACCTGCAGCAGTCTTCTTGTTCTCGGACTTGAATGGTGAGATTTCCTTTTTGAAGTAATCTAGCAAAGCTGGCCATTGGTCTAGAGTCCTTTGCAGACGGATTCCCAGGGAAAGCCACCTTGTACTCACATGTTTGATTATCTTCTTCGCCTCGACACCATGAAGTTTCTGAAAACCCTGTAAAGTTTTCTTCCTCTTACCACTTTTATCAAGATAGAAGTATATGTCCATTAGTAGATCTTCTACACTAATAGGCAAAGTTTTGGCAGCCTTTTATGCAGCCAGGTGCATCAGATGGCAGGGGCACCCAAGAATGTACATCTGAGGGTTCTCCTTAAGCAAGTTGGATGCTTGCCCAAACTTTCTACCCTGCATGACATTGGCATTGTCTGCACCAAAGCATTGAGTCCACTTCATGCCCCGCTTCTCAATGTCAGCATCCAAAGCTTCAAATATCTTCTTTGAAGTGGACTCATCACATTGAGGTAGGCTCAACAACACAGTTAGTTCCTTGCCCACCTCATCATCAAAGTATTTCACCACCAAGAGGTAGAGTTTGAAGTCCTCAATGTCATTGCTCCCATCAGTTGCCATACTATAGGGCTACTTTTCGTTCTGTAATACGCTGCCTATGTTTGCCTGTGCATCCTTTGACAAGCAGCTTACTAGACTACGTGACTTCGTTTGAGCACAACGATACTGCTTAGCTATTTTGCTATCCGGGAACATTTGTCTGAATAATGGGCCAGCATGATCAGCAGCAGCGAGAGGAATATTATGCTCAATAAGAAAGTTTGTGAAGCTCACCTCCGCATTGATAACAGATGTATCTCGGTTGAAGCTGCTGTACGTATCTAGCGTCGGCGTTCCACTTACAGATCCAATATTCCGCTTGTGCTTGTCAGATTCAATGTGTGTCTTACAGTCATATTTCGCTGTGAGCCACTGAAACATCCGTGCGACAGACCGTGCATAAAGCATGATTCTCGTCGATATCACTCCTCTGAAGGCATGGCCGCAGTTCATGGTATTTGTCCAAAAAAACCTGTTTTCCCCCCGATCGCCCGCCTGATTTCTTCCCCTTCGCAGACGACATGACGACACTTCTATGCGACACACGCAGGCTGTGTTGAAAATGTACAATGCTTCTGATAATGCACAGATTGCGATGCACAGTAGTTCAACAGCCGCCATCTAGGATACAATCACTGTACTCTCAAGTACAGCACAGATGGGAGCCCTGGAGACGGGCTTGGGCCCGCTTGTCGTCTGCTATTCTCAA
The DNA here is from genome assembly GCA_029721435.1 of Gymnothorax reevesii. Lineage (NCBI taxonomy): Eukaryota > Metazoa > Chordata > Actinopteri > Anguilliformes > Muraenidae > Gymnothorax > Gymnothorax reevesii. The sequence continues at coordinate 87,210,388 of CM056577.1, read as the reverse complement.
GGGCGCGAAAACGGTGCTTTTCAATTTTTGAAAAAATTGATCTTGCAATTCTTCAAAATTGGAACTGATTGTGTAATTTTGTAAATGGGCCTAAAATTCGTAAAAAAATACGGCAAATTCGTACATGTTTGGAAGTCTGGGGATGGAGATAGTTTAGTTCGTATTAGTATCAAATGCTAAAGCAACCATACTTCAGCGCGACAGCAGATTACCATTATGTGTCGCGGTTGTCTTGTTCCGGCGAAAGGATCTCTCCGTTCAGACAAATAAATTCAATACTTGCTCGAAATGCAGGCGCGCGGAAACACAATCCACCACTGGGTATATATATATATATATATATGTTCTGTAATTTAAAATAAAAGATTTCTCGATTGAATGATCTTCTTGGTGTTTTTGGGCCGGGAGGGCCCCCATGGTCAGTCTTGCCTAGGGCCCCCAAGGTGACCAGAAACGCCCCTGAGTGCAACACATGTCCATACCAAATATGAACGTAATCGGTGAAAAATGGCTGGCTGTAGTGCGTCCACAATGAAATCTCTATGTTTTGCCACTAATTTGCATATTATTTGGCCAAAACTGACCCCATGGCAACCAAAACCGATAGGCGTCATAAGGGAAGTGCAACACATGTACTTATCAAATATATGTATGAACAAAATCATAGTCTATCAACACGTATGAACAGATTTTCTAAACGTCTTTGCATTTTAGATTTATGGTGTTCGGAGTCTCTTTTTTTCCTGAAATGTCCTGTGTCATTTGTGTTTTGTGCGATATAATGAAAATCTCCACACTGTTTAAGACATGATAAACCATGTATTCATTAAATAGGCTAACTATTGTCCCAGAAGAGCCTCTACTTACAGGATGATCCTCTGAAAGACTGCAGGAGTGGCAGAGTTTACCAGTATTTAGGAGTTGTGGTTTTATCTCGAATAATTTGTGAATACCTACATTGTCACCTCACATGTTGACTTGCTAATGTCCTTGTGGAATAGGTTCCCTCAATACTTATCCCTATGTATTTAACAAGCACAGTGCATGGGCATTGTGCACTTGAAAGTTCAACGCATGGCATGCATCAAACTTTCGAGGTAGCCAAATTATTGATCAGGTTTTTATAGTCCAGCCTCTTGAAAAGTTAAAGGAATGCTACAATATGAGACTGTATGAACAGCAATGATCTAATTAATTAATTAGCAATTAAAATCTAAACCTTATCTACCATCTTCAGGAGCATTTTCTGTGTAACATTTCACTTCAAGATGGAATTTCGAAGAGTTTCTGTTAATTCATGTCCATGCAATCTTATATTTTCGTCTTCCTCTTTGATGCACAACTATCTGTCTTTATCATTGATGGAAATGCAGGTAGCCTGGTAGCCTATTAGCTCAGTAAAGTAATTGACTTAATTATCCAATTCTTAATTGGAAACAGGTTGAGAGTTAACATGCTCTATGGTAATGTAACTGGTTGTGGACACTTTTTTTTTTTTTTACATTAGAATTTTTTTTACACAAGCAAACTTAACACGCAAACCTGTGTCAGCAAAACCGCATTTTAAAAAAAATTTTCTTGGACGTATCAAGCCGCTCAGAAGCTGATGCAAAAAAAAGGTCTTTTGAGCTAGAGGAATTCAGAAGCTTTGAAGGACATTCATGTTTTCTCTCCCCATGAATGTGGATAGGACAATGGCTCAGTATTCAAACCCCAATTCCAATGAAGTTGGGACGTTGTGTAAAACGTGAATGAAAACAGAATGCAATGATTTTCAAATCTCATAAACCCACATTTTATTCACAATAAAACACGGAGAACATATCTGATCTTGAAAGTGAGACATTTTACCATTTCATGAAAAATATTAGCTCATTAGGTCACCTGAGTCACCATATTCTACTTGCCTTTTGTCCATCGTCGTCCGTCATGCTTTCGCAAACAATTAAATTTTTGACTTCTTCTCAGAAACCGCTGATCTTATTTCAATTAAATTTTGCAAGAACTTTCCTTGGTCAAATATGCACCAAAATTATGAATTATATGGTGCCCACCCCCAGGGGCTCTGAGGGGCGGGGCTAAAAGTGATCAATACATTTTCCACTTCTTCTCAGAAACCACTGATCCAATTTCAATAAACCTTTGCAGGAACCTTCCTTGGTCAAATATGCACCAAAATTGTGAAAAACCTGAATATGTGGTCACACGAACAGACCTCCAGGGGCTGATGATGCAAAAGCGGCCACGGATTTCTAGACCCCCCTAGAACCGCAGCTGCTGCTTTTTTCACGGCAGAGCAAATGTGAGGCCATTTCATAATATTGTGCGATTATAAAGAGGGAATCAACAATATATTGTTTTTGAACGAATGAAATAAAAAGTTGCCAATAAATGGATGTGAATTTATTATGTACAATAATTAATTATGCTGACAAACACGCTACACGAGAAAACAGCAACTTGAGTCAACATTTGCCCAATTGCGTAGCCCCACTGCAACCAGAACGAATCCAACAACGGGCGCACTTAAAAGCTGTGTAAGCCTATTGACTACCTTTAGTAGGCTAATAGTACACATCAATAAAGGTAATAATAATAATAATAATAATGTTTAGATAAATGTAGCCCAGATCAGGCTGTGTTTCTAAAGCCGCGTTCACACTGGTCGCAAAACGAATTTTCCGCACGACAGTTTACATTCAAAGTCAATGCAAAGACGCGAATACACGCGTAATGTGTGTATTCGAGTCTTTGCATTGACTTTGAATGAAATCTGTTCTGCGAAAAATTTGTTTTGTGTCCGGTGTGAAAGCAGCTGAAGGACACATACCCACATAGCCTACACACACACTCACACCTCCCTCTCTCTTTCTCTCTCACTCTCTCGTACGTTGCAGACAGGGGTATTTGTGGTCAAAGACATGACATTCTTGGAAACCTGCCTCTGAGGTCACAGTGAGGTGTGCGCAGGTCAGCCAAATTACCATTGCATAGAAACTAAACCAGGTTGGAGAGGGCGAGCTCTCTGCGCTCTTTCGGCAGAACCTTTTGCCTCGAAATTGTCACTGCGTCATGATGAATATGTGACACCTCCCCCTACTATGCCTCCACACCCATCTCCGTGCACGTCCGTCTACCAAATTGCTATAGTGGCTGCGCATGGTGTTGCACCGCACGAAATTACCACTGCACGGGCTGCGCCAGATGAAATTACCACTGCGTGCGCTGCGCCACCCTGCGCCACGCCAAGAAATTAGAGCCCTTTGTTGCAAATTACGAACGTTGTTTGGAGAAGTAATGTGCTTTAAGGCCAGGTGAGAGCGGGGCTGCAGTCCCTCCAGTCAGTCCAGAGTGGAAGAGATTAATAAGTACAATAATCATTTCAAACTATGCTTTAAATTTATATGATGACCTTAAATCATTTAGTGTCGCAAATATAGAAACATACTGGAAAAAGAAAACTAATCAGAGAAAATACACATTTTTTCATGAAACTGTATATTTTACTTCATTCATATGAAATTTCCATGATTATTATTTTTTAATATCCTTTGTTGATTTAGTCAAATAGCAAACTTGCAAAACTGCTTAGGAAAAATCAATGCTGGCATGTTTTGTTTCAACTGCATTGCATCCATTAAACTTATCAAACACAAGCTGGCAAAAAAAAATCATCTCTGTTTACAGGATCCCCTAGTATTGTGAAAATAATATTTAAATTCTAATGGCCGCTAATTTCTGTTGAGTAACACATTTTCTGTGCAGTTCTTTAGACTCAATTTTAACTGTTTTTTTCGTGTGACAGGTATCAGTCTACAATAGGAAACAACAACAATAATATTGTTGTTGTTATTACTAATAATACAAAGCAATAATAATGATAATAATAATAAATAAGGGCAACTCCACCACCACCACCAACAGCAACCACAACAACAACAATAATAATAATACTAATTAATAATAATAAGTAGAAGAAGAAGAATCTATTCAGCCAGCCATTCTCTACAACACTTCTTCCTCACTAGGGTCGCGAGGGAGCTGGAGCCTATTAATATGAATAATAATAATAATGATAATAATAATAGTAATAATAATAATAATAACTGAGATTGTCACAGTTTGAATGTTGTGAATCACAAAGAAGACGTCCCAGTGACATTGACTGTCATTGCTATAATTAACCTCTCTCTCATTTGGTCAGCTGACATCATCATTTGACCTCTGCAGCCTCCCTCCCTTCTGCTACTCAGTACACAGTAGAGTCTCTCCAGCCCCTCAGTACTGTCAGCACTCATTTTCAGCTGCGAGGGCATCAAATAGTTTAGGAAGGCAGAGGTCATGTTAAATTGTGACTCAAGTGTTATTCCACAATTATCCATCCAGGGTAAATGTCAACTGCTTCAGGGGTTTGTGTGTGTATATGTGTGTGCTATTGTGAGTGCGCACATCCATATGTATGTGGTTTTGTTTTGCTTTAAGGCCAACAGTGTCAAGTGAGCATTAATTTTACGCCAACCCACCACCCCCATTACCCACCCATCAAGACAAACACACACAAACCACAACAGTATTACCTCTTGGTGAGTATTTCAGCCTGCATGAGCACCATTTTAATCAGTGAAAAAAAAAGGTTTTGTTAAAGAAAAATAACTATTTGATTGACAGTTGAATTCCTCACCCCATCACTGATGGCCTCACAATGGGGTCGAAAGTGGAAATGGCCTGCCGTCAGCATCCTTCCCAAACACTTGATATTACAGCTTTCTAAATTATATGACCACTAATAAATTGACTTGTATAGAGCCAGAACAAAGATCATGACCTAGCTTAAATTCAGGCTGCTTCAATAATGGATAGAAAAGGAGACCACAGAGGGCAGAACCTTTACTCTAGAGGAAGAGCATCCAAGTGTGAAGCCCCTTCCCCCCACCTCACCCTCACCATTCCTGCCATGCAACTACCGCCACCCCTCAGCAAAATTAAAACACTTTATTTGGACAAACAGGGGTGCACCACCTTCACGCTCATTTCAGTAATGTTACTCAAGGACATGTTTATCAGGGATGGTTAGAGAATGACTTGTCTGTTTGTCTCAATCATTGTCCTATGAAAATAATAAGCAGGATTAGCCCTGATTTGTGAAGTGAAATATCTGTATATTTCATTTTTATATTTATCATTTTCATTTTGAGTTGGGTGTGCATGGATGGAAGCACAGCATGATTGAATGCACATTAAATCAAATTTTCAAAACTGAATGGGAAGTGCCAATTTCTAATTCTGTCATCTCTGTTGAATATAAATATGAGTGAACTTCATAGCACTTTCTACAAGTAAGATTACACTACGAACATGAGGCAAATGACTAAAACAAGTAAGCAGATAGTCTCACTCATGATTTTATGAATTTACTAAAATGCAATATATTTGCTGCTTATTATATAGAAGTACAGCTGGGGAATCATTTGTTAAGCTGGGACAAAATCTGACACAAGGCTGCCCTCTTTCTGTCTATACTGTAAAGCTGTGCTTTGGTTCTCAGTGGAGAGTGCAGAGCACAATTCTATTTGCTGAATAAAACTAGAAGCAAAAAGATGCAATAGTGTGTGTTGTCTATTCATTGAACTAAATAGCAAATGAATTTAATATTTTCACTTACGTGGAAATGTGCATTATCACTGATATTTCTGATTATCACTCTTATTTCTGGTGTACTTCTCACATTAAGTGACTTAAATCTACATAGTACATGAAAGCTTCAGTTGGTTTTTGAATTTTATTTTAAGCAAACATTCAGATATCTTTTTTTGGAGCTAAACAGTTTTTTACTCCTTTTAAATAAATGTAAACTCATTGGTGTCATTAGATTATATTTAGAGATTGATTTTATGTTGACCTGATGAGTTTTTATCTCCATCTCACAGTATAACGGTGGGGCTCTGGCAGCATTTAATATGTACATTTTTGTCCTCCATTATAAGGGTACAGATCCTCAGATTTCAGTCACAACTATAAACCCTTGCCGGATTTACTTGATATTTTTACAGAGGACTGCGGCTGTTCCCCAAGTATCCTCTGGTTTAATATTACACGTGCGTAACTCAAACTATCATTTAAGTATGATACCCATTAATGCTTATTGAATAATCTTCCCATAATTCATTTTAGGTTTATTGACAAAGCATAAAAAAGTTGTGCTTCATAACAGACGTCTGACTCTCAGAAATTGAGAATGTAGTTAGGCGCTGAGATGAACAGAATGATCAATTATCATTGGTCTCTGAAAGAAGACTTATCCTCTGGGAGTGGAGGGGGGTCAGGGGAAAACTAGGGGCATTAGTATAAGGAAAAAATGCCTTGAAAACAGCCGAGGAGGTGAGTTGCGAGTGATGATTTATTGTATGACAAACTAAATTGTATATTTCAAGAAAATACTTCGAGAAATTTACAGCTTTCAATATTATTAACCTACAAGATACTGCCTCTTCATTGGAAGTCCATGCAATAAAACTGTGTGCTTATGCTTGATTAAACTACTTGAAAAGATCATATTCAATTTGTATGCACTATATGTCAACGTTTCAGCAGTAATATTTACATTTATGCTCGGTACTGCAGCATTTAGTTGTTGAAGTAACAAAATAATTTGGCTGGAAAAATTGGTTTATATAATTTGTCACAAGATATAAAACACAGTCTAGGACTACCCGATCCTTGAGTATCGTGATATAAAATTAAATGTTTTATTTATTCTTATTGAGTTTTTTTTTTTTGGAAAACAAGTAAAATGCACATCAGCAACCAAATAAGCAGAATTTACGTATATTTTACAGGGACAACTTTGTCATGTTTACGATTGAAACTTGTGAGCAGAACAAACACCATGACTGCCAATGACCAAATTCTGTTTGGAATGAAAGCACTCCACTTTTTCTTATTCTGTGGAATCACTGCATTCTCAATACACAGCTGTCAATGCAAATTCAGCTGTGCACTTTTCCACTTTTCTATGATTATGTATATACTTTACTTTTGACTATTTAAGCTGTAGCCAAGTGCACTGACTTGTAATATAGTCCATTGTTCCTGCTATCCTTTTCAGAGGCGCAGACAGCAGAATGTTCATATAACATCTACTCCATCTGCTGGTGGCAAAAATAAAATGAATTTATTTTCAAGATAAATCTCAGGTGTAAATGTCTCAAATGCTTCAAATACACGACCTGCTTAAGTATTAAAATCAGTGCTCGGTTCGCACATCTTTACCAGTGAGCACTTATGAGCAGTTAACAGTATATAAAGTTCTGTTTTAGTTTCAAAAGTGTCAGTCCATAACGGAAAAAAAGGAATTTTATCTAGGAAAACACTGCATGGTTGCCACAAGAATAAATGATGAGTGAATAAGAAAGTCAAATATTCAGATTATTAAACACAAATGGATGAAGTGAAAACTGATAAAACACAGCATGTAAGATGGAAAAATTTTTATTTAAACTGGAAAGAAATTTTTTTGGAGTAAGGCCAGAATTCTGGGAATATCTCATTCTGGAGGGGCATGATGCACATCTCCTGTGATCTGGAAAAACCCAGTACACATGTCACTCTTGGGAGAAGTTTGAACCTCACTTGCAGTAATTAAGAGTGGTAAGAATCTTAAAACACTAGCTATTAGAGTTATTTGAACTGTCAAAATCAAGTTTGTATTATTTTTTTTCGGTTTGGAAAAGTCCAGAATCTAAAGGTTTTTGTTCAGTTTCAAGAATACTTGTCACTGATAAATTCACTAGGTTTTTCCAGATCACAGGAGAAATGCCCTCAATATTTCCCCAGGATAATAAAATACATATTACAAAATTTTTAACACCGTATGTATTTAAAATGCTTGTCACTGAACATGTACCCATCCCCATAAAACTTACAAAAGATGCTGGCCTTGAGTAGCTTGGCAATTATTAACTTGCCTCAGCACTGACTTTAGGTTGGCATCTGCAACTGTTAGCGTAACCAGACAGGGAAATGATTTCCATTATTCAAGCTGCACTATTTTAAACAGTTTCCTTGATCCTGTGGAGACCAACGTTGTTCATATCATGATTGCGTGCAGTTTCCTCGCATGATTTGTTTTGTGATAAAATGGGCCATGATGCAGACTGCCATGTTAGCTTGCATGAAAAATACAGCAGTGCAATGACGGGCATCATCACTTTAATCTTTGGGGACTTTGAGGACTAGCTGATGTGCCTTGGAGTATACAATTTTTAGCAGAAATGCACTCAGAACACAGTCAAAAATGAGGAGAAGAATTTCATCATCTTGGCATGTTTTACATATGTACAGAAAATCCTGGGTTATGAATGAAATTTCTGCCGATCTCAGAAACAAAGTACTGAAAAAATATGCAAAATATATAGAATATAATATTATATATAATATCATTATATGGTATTATAAATATTATAATAATAATTACTATATAAAATATACAAAAATGCTACATTTGGACTCGTTTTTACTTTGTGGTCTTCATGTGATTGAGGTAAATGAAATTGGATTGGTTGAAAATCGAAAAATGGGTTAAGGCCTGCAAGCCCTTTCCCCTCAACTTCACTGGGTAGTGCACCCCAGAGTGCTCGTAAATGTGAGCGGTGCTTTTCCTACAAGCATCATGTTGACACCAATGTTTCAGTATGAATTCTCTGTCATTTGATTGTATTTCTAATTGTTCCTCTGCTCATGAGTCAATGTGAATTTACCTTATCTGATCCACATATTTCAGCTGTTCCAATAACCTCCAATATGTGCTAATAAATGGATCCAGCCAAATAAGTTTAATATAATATATAGTCAATAATGTTTAAGGACAGATTTAAAAGAGGTATAAGCTAAACTAGCAGAGGACTCTCCACATTTGATTAAGTGTAAGCTGCATCACAGAATATTCCCAGGCATCTCACTTCCAATAATTGATCATCAATTGTGCAATTAAACCTAATTTAACTAGTCATTATTGCACTTATTAATGAAAATTGAAGAGGCAGGCACCAGCAATCATTCATGCCTGTGATTGATGATCCTATCTGTCCAGATTTGTTTAGACTATTGTCCTGATGCTTGTAGCCAGTAGCCATAGCCCTCTCAGACAAAGCAGTCTGTCAGTCTAATGTTAATACAATGGCCCATGTCTTACCAGGAGAAACCATCATTTTTTTTATGTCTGCACTATTATATGGGAGGAAAGAAGATTTGTTAGAGAGCAGCCCCACCCCAGGGGCATGATGGCTAAAGGGATGAAGGCTGAGGCCAAATTTTATTTGATTTAATTTTTTTCCTCCTCTCTGCCCTAGTGTTATAGCGGCACTGAACATAATTTTGATGTCATATTAGTTGGAAGATAACAGATGGTCAGAAAAGCTTGTTTTAGAAATTAGAAATAAGCTGTATTTTTCAGTATTTTTCAGCAGAGATCTTCCTCTCATGTTCTAAATCATGCAGAAAAAATAGCAGCAATGTCAATTGACTGTCCACCCAACAGCTAAGACGCCATCTCAATTCATGCATTTAAGTTCGTGATGATGATGATGATCAATAGTAGTAGTAGTAGTAGTAGTTGTTGTTGTAGTAGTCTTCATAATACACGTATATCTATATTGTGATTTTGTGGCCTAGAGCCACGATGGACCCTGATGACTCCTGGTAAACTTTACTGAACAAATCAGAAGAGGCTATGACAAGCTCCTCACAGACAAAAAGAGATAATTTCATTTTCATTTCTCTTGAGATACTCTGGACATAGAGTACCCTCTGGGACGTTCAGTGAATAAAGTGTGTGTGTGTGTGTGTGCAGGTGTGTGTGTGTGACCAAAAGTAATCTCTCATATATGAGAAGCTGACTTTGTCAACACAAAAGAAATATCTGAAAGAAAGAACCAAAAAAATAAAAACTTTCTCAGCAGCAAGCAGTTGATATAGGCCTATATGTATATAAATTAACAGCTTGTTAAAATCTTGCCATTGCACTTGTGGTAGGAACAAAAACCAAAATACAGAATGAGCCCCCTGGACTGACGGTGGGGATCACTGTTATTAGAGACTTATTTCAGTCCCCTTCCTGAACCATAATATTGTAATTTAAACAGAGTTAAACAAAGTATTAAATATTACATTGGTCATTGTGCATTAATGCATCTAAACATTCTGTGTTATATCCTGGCAATATACCAGTTTATTTTACAGATGGGTGATGCCTTATCAGCTCAACCAAGTTGAAATTTTGAAAAGAACAGGCAAGATACATTCAGGTATTTAAAAAAAAAATTCAAAACCATGGATAGCTGCCCACATGGTGAACTTGCCAACCAAAAATTGTAACTTTTTCAGGTGGGTTCCTTTACAGAGGCTCTTAACTCCCATATTAAGCCTTAAATATAGTCAATACTCTTATTGCAGACACACCTGTCCCAAAATTAAAGAAATCCAGCATCATTCAGCCTCTGTAAGTGATCCTGGGCTGAAGGGGGGTCCTTGAAAATTGAATTTTTGATTTCTATCCATGAAAAGATTCACAATTGAGAAACCAATAACACTGAAATGAGAAGAGGTAGACAAATTTGAATGACACATTCTGAAAGCCTGGGTCTCAATTACACTGGATAGCAGGTTTCTGCCCAAAGCTCTGATTTATGTCCAAGATATTGGCAAACAAAATACAAATTAATTATTGCAAAAAAATATGCATTTCCATTTATGAAGGGGCATATCTCAAGAACCCTTGGTAGTTGAAGCTTAAAATTTTGCATTTGTTCATCATACAAATATGTAGAGGTACTCCCACAATTTTTGATTTGAGTTGGTCACCATGGAAACTAAGGTTGCCTTCATATGGAATGATCCAAAGGTTCTGCATGAGGAAATGATAAAAACATTGAGCATAAACAAAATTACTGTAGACTTATCCATCTTTCATATTAATCCCATCTGCGTTCCTCTTCGTATGTTGTGAGTAGATCTCAGTGACCCCATAAAGTGCATTTGCACATCGTAACAGATATTGCATTCTTAGGAAGAGGGCACCATGCCACGTTCAAAGTTTGCCAAAGCAATCAAAACAAGCTCATGTTAGTGTGAAAAACCCATTTGTGTTCTAGAACAAAACATGGCCAGTCTTATAATAGGTTGCACAGGCAGCCATGCAGAGCAAGACCTCATCATCAGCAAAGTTTGATGGGGGTTTAATGCATTAATCTTGCGCGCACGCGCGTGTGTGTGTGTGTGTGTGTGTATTTGCACGCAAGGGGGGGATGGGAGGGAGGGTTTGTAGAGCTTAGACTTTATCTCAAGGTATGGCCACAGTACATTATGTTCCTTACAACATTTAATCTTTCACCTAGCAAATTAACCAAATGCATAAAATATAATAAGCAAGAAGGTCATGTTACACTGACAATTATGTGAAAGCATCTTTATGTCCACAATGCATGTCCATTATATAACCTATTTATTACTGGTTAGGGTCTATGCTGCAGCCTCTCCAAGCATGTTGAAGTTATAACCCCTAATAATAATAATAATAATAATAATACCACTATGTTTGTGGTTTACTTTGAAATTTACCTCTTCAGATTAAGTCCAATTTGACACTTTCAAATGATCGTATTGCAAAGCAACTTTTCTATTCAAAGCAGACTGTGCATTGCTCTGCATTTGACTACTCTCTGATTAACGTCCAGTGCTTCACAGCATCATGCTTCATTGTCAGTTGCTTGAGAGATGGGAAGCTGAAGCGCTTGTTAATTCTGGACATTTAGTGCAACTTTTTCCTTCTTATTTCCTGCTCTTTCAATACTTCTTAAATGTGTTCACTTAACTTATTAATTTCCTACTGGGATTCTCCAATATAATAATTTTTTTATAGTTAAATGGATATTTCTATTTTCTCATCATTATTGTATTTATTATTATTATTTTATTTTATTTTATTTTATATTTTTAGATCTGCACCTGGGCATCTTTAGCTGTAGTTGATAAATATTCAATTTTCAAAAACTGGTCATAAATAATAAAGGTCTGCTGTAAATGATTGACTGACAGAGTGACTGACTTGCAGACTAAGCAACACTGCGCTAACTAATGCTCATACAATATTGAGAAACTTTTAGTACAATGATGAATTGTTTTACATAAAGCTGTATATTGCACCCTTTGAGATTCAGAAGAGAACAGTTAATTTTTGATGTTAAAAACTCGCCACACAGTAAGAAGTCTATACAGCTGACTTTGAGTAATTGATTTGATTAATTTCATGGGCTGGGTTTTGGATGCTTCTGTAGGACAAAAGAAGAATGCAAGGATTGTTTTCTTTTTTCATTTTTTGTAGAAATTAGTTCATTAGTAGCACACTTTCAGTATTCTACATTTGAATTAGCGCAGCCTACTTTAGCATTAAATAGTTCTCTTTTATTCTGTTTGGCACTCAGGCCCCAGACAATTTCATGGTCTTGTGCACTAATTCTCCTCCTCTGCTCATTGCTGCACTGCAGTACACTGCTGTGAATAAGGAGGGCATTATCTCTGAATCCTGAATGTGTTCAGGACTGCACATTCAATAGGTTCAGTACATGATATATTGATCCTGCAATAATGACAAACAACATCCAATTGAAAATTGCTCACACCAGTTAAATGACCATGCGCAGGAATTAAGCTCAGAGCAATACACAGGTTCTAGTCTGCTGACTTAGCATTTGATCATAATTAGTCAGAACTGCGGTAAATTTTCTTTTAAAATTTTACTTAATGTAATCTGGGCCTCCCTATTAAAATTTAAGTTACACTCAGGTCCTCATTTTTGAATACCTCTCCAATTTTTTACCTTTCATTTATTTCATCACTACATTCCTGTCTGAGTATAAGGTAATAAGCCAGAGAGGGATTATTACATCATGACATCACTCATTTACTGTGCAGTTCAAGTGTTTACAGATGCATTTTAACAATCTACAGCATCTGAGTTATGGAATAAACCAGCGACAAGTCCTTGGCAAGTCCCCACAGAAAGGGGGGAAAAAATACTTCTCTGACTTCTGGACTAAATCGGGAAAGCTTGGGGGGGGGGGGAGAATATGAATTAAATGGTGCATTAGTTTGTGTTTCACAGGGTTCACTTCGCTGCTCTGCTGAGCCTCTGTCAGGCCATTTCTGTCACCCGTCCTTGTTTCAGCGGCTGGGAGATTCTGGTATTCGTGTTCCACGCCACTTTCCAGGTGGAGAGGGCAGATTGGAGGGGCAGTGGAGGTTTGGGACGCTGAAAGTCTTCAGAATAAAGCCAGCTTCCCAAATTCCCCTCAAACTGCAAAAAAAAAAAAAATAAACCATGCTGCATTTGGAGCTTCCCCTGGTTCTCTGAAAAAAATTTTGCCTAAAACCCTTCGCTCAATTTTTGCTTCACCGTGAAGGATAGAGGGGATAAGACGGTATGGACAGGAGACTGCTCTATAAGCCCACAAAACACACTTTGATGGTTTCTTTGCAGGGCAACCATGAAAACCAAACGGCTCAAGTCCACTGCCTTGCATTCTGTCCCCCCTCCCATTTCTGGCACGCAGAGATAACCAGATTCCTGTAAAGAGGGTACACTCTTTTGGCTGTCGGCAATACCTCATTAATTCACTTCCAACAAATGCCATTGTTCAATAAGTGTTTGAAATGTGAATAGAAGACCGAGGCCGTTCCCAATCCCGTCAATCACAGCTAGCATTTTACTGGCCGTTGCCATGGTGAGGGCCAAAGTTCACAGAAATGCCAAATAAGAGCCAACAAAACAGGACTAAAGGCTTATTTGAGACGCTCTTTTTTAAAAGACATCTACCTTACACAAAAACATGACAAGTAAATGTAGCCCAGTTTGGACAATGCGGTGGAGCAGAGAGGGGGGAGAGAAAGAGCATCTGAAAACCAAACAGGCTTATGAAAACTTGACCCAAGAGTTTCTGGGAAAAAAAACAAGTGAATGGGCCCCCAGTGGGGCAGTGCTTCTCCCCTCTTGTGTATTCTCTAAGGGTGCAATACCACATTGCTTTGAACACACGCCGCAATGTCATCGATCCCCACTCCGTGCTCTTAGCCGGCTCAAACTGTTTCACTGCTGATAGCGCAGGGCAAACTCTTGCTCTGAGCTGACTGTCATGGTGAAAAAGGAAGAAGGGGTAGGGAAAAGGCAGCCAGATTCATGTAAAAATTTGAATGTAAATTGAAAGCTCCCATGTCAAGGGGAAATGCTGAGAAATCATCCAGCTTACAGGAAAACCAATGGCATTCCCTGTAAAAGAATGTGAATTGGTCAATAATAGTCACTTATGGCATATTTGCAGGGGAAGCTGATTCATTTTAAAAATCTGGGCAGTGTTTCTTTTATGTTTACGGATTTGCGTAGTTGGTTAAACCTTGGCACACAAGTCCCTCAGCTCATAAAGCATTTATCCTCTGAAGCACTTATTATGAATACTATGTAATGATGATTGTAATCTGATCCATCAGATATTGCTTTAATTTATTCCCAGAAATGCATACTTATTTAATAGAAATAATACTTATACTACTACTAATAATAATAATAATCATCATCATCGTCGTCATCATAATCAGGGCGGCATGGCGGCGCAGTGGGTAGCACTACCACCTCACAGCAAGGAAGTCGTGGGTTTGAATCTGGCCGGGGCCCGTTCTCTGAGGAGTTTGTTTGTTCCCCCCGTGTTCGCGCGGGTTTCCCGGTACTCTGGTTTCCTCCCAAAGATATGCACGTCTGGCTAACTGGCCGCTCTAAATTGCCCATTGGTATGAGTATGTGAGTGAATGGTGTGTGTGCCCTGCGATGGATTGGCGAGCTTTCCAGGGTGGGTCAATACCTTTCGCTCATAGTTAGCTGAGAGGCTCTGGCTCAACCACAATCTTAGTGAGGAAGAAGCGGCATAGATAATGGATGGTTGGATGTTCCAGAAAGGTTGGTGTATTAATAGAGTGCAGATGCACGATAGACAGGAAGTTGAGGACAGGACTCCGGTGGGTTTGGTTACATTTAATCACAACTGCACAGGAGAAGGCACAAATGTAAAAAAAACAAAAGAAACTAAGGTTCCTAGATATGCACACGGTGAGAAATACAAAGGCTGCACTATGCTGCAGTAACACTATACTGTTGTCCAAATAAGACACAAAACTGAAAATGAGGTTCCTTAAAAATAAACATGCTGGTAAAACACTAAACAGCACAGATTCTAGGTTTTAGAATAAGTTCGCAGATTCGTAGAGTAAGCCTCTACAAGTCAAGTATGTCAAAAAGAGAGACTGAGAGAAGCTCAGTCTTCAATACACACTGCTACTACTCCGTGGAAATGAGAAACAGGTGTTGGATAATGACAGACGTGTGATCCAGGGTTTAGTAGACCGGTGAGCTGGATGACTGGAGGCATAGCCTTACAACATTATTTGAACTTTAACTAGTGAATTCAACTTTTATTTAAAATACACGCTTATTATAAATTTGATGACTTTACAACATTCCAAAATAACTTGATGCACGACCAATTTAGATTTAATAATGTAGCAAGTTGCATTAATTAGGTGATGTGAACCAGTGATTTTAAACAGGTGAGGAAATCATGTTACGGTATAAATTATCGTAATTGGCAACTGAATACATGGTTCCTCTCCATATGCGATTTAACTCTATAAGTGTTGATGCAACAGTCCATAATGAACAGGTGCTGCTTGTTCTCGGAGTAAGTAAGACGGCAATCGGTCATCAGGATGCTTATCTGCGGTGTTTAAATCAACGTTATTGTGAGGTAGCGATCTGGAACCAAATGAGAGGACACGGGATTGCAAAAATAAGGAGCTTTATTGAGCAAGGGGGATAATCCCCGCAGGGAAAAAAAGCAACAGTACAGAGTCCGCAATCCAAAACTCAAATTCCAATGGGACAGAGCAGAGTTCGTAACCAGGGCACCAATCACAAAAATCATAGTCAGCAGAAACAGATCTGGTACACAGGTGAAGGTTCGTGGGAGAAGCAAACTCATAAGCCAAAATACAGTTCGAATCGTAATCAGGGCAGCAATCCACAAAATTGAGGTCGGGCAGAAAAAGGTCAAAATACACAGATGCAACAGTAATCCAAAAGGGCAAACCAAAAATCAGTAGTCAGGCACTCCAGTCAGAATCAGAAACTCAATGATTAGCAAGGCAAAGAAAAGCAGCACAGGATACAATCTGACAAGAAAGTGAACAAAACAGACATCTTATATACATACCCGGGAGAACACATGATCAGGGAGAACAGGTGCAATCAATGGTAACAACGATCAGGGAGAGACACATGAGGAATAAACTAATTACATGAAATAGGCTGTAGCCAAAACGCAGACAGGGATCACAAGACAAACCTATGAACAGAACATCAGCTCCGGTCAAGGAGTACTAAAGTGCATAGTAAAAAGAAAGGAAAGCGCAAAGTAAATGTGAAGATCCACAGAAAATAGCAGCAGAGATAATTAGGGATAGGCAAGGAGGCGGAGACAAGAATTAGGGGACTGCTGAGAGATCGTTAGTCAATTAGTACGTGCAGCTACACAATCCCGAGTGCATGTTAGTAAGTTAGTAAAAATATACAAGGTTAGCGTGGATTAGTAATTAGCAAAAAACAGTAAACTGTTAGTATGTGTTAGTAAGAGAGTGAAAGAGAGAGGAAGGAAGAACACGAGATAATGAAAGAAGGTTGAAACCCAGAAACCAATAAATCGCCCGAATGAGCGGCATGCAAGACAAGGGACCGTGAGTCAACATTTCACATGGTTTTTGGTAGTCAGCTGCTGTGTACTCCTGACGAAATATCAGTATCAGGTGCAAAGGCCACTGTCTGTCAAGGAATTGGGGTGTATCAGTGTGCATGGCATGGATGAATTGAATATTGGTGAGGGCACTATTACAGTGGAAGTATATGTAGGAATTTCTGAGCATCATATGTTGCCTTCAGTTCATTGTTTGTTCCAGGGAAGTCTCGCATTTTCTAGCAAGACAATGCCAACCACATTCTGCACAGATTACATTATTGACCTGTCCACAATCCCGATCTGTCTCTCATTGAGTATATAGGATGTTTTAGGCCCCGTTCACACCTAACCATTTGTGACACGTTTTTAGATCTGGCGATAAAAAATTGAATCAGCTCCAAACTTCTATGTCCATGCACATTTCTTGAGCCATTTCACAGAGAAGGATGTGTGACATGCGTAAAACGGTTCAAATACGGGCTCTAGAATGTCTGCAACTGTCTAAGAAACTTAGTACAATCACATTCATCTGTCTGAAGACGGGACACGACAAGCTCATAACTGCCACTCACACAGTGAACAAAACCCAGTCGATGGATGCCAACAGTGTGCAACCTCATTTCAGATGCCTTGCCGCATTGCACATCCAGCACTAATTGTGTTGTGTTCCAGGGTCCTGGGCCTTTGGCCAGGACAGTATTTTGGGGCATGAACAGTTTCTTGAGCCAGGTTTCATCATTCATAGTCATTACTCATGTCATGGTTTTAACACGTTTTGTATCAGGATTTCACATTTCATAGTTCATGTTTATTGTTCATGTTTTTACTCTTCCATTTTTGTATTTTACCAGGTCTGCCCAGCCACTCCACCGCTTGTCTGCGTTCCACCCCATGACTTTGTTTTCGCACACTTCAGAGCTCCGGTTGGCTTTTGGTATTTCCCCCTTCCTTCTGTGCTGTGCTGGATTCAGTGCTGCCTAAGCTTAATTGAAAATTAACGGTTTTTAAGTTCATAACATTTTCTAACAGTTACGGGTGGTGTAATTCTTAGACAGGCACATTACTAATACTACTAATTTAGGTAGGGAGTTTATTGTCATGATTCCTGCTTTGCTATTTCAAGTCTTGCTGCGCTTTTCTGTTTTAACATTCATGCTTCCTTCCAATCTGCATACTTCATTGGTACTTAAGCTGAGCACGCTCATTCTCTTAATAAGCATGTCATGTCAGCCTATCATTGTCCTTGTCTCATGATCTTGCCTTGCCCCTTGTTTCTTCTCCAGGTGTTGCCCCTCATGTGTGCTGATTTCTTCCCTTTATCTGGAGTAAGTGGAAGTTGGCTGGCAGACAAAGTCTTGAGTTTCACGCCCTTGTGTTTTGTATCAGAGTCCTGCACGGGTAGAAAATTTGCTACCCGACCTGACCCGTACCTGTGCTACCTCTACCCGACCTGTTCCCGTACCTGTGTGTATTTATGCAGGGTCAACCCGACCCGCACCCAACCCGTAATGGTCATACCCGTACCAGTACCCATTTACATTATCCCTTACCCGCGTTCTACCCGTATCATTAAGATATTTACCCGTATTGTTTATGAAGTTCAAATTTTAGGCGTATGTTAACTGTTCTACACTGCCCGGACAAAAAAAAAGTCATCGTTTGGAAATTAATGAACAAATTCTAGAATTGGATCATTATTGCGGTTACTAATATGTTTCAGCTGGCAATAATCATTTTTCCCCTGACTGATGAAGGGCATCGCTACTCATTTCTCAAAAAATAATGTCGGAAGACACATCCCTTGCTGGTGGAAAAGATGTTACAGTATTTCAGAACAGGCAACTTATTGGCCTGTATTTAGCAAAGAAACTCATGAATGCAAAAACAAGTATGAGGAATCATTTTCACAAACATATTTGCCACCACAAAGTCCTGATCTTAGACCCAGTAAAAGTTATTGGGATGTGCTCAAGAAAGACCATCGAGTGGCTCAACCATTATGTCAAGAAGACAAGATCTCGGCCAAAAATTATGGCATGTATGATCGAAAATAAATGTTCTGGCATTGCATATAGTTGTCAAAACAATGACAAAATGAATATGCACTGTAATCAAAGCTACAACAAAATATTTGAGTGCGCGACTTTTTTTTGGCCGGGCAGTGTATGTGACTAAAATAACAAAGAACGCTGTTCAGTTTTAATATTTATTTCAAAAACCAATATCTAATTATATACACTGCTTGTGACTGTCTCACAACATTTACATTATTTTACACATTTATACACATTACACACGGGTCTCTAACACTAAAATACCTCACAACTGTCAGTTATGCTCACACACAGTACAGCTGTCACTACACAACACAACTGTCTCTGCCACCACAGTCTCACTCCTGACATTTCCTTGCAGCCTCCCTGGTAGAGTTAAATAAAAAAAGGTACCAACACTCTCGGAAGAAAGTCCTGTTCTCCTCTGTGTGACTACAGAGCCTTAGTCTACCCGTACCCAACCTGTACCCGTGGAACCTCTACCCGCACCGTACCCGTACCAGACCTGCCAACCTTGAAGAAAATTTATGAGTACAACCTGACCCCCCCCCCCCCCCCCCCCATCACCTCCCACCCTACTGGTAAATAAAATTGCATAGAGATACAATTTACTTCAAACAGCCAGCGAATTTATTGTCAGAACATCAGTAAAAATGAATTTGAAATGTAGTACTTTGCTTTTCTTAGTTACACATAAAATTACTGCGTAGTAGTCAATAATAACTGAAAATGTTGCCAGAAAAGCAAGTCAACAGAGGACATTCATTGCAAATCAATCAATTAATTAATTAAATAAATGGGCAAAAATACCAAAACAAATACAATTTGCCATGCATTAAACACTTGCACTGATTAACTTTCCATCATTCTCATCTTAAGGCCCTTCTCCACTACGCGGTACTGGCTATACTCTACTCGCCTCCTTTGCTTTCCCATTAGAAAAAAGTACCTACTGGTACCACCTTTTCTGGTACCTGCTCTCCCGGGGTTCCAAAAAAGCCAACCGGGTACTAGGTACTAAAAAGTGCTGTGACACACTAAGCCCTACTGATTGGTCAGAGTGTATCGTCACTGCGAAAGACGACTCTGTCGTCGACCTCTCATTCAAGTTAGATTGAGGAGTTTTAAGATTAGCGCAGTTATAATAATCATCTAATTATACCGTTATAGGCATCTTGTTCGATACACTGTGCGTTGCCCTACCTTTCAACCACGGTTTCGCTTATTCATCAAAGCTACATTCATGAAATGTGTTTCTCTTTGCTTGTGGCCCGTTCATGGCGAAATTAAGTGACGGTCTTGTGTCCAGTTATGTTCCCTAACTAATTCCCCTTAAGAAAGTTCTGCTATCAAGCCTCGTTTTAATAAAATCGCACAGAAAAAAAACATGACGGATGTCAACGAATCATTTTTCTCTAAAAGTTATCACAAATGAGATGACGCATAAGCGATTAATTCTGATGGCTGCCATGTCCTACGATTTGCAACGAGGAACTCTGCTCTGCAATGATCACTTAATTATCCCATACTTTAACAATTCGTTTGTTTTGCCGTGAACTTTAGAGTGAAATATACATTCGCTTTCCATGCCTTTTACGGATTTCACTGCTTTGCGTTGTGGGGTGGCACGCAATTTTACGGGCAACTGAATTGGACACGACAATGTCAAATAGAAAATGCAATTCAATTCGGAAAATACAATACCGGAAGCGTTCGCTTTTCGTGACAATGAGATTAATACGCAGTGAAACGGCATTATAATCGAACGTCAGCTCTTCAAGCAGCGCCAGGTATTCTACCGTAGGTATTCTACTAATCAAAATACAGGATTCGCTGCATCCATAGTAGAATTTACCATTTCACCGATGTTTGAATTGGGAGTATATTCAACATATGATGACCCAGAGGTGTGGCGAAGAGGGTTTGCAGCCGATAACTTGGGAATGAGACTAAACTCAATTCGGAGGTTTTTTCCGAGAGGGACGTGGTTGGGAGGGCAGGTGAGGCACACGCACTCTCTGATTGGTCGAAATATTTACGTTATGCATACGCGCCTCTGCTCACCGGACATCAACTGATGAGTGTGTCAACTTAAACTGACGCATAAACTGAAACTGGAGAGATCCAGCGATATGCGTACTCAAATAGCATCAACTCGTACCAGCGTACTTTGATGTCAAAATGCGTACGTTGTACGCAAAATGCGTACATGTTGGCAGGTCTGCCGTACCTGTGAAAGGTTTTGTAAAGTCAACCTGACCCTTACCTGAACCGTAAACGGGTAGGGTTTACCCGTACCCGGGACCGTCCAGTCCTCTGTTTTGTATATCAGTGCAGTATTTACATCTTCTTTATAGTCAAGTTCTTGTTGTTTGTATTCTAGCCTGATCATTCTTTTCTGTTCGTGGTTTTCTCCCTAGAGGTTCCAGTGGTTTTTGTTTTTTGTCATTTGGACTTTTTAGTTAGCTCTGTGAAGCTTACCTAAATTGGATTTTTGCAACCGTTTGGGCCAAGTTTTCTGTTGGCCCTCGTGCCTGTTTTCTTTTGTTTTAATAAACTCCCAGTTCCCCTGCATCTCGCTTTTGGTGTCTCACTGATCTCGCATCAAATTGACCATCGAACGTGAACCTTTGTGAATCGCCTATCTCCGAACGTACAAAGGCTAGAAATGACCACACGCGCCATGTGGCGTTTCTCTACATACGCCTCCCGGTATATCAACCTGGCTCTAAAATTTTTATCCTAGTCAAAAAGTTTGAACCGGATCGAATTCAATTTGTATCTTGCCCCGTTGACACGTCTTGAGATGGACAATGCCGGTCTTTGCCACTCAAACCACTCCATTAAACCTTCTCCAGCTCATCCCAAAGACTTTAAATTGGTTCATTTTATTGCTTGACAACAATGCTGAACCCAAATCTGACTAATTGATGCAACCCCAGATCACAAAGCTGCCACTACAGGTTTATACAGTGGGCACTATGCATCACGGTTGCATTGCCTCATGGGCTTCCTTTCTTTCTCCGATGTGCCCATCACTCTGGAATGGGGTAAATCTGGACTCATTGGATCAGTGTTTCCCACACTGTGTGCCGTGAGAGCTTCCAAGGTGTGCCGCGAGAAAACCCACGTACTGATTTTTTTCCTGATAGCCTAATAATATAAAACAGCTGAACTTACAGGATATAAAAATAACAATTCATGTCATTATCAATCCATTCAATTTAGTTTATTAAAAAGCCTATTTAAAATTCCTTCTCGATATTTCCGCATCATGTATTCTACTGTTCAATTCCTTCTCGCCAATCACACATCGTCTAACGCGAAAATTTAAACATTCCCCAGTGAAACTCAGATAAAACAGCAGTGTAGGCTAGTTGAAATGAAACAACGAAAATGGATAAATTCCTGACCAAAACCTCAAAAACGCTGTCCAACTTAGACCCTGAACCACCTCACTCTTGCTGCGCTGGCCAGAAAAAGAAAATCAAAGTGGTGAGCAGACTTGCCTGAATCTTATATCCTGCCAGCATGCAAAGCTATCGTCGGGACAATGTTGGGTCAAAATGCTGCCAATGAAATATTGAAGGTTCCTCTCTCAAACAATACAATTGGCAGACGAATAGGAGAAATGTCGGTAGATGTAGAGGACGTTGTAATGGAGAGAATGAAAGGGAGTGGGAAATTTGCGCTGCAGGTGGATGATACAACTGATGTCAGCGGACATGCACAATTACTGGCCAATGTCAGATATGTCGATGGTAAGACAATTAAAGCAAATTACCTCTTTTTATTGAATTTTGCCGGAAAAAAACACAGTCTTTGCAGTTCAGCCCCCACTTCTCTTGATACTCAGTTTCGAGTGACATCTGAGTATCAAGAGAAGTGGGGGCTGAACTGGAAAGACTGTGTAGAGTGATTTATTTTATGATTGCATAAAACTCCGAAACCTGGTTGGAAAGCTTGAGTGGTTGTCTCGTCACTCGGTCATGCTGCGGGGTAGGTAGCGTGAGCGAAACGCTATAACATAGCAGTGTGCTGTGACATTTTTTCATAGTAAACAGTGTCCCGAGAGAGGGAAAAGTTTGGGAAACACTGCATTAGACCACAAGACTTGTTCCATGGCTCCTCAGTCCAATTTTCATGCTCCCTTGCAAATTGAACGTGTTTTTTTCCCCCCAATTAGCCACACTATCAAGAGGCTTTCTTATGGCCACAAAGCTGTTTAGTCCCAATCTTCCAAATTCTAGTTGCGTCATATATGTGGAAGTTGTTATGTCTGGTGAAAAGAATCAAATGCAAGTAGTCCTAAATGCAAAAATTGTGTTCTTTATTTCAGTCTGAGTCCAAGCCAGGTAATCACAGAGATAGCACTGAGGGGCAATCCAAAAATCAGAATCCAAAAACAGGCAGGGGTTCAAAAGCCAGTAAGCACAGATTACAGCACTAAATCAGAAGGTAGTAGGAGAGAGGTCGTACAGTAAAAGGGTAATTTTTAGGAGGCAAACAAATCCAGGCAGGCACGGACAGAAATCGCAATCAGGCAGGAAGGTGTCACAGAATCTCAGTCAAATCACTGGCAAACAAGGAGCTCAGCACAGGAAAAGATGATCAACAATCTGACAAAAATTATCAACAATCTGAGGGACTATACATACACAAGGGAGGTAATGAGCTCGGCGGGGCAATAGGTGTGAGGAATAATCTAAACATTAACTGAAAGGCGAAAACACGAGGTAATTAACCCCTTTGCGCGGAAGCCAAATCTGGCTATTTAGGTGTTACCTGATTTAAGGCTTTAAAATTCAAGATTGCAGCTTCACAGACAGAAAAACTTTGGCTCAATTGAGTCTAGACACTTGAAGCATTTAGACTCCCATCGTATTTCAGTTTATTTTTATGATTATGGTGGAGAAAAGGGGCTGCAAATACAAAATATCTTCATGAAAATTCAACTTTGAAATTGCAAAAAAAATAATACTGACAATTGAAAAACTGCTGGGGCCTAAAACTATACATTTCTGGGATCATAAATTTCTTTACCACAAGTACAATTCATCTTGAACATTACATTCTAGATTACCCGCTTGCTATGAGCCAAATTAGACAGCTACCCAGGTGTCTCCCCAAAGTCTGAGATTCATCAAAATGGTTCACTGTCAAATCATACATTAATCATATATTTAACACAAATTAACTTTTGGGGCATGAAATTCAGCATGAACTAATGATTTTCTGGTTGAGTTTAGCATGAATTTATCAATATCAGTGCAGTTGAACATCAGTGGTCACCAGTAACCTCTCCAAACACAAAACATGCCTTTTCTCCATAATAAAGTGTACAATTTTGACCATTTTTCTTCAAAGTTCCCCAAGCATTAAATAAAGTGCTGATTAAACACTGTGGCGGTGAGGCCACAGATGCCGAAGCCTGGCAGAGGGAATTTCTGCTTGTAGTGGATGGTGGTGTCCTTCAACAACTTCGCATCACGTGCCGACCCAGGAAACGCCAATGAACACATCAATGAACTCTGTTATGTGGTCACAGACGGCCATAAACTGAATCCAGAATAAAACTGCACACGAAAAATCAGAAATGAGCATAGACAAAGGAAATACAAAATATTTTTGTTGTCATCCTTGCTCCTTCAAGCCCACTTTTAGCATTGGATGTTATCATCTCAGAATGTGAATATTGCGATGAAGTGCGTGCTCAAAATTCTCCTCACCACTCAGCATATTATACTCATTACCATGAATAGCTTTTTAGCTCAGCTGTTAAAGTTTGGCTGGGGAACAGCATATGAAGTAAATGAGTTCTGCTGATGTGTTTTTGACAATAGTACAGCCAGGGCTCTCAAGTTTGAATGCAGGCTAGAGTGAGATTTTTTATGAAAGGGGGGGGGGGATGCCTGACACTCCCGTTTTCAAAGGTACATAGTAACGAAGTATGTGTACTTCGTCAGAGTACTTAAGTAGTCTCTTTTTTTGAGGATTTGTACTTTACTAAAGATTTTTTTTTAAACCGGGACTGTTACTTTTACTCTACTACATTTAAAAGATAAAAACTATACTTTTACTTCGTTACTTTGACACTGGCAACTTAGTTACTTATTTTAAATTAAAATATTAATTTAATTCATCATTTATGGGTTATCTTGATTTGTCGTGTTCGAGAAGAACAATGGTGCATCTTTGTGCAGATGTATCCGCCAGTGGACGTGGAGCTGCAAATTTATGCACGCAGTTACAATATTCAATCAGTAGATGGCACACCAGGATCAGTTATTGAATAATCATAACTGCCAGTAAACTCAAACAAGAGAAAGTGAGTCTTCATCACCCCCCCCCAAATGAAATAGGTCTCACTTTCTGTCTCCTAAGTGGGCGTGGTTGCAGAAGTTTTGTGCGCGTTGCAGGCTGTTTGCAGAATGAATGTTGACCGGGTTATCAGTCGCATCTTGGTAGCTCAAGAAGGTGAGCAATTAAACATTGGGATATACAAGTATCTATCTATCACTACTAATATTTGAGAGATGTGTCTGTCTCCCTCTGTCGCAATGCATGGCGCACAAGTCACTCATCATCATACGTCATTACGTTACTGTGAGCTAAACGCTGGCCTCATCATTTCTTTTTGCTTTACACAGGCTCTATTCAGACACAAATCTTGCACCTAGCAAGAATACGTCCAATCAACGTTTTTTAAACGTCTTCCGCAAACGTCTAAATGCCTTCCCCTGAGGAGCAAGAATTTCAGTTTTTGTTACTTGTTTTTACGACATCCTCTGGACGTCCACTATTGACGTCCACCAGACCTCTGCACAAGGTTAAAAATTAGTTTACGTGTGGTCACTATGGGCATCTTTTCAACGTCAACTGCACACTAATTTTAGAGATACTTCACGAAGAAAAAAATACATTCGCTTTTCTGTCTCCTCCCTCCACCTTCTTTGCGATACTTCCCTATCTTTCCAACTGTTTAATTAGCTCTCAGATGTCGCTTTTCAAGTAGCTGAAATGAACACTCATCATATCATATTATAACAAACAATGCTTTTTCTTGTCTTATATCTGCATGTTGCGTGTATAAATCCTTTCACTTTGCTACATCAACCATTTTACAACACAGCTAACGGCTGTATTCAGCATCACAAATATGAGTTAGCTGGCCTGCTACGGCATTCGCGAACGTTATTTGACATGAGCTTCGCTTAAAAATTTGATTTGCTAGCGTTTATCTTGTTCAAAACCTAACAACTTACTCCAAGAGTAATGTTTAGCCATATCTGTACTTTTTTTTTAGTTCAGTGGGACTCCCTAGTATAACAAAGGCTAAATTAAATAAATCTTTTGTGTGTTTTTATTGTTTTGTCTGTCACTAGCAAGCGATGTTGCGGTACTACCTGTGACACCGGATCGGAGCAGGGTTTGTTTTCAGCCAAAATACACTACATGGCGGGCAGAGGGCTCCCACTCTCCCCGTAACAAGTCAATTAATCCAACCATAACTGTCCAAAACTGTTAAACTGAGGTTAAAAAAATTATCCATAAAGCAAATATTCTGCATAGTTCCTCAACTTTAATAAGCAGCTATTGCAACAAAAAAAAAATAATTAAGTGATGAAGTGATTACCTGATTTCGGGCTTCCACTTCCAGCTCTTTGACATCTGCACACAACAGCAGCATTCACGTGCATATGGAAGACGTGATAACAGCGCTGCTTTTTCACGTGGCAACAAGTAATACTATTTTCTGACTGGTTGATAGGTTGCTGATTCAAGAGGAGCAGTCTGCCTACGCCTCATCCATTCATAGATTACTAATCTCTTTTATATACAGTCATGTTACTGATGTGCGGCGCGTTTTATCACTTCTCAGCGTGAGAAATGTTATGTGTGAGTGCTACAGTGCTACAAAGCTTAGATGAGACAGATACGATTATCAATTAAAAGTTCAACGACACACACCTAGAAAGTAATAACCATAGCCACCAAGATTGCATTAGTAAAAAGTCTCACATGAGCATAAATCATATAGCAAATCCTCCATCCGAAACAAATCCGTCATCACCTCATTTGCATAGTGCTACTGTACACACCCACCAAAACACTCCGTAACTGTAATGGTTAAGGGGCCAAAATATTAACACGTAAACAAATTATTGCGTGGTAGGCTATTGAATAACGTCACCCTACATCACAGCACATGCAATCAAATGGATTTGATTTGAGAATCAATTCGCAGGCCCGCACAGCTACTACATGTTTAAAAAAAAAATGTTTTTTTTTTCGCTCACCGTTAAGGAGGAAAGTAACTTCTTGATGAGGAAAGTGTTGCTTGGTGATGGCCAAAAGAGGCTTTATGAAGCTTCGGACCCTTTTGGACCATTGTATTGAAAATTGGTTCATTCATTGAGCATGTGGGTGACATCTGCTGGCCCACAGATTGTTGTACAGCCTTGCAAAGGTGACGCTGACACACCTTGTGGACTTTGTGTTTTACTGTCTTGTGAAAAATACCTAAATAAAGGTGAAATCTAACTTCGTTTTACATGTGTCTGTTCTTTTTCTTGCTGACCTTAATAATTAATATTATATTATAATAACATTAATTACATCCACCTCATCTACCAAAATATTTACTCTGTCTGAAAAACATATTTTATTAGGCCCTATGTTTTTTGATTGTGCTTGGTGTACACTGGGTGTGCTTGTGCTACTTGGGCATTATTATTTTTGAATAAAATACCTAAAAGAGCGCTTTTTTTATCCATCTTAAAGACATTTGAATCGCGCCAATGTTTCAAAGCTCCGCCTATCGAACCAAACCAATCAGCTGAATCAGTCTGAATGTCAATGTCAATGTCAACTTTATTTGTATAAAACATTTAAACGGCCAGTGGCCTACCAAAGTGCTTTACAGTAACGAAGCAGAAGCAATAAAAACAATAACAAGCAATACAATAACAAACAACAATAAAGACATGTAGCATATAAATAAATATAGACCCAATCAAAGTAATCAGACTCCACCAAAAGCTAAAGTGAACAAGTGCGTCTTCATTTGGGTTCGTCTGTACGAACATATAAATGTGGATATTTTAAGAACCGTTGTCTAGATTCTTGTCATGTTTGATATCTAGGTTTATCTCAGTGGGGGAAAGGTACCATGCAGTTTTGGTGACCTTCACCTTCATTTCGAGGTCACAAAGCTTAAATTTGAGTATCTTGGTCCGTCCATACGCACACATAAACTTGAATATCTTTAGAATCCTTGACTACATTCTTTTCATATTTGGTAGCTAGGTTCATCCCAGTGGGGGAAAGGTACCATGCTGTTTTGGTGACCTTGACCTTCATTTCAAGGTCACAAAGCATAAATTTGAATATCTTAAGAACTATTGACTAGATTATTTTCGTATTTGGTGCTTAAGTTCATCCCAGTGGGGGAAAGGTTCCATGCTGCTTTGGTGAAGCTCGAAGCAAAGCAAGCCTTGGCTGTGCGTCAGTAAACGAGAGAAACTGGAGACTGGTACCCAGGGGAAAAACAAATATCATACTTAAAACAAGATTGATTGCACTGCGTTTACTTTTTGCTTCAATATCACATGACAATTGTAATTTTCTTCAAATTTTCCATCAGTTTCTTGGAGGGGCGTCTTGCTTGTTGGCACTTAGCAGTAGCTACTACTAGTTTATTTATTCAAGATTAGGCATGTTCAGGGAAGCTCTGTTGGAAAACTCGCAAGAAC
This sequence comes from Gymnothorax reevesii, assembly GCA_029721435.1. Classification (NCBI taxonomy): domain Eukaryota; kingdom Metazoa; phylum Chordata; class Actinopteri; order Anguilliformes; family Muraenidae; genus Gymnothorax; species Gymnothorax reevesii. Next base: position 87,181,753 of record CM056577.1, on the reverse strand, counting down.
TCAGGAGCCGTTCAAAGCCTCGAAGTCTTCCCTCGTGAGACCTATAACAGTGTTGCCAACTTCCTTGGTAAGGAAAGTAGCTATTGGCTGTCCTAGAAGTTACTAAACACCCCTGACCGGGGGGGTGCGCGGTTCATTTCATTCATGTTACGCACATCCTCCAGTCTTTAGTGCATTCGGACAGGGGAGGGGCTTTAGTGCTTGTTCAGGACAGTAACTGCAGAACGCAACGTGCTTTCACGTCATTCTCCAAAACACCATAAACTCTCCAATAATAAGATTTATTATATTATAATAAATATTACTTATTATTTTCTAGATTTGTCGCAAGTCGCTTTTGACAAAAAAAGTCGCCAAGATGATTTGGAAAGTCGCCAGATTTAGCGCAAAAGCTTCCAAGTTGGCAATACTAAGACCTAAGCGTGAGTCTCGAGAGAGAGACTACGGCGTAATGTGTCCACGCACAGAGCTGTCATGATTTTAATTGGATAATACAATTCAAATAGATGCAGTTCATTTGAAAGATGCAGTTTTACCATAAGTTTTATTAATTCTCTCGTTTTTCTTTTTTGAACGGCCATCCCAATTCGCTAGTTGGTGCTCAACCTTATCAGTGGGTGCTCGAGCCCCGGAGCACCCACGGGATCAGCGCCTATGGATCATGGCCAGGTGAACTCAATTTAAATATCCAATGATAAAATCTAAAACAAATATTCATGTGCAATATGCCTCAGTTTTATATTTGTCAATCATCTTATTTTAAATTGTTGAAAACCTATCAAATATGTAACACATTTCTATTTCTTTTTCAGGAATATTCCATACATTCACTCCCAGAACTGATATACATCTTGGTTTTAAATTTCTTATCTTCATGTATTGTCTGAGCTCACTGCCATTTAGCTAGCTAGCTTATTAGCAAGTTTGCTGTAGATAGCCACGTTTGTTAGCTAAATAGGTAGCTTTGTTGATAAAGAGGATTAAAAAATATACAAATACACTTGATTGTAAACTTCCATGTGTTCATAGTTGAGTTGTTGGGAGGAACATGCAATATGTGCAGAGGCACTCATACCTTTGTTACAGAAAATAAATCTGCGCTGATTAGTCCTGCTATTGAGGAAATTACATGATGACAAACTGATCCAGTTCACTCGCTTTACATCTACTCTACTGGATAGTTCTAGTAAATATCAATTTCAATGTTCAGTCAAACAAGCGCATGATGATCGAGGGGGCACTCAGAGTTCATACCACCACCAGCAGGTTATGATCAGCTAGCACATATAATCAGCTGCAGAATCTGGATCTGAGTCTGGATTGATCTGGAAATTACTTACCTCTTTCCATCCAACTTCCCATAATATTTTGTGGTAATCTGTTGAATACTTTTTCAGTAACCCTGCTGACAAATACACACATGCATGTGCATGCACACACACACACACACACGGCTCCTGGCAGACGTTGGGACACATTGACTGCATAACTACATTGCCATCAATGCTACAGTTGGACAAAAATGTGTGATAGCCCCATTGCCAAAAATTGTCCTTTTGGCAGCAATGGCAGCCATTTCCCAAAATTATAAACCTGTATACAATCATGGAAGGCCTCAGTAAAAAGCACTGCCTTGCATTGGAGAATGAAAATTAAATATGTTGAAAATTTAAAAAAGAATTTAGGGTTTAACTATTATATAGTACCCTAAGTGCCAAATATATGAAATTAGGTGAGTGCTAGCATGTTTTATTAATACCACTGCATTCCTCATCCTTTATATTGTAGGCTTAGCCACCACAATTAAAATCCTAGGTGGTCTTGAACCTGCGCTACCGGTAAAATTACAGCCGGTGGTGGTCATTTTGGAAAATTTTCGGCCATGCATTGGCTCTACAGCAAAAATTTTTTTCCAAAGACATACTCTAACAGTGTTCCACATTTCAGGCTTTTATCATCAAAGCCAGAATTCCCTGAAATATTGCGCATCTCACGCTGGGCTAAAGGTGCCCTCCAGATTTATTGACAACCTGTTGTAAAAATTAGCAGAGCGAGACACAAAAAAATCTTTCTGATCTTCATGGTCTTTCACTCAAAATATTTACGGAACTTTTACCTTTCACTCAAGGAAAATAATGAAAGAAACATAATGCACTTTAATGTGGGAGAATCATTGATATTTAGTCACAGAATAAACATTTAGCATGGTTAAAATTAGGGCTTTGTTCAAAATAATCGATTTTCCGATTCAGATTGATTTTTATTAAAATTTTCTATATCGATTCATTTTATTCAAAGATCGAACTTTTATTAGTGCATTTCCATCTTGCTTGTGAATATTCAATAACTGATCCGGGAGTGCCATCTAGTGATACAATATTGTTCTGCATGCATAAATTTGCAGCTCCTGTCTGCTGGTGGACACGTCTGCACAAGGCGCATAAGATACCCTGCCGAGCACCGTTGTTTCTCTCGAACACGCCAAATCCAAATGATCCTTATATGATGAATTACATTCATACTTTTATTTGTAACGAATAGCAAAGTGGCCAGTGTCAAAGTAACGAAGTAAAAGTATATTTTATCTTTCTAATGTAGTACAGTAAAAGTAGAAGTCCCAGTTAAAAAAAAAAAAACTCAATCCTCAAAAAAAAAAAAAAAACTACTTAAGCAATGAATTTCCTGACGTAATGGATAATAATGTTTATTGCTAGGGGATGTGTTTTGACTACGTGTCATATAAATGCACATCGAGCTGTGTTTCATTGATAGAAAGCATGCTGATAGAAAAATGTACAGTGACCCGTTCGTAACTGCAATGGACATGACTGGTCACGCTCGGAACGGTAAATTGTGGCCGGATTTTAAAGATACAAGTAATGATGAGAGAACAAAATCAACGTTGGATATACATTTCGGTATCAGATCTTTATTTTAAGCTCAACTACATGTGTTGGGAGATATATTTTCAAGAACAGCATCAGGTGGAAGTTTAGTCATAAAGCATGTCCCAATTTTCCTCCACCATTTCAACCAGTTTTCGAATAAAAAATCCAATGTTATTTTCTTTGTTGGATGTATCGTGATATTTATTTCTGTACAGTCGAATATGTCCATGTGGGGTATTTTGGGCAAGGATATTCAATGCTCAGTGCCTAGAGACACGGCAGTGTTTTTTCAAGGGATTTCAAGGGATTAGGATAAGGATTTGGGATTATGGTAAGAGGTAGGGTTAGGGGTTAGGGTTACGGCTAGGGTTAGGTTAGGGCAGGGTTTGAAATGGGGACCGCCGTACCTTTTCGCATTGAAATGCATTGAAAAACTGCCGTACACGTAGCAACTGCCAATTCAATAACATTTACTGGAAAATGAACTTGCAAACTGAAGCATGTAATATTGATCCAGTTTCAGAGAATAGTAGTCTACTGACTGTTAAGTCTATGTTGCACTTTATTATGTTGATTGATCAAATGTGTTGGTCAATAAAAAGTATTTTCAGGAAACAAGTTTGGGGTCACTTTTTAGTGTGAACTTTAATATCTTAAATATTGTGCCTGGTTAGGTTTCTTATTAATAATTCAACGGAATGTATAATTTCTGCCATTAGTTCTCTAAGACTCCCTTTCACATTCAAGTAAAACAGGTACTGTAGCTGAAATATCCTTCAATGAATCGATATGGAATTGAATCGAATCGGAAATCGAATGGAATCGGGACCTTGTGAATCGAAATCGAATCGATTCAGGAAATCAGTGGCATTACCCAGCCCTAGTTAAAATGTTTTCTTGGGGCATCAGAAATGGCTAATTCTTTGAAGAAAGCCATGCCACGACAGGCCCAAGCTGAACCCAGGGGGCCGCCATATTTCACTGTGCTGTGACGTCAAGTTTTTGATTAGGTTCGCTGACTAGTCACTCATTGCATTTGTTTGGGTGCATGGCTCCATTCTCGAGGTGGCAAATTTTACAGAAACAATGGAATTTCCAGGGCAATATGAGTATATTTTTGAACCAGAAATGGATTGTTCTGAATTGAATCTGATTCTTCGGATAGTTTGGTCACTGGAATTGGAAATGGTGAATCAAACTGGAGAGAAGGCCTTGGCTAAATGTTCATTGTGGTGTCGGTGTAGAAACTGTGTGCCTCAAAAGTCAGACGAAAAGTGTTATTTCTGCAGATAAAACAAACTTGCAAGGAAAGTGAATGTCAGCCACTGCACATAGGCCTTCATTGAAAATCCTCTTTATTGATTTTCCTGTATGATCTGGCGATTCATTAAAGTCCCAGTGCCAGATCAGATGTAGAACAAAATTTTAAAAAGGTCGTACTAGAAATATTAAAAGTTCACCTGTGCTGGCCTATTTCAGTTCCTCTACTCTTTCTTGGCTCGGGTTGACTGTGGGATGTTTGCAAATGACAAAACCTAATAAAGGTTATTTCCTACATTTTAAGAGGAGAAAAGCCAGCTATATTTTGTGGCAAAGAGACACAAAAAGTGAATTTAGCTGTATTAAAGTTCATGAAATAACTATGGTTGTAAAAGTACCACCCTAATTCAGAAATAGTTGGGACAAAGTGTAAATTGTGAATAAAATCAAAACGCAATGACTTTCAAATCACACTAGCCAGTATTTTATTTAAAATAGAACAGAGATAACATAGCAAATGTTGAAACTGAGACATTTTACAATTTTATCTACAAAATGACCTCATTTCAAATTTTATGGCTGCTACTGGTCTCAAAAAAGTTGGGACAGGGGCCTGTTTACCATGGTGTAGCATTCCCTCTTCTTTTTAACACAGAGTGGCAGCGTCTGGGCATTGACAAGACAAGTTTTTGAACTACCATTTGGTTTCTGTTTAGTTATGCACCAAATGTTCTCAATTGGTGAAAGATCAGGACTGCAGGCAGGCCAATTCAGCACACAGACTTTTTACTACTAAGTCATGCTGTTGTAATAGCTGCAGTATGTGGTTTTGCATTGTCCTGCTGAAATACACAAGGCCTTCCCTGGAATAGATGTTGTCTGGAGGGGAGTGTATGTTGCTCTAAAACCTTTATCTACCTTTCAGCATTCATAGTGCTTTTTAAAACATGAAAGTGTCCCACAACATAAGCACTAATGCATCCCCATACCATCAGAGATGCTGGCTTTTGAACTGAATACTGATAACAGGAAGGGTGGTCTTTCTGCTCTTAAGCCCAGAAGACACAACGCCCATGATTTCCAACAAGAATGTCAAATTTAGACTCGTCTAACCACAGGACACTTTGCCACTTTGCAACAGTCCATTTAAATGAGCCTTGGCTCACAGAACACGGTGGCGCTTCTGGATCATGCTTAACAATGGCTTTCTTTTTGCATGATACAGTTTTAGATGGCATCTGTGGATGGAACGGTGGACTGTGTTTACAGACAATGGTTTCTTGAAGTATTCCTGGGCCCATTTAGTAATTTCAAAGACAGAATCATGCTGATGTGTGATGCAGTGGTGTCTGAGGGCCCGAAGATCAAGGGCATCCAGTAAATGTCTTTGGCCTTGTCGCTTACGCACAGAGATTTTTCCAGTTTCTCTGAATCTTCTGATGATTTTATGCACTGTCGATGATGAGACCTTCAGAGCCTTTGCAATTTGACGTTGAGGAACATTGTTTTTAAAGTATTCCACAATTTCATCTTTACTTCTGAGAGACTCAGCTTCTCTAAGACATCCCTTTTATAGCCAATCATGTTACACACCTGATGCCAGTTAACTTAATTACTTGCTTAATGTTCTTTCAGCTGATTCTCATATATTAGTTGCTTTTTCAGCCCTTTTTTGCCTGTGTCCCAACTTTTTTGAGACCCGACGCAACCAGAAAATTTGAAATAAGCTAATTTCATGGATAAAAATGCAAAATGTCTCAGTTTCAACATTTGAAATGTGATCTATGTTCTATTGTAAATATGTGATCTGAAAGTCATTCCATTTAGATTTTATTCACAAATTACACTTTATCCCAACTATTTCGGAATTGGGGTTGTACATTAGTGTTGTAGTTGAGCTAATATTGGATTTGCTGGTTTTACTGATTGTAAATTCGGCAAAGGCAAATTCATTTAAAGTTTTCACGTTTTTGTCAACCTATTTTTGTATTTTTAATTGCAAGCTAGCGTTCACAGCTTGTCGCTAATTCTCCAAGCCCCCCTTAAACTGACAACAGCACATGTAACTTTGACAACTAAAAGCTGTATTCAATTGTGGACATTTTGTTTCGGTTGTATTAGCATTTCGAAAACCCATTCAGTACCTGCAGAATGTCAATGGCTGTTAAAGGAAGTGTATCATTAGCACACATTTGTTGCTTTTACTGGGCAGCTTTAGCTTTGTCAGCTAGCTAGCTAGCAATGTCATTGACTGATCGGATGTCAGAGAACAAATCAAGACACAACCTTTCAATATAGTTTGCATTTCGCAGTCGATAGGCAGCTAGCTAGCAGTTAGTATAGTACAAGCAAACTGTTACCTAATTAGCTAGCAAACTAACTTGCTGTTATTAAAGTACAAGCTAAATGTTGCCTAATGATCATGCTAGTTACCTAGCGGTTAATACTGTACAAGTGAACAATAGCCTAAATAGAAAGCTAGCTAACAAGCTAGGTGTTATTACAGTACTAATGAATGATGGTATAACGTTCACTTCCATTACTTGTGTAATGATCTTTGAGTTTGTTCAATCAGATGATAGATTCTGTTATTTGTGATCTGGCAAGATCACAAATCCACTCATTTATTGGGTTGGGTGGTTAAATTGTGAACTCAGTTTATGTGTAATCCTACCACGGAATTTGAAATGCTATGATTTGGGTTATTTATTTCTGAGAATACTCCACTACTCCGAAAACTACGTAGATGACTTACATGACCTGAATTGACATGACGGGAACAATTTTCCAGGGGTTACTAGATTTCCCACAACACCAGCTGATCTGGATGGCTCATGGGATGGCTTCATAGACTGTACAGTCTCTGTATCACCCAAAAATGCATCAATGAGCTTATGTCGCAGTACAACTTCCGATAGGGCCAGAACCGCACAATAATGGCACCTTCCAGGATTCGCCGTAAACTCCAGGCTTTCAGTAAAAACTTGATTTTCTGTTTACCTTGCAAACCTAGCTTAATGAGCTGAAAAATCACATTCTACAACTAGGCTTATACCGTCGGAGGCGACGGCTGGGGCTATATCCCCGAACGCCCCCAATCCTCCAATTCCCCAATCCTTAAATAGACCTTGAATAGGCTTTCATTTGAACTTAATTTCAGTTCAGTCGGTCAAATGGTTCTGAAGATATGGCCAAAATGGTAATTTTCCATAACAAAGCGCCACCTGCTGGCAAAATATTGAACCATGCAGGTATGATGGAGGTATTTTTGGCCCCTGGTGGCCAATCTAGACATCGTAAATTGTCCAAAATCGAATCAGTTCTTCCACTTTATGATACTTACTTATGAGCAAAATTTGGAATTTGAAATTGAAATATTACTGAAGTTACCGCGTTAACACGTAGTGCGGCGGCGGCGGTCGGACCAAAAACATTAATATGGTGCAACAGGTAAAGTTTTACTTTTGCACCTTAGGTGTGCTTTAAATTCTTATCTTTAAACAAAATTTTTTTCTCAGAAATATTTGTGCCATAATTATTGGCACCCCATTCATTTGATATTTAACAACTGAGTCTTCTCCTATAACGCATGAGGTTGGTGAACGCATAAGGGGATGGGAGATCATTCCTCCAGACAGAATTCATTTTGCAAGGTTGAGGCTTTTGTGGGCATGAGGTGCTTCACAGCTCTTCCCACAGATTTTCTATGGGGTTAAAGTCGGAGGACTGAGTTGCTCATTACAAAAACTTGATTCTGCTGCCGGCGGAGTATTTGTGTGGAGATTTTGAGGTGTGCTTGGGATAATTGTCTCGCTGAACGGTCCAACTATGGCTCATGTTAAGCTTGCTGGCAGAGACTGCTAGGTTTTCATTTAGTTGCTGTCTTCGGGTGTGTGATGGAGTCTTTGAAACCATGTATCCAAACCACGTAAAATGTTGAGTACCTATGGAAGAAAAACAGCCCCACACCACCAACATTCACCACCATACTCCACAATGAGTGTGAGGTGCTTCTCTGTATAGCTATCTTTCTGTCGTATCAAATCCACGTTTGAGGTTTGTTGCCACAAAGCTCAATTTCAGCCTCATCTGACAATGTGACCATATAACCCAGTCCCGTAAAGTTTGGAAAACTGTAGGTGCTTTAGTTTATTGTGGCTTGACAGCAGTCAGACGAGAGTTTTGAAGACCTTCTGACCCCACAACTCAGTTAATCTTTGGCTGTGTCCCAATTCAGCAGCTGGATCCTTCGAAGGACGCAGCCTTTGCGGTCCACCGCGATTCATTGCACCACCGTGGAATGAATCTTGGGAAAGATTGGAACGCAAAGGATCCACCTGCAGCAGCCTTCGTTGCCCGCGAAAAGAAGGCCGCATTTCTCGGCCGCATTTGAAGGAGCCTTCGAAAAGGGACGGCCGAGTCGCGCCGCTGTGACGCAACCGCTCTTCATTTGTAGCCTTCGAAGGATGCAGCCTCTGAATTGGGACACAGCCTTTGTAATTCTCTATCTATTATCCCTGGAGATTCTTTTGCCAGCCAAACCATCCTTCTCACTGTGGGGTCAGTGGACACACATGCCCTCTACCAAGCCGATTTTTAACATCCTCAACTTCTTGATTATAGCCCTGATAGTGGAAATGGGCATTGTCAACTTTTATGGATATTAGAAAATCTCTATTCATGATTTGCACAGCTCAAAAACTGCTTGTCACACATCATCAGTGTGTTCTCAAATCTGTCCCATAGTGATGAATAACTTTGGAGGTTTGGCCCTATTGTCACCTCATATTTATACCCCAGTGAAAGTCATGGGTGACTACTTCAGAATTCAAGCTTAAAAATGTAAAATATGTCTGGAAATATTCAGTCATTGGATTTTCTAGGACTACATCTCATTTTGGCACAAATGTTTCGGACAAAAATGTTTATTTATTGTCTACGGTTTTTTTTCATTCAATAATTTTTCTTTAATGAAAAGGTAGGGTTTTTGTGCATATTTTGAATGAAGGACTAAGATGATTAACAGCAACATTATTTTTTTTCACAACCTACTTTGCTCATATTCACTCTGCGGGCCAATAATTTAGGAGGGAACGGTACATTTGACTCATTGGCACAAATGGACGTTACCTGAATAAAATATTTCTCAGGTCAATCAAGAAATGTTTTTATGGATCACTTATAATCATTAAGTTCATCTACTGCAGTGCAGTATGTGCTTTGACAAGCTTTCTTCCAAGAAAGTTTTGTCTGATCTTGATGAATTCCATTTCCAAGCAGTGGCTCAGAGAAAATAATGCAATTCTCTCAGAGTTGACTGAACAATTGAACAATAAAGATACTGCTAACTTTCTACACCCTTTATTCTCTGAAAAAAAAGGAATTTCTGCTTACAAACTTCTTCCAACGGTCCCAACCTGCTCTATAGTCTGTCCACCCGAAACTAAAAAATGTGACAGTGACAAAACCATATTGACCTATTCTGGTCTCTGGTTCTTCCCTGGCTTACTATCAGCATATCTGAAATTCTGAATTTTGACTGGCAATTCATTTCCACAATGAACTCAACAAATGTAAAGGGTGGCTTAGGGATGCATGCATGGGAAAAAAGAGGAAGGGGTTCATCTGGGCTAAGAATGGGTTCCTTGTCTCACCCTATCTCAGGAATCAAGAAAGGGAGGAGCCCCTGTTGAAAGACTTCCACTTCCATTCAAAAGGATAAGAATGGGTAAAAGTACTGCTTCAAGTACAGTGGGCTATGTCACTTCATAATGGACAGTGGTTTAATGTGTTGATATGTTCCTTCCACAATTTTCACAAACACTTATTGAATTCAATTCCATGCAAACAAATAGTTGTCTCATATTTTCATGTAACTGTCTTTACATGGGCGAGGGGAAGAGTAATCAATCTTCTTCAGGGAGAGTTGGGCTGAAAGTACTGCTGCACAGCTGCCATGGGACTGTGCAATGAGTAAATTGAATGTGATATTTGATTGACACTGACAGTTCCACAGCACTCCTTGGAGCTTTTTTTTGCTTACTCCCACACACCCAGAAAGCAGCAGTACACTCACAGACAGAAGAACTTACCCCTGAAAGTTATTTTCAAAAATCTTTTGCAAAAATCTCATACAGCTGTTCCACTTCACTGCAACACTACCATGTTCAATGTCAGAGAAATCCACATTTTTACAGTTATTATGTAAATATATCTCTCTTCCTTTAACCTCTTCATTGCTGGGAATGCACCAAATTTCAGACATACAGTACATGCAGAACTACATCCTACCAGGGAAAATACTGAATTGAAGAGAGACAAATAGGCAGACAGGCTAATCACATGACTGAATATTATTAGCGACATTTTAACCAAACTGTTACCAATGAAAAACCTGCAAATGGGGCAATAATAGCCATTGTCCAGTAGTCATATACTGGCCCCTCAGTTGAAACCTGGCCCTGGCTTTAACATTATTGAGCAAACTGCAACCCGTAAAAAAAAAAAAAACACTCACAAAAGCCCTACTGCATGGCTAGGGCTTAGGACAAGCAAAATTGATGTCAAACAAGAGGGCAAGAACTGTGATTTATAGCTTCAAGAGTTGACCATAAGCTCCTCTGAGGCTTGCACAATTATCCAAATGCTCCGATTGTTATTTGCTCACCCTTACAAGCAGTGGCCATGTTTAAACAGTCTGATCTGCACGTCTTTCAGGCTGCTCTGTCCAGTCAAAGGCCCATTAATCATGGCCCAGTTTATAAATCAAAGAGCCCAGCTGACAAAAGTCATTATCGGGTCAGCAGGGGCTGAGCTGAAGTGCTTAACCAATTCCCAGGACCGGATGTGATATATTCTCTGCTACCTCCAGCCAGCCCATTCATCATCATTCTCAGATTGAGACACAGAGAAGCACAGAGGAAGAGTGAGTGAATCTTAAACAATGTCTCAGGGTAAAACCTGGAGATACAGATTTGGGGTCATTTAAATCCCAAAATGCTTTCTGCCATAGCTAGAGACTTATCACAGTTCCTGCATAACACAATTTATGCTCCCTTTCTTGTGATAGTTGCACATTGAGCCAAACTGCCTGGAAACCAATGTGGTATATTAAACAGGGCTAAGCTGGATTTACAAACTAATGCCAGCCTTGTGGTAGAGTATGATGCATGGGGTGATTCAGAGGTACGCTATGCATGAAAGTAGAGTACCACATTGGGTTGTTGGTCTGAAAATGAAATAACTTTATGAGAGATTTTTGTCTTGTTTTTCACAAAAATTTAATCTTTCAAGAAGTAAGCCACTGAAGTGCTTAATTGTACACTGAAAACTACATTGTGCATATTTGTTACCTTACACTGAATGCAACAATGCTAAGGAAACCGAAAAAAAAAAAAAAAAAAAACCTCTGCCATCTGTCACCTCTGAGATGACACTTGACAACATTAAATGATGGGCCAATTTATTATAACATAACCCACTATGATTGCTATTAATTCTCCATCATAAGCTTCAGTAGAGCAGAGAATCACCTAATATGAAACCATAAAATTATAATTTGCATTATACAATTTTGCATGTCCCTGGGACAAAAACTATAATAGTAATGAGGAGGCAGTGTTTTACAGTGTTGGCAAAGCCAAAAAATTACAGCATCCCGTGGTACATTGTCCCCTTCAAGAAACAAGCCTGACTGTCCAGAATCAAATAGCCAAGCTTCAGGGTGAGGGATAATTGGCCATACTCAAGGATACGACTGAAGTGGTGACCCATAGGGGAATAAAACCAACAAAAATTTAGTGCTTGCCGCATCTTGGTGTATAGCGCATTGTCTGAAAAATGCTGGATTATTTGCAAAAACAAATTTAAAAAATGCAAGACTACAAAATCTAGTTCTTTATTTAAACAGTGATGCATTATTTACAATGAGATGAAAAACAAAACATTACTAATCTGTTAATAAGGCTATAAAAATAACTCTTTAATTAAATACCACCACCAAACTTAGCTCTTCGCTTTTAGGTTACACTTCTCCTCCTGACAAAGTGCTCTCAGGACCTTTTCACTGGTCAGTAATAACGTTCTCTTACTTCGCTTACTTCCCACAATGCGCCAGCCTGGTTCATAACCATGATGAAGGAAGTTAACAATAAGAGGCAGTAAGGGACATAATGTTCTCTTTAACTCATACACATTTCTGAATTCATGAGTGAATACAAGTAAAACTATGCACACATACAAGTGAAAACCAAACAAATATTTAAGTAAAAACATACATATTGCATGCAAACCACTGTAATTTCATACAACCACTAATTAAACCATGAATACCTACGGGTGCAAAAATACACACACACACATACTACTAAAACCGAAACAAATACAACAGAAGTCATGCAAACATCCCAGTGAAACCATGCATATGCACTAGTGCATTTTCACAGAAACACTCATGAGACCACTCACAAATACTCGTAACACCATACAAACATGCAACTGAGACCATTCACACATACTACAGAGAGAATGAGAACATGCATTACTAACTAACTTTGTGTAAAAGAATGTGTGTGTGTGTGTGTGTGTGTGTTACGCATACTACATTTAGTATGTATACCCTGATGATGATTTTTGATGGTACCTTACAGTCACCTTGATGTTTGATAACAATTTCATAATACTGCAATAACACACTGAGAATGAAAGATTGATTATTAATTTATGTGCATCTCAACATCGACATACACCATTAACTCATTAACTTAATGTAAAAATTAACACAGAAGAGGTGTCACCAAAATCACACACCAAAAGAATTAACTTTTTCCAATTTTGGTAACTTTCCCCACTCAGCCATGCTGTCAAACAGCAAAAGACAATTTAATTCTGGCTCTATTATGTCAATGTGCCCATCTCAATGTCTTACACATCTCTAGACAATGAACAATGTCAAGGAGAGTGATGCAACTATCCCATGGGCCGTATATTAATAATTAACTCTTTAATCAGGAGCTACTTGTCTACTAGTTTGTAAATGCTATTAGGTCTATTATGAATTATTGTATTAAAACCATCAGTAATAGTAATCTGTTGTTAAGGCTCATCTGTGATTGTTTTATTCAGTCAATAACATTTATATTAGCTGCAATAAAAGTTACAGCCAGTATGCTGTGCACCCTGCTGGAAAAACCAGCACACACCAGCATGGAAATCATGCTGGTTTGGTGCTGGTCCATGCTGATCTTTCTTGGTCTGCCAACACAGATCAGTAAAGACCAGCATTATCTCCATGCTGGTCCATGCTGGTTTCATTCTGGTCATTGCTGGTTTGGTGCTGCTCTATGCTGGTCTATTTTGGTATGGCTGGCCAGCATGGCATTGACCAGCACAGATCATCTTGGTGAAGCTGGTCCTCCAGCATGGACCAGCACAGAGCAGCATATTCTCAGTGCTGATCCATGCTGATCTGTGTTGGTTTGGTGCTGGTGTAGTTGGAGGGGAGCTAGTCAGAAGTAGGTTGCAGTGTATGTGAGAGCTGTAAGCGGTGCTGCCACCATGGAGTATTCTGAAATACACCAGCACTAGTAATTAAAGAACCTGAGGAACTTCTTTAGTTGTTTCTGGTTATGTGCGTTCAGGCCAGTCCAGCACTGCCTGTGCCTTATGGCAGTCCAACACAATGGAGCCCAGGAATGAAACAGAGGTGCAGTGGAATCAGCACTTTTCAGGTTTAAGAAAGAGGTGACTCTCTGGCATTCCTCTGAATGACTAAGTGGACATGCCAGGTGTGTTCCTCCAGGACTGGAGAAAAAACAGGCTATTATCAAGGTAGACATTAGTGAACCAGGAGACCAAGTCTTAGACCATGTCTAATCATGAATGACATTCAGCAACACAGCAGGGGCATTAGCCAACCCGAATGGTATAATGGTATCATCACTTATTTGTAGTAGCTGGGGGGGGGTTCCAATAAGCTATCTGATGAAAATGAATTCAAGTTAACTTGTATTGCGTATTTTCCGTAAATCTGAACAAAGGGAAAGCAAGAGAGAAGGATATATTCTATTATTTTCCAGTAAAACACGCAGCGTTACTCCTGTAAATCAATAAAAAGAATCATTATATTGGTCTACCATAGGCCCCTACATAGTTACACGAATACTAAACACAATTTGGACTGTTTAAAATGTTAATAAGGCAACATTAGTCACCATGAAGGAGATTTATTTGACTTTAGTGCTGTTTGTTCAAAATATGTCCTAACTTGTTTTTGAAGTTCAAACAAAACAATACAATATGATTGATGCACTCAAAGGCCTACCTTCAAACCCACTGCCTCTTTGCTTGACATCACAGGAAAAAAAGAGCCAAGACGTCAGAAAAAAATTGTGGGCTATCGCAACCCATGTACCTGTTTAAATGGTTCTTTCCCTGTTCCTGGAGTTCTGTGGGTTGTTTCTGTTAATTCATTGATTGTCTCATTATCCCCTAAGTATGATCAGCTGAAGCCACTCTGATTTTCCTACAAATATACTGTTGATTGCTGGTATTGTCCCAGTTGAGGCTGAATCTTCTTTGGCTAAGGGGTTATTCTAATAGTTTACTCTAAATTCAAGCCCTCCTTCCAAAATTAACAGCAAGCAAATTATCAGGTACAGCAGGTTCTCCCCGCCTTCTTCTATTTCTCCTCATCTTTCTCATGATAAAAAAACAACAGTGGCTCTTTATGGATCCTGCAATTGAAAGGTTGATTTCCACAAGAGCGCAAGTCCATTTTCGTCTTTTTCGAGAAACAAGATTTTAAGAATTTGCCAACTTGTGGGGATCATGATACATGTGTTAAGCAGATGTAAATGTAAAGAAATATCTGAAAAGATGTCTTAAAACATATTAGGAGATCTTTTAGTCTCCGTCTTGACTCTTGGCCCATATATTTCAAACATCAGTCTCTGGACTTGAGTACTTTTAGAAGCAAATGCTTCAAAATAACCAAAATTGAACTACTTAAAAAATTAACAGCATTAAATTTTATTATTCCAGAGTACTAAACCAGAGCATCTTTCTGAAAACAAAACACATCACTTTTGAATGAAAATTAACAGCAAATATAATCATACCAGTATAGAATAGTCATGGATGTCAAAAAGCTTCCTGAACAAAATGGAAGACATATATAGTGAAATGGAAGGTAAATGCGGCTGAACAAAGGTCACAATAACAACCAATCTCCATAAATTATGAATGGGCAGTACCACATCCAAGCAGCTTTAAAGATTAATTGTTCAAGACGTCATTGTTTTAAGCTTATGTTTCAGCCTGGGTCATTTTTTTTTAATTTTTTAGCTCTTTTGGGTTAAGTCCATGGTTCTCTCCTGGAAAATGGTGGATTGTCTCCTTCGAGCAAGGGGTCAGTTATTACCCCAAGTGGAGGAATTAAAGTATCTCGGGGTCTTTTTCACGAGTGAGGGTAGGATGGAGTGTAAGATTGACAGACTGAGCGCAGCAGTGTCTGCAGTGAAGTAGATGTTGTACCGGTTCATTGTGGTGAAGAAGAAACTGAGAATAAAAGCAAAGCTCTCGATTTGCTGGTCAATCTACGTTCCAACCCTCACTTATGGTCACGGGCTTTAGGTAGTGACCGAAAGAATAAGATTGCAAATACAAGCGGCCAAAATGAGCTTCCTTCGTAGGGTGGCTGAGGTGACCCTTAGAGAGAGGGTGAGGAGCTCAGACATCCGCGAGTGGCTCAGAGTAGCACCGCTGCTCCTCTGTGTCAAGAGAAGTCAATTGAGGTGGTTCTGGCATCTAGTCTGGATGCCTCCCTTTAGTGGTTTACCAGGCATGTCCAACGGAGAGGAGGCCCAGAGGCAGACCCAGGACAAGTTGGAGGGATTATATCTGGGAATGGCTTGGGATCCCTCGGTAGAGTTGAAGGAAGTGGCTGGGGAGGGGGGCGCCTGGGCTTCTGTACTTAGTCTGTTAAACCCGCAACCCGGCCCCAGGTAACCGGATGAAAATGGATGGATGGATGGATGGATGGATGGGGTTTAATCCACACTCACACATCCTGGCCTTTAGAGTCACCCATTTTGGTTTGGTTTCCGCTGCTATTAGCCAACCAATTTTCTATGCGATGCTCTGATTGCCTGACTGGACTTGTGTACTCGTAGAATTTTTAGATTGAACTTAGTCACCGCTAGAGGTAGCTTTTTGGGGAATTTCCTATTCACTGCTCATTTTATATTGTACTTAAGTGCTTCTTGGCCAAAATTAGCTTATGTGGCGTATTTCTCATCACTGAAAGGATTGATTTGTTGTGTTATCTGATTTTTAATGAATATGGACTTGAACACTTATGGAAATAACCCCTTCAATTGGATCATCCTCTCTCCAGTTCATTATAGTGGGCTCTCGCAAGTCTGTTTCATGCTTGGGGGTAATTTACAATTGCCTGAAGGTACCTTGTTCTAGTACACAAACATAACACCATGGAACTATGCAGCTGTCATACAACTGTATGAGATGACTGTACTTTATTTTGGTGGAAACAGCACAAATAAATACCAGAACAACAGCAAAAAACCTTGTGAAGATGCTGGAGGAAACAGGCAAGAAAGTGTCAATATCCACAAAGTGATAAGTGAGTCCAATATGAACACTACTTCAAAGGCCGTTCAGCAAGGAAGATGAAACTGCTTCAAAACTGCCATATAAAGCCACAATATGGTTTGCAATGCTTGCTGAGAGAAAGATCTCACTTTTTTGAAAATATCATCTGGTCCAATGAAACAAAATGAAAAATGAACTAGTCAAAATGACCATTGTTTTCTTAGGCTGGCAAGCAGAAGAACACCATCCTAACTGTGAAGCACAGGGTGGCAGCATCATGTCATGGGGGTGCTTTGCTGTGGGAGGGACTGATGCACTACTCAAAATGTATGGCATCATGAGGGAGGAAAATTATGTGGACATATTGAAGCAACATCTCAAGACATCAACCAGGAAGGTAATGCTTAGTCAAAAATGGGTCTTCTAAATGGACAATGATCCCAAGCATACTTTCAAATTTGAGGCCAAATAGCAAAAGAATGATAAAGTCAAGGTATTGGACTGGCCATCACAAAGCCCTGAAAATTTTGTAGCCAGAACTGAAAAAGCATGTTCAAGCAAGGAGGCCAACAAACCTGACCCAGTTACACCAGGCGTATCAGGAGGAAATTCCTACTGCTTATCGTGAGAAACTTGCGGGAGGTTACCTGAAATATCTCACTCAAGTTAACCCATTTAAACCGGGACGGCATGTGCGCATTTTAACCTGTAAAACTGGGACGCTGTTACACATTTCTACCCTTCAGGCCGGTTAAGCGGATACGTCATTTTGTTGTTTTCATTACTTTTCCGACCAGTTCCGGGCTCATAGCTGTTCTTTTACTGGCACTTTATACGAGGGCAGATGCCATAGTAACACTTCAAGACACTTTTTTATATTTTTATGTTTATTTTTATTTTATTTGAACGGACACTTTATCATGCCTGCCACCCAGTAGCGGAGCTCCCAGTAGCGGGGGGCATACACACGTCCCTTTTAGTCCTGGCTAGATCTCAATCATTTTCCTTTATTAACGTTCTTTCCAATTATCGTAATTGGCAACTAAAGACACGGTTTCTCACCGTATGCGATCTAACAGCGATGAAATCATGGGCTAAATTCAGTGCAGAAAAATAATTTAAATAGTTCCAATGACATTCACTCTCAGTATTTTGTGGGTTGATTTAAAAAAAAAAAAAAAAAACAGTGGCACTTGGCAGTTAAATAGCCTAGGTTATAAGAAGCATGAGACTCAAGCCATTTGCGTGAGAGTAGACAGGTAGGCTATAACATAGATGTTGAATAACATAGATTTAAATACAGCAAATACGTGTCCAGAAGAATGATTGTCGTCTTATCTAATCGGGGAGAACAAGCAACACCTTTTAAGTGTAAAGCGCTCTCGGAGTGAACCTTTTGTTAATCAAGAAGATGACTGAGAACGGGTCAGGATTTATAATTGTTTTAAACGGCTGTTTTGTGCAACCCAATTCCCTGTTCCGCCTCTGTGCTGAATTTAACCCGCAATCTAATCGCTATTAGATCGCATGTGGAGAGAAACAGTGTCTTGAGTTGCCAATTACAATAATTTGAAAATACGTCAAGAAAGGAAAATGATTGAGATCTAGCCAGGACTAACAGGGACGTGTCTTCGCCCCCCCTGTAACTCCGCCACTGCTGCCACCTGTTCCAGAGAAAGAAAAAATGTTTGTTATTCTCTAGTGCAGACCTTATACTTTTATTTATTAGGCCCTTTTATTCCATTTGAGTTGAGCATGTCATGTAGGTAGAGATTTGTTATTCATTTTACTGGTTTTATTATATTTTATAGTTTTTTATAGTTTGTTCAGTGTTTTAAATATTGTCATGAAGATTTGCACAAATAAAAACAGAGTTCATATGAAACCCACAGGTGTAAGCTCTCAAATACTTGTGAATTTTGTTTCTATCTGCTACAGAGGCTGAGATATCAGCTTTTTACTAGACGTTGACTGGGCGCTGTTTTCCAGAAAACCTCAGGTTTTAGGGGTTCTTTTCAAAATCGCTAATAGGTTTTCATAGGCGTTTTTTGAATATGCCTCAGGCCTAAATGGGTTAAAGGGGCTATGTCAATAGCTGGGCAGCAAGTTAAAAATAACCTAAATTTCTTTCCCATGACATTGCCTAATAATGCAGCTTTCTTATAAATATTTTGTGCAGATGACATGAAAAAAAGCTGGATTCATTAAGATTGTTGCGCTCCCCTTTAAAATGGCGAACGCTAGACTTTCCCATGGTCCATGGAAAAAACAAGTTACACGATCAAACTGCGCATGCCCCTTTAAGCAATTGACATAGCCCCTTTAAGCAATATAAAAAAAATGTTCCCAAACACAAACCGAGTGTATGTAAACTTCTTTCTGACTAGGACTGTGATGAAAGAGATGACGGCTGAAATAAATAATTCCCTAAACTATTGTTTCTATCTTTTCACATTCTTAAAATAAAGTCAGAATCCTGACTGACCTCACAGAATGTTTACTCAGAGTTTATTTTGTTTACAGAGTTTATTTGGCCACAGTGTACGTAAACTTCAGACTTCAACCTATAACACCTCATAAGTCACTGTTTTCTTTTTTGTTTTTTTTTACCATGTCAAAAAGACCCTGACACTTGGTGAGTCACATACTGCTAAATTAATGCTGATATAGTTGAACCTTTTGGCTTGGCTACAATTCCAGATTGCAGGTCTATCAAGTATTCCACAACTTTGGTTTATGTTGGGGTTTCTCCTCGTTCTTACCACCCCCTTCCCTCCTCACCAAATCCCTCATTTGCATGTACTTTAGAAATACATGCTAACTGTGAAATGACGATTCTGTTCAGTCAGGTACCTTGTGCTTGCTTGAGCCAACTGCGTATGACATGCGGCAATGACAAAGTGTAAAAGCAGCAGTTTTGCTCCTCAGTACAGGTGCCTAAGAGTGTCACTTTGCTCTCTCTTCAGTTTGCAAACAGGACATTGCCAGTAAAGGACAGGACACTAGCACTACAGGTAATAGAAAATGGGAATGCATTTTCCTTGGTTAAATACTGTGGGAAGCTGTGACTGTCTCACTCTTCCTATTCCTGATTTTGCATTGGCACACGTCCTACTTGTCCTCTGTCGCACCTACAGTACTAAGCTTTTTATTTCTTAAAGTTTCATAGAAATTACAGTTTAGTCTTCTAAAACTTTTGATTACCGACAGCTAATAATCGCGAAGCTACCAATTTTAGACGGCCTCCACTCCAGAAAGACGCCTCTGAGCTTATAGATATACTTTGCCCATTTTCAACTGGCTTTGTATAATTGCAGTGCAGTTAGTATAGACAAACTAATAATGTTTAATTTTCATCACTGTTGCCTGAACTGAGAATTTTCTGTTCATTCATCAGAAATTATCCACTGGATGATGCTGGTGGACAATTTTTGGCTCTTGGGAGGTTCATCGAACAACGGATTGTACTTCCAAATTTTTTTTAACTTTAGGATCCCGAATTGAAACTAGAATGAGCCACCAAAGCTAGCTGGGCAAAACTGATGTCTTTGGTACAGTATACTCCCCACAATAAATTCAAGTTTAAGTTCAAGAGTCTTTATTATCCCTGAGGGGATATTTGTTTCACAGCATGTAGTAAAAACATATAAACAAACAACAAACAATTCCAGTTTCTTTGAAAAAAAAACATTGCAAAAAAAACAAAACAAAAAACATTCAAACAAGGTCATTTAAGAGCCTGATCACGGCAGGGACAAATGAAGCTCTCAGTCTATTAGACCTGCATCTCGGAAGCAGATATCTCCGCCTGGAAGGTAGCAGTCTGAATTCCTCATGCAAGGGGTGGTCTGGGTCAGCCAGGATCAGTCTGGCTTTGGTCACTGACCTCACCTTGTGTAGATCAGAAAGGTCAGTTAGGGCTGAGCCGGCAATTTTGCTGCACACCCTAACAATTCCCAAGATTTTGTTCCTGTTTTTACATGTTAAAAGAACAAACCAACAGATAAAGTTAAAAGTTAGCAAAGACTCAATTAAACAAGAATAAAACATTCTCATGAAAGTAGTATCCACTTTAAAACTTCGGAGCTTGCGATAAAAGTACATCCGCTGATGAGCCTTCTTGCAGAGTGTGTCAACATGGGCATCAAAGGTCAGCCTGTCGTCAATTACAGTTCCCAAGCATTTATACTGGTTCATTACCTCCACCTTTTCTCCAAGGATTACCGCAGGTAAGGTGACCGTGCTATCTTTTCTAAAGTCAATGAGCATCTCCTTTGTCTTTGTGACATTAATCTTTAAAAAGGAGGACTCACACCAGTCAGTGAATTCCCTGACCACTGGCCCGTGATCAGAGTCGTCACTGCTGAGAAGAGACAGGATGATTGTGTCGTCAGCAAACTTAAGGATGTGACGCAGTGGATACTGGCTGCGACAATCGTTGGTGTATAAAATAAATGAAAGGGGTGGAAGAACACAGCCCTGAAGAGAGCCGGTAGAGGAGAAAAGGACATCAGAAAAAGCCCCATTGACCCTCACCCGCTGAGACCGTTCAGTTAAAAAGTCCATCAACCATGCAATGAGGCCAGAGTCAATGCCATAAAAATGATGTAATTTCTCAGCTAAAATGTGGGGTTGAATACAATTAAAAGCTGATGAGAAGTCAATAAAAAGTAGTTTTACAAATGTCTTATTTCCCTCAAGATGCCTTAGAATCATATTTAAGAGAGTTCCTGTTGCATCCTCCACCCCCCGGCCTGACCTATAGGCAAATTGAAGTGGGTCCAAATGATCTTTAACTTTAGAAAAAATTGTGAAGGAGGTCCTCTTATCTAATGACTTCATTGCTAGTGAGGTCAGCACGACGGGCCTGAAGTCGTTCAATGACTGAGTGTCCTTATTTTTGGGGACAGGAGCAATGACAGAGATTTTCCAAAGCTGAGGGCCCTATGAGTCTGGAGAGACTTATTAAAGAGGAAGCAAAAGATGTCTGCCAGCTGTAGGGCGCAGTATCTCAGAATGCAACCTCCTATGTCATCAGGGCCAGGACTTTTTCTCTCTTTGGTTTTTTGAAAAAAATTCATAACAGTTCCACTGTCAATGTGCACTGTTGCATCTGAGGGAACATTCTTGTAACTGGAGAGCTCCTCTGTAAAATCATAAATATTAAACCGATTAAAAAAAAGGTTAAGATCTTTCGAAAGTTCGTAATCGGACAAGGAATTAAAAGCAATTATCCCCGAACGCCGAATGGCGTCTCCTTATAATTATGGTGTTCCGGGGGATATTATGTTTTTGGTCCGGCCACCATCCGCTGCCGCCGCACCACGTGTTAAGACGATAACTTCAGTAATATTTCAATTACAAATTCCAAATTTTGCACATAAGTAAGTATCATAAAGTGGAAGAACTGATTCGATTTTGGATAATTTACGATGTCTAGATTGGCCACCAGGGGCCAAAAACTGATTTACATGTTAACGCGATAACTGCAGTAATATTTCAATTAGAAATTCCAAGTTTTGCATATAAGGAAGTATCATAAAGAGGACGAACTGATTCGATTAGGACAATTTACTATTTCTACATTCCAGGCCAAAAACTGGAAAAATCACTGTTTTTATCATATCTCTGGAAATATTTGTCCGATTGACCTCAAATCAAGTGCAAATGAAAGGTCATGACCTGAGGATGTGTCCCAGGATGACACTATACCTGTTTGGTTAAAAATTGAGCTTTGTCACATAAAATTCACCATTTTTGCTATATCTTTGGAACTATTTCTCCAATTGACATAAAACTATGTGCAACTGCAAGGTCATGACCTCACAACGTCTAACATGATGACATCATACCTGCATGGTTTAATATTTTGCCACCAGGTGGCACTTTGTGATGGAAAATTACCATTTTGGCCATATCTTCAGAACCATTTGACTGATTGACCTGAAATTAAGTTCAAATGAAATTCTATTCAAGGTCTATGCAAGGATTGGGGAATTGGAGGATTGGGGGCGTTCGGGGATATACCCTCAGCCGTCACCTCCAACGGCATAAGCCTAGTTTACTCTAGCTAGCTTCAGTTTTGTGTTCACTAGTTTCTTAAGTATGTGATGTTGGGCCATATCACCACTGTTGAGACTAATGTTGCGCAAATTAATTGTTTTCTTAACTGATATGGAGATCCAGGGTTTATTGTTTGGAAATATCATTATGGATTTCCTGGGAATAATTGATTCCTCACAAAAGGTAATATAAGAAGAGACAGTGTCTATGAGTTCGTCCAGGTCAGTGCATGCACTTTTAAACATATCCCAGTCGGTACAGCTAAAACAGTCCTGAAGGCAGTGGACAGACTCCTCCGACCAAACCGGAACCAAACGTCGCTCTGCCCTGTGTTTCCTCAGGACAGGTTTGTAGGACGGAACCAAATAAACAACATTGTAGTCCGACGAGCTGAGAGGTGCTCTGCACAGGGATTTATATGCGTCTTTCACCGTTCCATAACACAGATCCAGGCGCTTTGTAAGTCGAGTGGAACACGTCACATATTGGTAAAGGTTACCGAGGGACTTTCCGGGTCTGCACTGGATGAAATCCCCAATAATTCCCCAATCCCCCAATCCCCCAAATTCGGGGCGTCAGGAGAAATTCCCTGAAGCCGCTGCACAGTCCTCACCATAGCCTGAGTGGCTAGGTCCACATTAGCTTTGGGATGGATATAAACAAGTGTTATGAACAGTTGTGGAAATTCCCTCGGCAGATAAAAAGAGCGCAGGGACACAGATAGGAGTTCAATATCGGGAGCACACAATGTTTCTCTAATGGTGATTATGTAAATAAAAAGTGGAGAAACACAAAGACATATGCCTCCACCATGTGATTTGCCTGTCACCGTGGAGTCTCTGTCCAAGCGAATGGGCTCACCAAAGCCCTCGATCTCCAAGTCGGATTGCATGTCATGGTCCTTCAGCCATGTCTCTGTCAATGCAAGGACATAAGCACTTTTATACTCCGCCAGATGCGTGACTTTGGCTTGAAGCTCGTCAATTTTCATGCAGAGTGACTGGACATTTCCCAACATGACAGTGGGGAGCCGCATCCGACGGTGGCCCTGCCGCTTCAGCCTCTGGCGTACACCGCCGCGTCTCCCCCACTTTTGGTCGGCAGGAGGAGGAATTCCCGTCCATACTGCAGACACGCACGGTACTCACAGAGTCCACTCAAAAAGGGTCAGGAAAAAGTCAAAAGGACCGAAAGGTATGCCAAAAGAGAGCAAGACATGATAATTGCATCCTGCACACACAGGTCGGTGAGGTGGTTAATAGTACTTTTAAAGTAATAATACACCGTATTAAGGACAGAAACAGAAACACACTCATACACCACTACTGCTGCCTGTCACCATTACACCGCCAAGTTCCATTATGGATTAGGGTTATTGGTATGTTGTCAATTTGTGAATTAAAAATTTTCAAATGACGGTTTTCAGCCAATTTTATGACAAATTATGAAAGCCAAAACAGTCCACACTGTTTGGCAGCGATGCCTCATATTCCTAATTACTCCCATAATACTGTTCCGCAGATGAGCATTCCACCCTCCCACAAGTGCTGCAAGCAGTTTAGCAAGGTCACGTGGTTGAGGGACACGTTCATCAAGGCAGCGCCTCAATTGATCCAAGATGTGCTTAATTGAGTTGAGATTGGGGGACATGGCTGGCCGCTGCACATGACACACTCAAACTTCCTTCAGACGATCTGAGATGATTCTTGCATGATGTGGAGGCGCACTGTTGTCCATGAAGATGAAGTCTGGCGCCTGTTCCCAGTACTGAGAGATGATGATGGGGTTTATGATGCCCCACAGGTCAGACTGTACGGTAAGTTTCATCAGTGATGACCAGTTGGGTTTTGCAAGCACAGCTGATGCTTGCCCAGATTGTTGCACCCCATCCCCCAAACCGCTCTCTTATGACCACATTGTCCTCCGCATTGCGCTCACCCCGATGGTCGTCAATGCCGGTGGAGACATCATTTCTGTGCAAGGTGAACCTAGATTCATCGGTGAACAGCACTCTACACCACTGCTGCATGTTCCAGGTGACGTGGTCACACGTCCATTGGAGATGATCATGTCATTGCTGTGCTGTCAAAGGTGTCACCTGCAACAATCCTCTAGCATTTAGCTAAAGTGCTGAAGTTTGCTGTATATGGTCTGTTAGGACGCCCTGGTGCCTCTCACATTTCATAGACCTGCTTGGAGTAGGGCGGCACTTGCATAACAATATCTGAGAGGGTAGGTCCTAAGGTACTGGTCCACACTCGGATCAAATACAGGTGGTGCTCCACTTTTGATCTGATTATGTGTGCCACCAGTAGCTCTACTGTGTATCTACTGATACACTCTGGGACATGCCAATTTCAGAGGCAACATCAGACTGTGTACTTCTAACCCTGAGACCGGCGTTGGCCAGATGGCAGTGCTCCTCTGTCGATCGTTGGTGTGCATTCATTGGTGAAGATACGATGTCCTGGTGAGCCAATATTCATCATGTCTCATATTTATATGAGCGAAATGAGCGAGGGGATGATTGACATGACTTTCCATAATTTCGTTTTTGGAGTAATGACCCCGGCATGGCAGACGGACCATCTACACTGAGCACACGTCCCAGACATGACAAAACAAGGTGTTTCTGGCATGCAGATACAATTAACTAATCACATATAAAGTCATTCAAGCAGAAAGTCAACCATCATTAACGTATCTTTGTACACTCTGCACCATCTCTAACTTAATTTGAGTTGGTGCTCTCTTGGTACTTTACAACACTGGTGGAGCCAGAACTGAAGATAGGATAGGCACAGAACATCCCTTTAAAACAATTATCAGTCCTGACATTCTCAATCATGTTTCTTACTTGAAGCACTAATTACTAAAACCCCACAAGTCAAGTCAAGTCAAGAGTTACTTATGGGGTTTTAGAAATAAGTGCTTCAATTAACAATACATTCACTCTGAAAACACTTTGCACCATCTTAACTAGGCCCATGCTCTCTTTAAATAAATATATTGGGTGGTTAAGGTAATGCTAATTCTGAGAATAATTCAGAAAGACTAATAAAGGCAAGATTTTATCGTAATAATTCTTATATACAGTGCTGTCAAAAAGTATTTGCCCCCCTCCTCATTTTTTTTTTTTGCATAATTATCATGCTTAAATGTTTCAGATCATCAAACAAGTTTTAATATTAGACAAAGATAACCCAAGTAAATACAAAATGCAATTTACAATGATGATTTCATTTATTGAGGGGAAAAATCCATCCAAACCGACCTGGCTTTATGTGAAAAAGTAATTGCCCCCTAAACCTAATAACGGGTTCTGCCACCCTTGGCAACAACAACTGCAATCAAGCGTTTGCGATAACTGGCAATGAGTTTTTGCTGTGGAGGAATTTTGGCCCACTCTTCTTAGCAGAATTGTTTTAATTCAGTCACATTGGAGGGTTTTTGAGCAGGAACAGCCTGTTTAAGGTCATGCCACAGCAGCTCAATCGAATTTAAGTACGGACTTTGACTAGACCACTCCAAAACCTTCATTTAATTTTTTTTATCCATTCAGAAGTGGACTTGCTTGTGTGTTTCGGATCATTGTCCTGCTGCATAACCCAAGTGCGCTTGAGCTTGAGGTCATAAATTTATGTTTATTATGGAAAAATTCTGGCATGCTTTCTGTAACCAGCTAGGGGCTGCTGTGAGCCTTTCGTCTGGTTTCCACCCTGAGACCAATGGGCAGACAAAGCAAAATTAACCAGTCGCTAGAAAAAACACTTCGGTGTTTAGCGGCTGACAATCCTTCTTCCGAATACTCCCATAGTTTGCTGTGTAACTCTTCCACAGGCTTTTCCCCGTTTGAGGCTCAATTGGGTAATCAGCCTCCCCTTTTTCCGGAAACTGAGAGGGTTCTCTCGGTTAATCATGTTGTTCGGCATTGTCAGTTGGTCTGGGCCAGGGTCCGGTCCTCTCTGTTGCGCGCTGGGTGGAAACAGAAGACCGCCGCTGATAGAAGGTGGCATTTGGCCTCATCTTATCGGGTTAGCCAGAGAGTTTGGCTTTCTACTCGGGACCTTCCCTTCAGAGTGGAGTCACGGAAGTTGGCTCCCCGCTTTATTCGTTCTTTTAAGATAGCTTGTAAGATCGACCCTGTCACCATTCGATTAAAGCTCTCTAGATCCTTGCATATTCACCCCTTGTTTCATGTTTCTCGGCTTAAACTGGTGAGCACAAGCATCCTGGAACTGGTCGACAAACTGCTGCCGCCGCAAATGATTGAGGGGGGGTTAGTTTACACCATGCGTCGCATTCTGGTGTTGGTAAATTAATAAAAAACCAAGTACGTTGTCCCGATGAAGAAGCAGACCCCGGTGCTCGTGGCAAAAGCAGGAAAGAGTTTATTACACAGCCGGCCGTGAGAACAACAGCGTGATGCAAAGTTCTAAAATTCCTTCATTTTGTAAGAAACTTTATACATGTTAAAGTACAGACATTTGCATATGATTTCTTTAATGTAATCAGAAGTTGTTGCTGATTGGTTCCAGATTTTACACATTGATGAAAAGCAATACTCTAAAATTGGGCCTCTCCTAAACCACCCAACTTAATTGGTTCAATAGATTCCCAACCCTCGGAAGATGAGCTCCATATGTGGGCATACGGAACCTCCAACTAAGGGGTGCTAGTGCCTATTGTCCTGTCGGAACTGAAGACAAACGGAGATTCAAGCTGGAAGTCGCAAATAGGCGAAATGTCCTGCCGGACCTGACGGCTTCTCTTTATCACCTAATACACATTCATGACCCATTGATCAAATCGTCTGGCTCCCCGTATTGCCAACACCTGAAAATCCTGTTTCCCAACAGTCCCTACTTTTTGACCCAACAGACAACGAATGATGAGGTCAACTTCACTGTCAAATAGTTAAAAAGAAAATTACAAGAGTGATGGCAGATTAATTTCTAATGACAAAATATCTAAAGCAACAACTTCACACCGATACCAGGCCAGAGACCAAGAAAGCAAGCCAGAGGCGACAGTAGCAAGGAAAAACTCCCCAGTTAAGTGGGAGAAACCTTGGACAGACCCAGGCTCTCGAGGCCCATTGTCATCTGTCAATGACCGGCACTGGAAGGCTATATGAAATAGGCATGAGTATGAGATGTAGAGGACCCACTGTTAGTGATCGGCTGTGCATAAAAGAAAAGAACAGGCAAGAAGTGTCAAAGAAACATTTTAAAAATAGATCATGTACATGGCCTATTACCAAGTACTGGCACTGCTACTTAGAGTCCACAGACATGACAGCTCTGATTTGTTGGCATGTTTGGCTGTCATGTGTACTGGTCGCATATGTGAATGCCATTATTGTCAATGGCACGAGTCCTTTTGAATTCTACAACAATGAGCTGTATGATGAGCAACATTGTTGTGGTGGGTTGTCTTGTGCAGAAGTCTTCTAGCACAGGAGTTTGCGGCAGCGTGGTCCGAAAGCTCAGCGTCATGTCCACGGCAGCGTGGTCTGGTGCAGGTTTCCTCTCCAGTGTATAAGGGAGAGAACAGAATACATTGTGAGGGTATTATTCAAGTACACCTGATTCATCACACTTGGGTCTATATTATGACTGCTGTTGGAGTCCTGTCAGAGTGAACAAGTTACTCGCTTTACCACAGATTAATTTATTAAGGATGAATTTCACGCCTTTAATTAATAGGACAAGTATATATAATGCCAGTATAATTTGAAAAATGTATTCAATCACAATTTTACCGAGATTACCCAAATAGTTAGGCAACCAATCAAAAACGCATGCACCTGATTAATGAAGGCTGTGGGTGTCCCAAGCAGCGTGGTTTGAGTCAGCCTGCAGTAGTTTCGCCGGTGTCTTCGGGTGAATGGCATGGTCTTGCACGGGAGTGGTGGATCCTGAGATACCTGTAACTCGTAAAGCAGACTCAGAGCACTAAATGCTTCTTTACACTCATGTGTCCAATCAGTTGTTTCCAGTGGGCGACATGGGCATTTAAAAAGAGCATTGATTGATTCTGCAGTAAAAGAAAATTCAGATATGCGGTTCCCGCAAAAGTCAAAAAGTTACAGAATCTTAAGGACATCTCGAGCAGCGCAGGGACGCAGAGCAGTGGCGATAGCGGTTCTCTCTTCAAGTGGGCGTATTCGTGATTGGACGCGTGCGCCTTTGTGATCTGATGTTCTCGGTTTTCGGGTGAGCAGTCATCTTTGGAACCGTGGGCGTTTGGTAGGGCAGCTAGACATTGTGGTGCTCGGTGTCGTCCTCCTTCGCAGCGAAAGCACTTATCATCATCCCGGTTTTGATTAGTGTAAGGCCTATGTTTCCTGTGGTCCCTTCCTCTGCACTGATGAGCCCGATGACCTATTTTTCCACAATTATTGCAATTTATTTTATTGTTCGGAATATTGTCGCGCACGGCTGCAATGCGATGAGGAGTAGACGCATTTTTATGGATCTGTCCCTCTAAACGTGAAGCCCACGCAACAATATCATTAAATGTGTTACCAGGATTGATACCAATTGCCAAAACATTCTGTATATGTGGTCCTGCATCCGCCAGCAGCTGTTGAACAAATACAGCAACATCTCTATTGGGGTTAGGGAAGCCGCTGTATGTTTCGAATGCTTCATATTTCCTATCAGCGTATTCTGCAAACGGCAAGCTACCTTGCACTACTGCCGTAAATAAATGCCATTTAGCAGTGCCTTTGCCCAGCGCGTTTTTCACAGCAACACAGAAATGATCAATGGAAGTTTGGAGCTCGGTACGAGTTTCCCAAGGCCCAGCTGCCCACATTTCTTCCCTGAGGCTTTCCGGCTCTATTGAGTTCCAACTCAAAGTGGGACATTTGTCGCGCACAATTGAAAACAAGTCTAACGGATGTAAAGACATGCTTCGTTGTAGCTCATTTAACTGTCGCCAAAATTGCAAGTTATCGTCGTTAGTACGGAGACTCGGTAAATCCTTTAATAGCGCTCTCATGTCGATTACATTGAGAGGTACATGGTCAACGTGAAGCCGCTGTTCACTTTCTTTACCGCGAATTTTAGTCACCATTGGAGCCATAGGAGCTACGTGCTTTGTATCATCGTCATCAGAATGTATTGGATCGGTAACTGAACATAGTTCGCTCAAATCGGGATATAACCTTCGAACCTTTTTTGGTTCCTCTGGAATTGCAAGAGCAGTGCTGTGATTATGGCGATTACATTTTTCATTTAATTCTTCGATCTGTTTTCGCATATCCGACAACTCTATGTCTTGAGTTTGTAGCCGACTGTGCATTTTGTCACACTTCTCTATAAGTTTTCGGTGTTCTGTAATCAAGACAATGGTACCAAAAGCCGTCCTGTTTTTCTTCTGTTTCGACCACCAATCTAAAGAATCCGGAGTGGATCCGTTGGGATCCCAACCAGCCTTACACATTTCCTTTTGTTCTTTTGCGTATTTTTTCAACAAATAGCTAGTTATACTGCCAGCGCATTCAAGGGCGTTTGAATTTTCTTTGTTTGCCATGTTTATTTAAAGTTAATACGGCGTTCGTCAAGGTGCAGCCTAAATTCTAGTTGTAAGATAGGCCTTCAGAAATATATAAACGCGCACAACTAGCCAGTAGCTTACTAAGCGTACGGTCAAGAATAAAAACCAACACGAAACAATAAAGACTCAGGACAACATCAAACTTCAAATGCGACAATGACGAGATTCACGGCGGGCACGAATTGGCTTCTCAAATACCCACAAGACGGGTTGGAGGCGCGCCACATGCACTCTCTCTCAACCTATAACACACAGACAAAAAGGTACCCAAGTGAAAGACGCTCACTCCGGGCCCGGGGCGCTAACACTAACTCTCCCGGAACATTTAACCGAAAAAAAAACAAAGACACGATATGCGCTTCTTAGGTAGGCTACCTAATACCCAGTCGTGAAAATAATTATTCACGTCTGTGCCGTGGGCGACCCACATACGCTTGCCACAGCCACGCAATCACGTATTCGCCTTTTTGGCGTGAATTCTCACTCTCCGAAGGCAGGGATGACCAACATTCACCCCGTCACAAAATAGCTATGTTTTCAATACATAGGCTTGTATCACACAACAGCACCGGTATCACAAGCAGTACTGATAACCATCACGCATTACACAAAAACACAGCTTTTTAACCACGAACAACTGATCGCTTCTACACCGGTCAATTTAAAATTAATAGGTTAACGTACCACTGGGTGGAGCGTTCCAGATCTCCGCAATTTTGCCTCGCAAATTATATTTAGATTAAACCCAAGTATTCACTCTTGAATTGGTCAGGAAACTTACGGAGGTCCGGAAACGAATCCACCCTGCTCGCAGCGCCAAATTTGTTGGTAAATTAATAAA
Source organism: Gymnothorax reevesii (assembly GCA_029721435.1). Taxonomy (NCBI): domain Eukaryota; kingdom Metazoa; phylum Chordata; class Actinopteri; order Anguilliformes; family Muraenidae; genus Gymnothorax; species Gymnothorax reevesii. The sequence goes on along the minus strand of CM056577.1, from coordinate 87,150,526 downwards.
AAACCAAGTACGTTGTCCCGATGAAGAAGCAGTGCTCGTGGCAAAAGCAGGAAAGAGTTTATTACACAGCCGGCCGTGAGAACAACAGCGTGATGCAAAGTTCTAAAATTCCTTCATTTTGTAAGAAACTTTATACATGTTAAAGTACAGACATTTGCATATGATTTCTTTAATGTAATCAGAAGTTGTTGCTGATTGGTTCCAGATTTTACACATTGATGAAAAGCAATACTCTACAATTGGGCCTCTCCTAAACCACCCAACTTAATTGGTTCAATAGATTCCCAACCCTCGGAAGATGAGCTCCATATGTGGGCATACGGAACCTCCAACTAAGGGGTGCTAGTGCCTATTGTCCTGTCGGAACTGAAGACAAACGGAGATTCAAGCTGGAAGTCGCAAATAGGCGAAATGTCCTGCCGGACCTGACGGCTTCTCTTTATCACCTAATACACATTCATGACCCATTGATCAAATCGTCTGGCTCCCCGTATTGCCAACACCTGAAAATCCACAACAGCGTGATGCAAAGTTCTAAAATTCCTTCATTTTGTAAGAAACTTTATACATGTTAAAGTACAGACATTTGCATATGATTTCTTTAATGTAATCAGAAGTTGTTGCTGATTGGTTCCAGATTTTACACATTGATGAAAAGCAATACTCTACAATTGGGCCTCTCCTAAACCACCCAACTTAATTGGTTCAATAGATTCCCAACCCTCGGAAGATGAGCTCCATATGTGGGCATACGGAACCTCCAACTAAGGGGTGCTAGTGCCTATTGTCCTGTCGGAACTGAAGACAAACGGAGATTCAAGCTGGAAGTCGCAAATAGGCAAAATGTCCTGCCGGACCTGACGGCTTCTCTTTATCACCTAATACACATTCATGACCCATTGATCAAATCGTCTGGCTCCTTGTATTGCCAACACCTGAAAATCCTGTTTCCCAACACTGGCGGAGAGGTGTGTTGGCCCCGGGGTCCAGTTTTTGGTGGACTGGGAGGGATATGGTCCTGAGGAGCGGTGCTGGGTCCCTTCTTGAAATATCCCATTTTATTTTGCTTAGATATGAACGCATCCCGTCAAAGTTTGCAAGCCTAAAATAAAAAAATTTGGTTTTGTAAGACACCTTTTTAACTTCCCATGAAATGCCAAAATTAACAGTGATCACCATTCCTAAGTGGCTCCAGTGCCTCAACATTGCTAAGTCTTTCAGAGTCATTACAAAGCAAGAAATCTAAAATTGCCTTCTCTCTTGTAGGTTTATTAATATACTGCACCAAAATTGACATTTATCACATCCAGAAATTCTTCCTCCCCTTTACCCTGTCCTTTCACCATTTTTCAATCGATACCAGGATAATTGAAGTCTCCCATAATAATACTCCCTCCTCCTCTACAAGCTTGCCTAATCCTCTTAAAGAGTAGTTCATTGACAATATTGTCCAAAGCTGGCAGTCGATCGCATACTCCTATGTTTTAACCTGTCTCGTATTTGCTAATGAGCCTGACCCAGATATCTTCACAGGGCAAGGAATGTTCAATTTCGGGAATTTCATGGACATTCATGTTTTCGTTCACATAGAGTGCTATGCCGCCTCCCCGCCAATTCCATCTATCCTTCCTGAAAAGCTTATAACCTTCGATATTACATTCATGTCCATCCTCTTCACTGAGCCATGTCTTTGGAATCCCAACTATGTCAAAGCCCTCACTAATCATTGCGGCCTGAAGTTCCGGAAATGTATTTTTTATGCTTTTTTCATTTAAATAAAAACATTTCAAGTTATTACTAATGCTCTTCCCCCTTGATTTCCCATGCGGCTGCTGCTTCAAGCCCCCCACAATGCTTTGTTGCTTTAAAAGTACAAAACCCAAAACCAGTGAAGTTGGCACGTTATGTAAATCGTAGATAAAAACAGAATACAATGACTTGCAAATGCTTTTCAACTTATATTCAATTGAATACACTGCAAAGACAAGATGTTTAATGTTCAAACTGAAAAACTTTTTTTTTTTTGCAAATAATCATCAACTTAGAATTTAAAGGCAGCAACACATTGCAAAAAAGTTGGCACAGGGGCCTTTTTGCCACTGTGTTATATCGCCTTTCACTCAGTAAACGTTTGGGAACTGAGGAGACCAATTTTGAAGCTTTTCAGGTGGAACTCTTTCCCATTCTTGCTTTATGTACAGCTTAAGTTGTTCAACAGTCCGGGGTCTTCGTTGTCGTATTTTACGCTTCATAATGCGCCACACATTTGCAATGGGAGACAGGTCTAGACTACAGGCAGGCCAGTCTAGTACCCGCACTCTTTTATTACGGAGCCATGCTGTTGTAACACGTGCAGAATGTGGCTAGGCATTGTCTTGCTGAAATAAGCAGGGGCGTCCATGAAAAAGACGTTGCTTGGATGGCAACATTTGTTGCTTCAAAACCTATGTAGCTTTCAGCATTAATGGTGCCTTCACATATGTGTAAGTTGCCCGTGCCTTGGGCACTAATACACCCCCATTCCAACACAGATGCTGGCTTTTGAACTTTGCGCCTATAACAGTCTGGATGGTTCTTTTCCTCTTTGGTCCGGAGGACACGACGTCCACAGTTTCCAAAAACAATTTGAAATGTGGACTCGTCAGACCACAGAACACTTTTCCACTTTGCATCAGTCTATCTTAGATGAGCTTGGGCCCAGCGAAGCTGGCGGCGTTTCTGGGTGCTGTTGATAAATGGCTTTCGCTTTGTATTGTAGAGCTTTAACTTGCACTTGCAAATGTAGCAACGAACTGTAGTTACTGACAGTGGTTTTCTGAAGTGTTCCTGAGCCCATGTGGTGATTTCCTTTACACACTGATGTCGGTTTTTGATGCAGTACAGCCTGAGGGATCCAAGGTCACAGGCATTCAATGTTGGTTTTCGGCCTTGTCGCTTACGTGCAGTGATTTCTCCAGATTCTCTGAACCTTTTGACGATATTACGGACCGTAGATGATGAAATCCCTAAATTTCTTGCAAAAGCTCGTTGAGGAATGTTGTTTTAAACTGTTCGACAATCAGCTCACGCATTTGTTCACTAAGTGGTGACCCTCGCCCCATCCTTGTTTGTGAGTGACTGAGAATTTCAGGGAAGCTGCTTTTATACCCAATAATGGCACCCACCTGTTCCCAATTAGCCCGTTCACCTGTGGAATGTTCCAAATAAGTGTTTGATGAGAATTCCTCAACTCTCTCAGTCTTTTTTGCCACTTGTGCCAACTTTTTTGAAACATGTTGCAGGCATCAAATTCCAAATGAGCTGATATTTGCAAAAAATTACAAAGTTTACCTGTTCGAACATTAAGTAACTTGTCTTTGCAGTGTATTCAATTGAATATAGGTTGAAAAGGATTTGCAAATCATTGTATTCTGTTTTTATTTACGATTTACACAATGTGCCAACTTCACTGGTTTTGGGTTTTGTATATCATCAATAGTACATGTAACGCTGTCAGCTTCCATCAGGGCAGTCTGCATTTCCCTATGTGTAACACTTACTAACCTCCCTGCCCCCAAGTCCCTAGTTTAATAATCCTGTGCTACCCTGAACATACGCTGACCCAGTGCAAAGGTACCCCTCCAGTTCAGGTGCAGCCCGTCAGGCTTGAACAGGTCACCCCTGTCCCAGAAAAGGTTCCAGTGCCCCATAAACCTGTACCCCTCTTTCCTACACCAGGTTTGTAGCCATGTGTTAAACTTCCAGATAAAATTCTGCTTTTCTCTACTTGCATGTGGTACTGGTAGAATCATGGAGAACACTACCGTGGAGGATCTGCTCTTAAGCTTCTCAGCTAATTCCGAAAATTTGCCTAACAGAACCTCAAGCCTACCCTTACCTATGTCATTTGTCCCAAAATGGACCATGACAACTGGATCCCTCCCTGCTCTGGCCAGGAGCTTGTCTGCACACTCCAGGAGGTCTCCGACCTGAGCACCAGGCAGGCAAAACACCGTACGAGACTCTTTTTCGCACGAACAGACTAAGCTATCTATTCCTCTCAGTATTGAGTCCCCCACTATCACTAGCTCTCTTTTCTGAGGGGTAGAGGCCAACAGGGTGCCCTGCTGTTCATCAGTCCCCTCACTCTCAGGGTCAGGGGCTAATTTGAGTTTCTGCAAAGGCCGGATTTGGTTGGACACCTCAACCACTGGAGGAGCTGTCGCTGTACAGCATGCGATCATCCTGCAACCGTTTTACTTTGCATATCGAACAAATCACTGAGACAATTATTTAGCTTTGATTTATTCTCTAAATTTAGCGTTTATTTTACTTTACCTTACTTTGCTCCCGGGAGACTGAAGCCCCCCCAAAAAACCCCTGTTGCCTTTGTTTGACCAGATTAGCCACTTAATTTGGGTGTTTGTTCTCCGAGTTGTTATTGGGGGGAAAAGGGGAAAAAAAAGCAAGACATAAATGACACTGTCCGGGAGCCATATTTTAAACACGGGAGACAGTAAACCTCAAAACTGGATGTCAGACATTCGGAATCTCGTTCACTAACAATACTGTTTACCGACCCCCATGTATACTTGTCACCAGCACTATTACTTTTCCTATACACGATATATGTGACTCATACATTTACGCTGCACCCTCAGAAATAGAAATGAAATATTCTTTTGTACGTCTCCTGTATTTCTCCCGATAATCTTGCATAGAAATGGCACTGTCTGCTGGCCTGTACGGTAATTCTTTACCTTATCTTCAGGATCTGTCCTGGGCACTTTGCTCTTTTTTCTATAGGTGCTTCCCCTTGGAGACATCATAAGCTGACACGGTGTTAAATACCATTGCTTTGAAGATTATACACAGCTCTATATATCTGTTAAGCTTGGAGAAAACAATCCAATAACTAGATTAGAGGTGACGTAAAGCTCTTAAAGCTTGTGTGACACAAAATTTTCACTTATTAAATGCAGAGAAGACTGAAATATTGGTAATATGTCCCAAACAACTTAGGGATAGGTTCCTTATGTTTTCAGTCAACTTAGGTGGCCTATCTGTTTCTGCTAAGGATCTTATTAAAAACCCTGGTGTGACCCGTGATTTGGAACTCTCTCTCCAGTTTTTCCATCTGAAAAAACATTAAAATTCAGAAAATTGTTGTCCCCTCAGAACACGGAAAAAATTCTTCACACATTTATGCCCTCCTGTCTGGACTACTGCAAGTTTTATGGTCTGGTTGGACAAAGCTGAAAAATGTACTACATTTGCCCATGCTCAAAAATCTTAATAGGCTGTCTGACAAATTATTTTCAAAATGAAAATAAATTTTTATTGCTAACTTACAAAGCTTTAAATGAATTTGCCCCAGTATATCTTTGTATATACTGAGTTACAAGCGGAAGCCAAGCCTTCTCTCACTGAGATCCAGATTTATGGAACAATCTCCTTTGAGAAGTTTGGGCTTCAGACACACTTTCTGTCTTCAAGAGTAGGCTGAAAACATACACATTTACACAATCCTCTCTTTAATTTACAAACCAATAGTTTGAGGCTGGTAAGACTGACTACAGCCAAGTCACTGGTTAGGTCCATATGGTATTGGTAGTTGGATTTCGATTTGGAACCGGTGGCCCTGATCATGCATTAAAGGTTCATGTGGGGCTAGCAATAGCCTTAAGTTACTGAGGTCCACATATTACTGGTGGCTCGCGTCAAATAAATCCATGTGGAACCTGTGGCATTGATTAGCCTTCACAGTGCCAATGGGGCTAGCTACAGCCTTAGTTACTAGTAAGGTTCACGTATTACTGGTGGCTAGTGTTATGTAAATCCATGTGGAACCAGTGGCACTAAGTAGCCTTATAAGTGTCAGTGGGGCTAGCTGCAGCCTTAGTCACCAGGAAGGTCCATCGAGGTACAGATGGCTGGTGTAAGGTAAATCCATGTCATACCAGTTTGTGATGGGTTGTGTGTAAACAATTTGTTCCTTTTCAATAAATTCTTTTGGTGAACATGAGGAACTGAATCACCTGCACATAAAGATTCATTCCTTTCTTTCAGCTATGTGTAAATAAAGTCAGGAACTTTATATTTGCTAAAACTGCCCTGACACCTCAAATTTATCAATTTAGTGGTGCCAAGTTGTTAAAAATATGCTACTTACCAATAGCTAGCCACAACAATAATCACATTATGTGCCCTGGCATTCTTTAGCTGTTGGTGTGTGACCAAAACCATAATTTCAGTGTACATTTCTTTTAAGCAGTGGGCGGGATATGCGCATTAGTTCAGAAAATGAGCCTGAAGATCTAGAGCTTGACATGCATGATAGTAAACGACTCCATGGAACTTGAAGTGGACTTGTGCAATAGTTAGATGAACGACCTGGACCTGTTGTTACCCAATTCCAGTTCAGTGAATCAGTCAAAAGGGCTTGATTTTAATCGGATCACTGCAGCGTTTCGTCTCTCCCTCTATACAATGTCTTTGTATTGCAGTCGCAAAATGTTTCGCTGAGCATTAAATCCTGTACTAAATTGTTATTGGCAATAGCCTTGACTGAATAATTTGAAAAAGAGTGGCTATCTGGGGGTTATGCTGCATGGAGTTGCAACATAGCATCACTAATTCTAATAGACTTCCACCTGCAGAAAATATACCATGTTTTTTTTACATTATGAAATATGGAGCTGTGTAGCTTTCTTTCTGAGGCAATTTCTTCCCATTTGCAACACTATAAAAACAAAGTAGAATGCAAGGTTGATGGATTTGTCCAGGCAATTAAGAAATATGTTCTATATGCGTAATGTACAAACTAAGCATGCGATTTTGCAAGAATGAAATTGTAATGGCTGGTAAAATTTGGAGGCCAGATTCAGCAACAAGAGGGAAATGAGCAGCACGGACACCAAACAAACATAGAGAATAATACAGACTACCGGAAAGAGTTTGCGCTTCCGAAGGACGTATAATAGTCCGAAACACAGAAGCAAAGCATGATAGAAAAAAGGGAGAAGATAGAAAATCAAAGAAATCCTGACTACAGATATCTTTGGCTATAGTGCGTAGCTACAAACAGGCACTCTATGAAAGAGCGTGGCTAACATGTGGCTAATATAAAGTCTGTGGAAGCGCCGCCCTAGTTCAATCAGCCAGCTGGGTAAAGAATCCGATTGAGACGGAATTTGATATCGTCCAGGGACAAGAGCCACAAAGAAAAGCCACAAAACACACGCATAAACATCCAGAACCATGACAGGACCCCCCCAGGGGACGGCCCCAGATAAGCCGGTGCAAAATGGCGCCTCCTATCAGTGGCAGCCTTCCGTTTATGCACCGCCACGGGGAAAAACAAACAGCCAGACGGCTCCCCACTAGGACCAGGGTCATGCCGCAAGGCCTCCTGCACAACAGATTCAGTATCCCACTGCATGGGAGCCACAATCTGAGCCGCCAGAATAACTGGCTCAGAAATGGGATCACGGCCCGAGTGGTCATTAATCCGTTACAAGGCGCCAGGCTTGATGTTTTTTGAGCTGGGGCGATAAGTTACTGTATAGTCAAAGTGATTTAAAAACAATGCCCAACGCGCCTGCCGAGAATCATGTGGCCTAGTCTGCTGGAGATCCCTGTGATCCATCTAAACCACAAACGGATGTTCACCCCCCTCCAACCAATGGCACCACTTTTCTAATGCCAATTTAACAGCTTACAACTCCCGGTCACCAATACTGTAATTCCGTTCCAGCAATGACAAAGAACGGGAGAAGTAAGCGCATGGGTGCAACTTATTGTCCCGAAGGAGGCGCTGGGACAAAATGGCACCCACCCCGACCTCCGAAGCGTCAACCTCCACCACAAATGGGAGGGAGGGGTCAGGCAAAATGACAACACGTTCAGAGCGAAGTCGTTTCTTCAACTCCTGAAAAGCAGCCTCCGCTGCTGGAGACCAAGCAAATGATGATGAGGAATTCCTCTTTGAAACCGCAATGATGGGGGCAGCCACAATGCTAAAATTGCGAATAAACCTCCTATAAAAATTAGCAAAGCCCAAAATTCGTTGAACCTCCTTAACATTCTGAGGGGCAGGCCGATTCCTAACTGCTGCCACCTTGTCAGGGAAAAGTTTGATTTCACATTCGTAATCACGATGTGGAGGCAAAGATGAAGCCCATTGTTTGCCCAAAATCCTCCGCGAGATCAACATAATCATCTGGAATGTTGGGAGGAGAACCAAGGTCCAGCGCGGCTCCTACCCACCAATCTTGTTCAGAACCCGACGCCTCCCCCATAGGTTTAAATTTGGGGCGACTTGACAGAATCTCAGAACAGTGAGACCTACAGTCAGAGCCCCACTGGACCATTGGGTTATTTTTACTGCCCCAAAAGATCTGTAGCCTATGCTTAAGCAACCTTGCCCGGTAAAACCATACTCTGCTACTTTGCTTTGCTTCGTACACAGAGGCTGAATCTCAATCTCCTCCCTAAGCCCTGAGCGCTGAGCTCTCACTGACTTAAGTAGCTGCACCTGGAAAGTGATTGAGTGCGTGAGGCTGCAAGGGGCTGAAGTACTAATAAAAGGGAATGGGACTGCCCAAAGTTTTGGTTGTCAACAGCTAGTTACCTTCGCCAGCGACTTCGCTGACGAAGGTAATGTTTTGATCCCCGTGTATTTATTTGTTTGTGTGTCTGTCTGTCTGTCTGTCTGTGTGTATGTATGTGTATCGAATAACTCAAAAAGTACCAAACGGAATTTCATAAAATTTGGTGGGTTGATTTGGCATGACCTGAGGATCAATCGATTAGATTTTGGGAGTGATCGGGTCAAAGGTCAAGGTCAAGGCCACGAAAAGGTCAAAACCGACTTTCGGCCATATCTCGGTCAATTTTTATCCGATCGGCATGAAACCAACGCCAGTGGCGAGGGATTCAGTGGCGTCGGTGAAGGTATGCGCTCTACCGAGTGCCCGTTCTAGTTGCATCATGTTTCTCACAATCACAGTTTTGGGACTTTTTATTTTACGTTTTTTGCTTTGATTGCGCTCTCCTTGTTTTTTGTAACAAATTCGCTTGTATCACTTCGCTTTTATAGCAGCCGCCAGCTGGTTTCCCTAGGGGATTCATGTGATACATCACAATGCAATGAACTGTGGTAATTCACTAACGCTAAGTCTGCAGAGATGCCCACTTACGCAAAAGGGAGCATTAAGGGCTCAAAAAGTCCGCGGGAGATCCCTCACGCACTTCATGATTCGTCAACGGGAGAACCCTAAGCTCTCACGGACTTAGCGGGAGCGCGCCTCAAAGTCAGTGAGTGTGTGAGGGTGGACTTTAGGATTGGGCCAGAGTCTGGGTAGTCGTCATTGACAAGTGTTTACTTCCTAGTGGGTGGGCGCTTGTCAGAAGTGTAAAATCATTGGTGTACCTGGAAACTATTCACTACCGTTTGGTGATGACGTATGTTACGTGCCGGCTCAGCCGCCTGGTACTTCCACTGGAAACTACAGTCCTTCATGCCAGGAATACAGTGAAAACAAACTGATCTGTACATTAAAGTTAATACTGTACCTATACATATGCCCATCTACCAAATTTTTGCCTTCACTCATTCACTTAAAAGAACCAAAGGTGCTCTTTCTGTTCTCCTTACAAGAAACAAACTGTTGAGATATCGTTTTTCCTGCAGATACTGCTGCTGTTAAAAAAAAGTGAGAGACCCGAAACCAACGGCAGAATCGGCAAGAATAACGCATTATTAACATCGGGACGAAATCTGCATTGACATGAAAACTGAACCGTTAACCATACTAGCGTTAACATCATACCCAGCTTGCTATCTAACTTTATAGCAACACAGTTCGGCTCTAAGCATTTGGCTGTCTCAGACAGCCATTTCATTCATGGGTAATGACAGCATAACACTGAAACAGCGAGTAGGTCTTCTGACATGAACAAAAACACAGCTTTTAAAAAGTTTGCTGCTAACTTAAAGTGTGAAATTTGCGGTCAATGTGACATTAGAAGCCTCAAGCAAGCTGAAGTGCTTTGGCTGTCTCTCAAAGAGATGAACAGGGTCCCTATTTCATGATGGCTATTAAGTAGATATGACCATCTGTAGGGAGTAGCGCTACAACATCATTTCCATTCAAAAAACTAACCAAACATTCATCTTGTTGTGGCTATAAGCCGCTGATACCCGGGATTTTCTCCATGACAGAAACAAATGGCCTCCAATGTATGGCCATTGTTGATTTCAGAGACTACAATTTCAAACTCAGCGCAGCGGCTACATCATGGCTCTCGGCCATGCCTTCTGTTCGTTGGTTGGTCCGGCATACTTTCTGCCAAGGTAAACGGGGCAGAGCTCCAAGTGATCAGACTGAGCACTGAAGTAAAATGAAATTAAGCGGAAGTTCAAAAGCTGGTGGAGTCAGGCTATAAGCAATTCACCCTTTGATCGAGGGTGAATGTGAGAGAGAGCGGATGGGAATGGAATATTATCTAGCCCTCTCAGCATCCATAAAACAATCAACAGCCCCTGAATCAAAAAAGGCTTTAACCCATATTCTCTTTTTCCCCATTGTCAACTTTACTGAAATAAGAGTTCAGACGGGAGTTTGGGTCTGCCCCTCTAGCGCCCCCCCCTCCCCTCCCCCACCACCACCACCACCAGAGGGGCTTCCTGTCTCCCTTTAAGCTATAGGCAACTTGGGCGGATATGTCCCGGTTCACTACAATGATGAGAAATTATTTGTCTGTGAACAGACTTACGAGCCCGGCTCTCATATGAGCCATGAACCTGCATGGGCTCACTAGAACTGGACATTTCAGTGGGCAAAGTTGGGGCTGTATACGTGTTGTAAGGAACATTAACCCCGTTGCTATTAAGAGCCAATTCAGTACGTTTCTCCTTGTTTTGTTCGCAGATGAGATTATCAACTCCACGAACCAACAAATCTAAAGAAACATAAGGTTCTAGTGTAGACAGAGTGTCCTTAAAGCCGCACTGGGTCGGAATTTCACCTTAAAATATCAGTTTAAAAGTCTCAAAGTGGGCTGGATTCTTAATATGAGAATGGCATCTCTCCCATTACCACAGAGGGACCTGGTGGCCTGCATCTGGGACTATGTAACTTTCGACCGCGGGTCCCGCACTCTCTCGAGACGTACGTTCTGCTTTACGGCACACTCCAGCTTTTGGATAAGTTGCATAAGTAGAAGGCACCTAGGCTAGCCCGCTAGCCCAGTATTGTGTCTCGAAAGATGTCTGAGGCAAAGAAGCGAAAAAGGATGGTGTCAGTGGAAGCCAGGATAAAAAAAGTGAGAGTGATCGTGCACGGCACAAAACCAGAGTTAATATTGGACCAGCTTTTTCGTAGTGGAGAGAGCTCATGGCGAAAGAGGGCTGCAAGTCGGATGCCAAGCTGGCAGTGTTGCTGATTGAGAGGTGAGTTATATGCTCATGTTCGTGCATTGTATTTATCACACATTGTTTTTGTTGCCTGTGTTATCGATTGTAGTCACAGTAACTATTTGAGTTATCAAAACATAACTGATTGTAAGCCCATTCAAATAATGTAAACAAGGTTAGCCGAGGTAGCATTAGCATTTCACCGGCAGTGTTAGCCCCTTTTCGGAGAGTTTTTATTGAGAACTTTTTGCTTCACGGTGAGAAAAGTTATTGACTTACTAACAACTATTGTTTGAAAGCAAAGACAGGCTATATCAGCTTTGTAGACTGGCGTTGTACCGTCATTATATTGTTATTGTCCCGTTTTGAGGTTACAATAGCTACTATGTCTGCTAATGTTACTCTTAGGAGCGGTGCTTGCGCATACTTTGTTGTAGAGCAATAGTTTTAATCCATTGTTTAATTTAATTGTTAATTAAGCCAATATTTAAGCAGATATTAATGCAATTTACCATAAAATAGACAAGCTAAATAATTCAGTAACAAATGCTAAGGTGAGATGCTTTCCTGTTTAATAGGGACACTGTTAGGGTTTGGCATGCAAGACGCCAGGAGCGAGATGAAAAAGAACAATGAATGTTTATTACAAACTGAGAAAAACAACAAGGTTCCAGGGCCAACAAAAAACTACACCCAATGAGCTGAAAAGGAGACTAAGGTACATTGCACAGAGCTAATAAAATGAGAACCAAAAATACCAAAAAAAGAAAATTCAAAACTAGGAATGCAGAACTTGGCAAAAACTTAACAATACTAGAAACTGGATACAGGAAAGTGAACGCTGAAGAAAACACTAGGAAAGACTATGCTCGTGAAAGACATGAAGAAAGTGGCAAAGAAGACAAGATTCTGTCTGCAGCCTTCATTCAGTCTCTCCCAGATATAGGCAAGGGGGCGGGACAATGGGAACGAGGAACACCTGGGCTGCACAAGGAGAAAAGCACATGATAACAAGACGTGGGGAAACACAATGGAAATGTGGACTCTAACAAAGACCAAGCAATCAGACAATGACAAGCTCGTTAAAGGCCTTGACACACCGGATGCATAATGAATAAACAACACAAAAATACGAAAAGTTCAGATACGAAGTGTTCAGATCAAAACTCTTCAAACCGGCTCTGACATGAATTTGCGACAGAAACTCGGGAAATGAATTAATGAAGTTTTGACAGCTCACTGAAGCATAAAAAGAGGGAAGAGGAAGTGATGAAGACCTTTTCCTCATCACTCTTTCTAAGAAAAAAAGAGATTTTGAGTACATCCTCTATTACAAAGTAGAGACAGAGAAGGAAAGTTTCACCTCCTAAAAGCGCCTTTTTCTTCCGCAGATAAATGATGACGTAAAATATCAATATGTCTTTGTAATTTCTGCGCTTGTGAAACTGCGCAGATCTGCGTAAATTGGTTTGCGAGGCTCCTTGAGCAATAAGCCACGAGAAACCGTTATATACTATTTTGAATGTTGTCATGGCTGAAGGGCCTTGTTAGGCACGTTGCACAGCCGAGTGACAATTGTAAGGAAGGCGAAAATAAATGCTGCAAAGTCAGCAAAAGTTTTGGATTTTTTTGCATCTATTGCATTGCCATCATTACATTGCCATATCAATTTTATAAATGTTGGCAATAGGCATTCACTTTTTCTTTATCAATTCTTAATATAGGTCATGCTTTTGTCTTGGTCATTCGGGCAATAAAGTGTTTGTCAATAACATGAACTTAAATGCGAACAGCCTGAGTGCAATCGAGCGGTAAAGCGTGAGGTTACAGAAAGCCCTCTGAACTCCTGACCCCAAGCCGCTGATCGAGAGGCTATTGAGCCGGAGGAACGTGTTGCAGTCTGTTTGAGGTAGGTAAGTTGTTAAAACATGATTGGTTGATGCGTTTGCTTGCAGTGCGAATGTTCGCAAAAATCAAACTCGATCCGAAAAATGAAAGGTTCGCATTATCGCACCGTGATAATCGCATTCTGTGTGTAAAATCTCACGCCCAATTAGCAGTTTTAAATATTTTTAGTGCAAATTGTTTGCACTAAAAAAACGCATCGGGTGTGTCAAGGCCTTAAGAGTATGACCGTGATAAGCATAGGAGCACCAAAAAGAAGATTAAAGGAAAGCAGAGAAGTGAAACTTAGAACAGAATAGCACAGAACTGAAAATAGCCAACATGGGAATTCAATCACTCAATGCCCTAACTTATTTAGTAATGATTAGTAAGTGCCTATCTAATAAAACACCTTCCTGTGCGTTGTTGGTAATGGGTTAGTAGTTGGTACTAATAAAAGATAAATCAATTACTCCAGCTTAGAGCAGGCCCGAATATAGAACAGCTTTGAAGGAAGTAAGAAATACCAAATGCCTCATCCGAATGCAGTGATGAAGCGGGACTAAGAAATAACAAAAACATGAACCGGAACATGGACTTGGAGAGGTAGAGTCAGGCTGGCAGACCAGGCAGGAAAACACTGAAATAAAAGCAAACGCACATGACAGAGCGAGGCAAAAAAAATGAACATAACATGGCTAAACACAACAGACATTCATTGAGCCTTATTGATAGGGATTAGTGAAAGCCTTATGAGAAAAATATAAAATAAACACAATACCAATGTAGTTGCTCTTTTTTACATACAGTATGTATTCATTTACTTCATAAAGTTCTAGATAAATTGATGATTGCCATAGTGCCTAAAATGCATTGTAGAAGAATTTGCAACCATTTTTACACAGTAATATTTTGTTACTTACACAAAACACCTGATTGTTATGATGCCGATAACACAGTTTAAAAGAACATTTTTTAAAAGTATGATCATTTAATCCTTAAAAGTGCCAATGGGCTGCAGGTTTTCATTCCAACCGACCAGAAGCACACCTGATACAACTAATTTAATTAACTGATCTCAGCCTGCACAGTTCATTAGTTGGATCAGGTGTGCTTTCACTCAATTGCAATGAAAACCAGCAGCCCCTTGGCCCTTTTACAGACCAGTCTGACACCCCTGATTTAATCCATTTGATAGCAATAAACATTCGTGTTCTCCAACTGAGAAATTAAATGATGAAATGAATGCAAAGGCTACACACCAGTGGGTGAGCGTGTGTGTCTGTGTATGTGTACATGTGTCTACGTTTGTGCAGTTGTGTGTATTCATGCATGTACATGGGTTGAGAGAAATTATAGCTCATTGTGGGCATTCGTTATAAGTGGAGATCATGTTGTCATGTTTCCACTATATTCAGTGCACCCGCATGAGGGTAATAGTTTTAGCATCACATGCTAATGAAATAAAGAGGTAAGGTCCTCTGCAGGTTTCATTGCATAGACGCTCTTAAATGTGCACGTTTCCTCACAAGACCTCATTGCTTTTTTTTTTTTTGTCTCTGCTTCACAGAGCGTGGAGAAAATTAAGTTTCCACCCACTTCATTTTTCTCCTGAACATGAAGTAATGATTTCCTGCCAGTATAATTACAAAGCTAACATCTGATGAAGTCAGCATCCTCAATGGTGTGGGGTGCAGGGCCAGCCCATTCATGGGCATTAAACCTCATTACCAGCTTGACTGCAGAATTATTACGTACATCTTGTAATGGGGCAGTGAGGTTTATATACAGATTGCCTAGGCTCTGGGTAATATTGTAATTACAGGCTTCGTTGGTTTGTCACTTATCACAATGTGCAGGGAGAAGCAAAAGGGAAAAAAACACAAGCGGAAGAAAGAGCCTTTCATTGAGCTGTAACTCTATCAGGAGATGCGTGGGGGGATATCCCCTTCCCCCATTTGACCCACCAAGCTGAAATGAGCTGTTTTTGTCGGTGAGGATATTTATTATCAGCTGACAAATGGGATTTCATTCATTTAATCCAGCTATTACTGTAAATAAAAAGATCTATAAAGCGCCACCTACCATTCAATTCCAGACTTTAATTATCTGCAGGATAACTGTTTAATAAGCATCAATCTGCTTAGGATCAGACCACTGATGTAATTAGCCTCTTGTTGGCTAACATTACAATGGAAAAAGCAATTTACAACACAAAAAAAGCACAAAACAAGCAAACACACATCATATGTGTGTGTTTGTGTGTGTGCGTGTATGCGTGTGTGTTTGGTAGTATTATATACTGTATATTTTTGAGAATTCTGTCTCAGGGATTATTTTATTTTTTTTATTTTATTAGGAGTATTATTTTTTCGGAAATTCCAGTTTGGTCATCAAGAAGAATACTCATCATACGTGACACATGACCTTCTATCAAATAAAACTTTTAGGCCCTAAATGTGAAATTCATGTCTGATTAGAGATTAGTAAAGAGTGCCTTTTGAAGGTATGACTAAGAGGAAGGAAACTGAAGCGATGAATATGTCATCGCAGTCACAAATGATCAATAAATCAAAGACAGATTTTTTACAATGTTTATCATAACTTTCTTGTATTTGCAGTGTCAGGTTTATGATAACTTAACCATTATGATGAACAGTTGTGTTTTACTGCTGGTGTAAAACATACAAAAAAAAAAATGTTGTTATGCTTTAACTGCTATTATCTACTTGTGAATGACCACTAATAAATGGACTTGCTTTTGACCATTCATCAAGATGCAGGAGAAAATTAATGGTATTCAAGTTCACAACAAAGAACAGCATTTAAATGTTGATGCTCACGGATGCAAACTGTGCACACTTAAACTACAGAGAGAGATCAGTCAGCAGGTGTTGTTTTCCCCCATTCCCTATATGCTTAACCTACAAGTACAACGGCTACGAGAAGTCAGTTTTTCCTGTTTTTTTCCTTATTAGGAATTTTTCAATTAATCTTGAGAAGAGTCCTTAAAATTAAGAAAAAGTTGATTCAGGAACACGGGTCACGTTAACTGAAGATAACATTTGAGTCATCTCTCATTGATTGAAATGATCGACTCTCAATGGTGTGTGTGAGACTGCTTTCCTATTGTGGGATCTGTATGTGCTCTGAGGTGCTCAGTGAGGACGTGTTTCAAGAGTCCACAGATGTTCGTACTTATGGATGTGAGGGTGGGTTTGCTGTTAAACAGGTGCTCTGCTCTCGCCCGTTCTCCCTGAAAACTATGTTTTGTTTCATGATAGATCTTGATAAATTGTTGCATTTTTTTGTCCAGAATATTGGACCACTTTTGCCATTTAATAATGCTGTAAGTATTCTCTGCAGCACCATTTTCACCAGACTATAGGCTCTCTTTCAATGCACTATGGAGAATTTGTCTGGGAAAATTAGATGTAACAAATAAATGATATCAGTGTGCTTTCCTGTTTGCTATCAGAACTCTTTTTATCAGAAATTTTACCATTTTACCATGCTATCAGAAATGTTACTTCTCTTTATACTGTGGTTTTGCTCTGTTATTGGGAATTCAGTGCCATATCTGTTCTGCACATGGAAATTTATGTCTCTGCATCTGAGCGGTCTTTCCTTATCCATTGGCAGTCATTTGAGTCTAACAAGGGAGTGAATTCCCTAGGCACTCATGGTCAATAATCTGGTATTCAAGTAAAATGCTACGTGTTAACCCTGGCCAGCATGTGGCCCTGCCCAGTATTGATCAGATGAGAAAAAAGCACTGATACTTTATATCAGATATTTCATTACAAAATGACACAGATGTTTAAGTGTCTTCTTTCCCGTGACGAGATTAGGGTTGGCATGGAGTAGCAAGAAATGTTGCTCCCAGAGGAGCCATCAAAGAGAATTACACAGGAGTGGCTTGTTCATGGAAGGGGCTTTGGGAAGAGTTTTATTACCCTACAGTCCAACTGAATGAGAATGGGCTGCCAGTCACAGAGTAACCGATAACCAACATGGCTGAAATTTCTTCAAAACCATTAGTGAGCACTTACCATTGTTGTTCTGTTGCATTTCTCATCAGAAGTTAAAGGCAGGGAAAATGTTGTTAAAATATGTCCATTAAATAGCAATCAATCTTTACAAATATGCTGTTTAGTTTTTAAAGCTATTCTTACCTTTCTGGAATTTTTACACTTTTCTTTTGTAATCTTAAAATGCTCCTACTAAGCGTATGGCACACTAAAATGTAAAGGAAATCCACCAAGTGTTGAAACTCATCAATATTCAATTCTCATATACAATATTTCTGATAGAAGTCTGACCAATCATTCTCTTCGGTCCGAATGAAATGATTTGCCGAGCTTCCTGTCTGTCATCCGTTGCTGTGCCCCTTCCAGTTGCCTACGGCTGTCGCTGCTTGCGAGTCACGCGCCTCTCTGGCAGAGCAGCAGGGCGGTAGAGTCAAAACAGGTACTCAACAAAGTTAGCCTGTAAACAAAGCAACTGTAACTGCTCCTGATTTAATGACTAACATTACCGGGACAGTTCTGGTGAGGTTAAACATTATGACAGCAGTTTTGCAAGAAAATATGTATGAATTCTGCCGAAACATGAAGCACCTGACTGTAAACAAACAGGCGCTGAAATGCTATAATTACTAACATTAATGGTAGTTTGTCAGACGTTACGAGGGCATTTTATTGTATACCACATAAAGAATTTAATATTATCTAATTACTGTTGGTTAGTTTTCACAAACCGGTGCCTCTGAATCTGACTCCATAGCCCCGTTTCAAGATGCTTTCACACCGGACGCGAAACAAATTTCTCGCACGACAGATTACATTCAAAGTCAATGCAAAGACGCGAATACGCGAGAGATTTGTGTCTTTGCATTGACTTTGAATGTAATCTGTCGTGCGAAAAGTTCGTTTCGCGTCTGGTGTGAAAGCAGCTTCATTCGCGCTGCTCACTTTCTCACCGCACGCATCAGGGGAGGAGGGGAGCCTCAGAGGTCAGGCAGGCGGAGGAGGGTGGGATTTTGTAGGGAGGCGGAGTTGTTCATGTTCAAATTTCTACTAAGTGCTGTGCCACATGCCAGAAAGGTAAGAATAGCTTTAATTACTTTTGCAGTCAATATCATTGTAATCTAACCTGATATGGTAATCAGGCCAAATAGCTTGTTAATTTTTTACTAGTTCTAGTTTTTACTAGTTCTTACTAGTTTTGTGACTCAGCCGAATGTGAACTGAAAAAAATATTATACAGGTAGTTTTTGCAAGAGTTAATTTTGATATTATAAATTTATCATCATCAAATCAAAGGTAGACCCACGATAAAGCCTCCTTTCTGAAGAGACTGCAAATTTAGAGGATATGAATGAGGATCTTCGTCCAATGAATGCATTGTGATATAAATGTCATCTCATTCATGATTTGGGAGATGACTGCAAATGACAGTCACTGAATTGCAGTAAAAAAGAGACACCAAAAAAATGTGCACATGTCATAACACATAGTAACATGCCTATCAATGTTTCTATTAGCACAATGACAGTCTCCGACTTGATTGATGGTGTGTTTTTCTAGTAAAAGACACAATTGGAACATACAGGCCAGGTGGCAGTGGCATTTGCCAAGTTGACTGCAGTTGTCCCAACCAGTTTGAAATCATTAGCGTCAAGATCTTAGCATGTGAATGATGAGTGAAATGGATTCTGAAATGTAAAGAGAGCCATGGGAATCACAGCCCTGGTGGGCAATCTGCCTGGATGGGCAGACGAGGGAGTGGGGGTGAGGTTAGATTTCAAAGGCCAGGGCCGCTCAGATGGTCACATCGTGTGAGAGGCAGCACTCAGGGGCTTCCATAGACAGTGACTGGAGAACTGTGGTCAGCGAGCATTGCCTGCCTGTGGGCTGCTGTTGTTGTACAAGTGAGGATCACTTGGTCAGACTGGAAAAGGGAAAGAGTGATTGTGAGATATTATTAGGCAGGTGCGAGTTATTTGGTGCTTGGGCATGGGGAACTTTAGGTATTTCATCAGTTGCACTCTAATGTTTAGTCATGTGATACCTTGGATGAGTACAAAATGCAAGGTACCCGTTTGCTTGTTTTGCATATTGTTATTCTTTTCAGAGGAGCAGAGGCTCAAAGACCGGGGTGAAAACACAGTCAGTGGTTATATTTGGCTTTAAAGCACAGGCCCTATCCTTTGTCAACTGTCATTAATCTTTCTCTTGCAGCTAAGTGTCCCAAACTCATTGAATTGTGAGGAGTGATTTCTCAGTGACGAGTTTCAATATTCAACATAGGAAGTGGTTTTGTTTATAGCCATTATGGCATATCTCCATGGTGTTAAATAGGTCATGATGTCACACTAAACTTCCCCATAGGCCTTTGTGCAAAAATTTAGGCACCCATCGTCAATTAATATTAATCTTGTTAACTATGGGACCGATAAAAACTATGAAGAAATGGATGAATGAGAACAATGACCCTCATGAATCAATAAATCAAATATTGATTGAATGAGGGAGACTGAAGAAGATATATCCAAAACAGATTGTGTGTGTGTGTTCGTGTGTGCGGATGTGTCTTTGTGAATTGTGATGGCTGATGGTTGATAGGTACGGGGTGCTGATAGTGTCTCAGGAGAGCAGGACAGTCAGATGGCCAGATTGCAGAAGTCAGGGCGAACTCTGGATGGGACAGGCCTGCCTGCCACGGCTGTCATCGTGCAGCAGGGCCAACCCAGCGCCTGACTCTGAGGCTGACATATGTGCAGAAGAGGAGGGGGCCAGGGCACTGCCTCAGCCCATTACTCCTTTACATTATTGATTATCATCTGACACAAGAGCATCAGCAGATGCCACGCAGCCGGCTTCTGTTTCCCCTGCCTGGTTAAACCTGGCGCTCTCATGAACACATTTTTAAAAGCTGATGGCAACATTGATTTGGCCAATGAAATCCATTACACCCTCTGCTTGGTAACTAAATAGGGTGATACTGGGTAACTTAATCTGCTTATCCTGAGGCAGCAGCAGGAGTATCAAGAAGAATTCACTCCACGGATGTGATCACACGCCAACAATATGAATTTCCTCTTTTTCGCACTCTTTTCTCACCGTTATTAAAAACACATCCCAAGTTCATGTGTAAAACAGGGATGAATTCAAACGGAATCTAATTGTGCAATACATCAACAGTCAGTAATGATCTAGTAAAACTATCAAAATGTTGACTGCAATCAAATGAGG
This sequence comes from Gymnothorax reevesii, assembly GCA_029721435.1. Lineage (NCBI taxonomy): Eukaryota > Metazoa > Chordata > Actinopteri > Anguilliformes > Muraenidae > Gymnothorax > Gymnothorax reevesii. The sequence goes on along the minus strand of CM056577.1, from coordinate 87,129,988 downwards.
GTGTTTCCTCTCAAGGGAGCTAAGTGGTTCAATTGAATGTGAATCTGCTTCTATATGATATTAAAAGAGGTTGCTATTAGTTTTTAATTCCAGCCACTACATGCTATTTAGTTAGCATACTGACAATCACTTTTTTTTTCGTTCTTATTCCACACGATCCAGAATGTGCATGAACATCCTCTAATGCCTATCTTTCCAACTAAAAATGTGAGTCCACGAGGGTATGGTTTCCTGCAGGTTCCAGAGGACAGCTGGTATAAATTTATGAGAGACTTGCAATTCACAAATGATGGATACTTGCCAAAAAAATTAAGCAACAATATATTGTTACTATTATTATTAATATTATTATTGTTGTTTTTGCAGCAGTAGAAGTAATTACAGCTGTCACAGTATGCGTGTGAATCACAAATTTTCCAGAAATCATGTATTGTAATATATGTATCTGTGAGAGTAAATTCAACTTAGTAAGTAAATCACTCATATTTTGACAGTGCAACTGTCCCCCATTCACAAGCAGTTTTAGTGCCAGTCTTCACCTTTTCTTCGCAACTCTTCAAATGACCAGCAGATGGCAGTTGATCAATTCTGAAGACTGTCAATCGTAGGAAATATATTGACGCTTCTGTGCCCTGAAACAGCCACTGCAACTGTTGAGGGCTTTCACATTTCGGCTGGTTTACATGAAAATGTTACATAGAATTTTTTTTTTTTTTAAATTAGATGAATGGAATTCCTTAAAACAGTTTTTTGAAAATCCAGTCACATTTTTTGCTACCACCTCAACTACAGCGACAACAATATAATGACCACTGTTGCTACAACTACTGTCACCACTATCGCTACTACTACTGCTAATAGTACTACTTTTACTGCTATTCCTATTGCTAACCACCCCCACTACTACTACTACTACTACTACTACTACTACTACAAATAATGATAATAATTATCATCAGCTTCATCATCATTTTGATGATGATTATTATTATTTTTCTTATTATTATCACTATTATTATTGGTAATAATAGTAGAGGCAGCAGTAGTGGTGGTGGTAGTTGTAGTAGCCACAGCAGTAGTAGTAGTTTTAGTGCTAGTACTAGTAGTAGAAATGGTAAAATCCAACATTGCTGCCTTCAGTCATTATCATTAGAATACATTCAAGTCTATCTACATTCCGAACGATCACAAAAATTTTACATGGAATCAAAAAAGAAGAAGGCTGCTTTTGTTCAGAAGTATAATGTACACATCAGTTTTACATTTTTGGAATTCCAAAGCTGGAAGTCCTCAACAGTTATCAAAAGTTCTGCTTTCACATTAGTGATGATTGGAATGTCATCAAATCTTTCTTAATTTTTTAAAAATCCTACAGGGTATTGCTGGGAAAATTTGGGCATGTACTGTCACAGAAATGATTTTAATGTCAAAAGCTTTTTAACATTATGTTTTGAAAAAACATTATTTCGGTAAGAGGTGTGGACAATTGGTCTGTTCATTGGGTAATTCACCATTAACTGTGCATACTTGAACTTGACACTGTCTCAGTACTGACTCAAAGCCCATGATTCACTGCACACATTAACGAGTTTACTGATATTATCAAATTCTGATAATTAATGAAAAGTTTTTTTTTTTTTTGTTTTGTTTTTTGTTTCCCAAAGGTCTACATATTGATTTTAAGGTAACATTGATTACCAATGGAAAAAAAAGCTGAACACAGTCAATCCCAAACATTATAGATTTTTTTTTGTTGTTGTTTTCATGGAAAATTTACTATAATCATATTTTAAACTGATTTGTAAAAATAAAGTGTAAAATTTAGAATAGTTGTAGAATAGTTGAATATTAATATAATTACAATTAGAATCAATATTCTAGAATACAAATTTTGGGGAATTAATTTACATGAATTTTTTTGCTTTGATTGCATGCTCATGTTCTCTTCTATTGGTATACTTATGGAATGCAGTGCACAGTGGATGGGGCAGTTCAATGGTTGCATTGTCATTGGTAATTTTAACAGTTGAGAACAAGATACTGTCTCTATGGAAGTGGAAGCATGAAGTGAAATGAAAATCACCCTCCATGAACACCATGTTTTGTGGCTGCCCTACAGTCATGGAACATCAAAACCCACATTAACATTGTGCAAGCAGCATTCTGCTTGATTACACCAAACCTGGGGCCTAATTAATATAATCTGATACGAGATACATTTGCATGGCAACATTTCCCGGCTTTTCTTACGTTGAAGTCATTTTGTACAGAATACAAGCAATCAACATCCTGTATTACATTTGTAACCTCCAGCAAGTACAACTGAGTACAAACACAGAAACAAACTAAGCATTCCTCGATAATGTGATACATCATATTGTTTTTTTACCCTTGACCCCTTTTTAAAAACGCTATTGAAGATGAGATGAAAGCCTTTCCAGCTATTTATACTTCTTGATCAAGTGCTTTTCACAAATCATAATGTCAAGGTTCATGTTTTATGATGTCAAAGGCACATTTGGGATGTACTTTTAATAAGAAACAAAGATAGTTCACATTGGCCGTACTCATAAATACCTTTTAATGCCAACTGATATTCCTATTTCAAGGAATAAACTGACAATAAAAATCTTAAAGCTGGGTATAACATTGAGCTAACATGACAAAAACCATTCAAAGGCTATTACACGGTACTTGGGAAAGTGCATCCCTAGTTGCCTACTCGAGGATGGGGATGCGGATTATGGCGTAATATAAAGCCAGAGCCACTTTAAAAAGTAAAGGGGGTTAAAACGTTTCCAGTCAATAAAGTCCCCTCAGGAGATGCGAGTAGATATGGCAGAATAATGCATGGCTGGTGGGGACTTAATGAGCTGGAAAAGATGGGGAGAGGGTTATGGCTCAGATCCCCAATCTTGACGTTTGTACAGTGAAGAGGCAGCTCTGCGCACATCTCTCTGTGAAGTGGCCCAGGAAAAAAACCCAGTCAGATGGAAATAACTTAGTTTAAGTGCTGAGGGAACACATATTTCTACAAAACAAGTTCTCTTGACATTTTTAAGGGTTGACTAATTAGGATATGAACTAATCATTAGATTGAAGGGAATGGATGTACAACTAAAATTAACGACTAATTTCCTTTGGGACATATGCCAAATGGAGACAAGGAGCAATGAACTTTACAGTTAAACTGAAAAACAAAGGGAAGAGTTTCCTTTAATATTTTTTGCCTTCCCTATGATTCCAGATGAAGTAACCTATAACTACGCTTACTCAATTACTGCTGGCTCAGGTATCCAAATATTTGTGAAACAGTTATAAATGTGCAATAAATACTTCGTAAAATTGGAAGAGTTACCTGGGATCAAAGGTCCAGTAACCTACCTCTGATTTTGATGTATCAGCAATTCAAGTGTTATCAGTCCATTGAATGGGTGTGATTGTTTGATACTGGCGCCATAAATATGGGCTACTAGGGCCCTACTGAACACACTAGTAGCTTGAGTGGGTCGTCATAATCGATTGATATTGCTAATCAGGTAGATGGGAAGTTGTGTTTTCTGTTACAATGACTGTGCTGCAAAGAAATGATATAATGTGGCTTTAAAGAGCAAAATTGTGCACTTGGATAGAGGGGGGGTAGTTGGATGGGCATTTAAAACAAGGAACTTTCCTGCAAGAGACCCAGGTTTGATCCTTGAGCCGGGCAGCTAATAATTTATTTGAAAGAGTCAACTGTTTTATAAAACCATGATTGCCTTTTCCAAATCCTCATGCTGATAATTGTTGCAGTAGGCCATACTAGTCCTTTTTTATTGCGCTAAATATAGATGATAATGCCCATATAAGCAATTGATAACATTTGGATAACAAGTGGACTTATTGGTACTATTGTTATGTCCAGGGGTTTATCTCCGACACTGCCTGATATAGAAGAACAGTACTGTTTGCTGGGATTATAATGCAGTTTCAAAAATCAAGACATTGGTTACTCTGCTGCTTGGTTGGTTGCGCTCTGTGGAAGCTTGAGCTCTACCAACTGCTGTCCTTTTAGCCAAATACTGCTATGTACAAGAGATCCAAACAATTCATGACTAACTCCAAACATTACAGGAGTTTGAAAATAAAATTAATTTTTGTGGTTTTCTTGGACTCCTGACTATTTTAAGCAGTGCCAAAGACGGTTTTGGAGTCTGTTTTAAATACTCAATTCATGACACATACAGTGGCCTCAAAAATTATTGGCACCCCTTACTGACAATGACAAACAATACAAAAAATATATAAACAATATAATTACAGAGAAACATATACCAACATGTGTGACATACTTGTACTTCATTAATGTTTTGATGGAAACAGCAAAATTCATGACAATAATTTAATACAAAATAATTTTCACAACATCAAGTTTTCATAACAATTGAAGCAACAATTGAAGTCAAGTCAAGTCAAGTCAAGTGTGACTTATGGGGTTTTAGTAATAGGTGCTTCAATTGGCATCCTTCATTTAGTACATAGTGAAACCATCTCTGGCAACAGAATGGAGTCTTTTTGTCATTTTTTTTCAAGGTTAAGACACACATTAGGGGGATTCTGGACTATTCTTTAAAGTAGATGCTTTCAAGATCCTTCACATTCTTGGACTTCTGTTTGCCAACTGCTTTCCTCAACTCAGCCCAGAGGTTTTCAGCCGAATGGAGGTCTGGTGACTGAGATGGCCATTGCAGAATGTTGATTTTGCTCTCACTGAATAATTTTTATGTGGATCTTAAGGTATGTTTTGGGTCATTCTCTTATAGGAAACTCCACCAACGCCCAGTCCCAGCCTGACACCTGGTGGAATTCATTATGCTAATAATCTTAATTAGTGCCTCTGGACCTCTTGAATTAAAACAGCCCCAAAACATGACTGACCCACCATCATATTTCACCGTGGGTGTGAGGTGCTTCTCCTTGTTTGTTCTTCTGGCAAGCCTTTCAAAGACCCTATGATTGTCGAGGTGGTACTTGATGGTGCTGTTTAAAAGCTGGTGACCCCAGGATGCCCTCCAGGTCTGCAGTTCCTTCACAGTGACTCTTGGTGGTTTTGTTGCTTCTCTCACCATCCTCCTCAGCATCCCTAGGGGCAGAATGTAGTTACATCCTCTATCCTTGAGGTTTAGATCCATATCTTTGGAATTTTTTAAATATTTGCCCTGACAGTGCTCAGTGGCATATTCAATCATTTGTGAATCTTCTTGTAGCCTTTACCAGATTTATGAAGGTCTATGACCATCTGCCTCTTTTGAACGGACAGTTGTATTGCTTTCTTTGTGGTGCTGGATGATAAATGGATATTACATGTGTGTTGCCTCATTTTTTACCCTTCTGAAACATGAAGTGATACAATGGCTCAATATAGTTATTATTTACAATAATCTTTAAGGGAGCAATTAATTGTGAAACCTTGGTCTGGAGGGTATAGATTTTTTATTTAATCAGTAAATGATTTTGGTTTGTTCATTCGGAACATTAATATCATACAGTATTTTTCACCATTTGTTTTTTAGAATTTCTATATGAATATGTATCTTTTAATTTTTTTAATTATTTTTTGTGCATTGCCAGTCAAGGGTGCCAGTAATTTTGGAGCTCATGGTATCCCGCGTACTCAGATTCTAAAGTTTGGGAAATCTGTTTTGTTCAACTTGATTTCCAGCAATACAGCGTATTGCATGTTATTTTGGTTCTTGGCTGACACTGAAGTCACATGCTGTGAGCTTAATTATCCCAAAAAGAGAATTTTACCCATGATGCTAAATGCAGACCATCTTGCATTTCCACAAGATATCAAGCAAGGCCATCTTATAAATTAAATTAGTTTCTTAACTGGTATGTACCTGTAAGATTTTTTAATTTAACAAACCGACTTATTCCTCTGAGTGCTATTCCCTGATACTAAGTGATTTGTTTTCTGTCTAAATATCATCAAAAACTATGTAGAACTCAAGATTTATTTTCCACAGTAACATGAAAAACAGACACATGAAATGACATGGAGGGGAGTGTCCAATGTGCAAGCTTTCATGTGATAAATTGATTTTCTTCTGAGTGCATTTTTTTTTCTGAGTAGGAGGGGGAGAATCTAGAGTAGTTGCAGTTGTTATCATGGGAACCCTGTCCTTTTTTTCCCTCTAAGTGCGGTTTTAGAAAATCTCAACAGACCCCTGTTACAATTACTGTAACTTCCCTCTCCATTTACGGCCCTCCTGGCCAAGACTTTGGGAGCCAGTGGGAATAGAAACAATCACCTATTGGGACATTTGTCCAGCCACGCATTAAATGCATGCCTCTTCTCACACCCTCTATCGTATTGGCTGTACCATGGGGACCTGTGTTGTGCCTTTTCACACGCATGCCCCCATGGTCAATGGATCCTTTGCCATGCATAGAAGTGCAGAAAAAAGCAACAGAGAATCCAGCCGATAGCAGTTTCCCCTTTTAGGCAGAGTTCCTGTCCAGCCTGGTGTTTTTGGCCAAGATCTTCCAAGGTGGATATTGAGGTCATAAGGGAGAGAGTACACACTTCAAAGCTCTCAGAGCTAAAGCCATGAAAGCAACCATACTAAAGGAAGAAACCATAAATGACCAGTTGAACCCATTGACTTTTTCCCAAATTATCTTACCTTTTTTCAGTTTATATTGCTATTCTGTAATTAATGCTGACATATGGGTCATTCCATACTAAACTGTACAAATGTGTTACATTTTGTTACATTTCACCTGTTTGGTGAAGACCAATTGTGCTAGAGACTTTTTTGTGCGTCTTGGCAACATACATATGTGTACCAATTTTCACCATCCTACTCCAAAAAAAATCCCTATGGGGAGTGGTTTTTGAAAATTTCGAGGGGGCGCTATAGAGGCATTTTGCTCCCCTTATGAGCGATGCCCCTATCAGATATGTAAGAGATTGCCACCATTGACCTGTCTATCAATTTTTATAATGATACAATTTCATTAAAGACATCAAATACCCAAACGTATTTTCATGGCGAGGGATCGATAGTCGCCTCGTCACCACACGAAGGCCATTACTTTTAGCTTCACAACATTCATAATGTAGCTTCAACAACTTGTTCTGCATGTTCTAGAAGTGGAATGAAGTTGATGGGTTCAACTATGTGTCATCAGTACGAGTGAAAGTAAAAACTGGTCACTTCCTGTTACCAACGGGGGGCGCTATTAGTAAGTGGGAATTTAATATATAGTGACGTTCAGGACGGAGCCATCATCATGTCCATAAAGTTTGAAGCTGCTACGATCAAAACTGTTGGCGTGAGAGTCGTTGAAAAATGGATGGCGAAATCGAGAAAAGTCACCAAAGTTTGTCATGCCCTAGCAGCCACGCCCATTGACCTACGGATATGTAGAGCAAAACACTAGATCAGCATGGGGTCTTGATCATCTGTACCAAATATGAAGTCATTTGGGAAAAACTAAATACGAGGTGAGGAAATCGCCGGTAATCAAAAATTAAAATCAAAATGGCCGACTTCCTGTTGGGGTTGGACCATGACGTCAAGAGAATTTTTTTTGCATCTTGGTAGGATACATGTCTGTACCAAATTTGTCTGCCTATGATAAAGTAACCCCAATGCGGAGGGTAATTTGAAAATTTGTACGGGCGCTATTTGGCATTTCCCGTCGACCATGTGCGCCCAAAAATATGGAATTTCGGACCTGGCAAGTCAAATTTGGAAAGTTAGAAGTGTTTAAACATTTGGGAAAGGGGCAAAATTGAGGCATTAAAAGTCGCAAGAACTATAATAATAATAATAAAAATAAACAGTATGATTTCAACGGGGTCCTCGGATGACTTGCCGTCGGCTCGGGCCCTAATAAATCAAATGGCAAAGTTGGGTCATTTTCTCATAGACTTCAGTAGCATTGAACTTCTCTCTGCAACCACCGACATCGCCATCTGCTGGCCATTAAATATAATGCAAATTTTTTGACATTTCCGCATCGGCCTCACTTTTTAGATCCGAGTTAATCTTTTTTATACTGTCTATGCACAGGACACGATCTACGCATATTTCTTGATATTGTTATGGTCGTAACACGATATTAGGACATGGAATTTTCTTTTTTCAATCACCATTTTTTAAAGCATGGTATATTTGATTGTCTGATGCCCAGTCAAATTTTGTTGCAGGAAGTGGGTACCTTAGTTTTCCGCAGTCATCTTTACGCCATTTGCCTACATTATGCAAATTAACCCACAGGTCTAGACGTAACTCGTGAGGATGCGACAAGTTACGCCCACGACAGTCATTTCAAATTGCATTTCTGATAAGACGAGTCCCGGTAATTTAGCGCAGACAATTGAAACCGTTATTATGGGTATTTCTCAGCAATATTTCATTTTACCATGTTTCGAAGTATCAACAGGCATGTCATAAGCATTTCATGAAGTTGGCTGCCAAATTTTGTAACAAAATATGGCTTTCACAATGCCTTGGCTGACATCAGGATGCTACTTTTTCTGCTGTGTTGTTGGACTGATGACTGTTTTTTTCTTCTGTATATCTTCAATCTGGGAGTGATTAAATATGAACAATATAAATAATTTAATTCTCTGATAAAAAAATGTATTGACCATTCTTATACAACACAGTGAATTGTACAGTTTAGTGTGGAGTGACCCACATGCGGTGTTATTTATATCTTTTTGAAATGTTTTACTAATTTGTTCCATAAGTTCCAAGGTTTATGCCTGGAGTTTTCATCCCTGGTCCTGGTACTCAGGGGTGGTCATAGTTCCTGCCCATTTAAATTTTTTCCTGGTTCTATTTAGTTTCATTTATGACTCAGTTAATTCAATTGTCTGTGTTCTTGTTTTTTTTTTTTGTGTCCAGGATGGGTGTTAAAAACCTCTTCATTATGGATTCAGTTTATTTTATTATATTTATCCTTTAAACACATTTTCAGTTACATTTCATGTTATATCATTTAGACATTGTGGGCTGGGTTCTGAGAAATATACCATTAATAGCACTATATAGGGACAGAATATTTTGGGAAAATGGCTTTAATCTTGAAGTATGTAGACTGAATGTTTTTAAAGTGTTTTTCTTTGTAGTCAAGCTGTCTCTGGTGGTTTCATTTTTGTTTTGCTAATTGATTCCCATTATTTAATTTGTGTCTCATTCTACTACCTTCTCCTTGTGTTTCCTACCCCTTGCTCTGGACACTCTTTAACATTTAGTTAAAGGAAGTGGGTACCTTAGCTTGCCGCAGTCATCTTTACGCCATTTGCCTACATTATGCAAATAACTATTAATTAGGGAAACTCTTCCTAGCGTCTGCCATCCTGGTCAGTGACACACCTCACAGTTTCCTCTTTTCTCAGGCTCAAGAGTGCGCATCTGCCCTGCGAGCCCTGATCCTCAGCTCGACACCCCAGCTACTGACCTCGGACCAGTCCCTGCTACAACGCCGATCCTTACCTCCAGTGTTCCTATTCGCTCCTGCCTGACCGGTGAAAAAATAAAAAAAATAGCTAAATTATTGAAGGGGGCAAGATGAACAATGACAGATGGACTATTAGCAGGAAAATGGATTATAACTACAGAACTGCAGCGTAAAAATCACCATACAACTTAATCCATCCTTTCTGAGCCAGTTTCAACAAAAATAAACATCACAGGGCAGACATTTATGGCAAAGCCAAAATTTGGAAACTATTATTATCTAAATCTAAAAAATGCATAACACAGTGTAAGGAAGAGAAAACCTGGAGCTCTAAGCAACAGACTATGAGTACTATGTAGAATGGTTTGATGAGTCAACTTTTTAATACAATGAACAAGATTGTATTACAAAGCATGCAATTCAGTGTTTGTTGCCTACTGGAAAGTATGGTTTTGGTTGTGCAATGATATGGGCAGCCATTTCAAGTGAGTCACAAGGTCCAAAGATTGCTCTCCATGGAACGGGTCAATAATATGAAACCAGTCATACAAGTCAATGTGGACCCTCTAGTGAAAACACTACTCCCTGTAATGTGCTCATATTTGAATAATAATAATAATAATAATAACACCCTGACATAATTGCTAACAACATTTAAGAATGGTTGAAAGAATACTAAGTTAGAGTCTCCAATGGCTTGGGTAATCACTGGATCTAAACATAATTAAACCTTAAAATGTTTAGATATTGAGCCTTACAGTATGTATGGTAATCACCTGAGAAGTGCCAAGAGAAGTATATTGTGGCTTGGGTTGCCAGCTGTCCCATATTTCATGGAATCGCTCCATAATTTAAAATAATTTGCTGCCTTCCTTGAGGAATCAATTCAGAAAGCCATTTCTCCGGTATTTTAAATGTGAGAAATTACTTATGAAACACTTGACAAAGAGATTTTCTCAATGAATTACTGAAAAAAAGTGGCCGTGAGTTAAATGAGTTAAATCTCAGGTCAAAATGGTCTTTGGCTTAGCTTCTGCATGCTTGTCCAGAGCTGAATCTGAAAGACGGGGACCCAAGCTTTAAAAACCTTATGAAGCCCTGAGCCTATGGTATGAAAATGGCATGCCCAAAATGAAATGAGTATACAGTATCTCTTTTTAAATGAAGATGGAACAAAGCATAAATGAAACATCTCATGTGCGCCTAACAAAGTTTTAGTTCTATCCTTTTTGAAATTGTTCACTTGCAATCTGAAACCTCTAAAAAAATTACAGAACAGAATATCACCATTATGTGTGCCAACCAAGTAACCAAGTAAAGTAGAGAGGTTATAGTTTGGGAATGTCCAGGTGGCCTCTCCAAATTGTGGGTGGCTGTTATGAATCTGATCTGTCCTGCCATGTTCATGTTCTGCTTTGCCATATTTTTATATTCTGCTTTATTCGTAATTGAATCTTTACATTGTCTGACTATGCTTTGATATGTGTGTTGTGATTTGTTAACCTAGATTTGTTCATGTATTGCCTTAGTTTAGTCTTTCCATGTTTTACATTTTACCATAGTTTCATTCCAGTCCATGTTTTGCTTTCACCCTTGCATTGCACCTTGTCTCCCCCTGTCTGGTCTCTTGTCTTGTCATTTCTCACAGCCCCATTACTGCGTGCCACTCTTTTGGGTGATTTAATGGTTTCTGGATTTCAATCTTCCTTCCTATCTCGTTTACTTCCTTCACCTTACTTTTCTATTTTACTAACCAATACTAATAGTTTGTTGTTTTTTGCTAAGATTACAAAATGAAAGTGAATGCATGCAGCCACTTCAATTATCTCATACTTAAGCCTTTTAAACACCCTAAAAATTTTATAAAACAAACACTACCAAATTGTGTACTTTCCATGTCGTTGTTGCTCTGCAAATTCTGACAAAAGTGTGCAAATATTGCAAATAAATGCTGGGGATGAACGTTTTGTAGATGGTTGTCAATGGAAATCTTTATGAGATACGGCAGAGTTTATACCCCCAGCCGAAAATACCTGAAGTCACGCGCAATGGATAATGGGTATTGCAAGCCAACGCTGATGTCGTCTATTGTCGCGCTCTCAGTATTCACACGGAATGACACAAGGATTCCCAGTCAGAAAATGACTTTGAAAATGACTTGACTATTAAGTGGATAATTATATCGAAAATGGCACAAACAAACCAGTTAAGCGTTTATATTGTTGCCCTATTTAAGTACATGTGAATGGGCTATGGACTCAGTTTGATGCACTGGGAACACAGGGCTTTATCTCAGGCTCGGCTTGTGCGATTAAGGTGATTTAGAGCAAATGATTGGTTAACACGCTATGATTTACAAGATATTACAAGATAAAGTTTGTATATTATGAGAGTTATGATATTCTTTGGTGATAACCTGCATGTGCCAATCAAAAAAACTGTAAATTGCTTTAAACAATCAGTTGAGGGGCCATCAGAGGACACGGCCATAATGTTAGTCCAGGTGAGAGAAGTCCTATCGGATGGCTGTGCCCCTAAGCACATATGTCCGAGGGCGCCTAGGGCACTTCAGAAACAATACTGTCCTTACATTGCAGCTCACAATAACCCCATTCTCTCCCTCAAAGCACCAGGGAACCTCCAAAATCCAGTACAATAAAATCATGATTATTCAGCAGTTCTTAAGTCATGGAAAACTATGCTGTAATGCAGTCTTAATGTCCATTTCCCATCTTCTGATTTTTGGCCTAGCATGCAAGTGCATGTTTTTACCTTTTAAAAGGGCAAGAACACTGAAAAGTCATTATTTTCCCTCTGCTTCAATATTCCACAGTATACTTATGTATTAATACATATGCAGGCTAAGCAGAGTGCGTTAGGCTATGATTACCGTTCTGATGTAGCCCTGGCACTTAGAATCATTTATTCATAATGCATGGACGGAACACAAATGCACGTTATTGTCTCCTTCCTGCATCTTATTTTACTCATAAAACAGTAAATGGGGCTCCGTAATGACAGAGCCTTGTTGATATCACAGTAGATGGAGCGCTCACTGTGGACAGAGGTAGTCTTTGGAAAGGCAATCACCAGTTCCTTCAATCACAGGAAAGGAAAGCAGGGATCTGACCGAACCTCTCATACCTGAGAGTATCAAAACTATACAATTTTAATACCTGCTTAACATGCAGATGCTTTCGTGCCTCGCAGTTTGGTATTTCTGCATTAAAAGCAGGCAGGTTAAACTGGACCCACTCTGGCAGTTATGAGCACGACATCCTTTTTTCGGCAGGAATTTCACCCCTGCTTTTGAGATTGGCTGCAGTAAGGGCAGAGGCATCCTCAGTATACCTTCAGATAATCTTTTATTAAACAAACCCCGATTCCTATGAAGTTGGGACGTTGTGTAAAATGTGAATAAAAACAGAATGCAATGATTTGCAAATCTCATTAACCCACATTTTATTCACAATAGAAAATAGACAACATATCTGATGATGAATGTGAGACATTTTACTATTTCATGAAAAATATTTGCTCATTTTGAATTTGATAGCAGCAACACATCTTAAACAAGTTGGGACAGGGGCTACAAAAGGCTGAAAAAGTAAGTGGTACTCATTTAAAAAATAGCTAGAGGAGCATTTTGCAACTAATTAGGTTACTTGGCAACAAGTCAGTAACATGACTGGGTGTAAAAAGAAGATTTTGGAGAGGCTGAGTCTCTCAGAAGCAAAGATGGGCAGAGGCTTACCAATCTGTGAAAAACTGGGTCTAAAAATTGTGAAACAATTTCAGAAAACTGTTCCTCAATGTAAAATTCCAAAGCCTTTGAATATCCCACCATCTACAGTACAAAATATAACAAAAAGATTCAGAGAATCTGGAGAAATCTCTGTGCGCAAGGGACAAGGCTGAAGGTCAATATTGGATGCTCATGATCTTAGGGCCCTCAGGCGGCACTGCATTAAAAACAGGAATAATTTTGCATTGGAATTTACTGGACAAGCTTAGGAACACTTCCAGAAATCATTGCCTGTGACCAGAGTTCACCGTGCAATCCACAAATGCAAGTTAAAGCTGTTTCATGCAAAGAAGAAGCCATATGTCAACACGATGCAGAAATGCGCCGTCTTCTCAGGACCAAGTTCATTTAAAATGGACTGAGGCGAAATGGAAAACGTTCTGTGGTCAGATGAATCAAAATTTGAAATTCTCTTTGGAAACCATGTCATGCGGACTAAAAAGATGAGCGACCATATAGCTTGTTATCAGTGCTCACTTCAAAAGCTTGCACCTCTGATGGTATGGGGTTGCGTTAGTGCCTATGACATGGGCAGCTTACACATCTGGAAAGGCACTATCAATGCTGAAAAATATATATAGGTCTTACGACAACATCTCTTTCAGGAAAGGCCTTGCATATCTCAGCAAGACAATGCTAACCCACATACTGAATCCATCACAACAGCATGGCTTCACAGTCGAAAAGTCTGAGTGCTGAACTGACCCACCTGCAGTCCAGACCATTCACTGATAGGAAACATTTGACGGATCATAAAAGGAAAAATCTGGCAAAGAAGACTCTGGACTGTTGAGCAGCTAGAATCCTACATCTGACCATAGTGTGACAACATTACTCTCCCAAAACTGGTCTCCTCACTTCCCAGACGTCAACAGACTGTTGTTAAAAGAAGAGGGAATGCTACACAATGGTAAAAATAGCCCAGTCCCAACTGTTTTGAGATGTTCTGCTGCCATCAAATTCAAAATGAGTCAATATTTTTCATGAAATCGCAATTTTCAACATTAGATATGTTGTCTATGTTCTATTGTGACTAAAATGTGGGTTAATGAGATTTGCAAATGCAACTTCATTGGAATTGGGGTTTGTATTTTTTTTGGTGTTCATGGAGGTGACCGATAAATACAGATGGAGAGAGTTTAATTTTAAGAGCCATTCCATGAGAAAATGGCACTTTTTGGGGAGGTTGAGGAGTTGACCCCCTTAGAATTGAATGAAACTTGGCACATCAGTAAATTCGGGTGTCTCACAGAAAAAGCCAAATTTTTAGGTCCGTACCTCACTTTGCCTACCGGTGGTGCCACCTGGAAGCCACTAATGAGGCTCAGTTTTGCTGTTGACACCAGATTTTATATGAACTATCATATGAGCATAACTATATGTTATGCTATCATGACCTTTGACACTTAAAGTCCGATTAGATATCAGTACCACATCAGCTCCAATCTGGGTAACTACATTATTGAGCCAGAATTATTTGAAAAATAACAATAAAAATTGAAAATGGAAATGGGAATAAAATATTATCCCAAATATATATCAATCTAGAATGCTTTATTATGTGTTTACTCAAACAGGACTATCATTTTCCATGAATAGTACCTTGGTATCTTGCTGGGTTAGTGCAATGGACGGCCAGAAAGATGGTCGAAATATTTTTTGGTGCATGTTTGCAGTATATTTTCTCAGTAACCCAGATATGTACTGTGGTGGTAAATGCCATTTGTTGTGCTTTTGGAACACTACTTTCAGGAATACCAAGCATTTCTTTGGAATTATCTACAATTTCAAGCTAGACAGAGCCAAAGTTGGAGGAAAACTCAACACAGACCATTTCATAGCAGATTGTGCTCATGTATAGGTGGCATTATTTTGTTTACCCAGCAAGATAGAAAATCAAAAGTTCTTTGGGTACAAAGTCCCTTTGGAGTACATTACAGCATTTGCAACATATCAATGGTAGTATTTTCAGTGTAGATGATATTTAACATCAAAATTTGGAAAATTTCACCACCAGGGGGCGCTGTAGGTTGGCTGCAGATACTGGCTATCCCCAGCAATGTACTAAAGAAATTGTTTTTGAATTGCGATACACGCAACTAGTTTTGTCGGAGAATTAAGAGTTTAACTTGGCACTCTGCTGGGTGGATAGCTATCTGACCAAAGGTGGCACTCTAAGGAGCTAAACTTCTACTGACCTAATATTCCATATTTGCAGACATATAACAAAATTCTGTTTTTTTAGCACAGACAGCCCAAAATATTTTGAGAATGGAAAGAGTATAACCAATGCCGGTGAAACCAATATAGCCTACACCCAGAAACAAGGCTCTGTTAAATCCGTGAATTAATGTGTCTTACAACTACACATAATTTATTAACAACGTGTGAAGATTTCACTTTTAAATCATTAGTACTGTTATCCTCAAGTGCGACAAAAAGTTGTGTTTTTATGCATTCTATGTGAACATTAATGGGACAATCGCAGTCTTGGCATGGTTCTCAGTGGTTAAACATCGTATTCGTGGAGCTTAGTGTGACCTAGAGTGGAGCTCTGCTTATTGCCCATCTGCTTAAAGCCTCTTTCACACTGGACGCGAAATGAATTTTTTGCACGACAGATTACAATCAAAGTCTATGCAAAGACGCGAGATTGCATCTTTGCATCAACTTTAAATGTAATCTGTCGTATGAAAAATTTGTTCTGCGTCCAGTGTGAGAGCAGCTTAACTCAATTCTGTAAAATGAGCAACCGTGATGATATGAATGTTTTAATGTCTTTTGTATGTTGAATAGCTTTGTTTGTTGCCAATCGTAGTTTTAGCACAGTGCACAGTGAGCAAAGACTGCTTTTAATTAGCTGGACTGTATTCAGTTAACAGCCTACTGAAAATGAACGATACTTTTGTGACATCCTACAGCGATGTGCGCCGTTAATTTATGTCTGAATAGTAGTTAATGATCTACCTAATCAAAATTGTTTTTTTTTTTCTTTTTTCTTTGAACGTTAACTTATTTTGAATATTTGAACGTCAAATAGCGAAGCAGTGCATCGCTGAGGTGTAAATTGTCACACAACTTCGAACGAACAGTTCGTCTGTGTCGGACCATATTCGGACATCCTACTTTTATTTTATTGAAACACCTGACGGACATGGTTTGTCGAAGGTCCGACTTTTCACTCGACACATGGTCTGACTCGTTCGGACAAGTAAAGTTTATTGAAAAAGCCCCCAAGTCTCATCTTGCCCGATGCCATCGACTTACTAGCCAGTGCCTCACCACGCTGGAGCCGAGTCTATCACTTGTCCATGGCTGAAACTGCCATGATGGCGCAGTACATTCAGGAAAAGCTCCAACAGGGATTCATTCGACCCACCACATCACCAGCATCTGCTTGCTTCTTCTTCGTAGAGAAGAAAGATGCTGGTCTCCAGCCCTGCATTGATGACAAAGGCTTGAATGAGGTTACTGTGAAGTACTTCTACCCTCCTCTTCTGGTCCACAGCACAATAGAACAGCTTAAGGGAGTAAAACATTTCATTATGTTTGACCTGCGCAGCACCAATAATATGGTCCCAATTCGGGAAGGAGAGGAATGGAAAATAACCGGTAGCACCACCTCTGGCAATTAGGAATACTGTATGATGCCTTATAGGATGGTTAACGCCCCATCCATCTTCCAGTCCTTCATCAATAACGTGCTATGGGACATGCCTGGAAGACTATCTCATTGCCTACTCTCTATCATATTCTGACCATGCCCAGCATGTTGATTAGATCTCTTAGCCCATCAGCTGTACAATAAGACTGAGGAGCGTGTCTTCCATCAGACCACCATCTCCTTCCTAGACTATGTTATCAGACCAGAGGGAGTGTGGATAGAGTCGTCAAGGTCGAGGTGGTAACAAGCTGCCCAGTTCCCCATAATATTAAGGAACTTCGACGCTCCCTGAAATTTGCCAACTTTTACAGCTGATTTATCAAAGACTTCAGCATAGTAGCCAAGACCCTGACTTCCTTATTTACGGGCAAGCCACGAGGGATCACCTAGACAACAGAAGCTCAACAAGCCTTCTGTGATCTGAAGCAACAGACCACCACAGCCTCAGCCTTAATGCTTCCTTATCATTTGTAATCCAAGTGGACACCTCCAGCACAGGAGTGGGGGCTATCCTGTCCCAAAGGCATTAATCACCTGAGAAACTGTACCCTTTTGCATTCTTTTTTCACATATTATCCCTGGCAGAACACAACTATGATGAGGGTAATTGGGAGCTACTAGCAGTCAAGTTGGCACTCTAGGAGTGGAGACATTGGCTGGAGGGGGCCTATCGTCTATTTGTGGTGCTGACACATCATAGCAACCTCAAGTACATCCGTGCTGCCAAAAGACTGAATCCACGTCAAGCCAGGTGGGCACTCTTTTTCTCACAATTCAATTTCTCAATAACATATTCTCCAAGTTTTGCTCATTTCTACCACTCTCCAGTCTCCCCTCTGGCTTGCAGGTGGCAGAGGCATGGTTCACTGAAATATTCAACAACTTTGGCCTTCTGGAAGACATTCTTTCAGACTCTGGGCCTCAGTTTACATCCGGGATGTGGCGTGCCTTCCATACAAACTTGGGAGTCACCATGAACCTCACCACAGGATACTGCCCTGAGTCCAACGGGCAGGTGGAGAGGACCATTCAGGAGTTGGGGAGGTTTCTCCGAGCATACTGCCAAGGCTAACAGAAGGAGTGGTTTAAGTTCCTGTCTTGGGCGAAATATGCACAAAACTCCCTGAAGAAAGCTTCAACTGGCCTCATCCCATTCCAGTGTGTGCTCGGCCTGCAGCTCCGCCTATGCTCGTGGGATCCCAGCCAGACTTAGGTCGTGGCAGTGGATGAATGGCTTGGGCGAGCAGAGAAAGTCTGGTTCAAGCCCGTTTCCTGATTTGCCGGGCTACACAGCAACAGAGGATACGTGCCAACCGCTGTTGTCAGGATGCCCCCTAATTCCAGCCAGGGGATTGGGTCTGGCACTCCACAAGGGATCTCCGCCCCCACTTGCTCTGCTGGAAACTGAGCTTATGGTGCATTAACCCCTTCTGTGTCCTCTGGAGAGTCAATGAAGTCTCGTACACCCTACAACTCCCCCAACAGTGCCATATTAACCCTATATTCCATGTCTCCTTCCTCAGGCTAGCGAACCTAGGCCCGCTGGCTGACACGCTTCCCCCCGATGCCCCATCACCAGCCCTGCAGGTAGACGGCACACCAGCCTACCAAGCACACACCCTCTTGGACTCCGCGCTAAATCCAGTACCTGGAGGACTGAGATGGGTACCGCCCAGAGGAGAGGACCTGGGTCCCCTCACATGACATCCTGTACCCATGCCTAATCCAACAATTTCACCGTGACCACCCTGACTGGCCCACTCCTTATCCTACGGGTCGTGCATCAGGGCGACGATGCCGCACAGCTGGAGTCGAGTCTTGTGGGGGAGGGGACAGAAGGCCTTCAGTAACCTCCCCCTTTACCACTCGATTGTGCTCAAGCTGTTCTTGTTCAAGTTTGCCTTATTATTCCCTTGCCGACGAATTAGTCAGAGGGGGATATAGTAATGCCGCCTTCCGTCCGTAAAAAATCTGGTTTCCGTTCAATAACTTTTGTAGTATTTGACGGACTTTAATGAAATTTGATTTACTCGATTTTGGAGTATGCAGGTCAAAGGTCATAGCTCATTAAATATGTGAAAATGCTTTCTGTTCGATAACTTGAGTAATGTGAGGCAGATTTTAATTAAATTTGATGTGAAGGTACTTTATATCAAAATACAGTCAGAGTTAGATTTCGGAGCATGTAGGTCAAAGGTCAAAGGTCATAGGTCATTAAATATACAAAAATTGTTTCCATTCAATAACTTGAGAAATGTTCGACGGATTTTAATGACTACAGCCTAAGTTCAATCACAAAGTCTGTTGGTCAAAGGTCATAGCTCATTAAATATGCTAAAATGGTTTCCGTTTGATAATTTCAGTAAAGTTTAATGGATTTTAATGAAATTTGATGTGAAGGTACTTTATATCAAAATACAGGCTAAATTAGATTTTGGAGTATGTAGGTCAAAGGTCATAGCTCATTGCTCATTAAATAGGCAAAAATAGTTTCCGTTCGATTTCTTGAGTAATGTTGGACAGATTTTTATGAAATTTCACGTGAAGGTACTTCATATCAAAATACAGGCTAAGTTCGATTTTGGAGTTTGTAGGTCAAAGGTCACAGGTCATTAAATATACGAAAATTGTTTCAGTTCAATAACTTGAGAAATGTTAGAAGGATTTTAATGACATTTGATATGAAGGTACATGGTATGAAAATACAGCCTAAGTTCAATTTCAAAGTATGTAGGTCAAAGGTCAAAGCTCATTAAATATGCAAAAATCGTTGTCAGAAGATTTAACAGTAAAACATGATGACTGTCCCATTGACCCATTTACAGCCTATGTCATCAAAAAGATGCCTGCGCATCTTGGCAAGGGAAGAGGCGGTCTCCCCAAGTCAGTCAGACAAGTTATAGATCTGCAAACATTGAATTAGATATTTTACCAGCACCTAAACTTCTGGTTGTTGCGTGTATGGCTGTCAGAATAGATATTCCATTGGTAGACTCAAGTTTTACAGGATTCCGAGAGGATCACATCCGTATCAGAGCAATCAAACACGTTGCAAGCTATCAAACACATTGACTGGACTGAGGACACGATCAAAACTGCTTCTGTTTGCAGTGCCCATTTTATATCAGGTATGTTATCTATTTACTCACTGATTTCACTGGAAAGGCTAATTTATACGAACAATTGTTTGTAAGATGTAGACCACTAATTTAATGCAGCTAAAGTTTGATCATTAACATTACAGACATTAAATGAAATATGTGAGAATAATGGTAAACCGAAGCAGATTTCATGTTTGCATGACTACTATGTAGTCAAACTAGCTAGCAAGCCAACAATACAAAATAATACTTACTCTGCCATGCAGGTACAATTAGCTGTCAGGATTTAGTTTTCTGGTTTTTTGATTATAACCCACGCGTCATACACAGCGGTTTTATGCTCTTGTCTTTGACTAGGAAAGACCTCTGATTTTGAGACACAAAACTCCAATTCTATGTCGTGGTATTTAACATTCTGCTTATGTCCGCAGATAAAGTAGCCATAAGCATTCAGTGACTTGTTTGCTTGTACTTTCTCCCTAGTGTACACTCTAGGTTTTTCAATCAAATAGGAATATATATCGGGCCACGGAATATTGGGTTACTAACTAACATCGTCTACCCACTCACTTATACCATACGGATCTGGAAGTTGGTTGTCATTTGTAAAAGTCAATTTGTTGAGGTAGCACTCGTAATCTTTGATGGCTAATGCCCTGGCATAGCTTGACAAGCTGTTGTGGTCCGCAATACTTACGTTGCCAAGCTGCACGCGCAACCTGTCTATGTCATTGTTGGTTGCAAACTGTAAATGGGTCTATAGGACCTTATCAATTTGTTGTCATGAATTCTGCTTATTAATCACATCCAAGATTTCTTTAATGCCATTAGACTGTTTCAAATATTATACAGGACAAACCTTTGAAAGTTCAAGTTATGTTTTAACTTTTCACTCTAATTTTGTCACCTTCTCATATATGCTTTAATCTTCTTCTTTAAATCCCTTATTTTATTCACATTCTTTTATTAAATCTTCATACCAATTAACATAAAGTTTATTTTCAGATCTTGTCATGGGCCATTCCATAAAGTAGTAAACTTTCAGTACATCCCATCCCAGGGTTTTCATAACTTCCTTGCCTAGTAATATAGAATAGTCTAATGAAAGTAACTTCTGACGTATATACACGTGCACGTACAAAATTTGTACCCGGCGAGAGGATGCTACGCTTTGCGTCGCCCTTGTTAACAATCAAACCATTTTTTGAATGAACAACCAAGAATAACCCAATCATAGTGGTGTTAATGACATTATTTCACATCCGCAAAACTCACTGGCAAGCAAATTCAACTTTGTTGGCTATTCATAGCAAGTAATTATGAAATTGAAATCACAAGGAAACCAAATTATTATTGTAAGCAGCGAAATGAAAACCACACCTACACTTAGCTCTGAGGGGCTAAGCTCTGTAATGTATGCGCCTCAGAGCTTACCTAGACTGAAAATGTCATATGGCACTAACATTCCCCCTTTGGCTTGATATATGTTTGCGTAGAGTTCAACAGCTACTGAAAGTCGTATCAAACAATTACACCTTGAAACAACAAAAGATGAAATAATTCTTTGACGATTAGTGGGCCAACTTAAATAATTTAATATCAACCAGTACCTTAACTATATTTCTAAGATCAGATTGCTCTTTCCTTTTAGCTTGTGTTATGGTGTGTGATCCTTTCTTTTTTAGGGAAATACGGAGTGAAGCCGAAATTATATGAGTCAATGAAGTCGGGCCAGCCCTTACAAAATGAGTACGACAGACTCTAGTGTGATCATTCGCGACAAAGTTCCTCCGATTTATAGCTTTAATCCACACCTATTGTTGTCTTTTGCCACTGGGACCACAAAAAACCTTATGCCCCCATCTTTATGATACCGGTTTATGCACCCCTCTACGCAACAAATAGGCACTATATTTCCTTTAGCCCCACATCAGCTATATTAGGCATGCACACGCGGACTTCCGACCTTAAACCAAAGTCGTCTATTCAGTTTGTATAATGGCTCATTTATGTTCTCCACTGCCTGTCTAAAAGGAGTCGCTGTTTGGATTCAAATTAACAAATACTAGGACTGGATCATTATTGCAGCGATTAAAAGCCTTTGTTTCAGCTGGCAATAATTATTTTATCCCTAATGGATTGAGTGCATAGCTTCTCATTTAATTAAAAAGTCATGTTGTAAGATGTATCCTTTGGTGGCAGAGATTCAGTGGGGGCAAATTATCGGCCCTCACCATTATTAATTAAAAGATATCAGAAACATTATTAATCAGACAAAAAAATCCACATAACCATGGTTTACGACCATTTTTTTAAGATGAGGAAATGCATCATACCATCATGGAAATCTTATAAAGGAGTGTAGTTTGTTTGCCAAACAATTTATTGAACTTTGACTGGTGAGTCACAAGCATTCTGCTTTATTTTTTGAAGATATCCTACAAACCCATACTTAGTCATGACGTACTTTCTAATTGTAATAAAATAACAAACAATCAAAACGGATTCAAACTGCTTTACATGAAGACGCTCTTTGTGGTCCAAAATATAAATGACCGATCTGCAACAGGCCAATACATATGATATTTTAGAAAACAGTTTACAAAAATAATTAACTGAAGCATAACGTTCATCAAGGTGGAGAAGAAATGGGTACGAATCAGAGATGCGCCCTCAGGGGAGGCAGTAACTTCACCTTTCAATGCTAGAATTGGTAAACCTATTTCCACATACTATGCCTG